>CANTUV010000039.1:28750000-30000000 GCA_947685225.1 Garcia nutans | reverse complement strand
GCCGTGACCCCGAGTGTATGTATGCACAAACAACTCATAGTTGTTCGGCGGCCGACCCATGGTAGACTCCTATTTAAAGAAACGAAAATGTTAGTTTAATAACACAAAAAAATTATAAATTAAAATGTATTAAAAAAATATAAATATACTAACGAGTGTACGGGTATGATCATGATGTGATCGACTACCTCCCGTATATGTAGATGAACCTGCACCATCCACAACACTGGACATCCTGTTAAGAGAGGCAACGGCAGAACATGCCTGCCCCTTGGGAGAGCTCCACCAAGCCTACAGGTTTGCCCATAACTAATCATCAATAAATAAAGGTTGCTTCCCCACAGCCTTCATCTCACTCAGCATATCACTGTAGCGAATAGTTGCCTTCTTCATGAAGGCAATCCGGACAAGGCTATCAATAGCATGGTCCTAGTAAAAATATTTTTGCAAAAAAACTAAAATAATTAGTATAATCTAAATGTAAAATATTCACATTATATTAACTATTAAAATTTAATTTTCCTTTTAACCTTAAACTCTTCGAACCAAAATTTCTTCATCTTTGGAGAGACAGCCTTCCAAGAAACTCCTGTGGAGTCCATCTTCTGTGTCATGATCGTCCAAATATGTCTAGTGGAAGCCCCAGCTGAATCCATCATATAGCTGCAAAATTAGAAAAACAGTACACATTTACTTAAAATATACCGATTAAATGTATTTTAATATAAGTAATGTAAAAAATTAAAAATAGTTACTCTGACTCCTGAACAGTTAAATGTTGCATCCTACCATCACGACCTGCAGCTAATGCTGCAGTACTAGCATCACCAATGTGGGCATCTGAAGTGGCCGGGAGAGAAGAAGCATTAGAATTCTTAATTTGGGCCGGGTGAGAAGAAGAAGCAGGATCTTCTGTCTGGGTCCGGTGAGAAAAAAAACAGGATCCTCTCTAAGCATATCGCCTTTAGCTATGTAAACCTAAGGATCCTCAACAAATATATCATCTGGGACATCGCGCAACTGTAGATGTGGCTGTCATGTATTATTAGAACCTCGACCTCCACTGGATCAACCACTAGACCCTGATCAATCCAATCCTCTTCCAGGTCTGTGATACATATCTGAAAGAAAAAAGCTATCAGTATAATTAATATGAAAAAAATAGTAACCATATAAATAAATTTTCAATAAATGTTATAGCTTAATTACTATTACTTATTATTAGGATTCATCGATGTCATCTGATTGGGATGATTCATATTCAGAGTCCAGTAATGATTCATCCGATTCAAATTCTACCTCTATAGCCTCAATATCCATGAGTTCTCTAATTGGATCATTTAAAGGACCTGGATCACCCTCATTTGTCTTATCAACCAACTGTACATTTTTAGGACTATCTTCTTGAAATGCGATATCAGTCTCCTGTTTATTGGCATACTGTTTCGATAGATCAATCTGTGATCTTGCTTTTATTTTGCAAATCATCAACCAATCAGATACGTCTCACCTTGTGCTAGAAAATGGAATGTAATACACTTGGGCAGCTTGACTAGCGAGTATGAACGGTTCATATTTAGCATATGTCCTCCTTCTATTCACTTCCACCAAATTATATATTGGATGAACTCTTGTACCATTTATAGGGTCATACCAGTCACATTTAAATAATACCATCCTTTTAATTGGTAATGTTGGATATTCAACCTCTATAATATCTATTAATCGACCGTAGAAATCAAATGAGTTTTCACTATAGTTTGACCCCTTTATACAAACAATACTATTTGTTGTTGCTCTCAAAGTACAGTGTGATTCAGTGTGAAATTTATAACCGTTAACAAAATACACCTTATAACATCTAACAGTTGATAATGGACACTGGGCTAAATCCTTCAAACATTTTTTAGAAATCATATTCCCATTTTCATTTGCCTAAATCAATAAAAAAAATATGTATAAGTTCAAAATATGGCAAATTGAAGACATGACAGTTTTTTAAATGTTAATACCAATGAATTATACTTGCAAATTTTCAAAACCATAAGGGAAAATTATTCTCGACCTCAACATCAACTTATGAATTCGCTATATTTTTATCCAAATTTCATAAGTGTTCAATGAATATGCTGAAATAGTTTATCAAAAATATCATTATCATTCAATTTTTTTTATTTTAATTTCGACGTAAAAAATTCTGTTTTGGATTACTATAAACTTACTAACTTACTTGATATAAGGTGTAGCTTCATCACAATTCAATAATATGTAAGTATGAGCTGCACAATATTCTCTTTGTTCCAATCTTTGGTTGGTTGGTTTGTTGTATGGTCAACCTGGATGTTTGAAAATAGATAGAGGACATTCAGATTGGTCTTTTATACCTCCATCATCATTCCGAGAGACTTCACGCAGCTTTGTTATTACATTAGGCTCAAAATAATAAGAACAAAAAGTTGATGCCTCTTCCACTATAAATGCATTATAAACTGATGCTTCAACTTTTGCCTTATTTTTAACATTCTTCTTCAGGTATCGCAGGTATCTTTCAAAAGAGTACATCCAACGATATTGTACCGGTCCTGCAATTTTGGCTTCATATGGCAAATGAATTGGTAAATGTTCCATTGAATAAAAAAAACTTGGAGGAAATATTTGCTCTAATTTACAAAGAATTATTAAAATTTCTTCTTGTAAATGCTCAATTTGGGAAACTTTTAGAGATGTTGCAGTAAGTTTTCTAAAAAATAATTATAACTCCATCAGAGCTTCCTAAATTTTTTTTGGCAATAACTCTCTAAATGCAATAGGTAGTGATCGTTGTATTAATACGTGATAATCATGACTCTTCATCTCGAACATTTTATATTTTCTTATATCAACACACCTTGACAAATTTGAAATATATCCGTCTGAAAACTTTAAATTTTTTACCAAGTGGCATATAACTGCTTTTGATTATGATCCAATGTGTAATTAGCTTTAGGATACCTCCTAAACATTTCATCTTATTCCAACTCCGACCTTCTACAAATTATCCTCAAGTCTTCTCTTGATTTGGCCTTGTCTTTTGTTTTACTTGGCATATCCATTATCGTATTAAACACATTCTAAAATATATTTTTTTAATATGCATTACATCTAGGTTGTGTCTTATAAGATTTGAACTCCAATAAGGCAAATCCAAAAAGATTTTTTTTTCCATCCACAATTTTGACATACACTGCTATTGAAATTTCATCATATTCAGTTACCTTATAAAGCCTCAGTTGCTCAATTTGATTCAACAAATCTTCCTCATTCAATATAGGAGGAGCATCTTTTCTTACTGTAATGTTCTTCTTGAAACCTTTTCTATTCCTTCTGAATGGATGATCTGCCTTCAAAAACTTTCCGTGATTATCAAACCAACTTGTTTTACCCCCATTCAGAAGAGTAAATTCTTCAGAATCAGTCATGCAATAAGGGCATGCTAATTTACCAGCAGTGCTCCATCCAGATAACATTGCATATGTGGAAAAATCACTTATAGTCTACATAATTTCCACTTATAGTCTACATAATTGTTGTTCTCAAATAAAAATTATGTTTCTCAAAATAATCATAAGTCACAACACCCTCATTCCATAACTGTTTCAACTCTACTATCAATGGCTGCAGAAATACATCAATTTGATGTTTTTGGTTATTTGGACCAGGACCAGGTACAAGTACAGACAGAAATAAATATTGCTCTTTCATACATATCCATGGTGGCAAATTATAAGGAGTGAGTATTACCGGCCAACAAGAGCATTGTTGTTCTGATGACCCAAAAGGCTGAAAACCATCAGTACACAGACCCAACCTAACATTACGACATTCAGCTACAAAATCAGGATGTAATCAGTTAAAATACTTCCATGCCTCAGAATCCGAGGGAGGCACATGAATCCATCTTCTTGGTCATGCTCATAATGTCATCTCATGTGTTCTGCTGCAACATTTGAAGCACATGATCTTTGAAGTATTGGCATGAGAGAAAAATAATATATTCTTTTAAAAGGCACAAACTTTTACTGGCCTGTAACCCGACTCTGTTTAAATCTTGGTTGTTCACAAAACCTACATATTTTGTCTTCTGCATAATCACCCCAATATAACATACACCCTTTTTTGCAGCGGTCAATAGTTTCTACTAGCAAGCCAAGCACCTGAACATTTTTTCTTGTTTTGTAGAAACTATCAAGCATTTCATTATCCTCGGGTATTATGTCTTTAATAAATTGGATCCATTGATCGAAAGCCTTTTCGGACATATTCTACTCAGACTTCATATTCAAACAACAAGCCATGGCAGATAGCTTAGTGTGTTTTTGACACTCGGGCCACACCTCTATATCCAGTGAATTTAACAAATTGTAGAACCATTAAGCCTCAATGTTAGAAGCCTCATCATGTTGTTCTTGATGAACCTCACTAGTTCCAGGGACATCAATAATTTAGCTCGCCCCAATCAAACACATTAGGCCCAACTATATCATATACCATTTGTGGATATGGATTATCAAAGACAAATTCAATTGTACTATATTGTTATGGAATAGATTGGTCAACTATATTCTCTTCACCATGCATATTCCAAATGAAATAATTCGGAACAAAATCCCATTTCACTAAGTCGTATTTCACTTCATCTACTTCTTGAAATCTATGATGTTGACATTTTATGCAAGAACAACGAATCTTATTGCCTTGCATATAATCCCTTTGACTAGATGCAAAACCAACAAACTCTTCTAACTCAGTAACAAATGCCATAGAAAGAGTGTGATCCATATTGAGTCATTCATACATCCAACCACGTATAATGTTCATTTTGCCTATGTATACAACAAAAGAATGGAATTATATCATAGGAATTGAATCTCCTTATTTCTCCTTCATAAAAGGTTAAGGCCCTAACCCATTCAGAAATACAATATATATCTTATTTAACATATTGCAAGATTTTATACAAATTATGAAGAAAATTCGGCAGTATTTCCCCTAAGTTCTCTAAGTACATTACGTCAAATAATATAAATTTACAATTTTGAGATTTATGAATATTTATATTATTTGGTATGAACTCAGAGAATAAAATAAGAGAGATACTATGAATTTTCTACATAACTTGCATATTATGATGTCTCGCATTAATGTTAATAACACAATAGATATATATTGTTGTTTCTAAACTGTCCAAATGGTACAATTCAGTGAGTTCTCATTTTTTTTAGAAAAAAATGAGTAACTTACAAAACGGATACTATGGTTTATTATAAAATTATTTTTATTCAAACAAAAGACATTAACAATCAATATTGAGGTAGTGCACCTTTTTATATTCTAACCTTACATTCACTCATGCAATTTTAGAAATTATGACTAATCATGCTCGTAAGGTCTATAAAGTATTGAGACATGTTCTACATCAAATGAATTCTTTTTATTCGATTAAGTGTTGTGCTTATAATATTTATTACTCATGTATATTATTATTTCCATTGCATTTATTAGGTACTTTATAAGTAATAAACTTATTTTATTATTATTATTATTATTATTATTATTATTATTATACTATTTAAATATTACTCCTATTTTATTTTTGAGTCTTGGTTGGTTGCATTACAATTACTTTGAACTATTTTCTAAGATTGTTGTTTAATAAATAATATATTGATTAAAGAGTTCTATAAAAAATCTGATTATAGATATAAAATTATTAAATTATTTTCACTATACTATGTGTGTTTAATACTAATTCTGTTATTTATTATTTTTAATCTGATCATGTGTCACATTTATTTAAAATACATTTCTTTAAATATTAAATACAATTAATTTCTCTAAATACAAAATTTTTAAGAAATTACATATAAAAAAATTATATTAAGCATCTATTGTATTTATTTGGGCTTCTATCTATTATCTAGTAATTTTTAAAAAAAATTAAATAAAATATCATTTTATTAAGATTTCTTTCTGTAACATTAAAATAAAAACTGTGTGATTTTCATCCTTCTGTTTCTTCTTTTTCGTTGCGTTAGTTTCTTTTTAATTTTTCTCTGCTTCAATTTGTAATTAGTATTCTACTATCTAATTATTTTATTTTTATCATGAATATATACTCTGAGTATATTTTATGTACTATTTATTTATTATTTATTATTTACATTCAACTAAATATTTGCGTATTGAATTTATTATTAACTATATATTATATTTAACCGCAAACAATTGGGATACTAAATTATTTTTATTTTATTTCTTTTATCTAAGTAATAGTTCTTATAATTGTGAAATATTATTTTTTATATATATAATTTATAATTACGTTGATGTATATGTTAAAAATATACTATAAATAAAAGGATCATTGTTATGTATGTTAAAAAAATATAAATTTGAGGGCTATAATTATTTAACCTCATATTTTTTACTATTAATGTTTTTAAAATATTCAATTTATAGTATAAATTTATAATCAAATTATTCTTTTAATAATACTTTAGATGTCAACAAATTATAAATTTAATTCCGCTTTATTATTTTTTTGTGCATTTGCACATTTGAGATTTTTTTTTAATTCAAGTCAAAATAAAATAGATTTCATTATATCGTATTTTATTATTAATGTTTGAATTATCATATTATTAGTAAATTATTGCACTTATTTTTTGTAAAAGTATTAAAATAACAATAATTATTTATTTTTTTGGTAAAAGTATTAAAATAATAATAATAATTTATATGTAAAAATTCAGGTACAAAAATATTAATAAAAATATTAATAAAAATACTATTAAAATATTTTATAATTTTCTATTATTAAGCAAATATAAAATCAAGATTTAATTGTTTAACCACAACCTAACAATCACTAAAATGAAAAAATACTATCAATTAATAATATAACCAAACTTTTTAATTCATATAACTAATTACCTATAAATCAGTAGTATCATAAAATATACCCTAAATTGTACACCTTTAAACTAAACCTAAAATACAAAAAAAAAAATACATTAATTATAATTTTTTAAAGAAAAACTGCAGAATTACAAAAAAATTATAAAATTACCTAAGATAAATTCAAACCCTAAATTATTTTTATTTACCAAAAAATTAAAAATTATAGCAAATATATTAAATTTCTCCAAAATATTTTATATTTTAAGTACAAAATTAATTCTTTATATGCAATAAAATTCTATAATTAATAAAAAAATATTAAATATTTTGTAAGATAAAAAAATACCTTAATAAAAATCCAACACCCTAAAATATTTCTATTTAAAAATAAATTATTAATTATACTAAAAGTTTTAAATTTCTCTAAAACATATTTTATAACCATTAAAAATACCTCCAAATTTTTATATTTTTTCATTATGAAATTTATTAAATTAAATCTAATTTATGAAATTTTTTTAAAAAAAGTCTAATTTACTTAAATTAAATATAATTTATTAAAATTTTAAAAAATCTTAACAACAATCAAATAAGCCTAAAATATTATTAATCATTACAAAAAATTAAAAAAATATATAAATATTTTAAATTTGCCTAAAAAATTATTTTGTGAAGTAAAACAATCACTAAAATTTTTTTCATTCTACCTTTTCTTTAAAAAAAATTATACAAAAATCTAAAATCCTAAAATAATACTATAAACACCAAAATAAATTCTAAAATATAACAATAAATATAATTTTTCAAAAAAATATTTTATAACCATTAAAAATACCTAAATTTTATATTTTTTTCATTCTATAATTTATTAAATTAAATCTAATTACATAAAATTTTTAAAAAATCCTAACAAGAATAAAATAAATCTAAAATATTTATATTTACAAAAAATTTCAAAAAATATAATTAATTTAAATTTGTTTAAAAATTTATTTTTTGCCCTAAAAAATCTTATAAATTAATTTTTTTACTGAAATTTAAAAAATTAATTCATTCTACCTAATTATTTTATTTTAAATAATTATACAAAAATCTACAATAATGCACATATTAATTTTTTTAAACAATATAAATATCTTAACCTAAAAATTTAAAACTACCCTAAAAATTTAAACAATCAACAAATAAATATACATATCAACACAAATATAAACAATAACAACATAAAACACAAAATTTATTATAAATTAAAAATTCAACAAAATTAAAAATAATAGAAAATATTTAACAAATTTTTTAAAAAAATTAAATAAATACCTCCTCCTTCTCCTCCTCCTTCTCCTCCTCCTCCTTCTCCTCCTCCTCCTTCTTCTTCTTCTTCGTGCAATAGGAGCAACAACCGGAGTAGCAACAGTAGCACAGTGTACGGGAAGAAATAAAAATGGAGGAAGTTACGCGAGGAAGATATGAATATTTAATATTTGCCGAAAGATTAAAGTGTCTCTCGGTAAATTCACTGGCAGATGGCTTTTCTGTCTGTAAATGACATTGACTAATTGACTGGCTGACACTTATAATTTACTAAGAGATTTAAAATTCTGTCAGTATTACCGAAAAAAATATTTATCTATCGGTAAGTTTTCTCAAAAGCAGAACTATATTAATTATCTGACACTATGAAATTACCGACAGAAATAACTTTCATCTGTATTACAAACAGAAATAATTTTCTTTTGGTAAATGCTTGACAATTGGCAGCAAAAATTCAGCCACCCTACTTTTTATTTACCAAAAGACTATTTATTCTATCGGTAATTGTCTCTAATAAAAATTTAATTATATATTTACCGACATATGTGTATTTTCATCGGTAATTTATCGACATAAAAAATTTTCTCTCGGTAAATTTATAAATTACCAAGAGATAAGATTTCTTTTGATAATACTGAATTAATGAATTATTTACTGAGAGAAAATATCTCCGCCGGTACTACAGATAGAAATGTGATTTTGTCGGTAAAATTAGCAATAAATATAATTAATAATTATATTAGATTTTTCATTTACCGACAGTTAAATATTTTTATCGGTAATTTACCGAGAGAAATATTATTCTCTCGGTAATACTGAATAAATAAATATTAATTATTGTATTAATCATTTACCGACAGACAATCTTTTTGTTGGTACTACCGACAGAAATCTATTTTTCTTGATAAAATTAGCAGTAATTATAATTAATAATTATTATGTTAGATGTTTTATTTACTGACAGAATATTTTTTCATCGATACTACCGAGAAAAATAGATTTCGATCGATAAATTTTATCTATAAATCCACCCGACATAATATCCCACCATATTTATCGACATAATTTCTGTTGATAAATAGATCTATCGTTATTTTTATCAGTAATTTATTGGTAAATTTTTAATTTTATTTTTTAATATTTTCTCTCAGTATTCTCTTGGTTTTATCAACAAATAAAATTCTGTCGTTAATCCATTGCATTCTTGTAGTGATATAGTATCATTGATGGCATTTTAATTATTTATTTTTTTGGTTTACAGTATGGACTGTAGTTATTTTATTGCCAAATTCATAGAGTTTTTTTACGACTGATGGACTTGATATTTGGAACTACATATAAAATCGCATGGCTGATATGAGATACTACACAACAATGAGCTTGTGGTTTCATGTTGCCAATAAGAACACATGCACTTGGTGTAAAGATGACGAGTGATTCATACTGTGATCCTAATATTACAATTTGATTTTATTGTATATAATTTTTTGTTTGTATATAAATTTAGTTGAAGTTAATTATTCAAAGACAATGATTATAAATAGTCTCTTTTATAATCATTTTTACTGCCTATTCAGGTCTAATGTCGTTGTTTACTTGATTTTTGAAACATGCGATGTTGAACGATAGTTCAAATCAATTTTTCAAATATATTTGGAATAGACAATCTATTTTATAATCATTTTTAATATCTATTCAGGTCTGGTGTTGATGGTTGATAATTGTTAGGAATTGTTAGAAGCTGATATAAGCTGTTAGGGCTGATATGGGCTGTCAGGGTCTATTAAGGTGTGAGCCCCTGTCATCTCCCTAACACTCCCTAACAATCCATATTATTTTCTAATAGCACCTTACATTTCATTTACAATATCTAGTTAAAATATACATGTTAGAGTTATTTAATAATATAAACAAAAATTACAACATTCCCATTGTAGCAACATTAAAATAGAGATCACAATTATGAATACAACAATCTTATTTTTTTTTAAACATCCGATGACTGTGAAGTATTATTATTAATTATTAACATACCTATTAAAGAGATATTATTAATTTTTAAATATGTTGCTAAAGGCTGTTAGGGGTTGTTAAGGGATGTTTGTCGTGAGCCTCTAACTGCCCATAAGAGCCCTTAACAGTCCTCTAACATTACCTAACAATCCTTAACAATAGTTATTATGCTTTAGTTTAATCTGAAAATATGTATAAAATCATTAAAAAATAGAACATGCAAGAGCCCCTAATAGCTCCTAATATACCACAACATGGACCCATAACAACCCATAAAATATCACAACATGGATGTCATGTTATAATTTAAATTCTTGTAGTGAGAATAATTGAAATGGACTCATCAAAATATACCAATGTTTATAACATTCAGATACAATAAAAAATAGTTTATAAAATTCAATTATATAACAATAATAAAATAGATATCACAATTATAAATACAATAATATTATTTTTTTTAACATCCGATGATTGCGAAGTACTATACAATGATATTAGATTTTGAGATGACCGAATAAAATTTTTCACCATAGTGGATGAGGATAATTATGCCAAGCTTCATATCAATTCTTCTTTCTAAGAAAATACCCTATAATAATAAAAAAAATAAAATCAATCAAAAATATTCAACAACTACTGATGTGATCCCACATCAGCCGTGTAAGGAGATCCTGGCTACTATATAAGCATGGGCTAAACCTCCACTCTTGTGCTAGCTTTTGTGGTGGAGTTAGGGTCCTTGTTCGTATCAGTTGGTATCAGAGCCAACCTTGCACGCACCGGTGTGGTCCTTGTCCCTTCGTTCCTTGGCTCGGGTGCGGGTTAACGAGTGAGTTGGCACAAGCGACTCGTGTGTGGACTGCGGGTAAACGATTGAGTTGGCACGAGCACGAGGACGTGCAGTCTAAAGAAGGGGAGGATGATGTGATCCCACATCGGCCGTGTAAGGAGATCCTGGCTACTATATAAGCATGGGCTAAACCTCCACTCTTGAGCTAGCTTTTGTGGTGGAGTTAGGGTCCTTGTTCGTATCAGTTTTTAGAGTTACCTTTAGGGTCATCTAGAACTTGTTTTTCCTTTCCTTTCCAGGCAGCCTCCTTCCCTTTAGGATTATCATCTTTCTTTGGCCATTTTGAAGTGAAACTAGAGCTGGAATTAGAAAATCCCTTTGCTGCTCCCTTGAGTTTCAGTTGCTTCTCCACTTTCATGGCCATGTGTACCATATCTTCAAGCTCCACATAATGATGTAATTCAATTATGTTAGCTATCTCTCTATTCAGCCCACTCAAAAATCGAGCCATAGTGATTTCTGGATCCTCCTCTATATTAGTTCTACTCATGATCATCTCCATCTCCTTATGGTAATCCTCCACTGACATGGATCCTTGAGTTAACCGCTGTAATTTTTGGTGAAGCTCCCTATAGTAGTAAGATGGTACAAATCTCTTTCTCATCACAATTTTCATTTCAGCCCAAGTAGTGATAGTTCTTTCTCCATTTCTCCTCTTGGAAATCATCAATTGATCCCACCAAATTAGTGCATAATCTGTGAATTCAACTGCTGCAATCTTAACTTTCTTCATTTCACTATAATTATGACAATCAAACACCAACTCAACTTTTCTTTCCCATTCAAGGTAAGCTTCAGCATCATTTCTCCCCTTGAATGATGGTATCTTCATTTTTATGGAAGATACGTTACTGTCCCTTTGTTGAGGTCTTCTTTAAGCAATTGATTCCTCACTTTCTTCATCATCTTCCCTCTCTATCTCATCATCATTCATCATGTTTCCTCTCCCTCTATTCTGCCCCCTTCGATTAGTATCATTCCGCTGCCTTTGCATTATGCTGTCTACATCACCTCTCATGTTGTTTATGGTCAAATCAAACCTTTCAAATCTCCTTTGCATTGCCTCTAACATGAATGCTATGTCATTTATGGTCATATCACGTTTTTCACTTCCAGAATTTGACATGGTGTAAGAAGAACCTACAAGAAAATGTTAGTAAAGAAAATTTTCTCACCTCACTCCCTTACGTGTTTCACTAAAGATCAGATTGACACTCCTCTTGTATTTCACTCAAACCTTGGTCCCTTTTACCTCTCAATTCTTCTTTTATCAAGTTGAATTTCAAAATTGAATCCACTTAAATCAAGTATAACAAGTTTTGTTTTAAAGACTCTACAAGGAACCTAATGAACAAAATGAATTCTGCAATTCTAGAAGCAATTTAATTTTAGACAACAAGAACTGAAAGTTATCACAAGAAGCAAAAGTATTTGTGTTAATCAAACCAAAGTAACTATGATTGAGAATTAGCTACTTAATGCATACAAGAAACAAGAGGTATATGAAAGAATGAAACTAAGAATACAATGAAAAACAATTCTGGATCCTAAAAAAAAAACAGAATCCAAATCACTCCAATGAGTAATCTGAATATGCAACCTAAATCTATTCCCAATGCAAGAAAGGCTCTAAATATCAGATTTTAAATGCTAAATGGATGCATAATGAGGAGCTGATGTAATTTGATCAAATATAATAAGGTAGTAAGCTGTTAATGGTATAAATATGCAAAAAATCTCAAACACTTGTGAAGAAAAATTCTGGACAGAAACAGGTACGATTTTTTTTTCTTTTATGTTGAGGAAGTTGAATCTGATTCTCTTCTCTTTTTTTTTTTGTTTTTCTTTTGATCTTTTCCTCTCTTTTTTTCCTTTGAACTTTCAGTAAACAAGGATAGAAATTGAAAAATTAAACAAAAGTTCACAGATTTGAAGTATAAGAACAAGGTGCAACAAGAACAGAAAAATGAAGAAATATAGAAACTGAATCTGATTCTCTTTTTTTTTTCTTTGGATAATTAAAACATAAAAGATACCTAGAGATTTATCTTCAAGCCAAAGCTCTGATACCAAATGATGCGGAACCCATGGATCAAATATTACATCTAGAACCCCACATACACATCTAGCATAGAATCTTAGAACTCAAAAATAAATCCTCCCTACCAAACCCACAACTAACCTGTAATTGAGAACTTGGGTGATTGGGATGAAGAAATGAATTGATTAAAACGCCACAAGTCAAACTTGATAAGTTAGAACCAATTCTTCATGCAACAAGAATAAGAAAAAACCTCTCAAACTTGAAAACACTTAGATTACAATGATAACAATCTGCCAATTTCGTAGTAACCCTATTAAGTTCTTTTTCCCATCCTTATATAGTTGGAAAAGAAGAACTAATGGCTTAAAAGTCTAGGTTTACATGTATCTAGTCACAATAGCATTAATTGTTCATCCACATCAATAATATACTCTAAATTACTGCCCATAATTATGACAACATTGATGGGCAGATTCCACATGCATTTTGGTGTTGGTTCACATGTGTCTAGTCACACTAGCACTAAACCATGTCAATATTATATTCCAAATTCGTGGTAATGCCCATCACCATACTTATGGGCAGATTCTTCATGCTTGTTGGTGATTTTCTGACTTCCTCTTCATGATCCATCATATTCACTACAAGTTGGTCTCCCTCTTCATTAATCCACCTTTGAATGAAGTGCTGGAACACATGCTGGAGTTTCTTTGATTGTGATCTTGTGATTGGTCCACTTGGCATAATGATATCATCAACATATTTCCTATAAGGAAAACTATTAACTAAATATTACAATAAAAACCTAATAAGCAAAATATGGAGGGGACCACTTAAAAGACTCAAAAAACACGCCCCAAACATGTGTTAAGCATGCCAAAGTCGTTCTTGCTGAAACTGGTATAGGGGGTTGTGAAACAGTAGATTTCACAGGGGGTTGTGGGACTTTCTGGACAAGCAGCACATTTCACAGGGTGGTTGTGGTATTGGCTGGACAATTCGCACATTTCAGCACCATGTGTACAATCCAGCACCATGACTAGCTTGGGTTGGTCTTCTAGTTCCTTCTCGCACTTGTCCCATGCTAATTCAGTCACCTCTCTTGTAATAAAGTATTGAATATGCATTCCAAGAGTGATGCCATATTTCTTTGCTTTATTCCTCGTCAATGACCCTTGTTGTAGCACCAATGGATCCCACATCGGCCGTGTAAGGAGATCCTGGCTACTATATAAGCATGGGCTAAACCTCCACTCTTGAGCTAGCTTTTGTGGTGGAGTTAGGGTCCTTGTTCGTATCAGTTGGTATCAGAGCCAACCTTGCACGCACCGGTGTGGTCCTTGTCCCTTCGTTCCTTGGCTCGGGTGCGGGTTAACGAGTGAGTTGGCACAAGCGACTCGTGTGTGGACTGCGGGTAAACGATTGAGTTGGCACGAGCACGAGGACGTGCAGTCTAAAGAAGGGGAGGATGATGTGATCCCACATCGGCCGTGTAAGGAGATCCTGGCTACTATATAAGCATGGGCTAAACCTCCACTCTTGAGCTAGCTTTTGTGGTGGAGTTAGGGTCCTTGTTCGTATCAACTACACAACAAAATACAATCATATACAACTTCTACATAGGTTGTTATTATTTGTTACAATATGTTACGAGCTGTTAAGAGCTATTTTCACACATTTTTTATTTGCATTATATAGTTCATCAAATATAATGTATGTTTGAGATTAATATACATTATGTTGATAGGTCGTTAGAGTTTATTAGAGATTGTTAGACTATATTAGAGGCTATTAGAGTCTGTTAGTAGTCTTGATAGAGGGCCTGTTAGGGGTTGTTAGAGTTTTTCATAGGCTTTTAGAGTATATTAAGGGGCTGCTAGGGTTTATTAGAGTCTGTTAGGTGATGTTATGATACATTTTACAGTTTCAATACACAATTAAAATAAAAATAATATGCATTAGATATTAATATACAAACTGTTTTTCTGCTAGGGGTTGTTAGGGATTGTTAATAGCCCTTAGTAGCCCCCTAATAGCCTCTAATATCACCTAACAGACCTCTACTAGCCCCCACCTACCTTTAATAGCCCCTAACAGCCTCTCTTATCTATAGTTAACAACCCTTAACACCCCATACTAGCCTTCAACACTACATAATATTATTTCACATAAAGTCTATAACATTGCATTACAACCCCTAACAACTCATTATAGCCCTTGTCAGACCCTAATAGCCCCTAACAACCTGCTAACAATCCATACTAGCCTCTAACAATACATAATATCGCTTCACATAAAATTCATAACACTATATTCAACTTTTTATGAATCTTGAAATTAAAATGAAAGACTAAACAAAGGAGGAGATTCAAACTTATGGAGAAATAAAAGAAAATCAACCATATAAAATATTTAAATCGGTCATTTCCTTAAAAATATTTAAACATACATGCATTCAATTTTTAAAATCTCTCGTTTTCTTACAAAACTTAAGTTTAAAAGGAAAAAAATTTACTGAAATTTTATATTGGAGAAGCTTCAATCCATGGTGAATGAAAAGAAAGAGAAGAAGAAATTAGAGAGAATTAGAGATCAACTAAAACTAATATATTTTCTTACAAAACTTGAGTTAGATCCACGATCAAAGAAGAATAAATAAAATGAGAAAAAAATTAGAGAGAAAATGAGATGCGAGAAAGGAAGAAGAAAGAGAAATGGAAAGGAGAGAGAGAGAGAGAGAGAAAGATAAAACATTTTTTTTAGGGTTGAGGATATTATGGTAAAAGAGAGTCCATTTAACATTAATGAAGTCTAAAAATATTAACCTTTTTATAAAATGGTATTTTCTAGTTTAATAGAAAATAATTAATGAAAATAACTAATTAAAATAATAGTAATAATTAATTGATAAGGATGGTAATTTGTGAAAAATTGAATAGAAATTTATATGAATTAGAATTGTTTTAAGATAACTAATGAAAATAAAATAATTTTAATATTATTTTTTTGACGTTATAAAGGGACAGAGATAGGACACACTTCACCACAAAATCATGGTGATTTTGTAGTGGCGTGCTAACCTATATGTCCTAACACACACACATTTAACTTACCAATGTGGGATGAGGAGAGCCGAAGCCACAATCCCCCCCCCCCCCCCTACCGGTCACACACACAAGCCATGGCGATTTTTGTAACATCATAAAATTTTTGAAAATTTCTAATTTTTGAAAAATTTAATAAAATAAATTATAATTTAAAAGGATAAATTAAATTAATGGTTTTAAATGAAAAATGAAGGGATTTTAAATGAAAAAGTGGAATATATATGTGATATATATGCAAAATATACACAACATATATAAAAGTCAATATTTTTTTAAAAGAAAATGGTTTTTTAGTAATTAAATCTTATAAATTCAAAATTAATAAAATAATTCAAAAACAAATTATTTTTGAATGGAAGAGAAAAATTAGAACTTTTAATTTATTAAAAAAATAATTAAATAATTAAATATTAAATTATTTTAATATATATAGTTTAAAAAATGAAAGGAAAAGAAATATTAAAGTCTTCTTCTTCTTCTTCTCTTTCCTTTGGCCGAAATTCCATGGGAGCTAGACCAAGGATTCTACTTGTTCCATACTCCATAAATTGAAGAAATTAAAAAGTTGCAAGTGGATTTTTGGCGATCTCCACCAAAATTAGTAAGTTTCCATCTCTTTTCATTGAATTCCTTGGAAATTTGGATTATGTGAGTTTTGAAATTTTGATGTAGTATGTTATAATTGTTGGAATTGGTATGTATGATGTTATTTTGGGTAGTTAACAATTATTCTAAGGTTAGATTGAAGAGATGATGGAGTTTGGTTAAAAAATAGTGAAGAGAGAGAATTTAGGGTTATGGATTTTCGGGGTTTTGAAAACATGAACTTAAATTTTACAAATTGGTTCTAAATGAGTTTTTTTTATTCATAAACAAGTATTTTAAAGTCAAATATTGAATTTGGTGGTGTTGGGTTGGAGTTTGAGAATGGAAGTGGAGATTTAGGGTTTTGGAAAAGTGATTTTCCAAAGTGGTTGAATTATATAATTTTATTTGTTTAAGCATGTTGTTTAGTATTAAAAGTGATAAATATAAGATTGGAATGAGTAACGGATTGTGTTGGAATGGAAAACCTTCAATGGGGGAAGGTTATGCCATTTTTGAGATTTTATGTATAGGAGTGTATTTTTATAATGTAAATGATTTAAATGTATTAAAATATATTTTTAATAATATAAATAAACTTAAAACACTAATTTAATTGTATTAGAATGGAATTCTAATGTTGAAGTAAGGAAAGGCTAAATTTTTGGAAATTTGTAGGAGTGATGTGTAATTATGGTTTCAACATTTGGTTTAGTCTTTCAGGGAGGTTGATTTGCTTCATCCAAGTGGTGAAGGGCAAGTTGAAAAGATTGGATTGAATGTTGTTTTTAGCTTGCTTTGGGTTGCTAGTGGAGGTATGTACAAACTTTGAATATAATGTTTATATTTGCATAACATTTGGACTTAACACATTTTGGTTGGAAAATGTATTAAGTTACTTGGTTCATTGATTGTATATGAATAATATGCTATGACATTTGTAATGTCATATATGTGTTAAATGCATTGTGAAAAGCCATTGATAATGGCTAATTTGTGTAAATGTGAAATATGCATATTATGTGAAAATACCCAAAGTAATTGGGTAATATGTTATGAATGCAAAAATGAGATATGTGTAATAATGAAATGAATTGATATTGATAAAAATGAGAAAAGTGAGAAAAATGAGAAAGATGTGAAAAATGAGAAAAAAAATGTGAAAATGAGGTAATGTGCCTAGATTGAATATGTGACAAAGAGAAAGAGATTAATAATGAGAAAAAATGAATAAATTATGTGACTAGTATGTTATTCAATTTTTAGAGTTCTGGGTTTGGCGGCATGCCTATGATTGCCTACGGGATACACGTTGGAATGGTGAAAAGACTAGGTCATAAGCCTCAAAAACTGTAACAGTCTAGCCGGGTTGAGGACCAAGACACTGGGGCCTAAGGGTCTAGCCGAGTTGAGGTCCAAGAGACTGGGGCTGTTACATTATCCATAGATATATTGCCTACGGGGCTAGACACATGGTATCATTATGGACCAAAGCAGTAACTCTGAAATTTGAATAGCATATTAGATCCTTTTTAGGCCCATGCTTGTCTTTGTTTTAATGTAAATGATGAAATATTTGAAAAATATAAGAAAGTGAAATGATGTGACATCTAAATGCATTTGTGCATTGGTATTGCATTGAGTTATATTGTTATTATCAAAGTTTGTACCACTAGGCTTCGGCTTAGCCCGATTGTTTCCATCGCGCAGGTGAGAGGGTAGACCCAGCTGAGCCAGAGAGTTCTTCTAGACCAGATCGGGTCTAGACTTGTAGTTGAGCTCGTTGAGTTGCTATCAAGATCAGAAACACTACCAACAACATGTATATATTTTTATGTTATTGTACATTTTGAGTATTATGCGTAATATATTATGTTTTGAATTTTACGTATCGTATATTATAAAGAATGTTTGGATCAATGTATTTGAAATGGGAGAGTAAGTGTGTTTTAAATTATATATATATAAATGTTTGAGAAACTTGGTGAAATTAAGAAGTATGGTTGAGATGGTGATTGAAAATTATTTGGGAGTGTTTTCTTTTTGCAGGTTGAGTAATTGCTAAATTTTGGGATATCCAAATTACAGATAAAACTCTGGCGAATTTTTCCCGGATATTTATATATATATTATTTATTTTAGATTCTTATAACAAGTAAAGAATATTTATATTCTATTTAATTTTTATAAATTTAGAATTTGAAATTTTAAATTGGAAATGTGAAAAAAAATTAATAAACCGGTTTGTGACATTTTTGTACCGTATATGCATATTTTATGTAACACCCCCACATTCAGTACACACACACTACAACACCACAATGTAGCATATGTGCACCGAATATAGGAGTGCTACGGCTTTTCATCAACATTCAAAACATTTTTATATAATACCATCATCTTTCTCAATATACATTATAGATATATTAATACATTTAAGTAGTACACAACGGAAGTTATAAAATATTTACACATATGAAAACATTTGAGTACATATTTATCATTACATATATATTTACAATATAAACAAAATCTTTACAAAATATAAAAAGAGTTATACATGATTGGCAAATCTCCTCTGATCTTTAAGTTCCCAAAATCAACTCTTCAATGTCTACTCTCACTCGGTCTAGAAGAGCTCTCGGGTTCAACTCTATTACCTGCGCGATTAAACACTATCGCGCTAAGCCAAGGGCTTAGTAAGACAATTCATGCTAATGTTATGCTTTAGTGCAATGCAATGTTTCACATTTGTATTAATAAATCAACATCAATGATACACACACAATTAGTAAAGATCATACTCAACAAACAATATTCCGTGAATAGTCCGATTCATTATATAAGTAATATTAACATTTCATTACATTAAAACAACATTTATGTTATTCATAAAACCTAGACACCTATGGGCCCTTCAAGTACTTAATACGATATTCAGAATTCAGAGTTACTGCTTTGGTTCATAAACACCATTATCAAGCCCGTAGGCAACATATACATATATATATCTCTATCCATGGATAGCGTAACAGACCCGGTCTCTTGGATCATCAACTCATCTAACTCGAGGATATCCTCAACCCGGCAAGACTGTTACAAATCAAATATCTCATAATATCAATTATCATAGTGTAACAGACCCAGTCTCTTGGACCTCAATTCAACTCAATTTGAAGAGATCCTCAACCCGGCAAGACTGTTACCTTTCATTAAATAGGCATGCCTCCAAAAACCAGAACTCTGAAATTGAATATCATATTAAGCATACACTTATTTCATTATTCTCTTTATCAAACTCTTTCTTAATCTTTCTCATCAATTAGGCAAACATGCCATACATCATTCAATTACATCATCATAGCCAATCACAATGGCTTTATAGCATTTCATATCTCAATTTATATTGTGTATATAGTATTATTAGTATCACATTTCAAAGTACATTATTCATAATACACATCACCATTCACAAGCCTCACAATACACAATACATAACCTTATTCATGTAATATCATATACATTATCAGTTCCATATCATCTCACATTTCATGATTCAACAATGATGTTAGACAAATGATATCTATTTTGATCCTTGACAACTCAAATGGATGATCTATTTAACATGTATATGAAAATCTTGTTGTAGGATTAGATTGCTTCCAATAAGGTGAACAGAACCTTTCTAGCGGTCGCGCCTCACCTGAGTACGACCGCCCCATACAATTACAAGATGAAACCTTATTACAGTAGGTTTCGCGGCCAGGAGCCCGACCTAAGTCGCGACCGCACTTCACAATCAAAAGATGAAGCCTTAATACAGTAGGTTTTGCGGCCAGAAGCCCAGTCGCGACCGCACTTGAATAATAGCGACCGCCCCAAATTACGTGTCTCTCATGCATAAACCCTAATTATGGCCAAACTCTTCTAAATGCATTTTAACACATTATGCCCAACACAAACTCACTCAAATGGATGTAATCAAAATCATTAACACTTATTTTGCACATTTAACACAATATTCACATTAACCAAACATTAAATCATTCATCAATTCCAAACCTTAAAACCAACTTTACAATTGAACTTCCACTATCAAAATCCCCCTAAACTTACAATCTTCACAACCAAAATCAACACCAATTCAATCCTTTATCTTACCATCAATTTTTAACACTTGCAAACACATATCAAATACACCAAATCATTACATCAACAAATCACACTTCACTTTAAACATAACTTCAAAATTTACAAAGGAAAACAAGAGATTTCTTACCTTAGATGAAGAAATTTCACAAATCTCTAACCAAACTCTTTGATTGCCTCTTCAATTGGACTCTAGCATCAAGAACACTTCTCTTCCTCTTTCTCTCCTTCAATCACCGGCACCCAAAATGAAAAGAAAACAAAATAACCACAAGTCAAACACTTTTCCAACTTTTAATCTCCACCAAGAGATTTCTAAAGGTAAATTACCTCAATGCCCTTAACCATATAACTCACCTTTTGTCTCATATAAGCTCATTTAAGTAATTACACACTCAACACAAAAATATCTCTTTTCCTTTGACTCTTCCTTTGACCCATTTATATGTTATATATATCATTATATACACAACATATACCATTCTCTCTAAACCCTATTTTCTTTCCCAATTTCTTTTCTCTTGCAATTATCATATATATACAATCCAATATAACAACAACAACAATAACAACATCATAACCAAGACTTCTAGGGCATATATGAGGATATTACAATTCTCCCCCTCTAAAAAGAAAATTTCGTCCTCGAAATTACCTGATATCAACTCTGAAACAACTGAGGATATTGTTCTCGCATAGTTTGCTCACTTTCCCAAGTTGCTTCTTCCTTTGCATGATTCTTCCACAAAATCTTCACCAATGGCACTCTCTTGTTTCTCAGCTCTTTTTCATCATGTGCCAAGATAGCAACTGGTTCCTCTTCAAAAGTCAAATCTGGGCTTACTTCGATAGATTCAATTTGCAACACATGAGATGGATCCGATCTGTACCTCCTCAACATAGAAACATGAAATACATTATGAATACGATCCAACTCAGGTGGCAAAGCAAGTCGATACGCAACTGGCCCAACTCTTTCCAAAACTTCATACAGTCCAATGAAACGAGGACTCAATTTCCCTTTTCGACCGAACCTTAAAATCTTCTTCCAAGGAGACACTTTCAGAAATACCTTATCCCCAACATCAAACTCTATGTCTCTCCTTTTCAGATCTGCATAAGACTTCTGTCGGTCTGAAGCTGCTTTTAACCTGCCTCTAATCAACTTTACTTTTTCTTCAGTTTCTTGAATCAAATCAGGACCAACCAACTTATTATCTCCAAGCTCATTCCAACAAAGAGGTGTCCTACACCGTCTGCCATACAATGCTTCGAATGGTGCCATACCAATGCTAGATTGGTGACTGTTGTTGTATGCAAACTCCACAAGAGGTAAAAATCTATCCCAACTTCCAGAGAAATCTATGACACAGCTTCTCAACATATCTTCAATAATCTGTATCACCCTCTCTGACTGTCCATCCGTCTGTGGATGAAAAGCAGTGCTGAAGTGTAATCGAGAACCCAAAGTACTATGCAAACTCTTCCAAAATCTTGAAGTAAACCTGGGATCTCGATCAGACACTAAAGAAGTTGGAACCCCATGCAACTTCACAATCTCATGGATATACAGCTCAGCTAACCTTTCCAAAGAATAATCCATCCGAACCGGAAGGAAATGAGCTGTCTTAGTCAATCTATCCACAATTACCCATATAGCATCATGCCTCTTTTGTGTCAATGGCAACCCAGACACAAAATCCATCGTTACTCTATCCCACTTCCATTCTGGTACTGATAATGGTTGAAGCAATCCAGTTGGAACTTGATGTTCTGCTTTTACCTTCTGACAAGTGAGACATTTCGATACAAACTCAGCAATGTCTCTCTTCAAACCAATCCACCAGTAATGCTGTCTCAAATCATGATACATCTTTGTATTACCCAGATGCATAACAAACACTGACTGATGTGCTTCTTCTAAAATGACTCTTTTCAAAACAACATCATCGGGAACACACAATCGGTTCTTAAACCAGAGACTCCCATCACCTTTCACAACAAAATCTCTAGTCTTCCCATTCTTGCAATCTGAAATAATCTTCTGAATCTTCATATCAATCAACTGAGCCTCTTTGATCTGATCTAACAAAACTGGTTTCAAAAGCAACTGTGCCAACAATGCACCATCATCACAAGGTACAAAACTGGCATGCAAAGCTCTCAACTCAACAAGCAACGAGAGCGAGTAAACAGTTAAACCAGCTAAAGACTTCCGACTCAAGGCATCAGCAACAACATTTGCTTTACCTGGATGATAATCAATCAAACAGTCGTAGTCTTTAATCAATTCCAACCATCTCCTCTGCCAAAGATTGAGCTCTTTTTGAACACCCAAATATTTCAAACTTTTGTGATCAGTGTAGATAAAACATTTTTCCCCAAACAGATAGTGTCGCCAAATCTTCAATGCAAACACAATGGCTGCTAGCTCCAAATCATGGGTCGGATAGTTAAGCTCATGCGGTTTCAACTGTCGAGATGCATAAGCTATAACTTTACCTTCTTGCATCAGAACACACCCCAAACCACTATGTGAAGCATCGCTGTAGATCACATATGGTTTGCCTTCAACAGGTAAAGTAAGAACAGGCGCTTGAGTCAACATTTCTCTCAACTGCTCAAAGCTAGTCTGACACTGATCTGTCCACACAAATCTCACTCCCTTACGAAGCAATCTGGTGAGTGGAGTAGCTATCAAAGAAAATCCTTTCACAAACCGCCGGTAATAACCTGCCAAACCCAGAAAACTTCTAACCTCTGTCACCGACTTGGGTGGACTCCAATTTAAAATGGCTTCAACTTTACTCGGATCAACTCTAATGCCTTCTGCTGAGACAATATGTCCGAGAAAAGCGACTTGATCCAACCAGAACTCACACTTCGACAATTTGGCAAATAACTGCTTCTCTCTCAAAATCTGCAACATAATCCGCAAATGCTTGTCATGTTCCTCTTCATTCCGCGAATACACCAGAATGTCATCGATGAAGACCACTACAAACTGATCCAGATAGGGCCTGAACACCCTATTCATCAAATCCATAAAAGCTGCAGGTGCATTTGTCAAGCCAAAAGGCATAACTAGAAACTCATAATGTCCATACCTGGTCCGAAAGGCGGTCTTGGAACTGTCTTCAGCTTTAACTCTCAATTGATGGTACCCAGATCTCAAATCAATTTTAGAAAACACAGCTGCACCCCTCAATTGATCAAAGAGATCATCGATTCTAGGCAAAGGATATTTATTTTTAATAGTCACCTTGTTCAATTGCCTATAATCGATACACAACCTCATAGTACCATCTTTCTTTTTCACAAATAGCACAGGAGCTCCCCAAGGAGAAACACTGGGGCGAATAAATCCTTTATCCAACAACTCCTGTAATTGCACTTTCAATTCCCTCAATTCTGCTGGTGCCATTCTATAAGGAGTAATAGAGATAGGAGTGGTACCAGGCAACAATTCAATACCGAACTCCACCTCTCTCTCAGGAGGTCACCCTGGCAACTCCTCTGGAAATACATCTGGGAACTCTGCAACTGTGGCAATACTATCAATGGGAGAACCCTTCACTCTAGTATCTATCACATGAGCAAGATAAGCTTCACACCCCTTTCTAATCAACCTCCTGGCTGCAACAGCTGAAACAAATAAGGAGGCTAGCTGTTCCTGCTCATTAGATACTATCACCTCTTTACCATCAGCAGTTCTCAAAGAAACAATTTTCCTTTTACAATCTACCACAGCTCCATGTCTAGATAACCAATCCATACCTAGGATCACATCATATTCCTTAAATGGCATCTCAATCAAATCTCCAAGGAACTCCTCACCTTGCACCCTCACTGCACTATCTCGGTGCACCTTACTCACAACCACACTATGCCCTAACGGATTTGTCACCAACACATCAAATCCTAGGGACTCAGCATGCATATCAGACACAGGCAAAACAGATGCACTAATATATGAATGTGAGGAACCTGGATCAATCAAAGCAAGTACTGAAGTATCAAATAAAGAAAAAGTACCAGCTATGACTGCCGATGCATCTGGCTGCCTCTGCATAACATACATCCTCTGGGAAGAACCAACCTCCTCTGGTCTACTCTCCCTGGATGTAGCACCTCCTCTAACACTGAACCCAGATCTGCCTCCCCGGCTGCTACCTCTGCCTGCTCGACCTCCCTTCACACTAGGTCGAGAAGCTGCAGTATCAACTGACATCCGCTCCTGTCTCTCTGGACAATCTCTAATAAAATGCTCAGGAGATCCACATCTGAAGCACACAGCTGACCCACTATACCTCCAACAAACACCCCTATGTGATCCACCACACTGAGTACACACAGGTAAAGCGGATCTCTGAGTCACTGGGATCGGAGCACTCGCCGCTGAAGCTGCAGGTCTAAATCTCTGCCTCTGAAACTGCACTGACCTACCAGCTGACCTCTGACTCCTACTAACTCTAGGAACAAAGCTTCCTTTTCCTCTCTTAACAGAAGAAGACCCTGCCTCAAACTGGGGCCTCCTAACCCTAACCTCTTCCTCTGAAGCAGCTGCAATAACTTGAGCTCGCTCTACACTTCGAGCTGCTGCCACTAGCTGGGAGAAATCATGATATCTAGATCCAGCCACTAGACACATGATAGATGGCCTCAATCCCTCCTCAAATCTCCTGCATCTATCTATCTCATCAGCTATAATGCCCCCAGCATACTGGCTCAATCGAATAAACTCAACCTCATACTCAGTTACAGTCTTGCTATCTTGCTTCAAGCTTAAGAACTCCATCTTCTTCATGTCTTTGTACTCCCTAGGAGTATACTTCAATTCAAACTCTCTCAGAAAATCCGCATATGACAAGGTCGGTGGATCATCCATAGAATGGGGCACTGTCCTCCACCAGTCATATGCATCCTTCTGTAGCAAAGATCTTGCATAATCAAACTTTTCCTCCGATGTGGCTTGCAACTGAATAAAGATCCTCTGTACTTTGTCAAGCCACTGTTCTGCTATAGCTGGATCAGTAGTACCAAGGAAATCCTCCGCTCCATACTTCCTTAGTTTGTCATAGTGCCTCACTGGTACCACAGGCTGAGGGGGTGGTGGCATTGGTTGCACTGGTGCTTGCCTCATAACTTCCATCATATGTCTAAACCAGGCTGGCGGAACCTCCTCTCCAGCTGGTCTACCCGACACCAAAGCAGGTGCCTCCTCAACACTATCAACTCTAGCTCCCTCAGCAGGAGCAATACTCTCGGCACTACCCTCAATCGACTGACGTGAGTGAGAATCCATCACAACCTAACACTGCAAACACAGTAGAATACTTCTTATTAAAGATCAGAGGTTGCCAATCCCAAAAATATATGTTATTCAAAAACCATTTTTTTTAAAATCAAAATAGTCTTTTTCTTACATTTTACCTAGGTTGAGAATCTCAAACCTAGGCTCTGATACCAAAACAATTGTAACACCCCCACATTCAGTACACACACACTACAACACCACAATGTAGCATATGTGCACCGAATATAGGAGTGCTACGGCTTTTCATCAACATTCAAAACATTTTTATATAATACCATCATCTTTCTCAATATACATTATA
Organism: Garcia nutans; assembly: GCA_947685225.1. Taxonomy (NCBI): domain Eukaryota; kingdom Viridiplantae; phylum Streptophyta; class Magnoliopsida; order Malpighiales; family Euphorbiaceae; genus Garcia; species Garcia nutans. The sequence goes on along the minus strand of CANTUV010000039.1, from coordinate 29,973,381 downwards.
GATATATTAATACATTTAAGTAGTACACAACGGAAGTTATAAAATATTTACACATATGAAAACATTTGAGTACATATTTATCATTACATATATATTTACAATATAAACAAAATCTTTACAAAATATAAAAGAGTTATACATGATTGGCAAATCTCCTCTGATCTTTAAGTTCCCAAAATCAACTCTTCAATGTCTACTCTCACTCGGTCTAGAAGAGCTCTCGGGTTCAACTCTATTACCTGCACGATTAAACACTATCGCGCTAAGCCAAGGGCTTAGTAAGACAATGCATGCTAATGTTATGCTTTAGTGCAATGCAATGTTTCACATTTGTATTAATAAATCAACATCAATGATACACACACAATTAGTAAAGATCATACTCAACAAACAATATTCCGTGAATAGTCCGATTCATTATATAAGTAATATTAACATTTCATTACATTAAAACAACATTTATGTTATTCATAAAACCTAGACACCTATGGGCCCTTCAAGTACTTAATACGATATTCAGAATTCAGAGTTACTGCTTTGGTTCATAAACACCATTATCAAGCCCGTAGGCAACATATACATATATATATCTCTATCCATGGATAGCGTAACAGACCCGGTCTCTTGGATCATCAACTCATCTAACTCGAGGATATCCTCAACCCGGCAAGACTGTTACAAATCAAATATCTCATAATATCAATTATCATAGTGTAACAGACCCAGTCTCTTGGACCTCAATTCAACTCAATTTGAAGAGATCCTCAACCCGGCAAGACTGTTACCTTTCATTAAATAGGCATGCCTCCAAAAACCAGAACTCTGAAATTGAATATCATATTAAGCATACACTTATTTCATTATTCTCTTTATCAAACTCTTTCTTAATCTTTCTCATCAATGAGGCAAACATGCCATACATCATTCAATTACATCATCATAGCCAATCACAATGGCTTTATAGCATTTCATATCTCAATTTATATTGTGTATATAGTATTATTAGTATCACATTTCAAAGTACATTATTCATAATACACATCACCATTCACAAGCCTCACAATACACAATACATAACCTTATTCATGTAATATCATATACATTATCAGTTCCATATCATCTCACATTTCATGATTCAACAATGATGTTAGACAAATGATATCTATTTTGATCCTTGACAACTCAAATGGATGATCTATTTAACATGTATATGAAAATCTTGTTGTAGGATTAGATTGCTTCCAATAAGGTGAACAGAACCTTTCTAGCGGTCGCGCCTCACCTGAGTACGACCGCCCCATACAATTACAAGATGAAACCTTATTACAGTAGGTTTCGCGGCCAGGAGCCCGACCTAAGTCGCGACCGCACTTCACAATCAAAAGATGAAGCCTTAATGCAGTAGGTTTTGCGGCCAGAAGCCCGACCTAAGTCGCGACCGCACTTGAATAATAGCGACCGCCCCAAATTACGTGTCTCTCATGCATAAACCCTAATTATGGCCAAACTCTTCTAAATGCATTTTAACACATTATGCCCAGCACAAACTCACTCAAATGGATGTAATCAAAATCATTAACACTTATTTTGCACATTTAACACAATATTCACATTAACCAAACATTAAATCATTCATCAATTCCAAACCTTAAAACCAACTTTACAATTGAACTTCCACTATCAAAATCCCCCTAAACTTACAATCTTCACAACCAAAATCAACACCAATTCAATCCTTTATCTTACCATCAATTTTTAACACTTGCAAACACATATCAAATACACCAAATCATTACATCAACAAATCACACTTCACTTTAAACATAACTTCAAAATTTACAAAGGAAAACAAGAGATTTCTTACCTTAGATGAAGAAATTTCACAAATCTCTAACCAAACTCTTTGATTGCCTCTTCAATTGGACTCTAGCATCAAGAACACTTCTCTTCCTCTTTCTCTCCTTCAATCACCGGCACCCAAAATGAAAAGAAAACAAAATAACCACAAGTCAAACACTTTTCCAACTTTTAATCTCCACCAAGAGATTTCTAAAGGTAAATTACCTCAATGCCCTTAACCATATAACTCACCTTTTGTCTCATATAAGCCCATTTAAGTAATTACACACTCAACACAAAAATATCTCTTTTCCTTTGACTCTTCCTTTGACCCATTTATATGTTATATATATCATCATATACACAACATATACCATTCTCTCTAAACCCTATTTTCTTTCCCAATTTCTTTTCTCTTGCAATTATCATATATATACAATCCAATATAACAACAACAACAATAACAACATCATAACCAAGACTTCTAGGGCATATATGAGGATATTACATTTTACATATGCTGAAAATATGTATTATACGTATATAGGGTATAAAGGTGTTACAATTTTAATATTATTTAAATTCAAACAAAGATTTTTTTTTCATTTTTGGAAATTGAAAGTTTATTAATGGTAGTAAATTTTACCTAAGTTGTTAAGACCCAACAAGTTGCCAATTAATAATTTGTCCTATCTAAATTATTAATATACAACATATTATTAGTTTTTCTATTCTAGATTAACATACATGTTTGAGCGTCTAAATGCTAAACTAATGAATGGCCAATAAAGGGTTGTTTTATAATGTTGTAGTGATGGAAACCATAAATTTACTAGAGGTACTGAAATGTAATTCCATAAAAAATAGAGGGTTAGAAATATAAATACCTCTAATAGTCAAGTACGCCACACGTGGGTGTCCAAACCCCCAAATAAGTTGTCCAAGTCCTCATAAGCTAATGAATGAGCATGAAGAAGAAGATATCCTGTGGTTGAGAGAAAATTTAGAGAAAGAAAGTTGAGAGAGAGAGTTAAAATTGGGGGAAAAATTAGAATGAGTGAAAGAGAGAATGGGTACCTCTTTATATAGTGCTGAGTAGACCTGGTAATGAATTGGGCTTGGGTTTGAAAAATACTAAATTTTCCAAATGCCCAACCTATTCGCTCATAATTTTTTTCATTAATTGAGGTTCGAAGCCAGTCCTGTGGCCAAGTCTAGAGCTAATCCAAGTTCACTTGAAATGCAATTCCAAGCCCATACCAATTCTAAATCCAATGTTGTCAAAACCAACATGCGCATAATAATATCATCTCACCACTTAACTAGTCTACAACCTAAGATTGACTTGGAATTACAAACAAACTACAAAAGTCAAAATAAAAAAGGATTCCAATTAGCTTCAAATAATCATCAAATAGATATATCATATGTATATCCTCCTAAAACAACTTTGTGAAGACTTGCATGCATTTCAAACAGCGTGAATTCTCTTTGGGTTCACTTTCATCACATCTATCATGCATATCATAAGGGCAGCTGTATATGCTCAATTTAGGATCCTATATAGTACATAGTCAAAAGAATTACCAAACCCACACATTGAGTATATATCGAATCATATGCAAAACGGGCTAGAAAGAAAAAAAAATAGTTAAACAAGTTCACGACTCGTAGAGCCACACATGGGAAATGAATTCCCACATTAAATTTTTGGCAAAATTTTCTCTAAACCTCATCCTATAAAGTTAACACACACACATTCCCCCGCCCCTCGCCCCACCCCGCCCCCCGCCCCCCGTCTCTTTTTTCGCAACCTAAACACTCCTTAAAAGGTCAAGTAATACCTATTTGCAAGCTTTTTCTCTCTCTTCTCTCTCTCTCTCATTCTTCCAAAAGGAAAATGTTTGGCTTCCTTGGTTTAAGATTGCCTAGGGTTCACCTTCCTGATTAGCTAGGGTGCTACTTAATCTTGGCTTATTAAGCCACTAACTTGACATAATCTCCAACTTAGCTTAAATTAAATTAAAATCAACCAACTACTAAGACTATTGTTTCAACTACCTTAACTTGGAGTATGTTTGGAGTTGAAGTCTTCTTCAAAGTGGAACTAAGATCTAACAAAGCACTTTGCAGTTTGCCTCTACGTAAACCCCGTCGAAAGAAAGTAAGAATCCTTAACTCAATCTCAATCTCAATTTCAATTCAATAACTAACCAAACCAAAAACATGATAAATAATTTATTAAAAAGCATAGAATTACATGGTTTCGATTCTCGTTCGAAAAGGATATGCATGCATATTTGGGATATGGCCTCAAGTAGCGAATCAAATCGAACCATAAACCAACAGGACTTTTTCTTGATTACTTTATTTTGGGATATATGTGTTTATCTTAGAACCTTAAGGATTAGAATTAGAATCCCCTTCATTTGGGATTTAATGTAATAATCTAGCTTTATGTTATGAATTTATTGCTTAATTTAGTATATTGAATGATTGTCATGAGTTTATGAAAGACCATAGATTTGTCAAGATTTAAACCTCTAATCCTTGAATCGTGCTATAAGACAGTAATTTTCTTATAAATCACTTATGTGTGTGTGTGTATATATATATATGTATTATGTATGTATGTATGCAAAAATAAGGAATTAATAATCTAAAAATAGGTTTTCACCTCATCTTCTTCTATAATCCCTCGACACGGCAGCAACTGGTGTTCCGGCGGCGGCCCCTCCTGGGCCTGATTGCCGGTCGTTCGCAGATGTCCTCCGTCAGGGGGTTTCCTCGGCTCCGATTGTTCTTAATACTGGGCAATCTTCCTCTGTTTCGGACCCCTTATCCTCATATCGATTTAAAGGCATCCCTGCAGTCTCGTTTTCATCTGAAGAGATTAATTCCCTTGCGATGCCTTTTACCTTTGCTTTAGTGGGATTTTTTAATTCGGGTAGACCTAGTATGAAGGGGCTTAAACGTTCATTAGAAGCTGTGGGGTTTAAAGGGGATTTCCTTCTTGGTTTACTTGATGAACATCACGTATTGATTAAATTTTCATTGGAAGAGGATTTCTTACGTTGCTGGTTGAGGCAACTCTGGTATTTTAATGGGTTTGCAATGAGGGTATTTAAATGGTCTCCAGAATTTAGAGCGGATTGTGATTCATCCATTTTTCCTATTTGGATTACCTTAGAGGGCTTGCCTATCCACCTGTTTAATAAGCATGCCCTGTTTAAGATTGCTAATTTGATTGGGCATCCTCTTAAAATGGACAATGCTACTGCTACTTTAATTCGTCCTTCTGCTGCGAGAGTTTGTATTGAGCTAGATTTAGCGCAAGAACTTGAGGATAAAATATGGATTCAAAATGGGAAGTCTAGTTTTTTCCAATCGGTTTTGTATGAAAATCTTCCAAAGTTCTATTCGAACTATTCTCGTCTAGGTCATTCTTATGAATCTTGTCCTCTGGAAGCTACTATTGATGGTCAGATTACAAGTGCTAATACAACCAATGCTACATTGAATAAAGTTGAGCAAAAATGGGTCCCGAAAGTGGTCCCTGATCCCAAAAATTCTGATTCAATTCCTAATTTAGAACCCTCTAATTTTGTGCAGCCACGAACTGATATTGAAGTAGACTATGTTATTCATGATAACAATGATAAACCTGAATCTTCTTTGAAAGATGCCGTGTTGGGAGATGAAGAGAATGTGTTAGAGCACAATACATCTGATTAAGATGTTCTGGACCCATCATTGAGCTTTTCGTTCGGAATAAAATCACACTCTATTTCTGAGTTAACTTCAGCTCTGGTAACTGATGTGGGGCATGGTTTGTCTGATATTGAACCTTTGATTCCGGATGATACTTCGATTGGCCATAAATCTGATGATGATATTGATTTGGAACAATCTAATGCTGTATCGGTTGATGTTCTAAGGGAAGATGGTAAACTAATTGGACAGAAGCTTCATAATGCTGATAATTTGGATGCCTCTTTTGTCCCGGTTACTTGGAAAAAATTTAAAAAGAAAAAACTCAAACGGTGGATGAACCGATGGTAACTCGTCAGTCCAGGAAAGCTTTAAATTCCTCTTCTTCTTTGGATTAATGAATGTGTTATGTTGGAATGTAAGAGGAGTTCTCTCTTCTACATCACGTATTCATAAACTATGTGTGGATCAAAAAATTTGTTTACTTGTGATTATTGAGCCTATGGTGGGTTCTTCTAGTTGTGCGGATTATGCCCGTCAGTTTGAATTCTCTAATTTCTTCTCCTCATTGTCTAATAAATTGTGGTTTTTCTGTAAAGACAATATTATTGAGCTGTCCAGTTTTCGCGATGAGGGACAACTGGTTTCATCTTCTGCTCATTTTCTGCCTATGAATTTTAAGTTTGTTTTCTATGCAGTTTATGGGTTGCATTCTAGATATATCCGTTCTATATTGTGGTCTCGTATGTGTACTATGAAAAGTGATGCTCCTTGGATAATAGGGGGAGACTTTAATTCTATTAAATGTGTTGCCGAGTATAAAGGTCATTCTACTCCGAATTTAGCCAGTATACAAGATTTTCTTAGTTACTGTGATTTTTGTGAATTAACAGATGTTCCTTTTTTGGGTAATTCTTATACTTGGTCGGGGGTTCGTCGTTCAGGCCGTGTATGGGAAAGATTGGATAAATTCATGGCTAATCCTAGTTTCTTTGATTCTTTTGATGGATTGCAAGTTCGACATTTGGGTAGTACAACTTCTGATCATGCTCCTTTGTTTCTTGTTTGTGATAAATCCTTGTTTTCTGGTCCTAAACTGTTTAAATATCAACATGTTTGGGCTTCAAATGCTTCTTTCTTGCCTTTAGTTCGGCAAACCTAGACTGCTTCGTTCTATGGAGGAGGTATGAAAGTTTTTTATATGAAGCTTAGTAATCTTAAAAGGGCTATTAGAAGATGGAATAAAGAAGTTTTTGGAGATATTTTTTCTGAGGTTAAGAAAGCTGAGGAGGTGGCCCAATTAGCTAAGAATAATTTTATTTATGATCCTTCTGTGGAGAATCGTATTGCATGGCAAAAGAGTCAAGCCCAGCTCATTTGTAAATTGAAGATTGAGGAAGCTTTTTGGAAGCAAAAATCACATATCAAATGGCTTGAGGATGGTGATATGAATACTAAATTTTATCATAATTATGTTCGTATGTCCGGGAAATTTCAGCGGATTAATTCTATTCGGACTCCTGAAGGTGTTTGGGTTTCGAATCAAGATGATATTGGCAGGGAGGTTATTCGTCATTTTTCTGATATTTTTTCTTCTAATGGGTCAACTTCTAACTTTAGTGAAATCTTGCTGAACATTCCTTGTTTGGTGAATGCGTCTCAAAATGAAGCTTTGATTGCTCTTCCTGTGGATGAGGAAATTAAAACTGCAGTATGGCAGCTTGATCCCACTAGTGCCCCAGGACCAAATGGATGGTAAATTTTACAGGGATTATTGGGAGATCATCAGTTGGGATGTGTGTAGTGTTGTTAAAGAATTTTTTATGGGTCTTCCAATCCCTCGGGCTTTCAGTTCATCAAATATTATCCTTATTCCTAAGGTTAGCAGCCCCTCCACTTTTAGCCAATTTCGCCCTATTTGTCTTACTAACTTTCTTAGCAAGGTTTGCACGAGGATATTAGCTACTAGATTAGCTTCAATTTTGGACTCTCTTATTTCTCCTGAGCAAGTTGGCTTTATGAGAGGAAGATCCATTCATTCTCAAATTTTGCTTGCTAATGAGATGATGCATGAGATTGATCGAAAGGCTCGAGGGGGAAATATTGCTGTAAAATTGGACATGGCTAAGGCTTTTGACAGAGTTTCATGGGATTTTTTGAGAGCGGTGTTACTCAAGTTTGGCTTTTCTCTTGTTTTTACAAATTTGATAATGGCTAATCTGTCCTCTACTAGGCTTTCAGTTTGTATTAATGGAATTACGCATGGTTTTTTCGCTCCTTCTAGAGGTGTCGAGCAAGGGGACCCTCTATCACCATTACTTTTTATCTTGATTTCTGAAAGTTTTTCTAGGGGTTTTAAGGATTTGATTGGGAAAGGGAAGATTCAACCATACAAGCTTGCTAGAACTTGTTCAATTGTTTCTCATCTTGCATTTGCGGATGATTTATTGTTATTCTTGCGAGGTGATATGCGTAGTATTGTTAACTTCAGGAAGTTCTTATAGCAATATCAGGATGCGTCTAGGCAATTAATCAATTTTGACAAGAGTTCTTTTTATGGGTAAAAGAAATTAAATTCTGCAAGTATTTTGAGAGTGGAATCGGCACTGGCAATTAAACATAAGCTCCTTCCTTTTGCCTATTTAGGAGCTCCCATTTATCAAGGGATAAACCGCTTTTCCTACTGTGGGGATCTCATTCAGAAGGTTTCTATGAAATTACAGGGGTGGACTAAAAAATATCTTTCTCAAGGTGGCAGGCTAATTCTTATAAAACATGTTCTCTCCACTATTCCCATGCACGTTATGGGGGCAATGAAATTGCCTATGAAGGCTATAAGTGTCCTAGAAGCTTTGATGAGTAACTTCTTTTGGGGTTCTTCTAGAGAAGGCAATCGAAGGCACTGGTTGAATTTCAGAAAGCTTTGTCTCCCTACCTCAGAGGGTGGTATTGGTATACGATCTCTTAATTCCCTACAACGAACTTTTTCTCTCAAACTTTGGTGGTCGTTTAAGAGGCAAGATTCTTTGTGGGCAAAATATATGTTCCAAAAGTACTACCGGAATGGTCAAATGGATTATCAAATAATTGATAGCTGCACATGGAAGAGAATTTGTCAAGCTCATATGGAAGCAATGGATCTTCATCTTGATCAAGAAGAAAGTTTTAAATTCGCAAAAGTGTGGGATCTGGTGAGAGACCGAGCTGCTGAAACATTATCGTTTCGTATGGCTTGGTCAACGGCAATTCCTATGAGAATCTCAGTCTTTACTTGGCGATTGATGCATGATGCTTTGCCACTGCCACATCGACTGATGACCATGCATATTAATGGCCCATTTTATTGTCCTTTTTACTGCAGTAACACTACAAAAAAAAAAGCAATCTGTGACACCATTAACGACGAAATCAACGACCAAAATACGATAGCGACAATATCAGCGACGAACAGCGAGAAAAATCGAGCTGACGGTAATGTCCTGGTCGCTAAAAAATCAACGACAAATCAGCGACCAATTGTGCGTGTTGTTGATTAGTGACAAATCAGCGACAAAACAGAGACAAATTCAACGACATTTTCATTTTTGGCGGGAATTATTTATTCCCGCTGAAAGTCGTCGCTGATTTAGCTTTGGTCGTTGAATTGTCTCTGTTTGGGTCGTTAATTTAGTCGCTGAATTTGTCGCTAATTTGCTCGCTAAATTTTGTCGCTGATGTGTCGCAGAATATGTCGCAATATTTTTCTCGTTGTTTCAATCGTTGATTTGTCGCAGAATTCAATATTTTTTTTGTCACCTTTGGTCGCTGATTTTGTCGCAATTTTGTCGTAATTTTGTAATTGTTTGGCTATATTTTTCCAGTATTCCAATTTTTTTTTGTCTACACATTTTCAAGAACCTGTTGAATTTCAAATATAATAACCAAACATGTTTATAAAATAGTCATTCATTACAATAATAATCAAATAACACAATATTCATAATTAAGTTATTAGTGGCAATAAGTATACATAAACAATTCAAATGTAAAGTTTACCCCTTAAGAAAGTATATTGAACACATAAGGTCTTAATAATCAGTCACTCCAAACACAAACACGCGTCGCTCAAGTGTCTTCGTCGGGCGCCATATCATCCTCCTCAGCCTCAAGTGTCTGCAACTCAGGCTCGGCATTCTTAAGTTCTTGGTATTTCTCCTGCCAAAGATATATGCAAATCAAATTACATTTTTAACTATTTAATCTAAAATAAGATAAAAAAATTAAATTAACTTGAGAAGAAACAAAGTCATACATAAACTAACTCGGAGCGCTTATCAATGAAGACTTTATTTCTATCGGCTTTATAGTATCACAACTGATGACCTGATTGCCAGTCAATGCCTCCTAGATGAGGAGCATCAAATTGCATTTACATGGAATTTAATTATTTTAACATATAATTTTTTTAAATGTATAAATCGATTGTGGATTATGAATTTTTAGATTTATCGGAAAAAGAGACTTAATTGTAGTTAATGTAAATTGCATCAAAAAAAGTTTTTATTTTATTTTTATTTTAATCAATTGAAAAAAAAATAAAATTACCTAATAATTTTAGGCAAAACAAGGTTTTTCTATTTTTATTATGTACCTTTCTAATGCTTAGATAACTGCATCAACCTACCAAGCTTGCATTGAGAATAGGAATGGCTTGCAAATTTTGTTAAATAAGATTGAATTTTAGATTTATCAAAAAAAAAAACTTTAGTATTTAGTTCATAATAAAATTAATTTTTATGAGTTAATAATACAAAAAGACATCTACTGCTAAATTATATTTTTTTTATTTATAATAATTTTGAAATTTGAATATCGTTTGTTTGAGTTCATAGCCTTTGATATATAGTCAATCCAAAATGACGTCTACTACTAAAAAAAGATTGAAAAAAAAATTCAATATCAAGTACAATGACTCAATTTAAAATTTTTAACTTGTAAAATAAACAATAATAAATTTATTAACTTAATAATAAGAAATTTTTCAAAAATACCCATAATAGAAATATTTTAAAAAATACCACTTTTAAACTTTTACTTTTTAAAAATACCCCACTCTATAGTATATCAAAGATAATATCTCATTTCCAGAAATGTACATCTAATGCACATATAGTATAAAAAACATTCAAAAATTGTAGAATATTCTTAAAAAAACTTAAAAAATAATATATGATGTAATTTTCTTTTAATAATATTATAATTTTTTTGTTATGATTGCGAGCTCTTAAATTTAAACTTCCATGTTAGAGATAAATCTATATATAAAAAAAAAGTCTCCAATATATAAAGAAGAAATGCATTTACATGGAAATTTGGATAAATCATTTTAGAACTTTTCTCATAACATAACCAAAACTGCATTTGCACAATTCATGAGGATTCTACCTGCATAACAGTTATAGCATTTGGCTTCACCCGTTACTATAAATACTGAGCACAATAGTGCATTACCACATTAGTAGAATTCAAACAGCAAATTTGCATGCATTATGTCCACTATATCAATAGTAGGGATTTGGATTTCAAGTGATTCCATCCACGAATAGTTTGGGCCATGCAATAGTCAAAATGTAACAAGACAATGAAGGGGGCATAACAATAGCTCTCCCTCACCTCAAATGAAAGAAACTTGAAGAAAATGGAAATATATTATGATTGAAAATACATTATCAGGAAAGAGGCTTATCTGATAGCTGCAAAACAAACTTTAGCATTTTTTTTGTCCCATTTTCTTCTCCTTTGAAATGAGTTCTCCTCCTCTTTCCAGCCATTGTTTGGTGCATACGTATTGAATAGACGGAATGTCTCAAATTCAGCTAAAATAACCCGGCCATCTGGCTCATGCTTTGAAGCTAAGGGAAATGTACCAGTGGCTATCACTTCATATGGAAATATGAGAGAAGAAAAATGATAGGTTTCCATCAGATACAACAGGTGGGTCCATTTAAAACATGAGTTTCCTTGCCCTTGACTGAGAAACAATTCAAGGCAAGTGCATAAACAAGTGAACATTTGAACTAAATTACCTGTTCTGTCCAAAGAGAAAGACACCTTTACTGGTTGGGCACATTTCTTTACTAATAATGCAGTTCCTGCATACTTTGAATCTGCAAGGGACCACCAAATGCAATATTTTCCAAATGGTTGGCTGGAAAGAGCACGCATTAAAATCTGCATAATATGACAAAACTGCAGTAGGTTATAATTATTAGAAATTTGACCCTCACGCACATCACTTTCATCTTGCATAAAACTGTTCTTTATGCAAAGACTTCCAAAAAACATTATGAACTATGGGCAGTAGACCAAATTTTCTAGAGACAAAAAATGTTAACACAGATCCAATAATCCTCAGAATTGCATCACAAGTAATATAAACTCTAACAAATCATTAGTTAAGTTATAACAGAGACACCATTGGGATATTTTCATCATTTTCTGAAGAAACACACTGTTCTCTCTGGTGACAGTTAAAACATGAAAAATAAAATTCCTCATGATTGAAAATCTCAATACTCATCCCAAGATAAGTCAGGTTTCACACCATAGCTCATCAAAACAAATATCAGAAGAAAAAAAAATTTATGAAATAGCAACACAATATGGATTACATTGGATCCATCTCTAGAAGACAACTGCCATATGGATTACAGTGGCAGCATGGTTAAAACTTCTTATTGAAAATGATCAACTCATAAGAGGTCTTGATAGACCAAATCATTTTTTTTTTCATTTGAGATTATGTTATCAGAAAACAGCCACTGTTTCAATATTCAAGACAATTATTCTCAAGACAAATTACAATATTGATGATTTTCAAGGCTGTTATTTTCCAAGATTTTCAACTATGAACCAGCTAGAGCTTAGGTAGAAGGAACTCCTAGATGTAACTATGAACAATCATAGTATCAAATTGAATACGAACAACACCAGTTTTGACAATTCTCATTCAATATTTTACTTCACTTAGAACTTCCTTATAGCATCAGATCTCTTAAAGCAACTACACAGGTGCATCCTCATTAACTATGAACAATCCTTATAGCACCACCACTACCAGAAAGGCCCAAGAAGCAAGTTTCAGGGAGTGCACAAGAGGCAAATGTGATAGACTGCTTACCATGTTGAGTTCATCATTTTGAGAAACACGCTGAAAGGCATGCAGAGAATGCGGTAGTTCAAGAGGTGCAATGGGGTCACAGGGACCTTCTTTGGGAGCCCTCATCCTCATGAGAATATGCCAACTGAAACACGGAAGGAAGCATGAGAAACCAAACATGAAATGAAAAAAATAAAAAATAAAGAAATAAGACATTGGGGAAATTTATAAAAATTGATCGTCTCATCCAACTCGTTGCTTCAGATCCAAGGAAATTGATAATAAATAAAATAGTATGAATTGGACTAAAGGAATCTATTGCTGAGGAGTGAGAAAGAGCACCCAATTTTGGAATATGAGAGCATCTCCAACGGTATCTTCATAACGCCATTATAAAGCAATTTTGGTTAAAAATTCACTCCAATCCTGCGTTATTTGCTGCGTTAAACTGGATGGCTGCTACAGTGCTGCGCCAAACATAGCGCAGCACTGTAGCTGCGCTATGTTAAAAGAAGAAAGAAAAGAGGAGAAAACGAAAATGGCGAAAGGAAGAAAGAAAGGAAAAGACACAGAAAATAAAGAAAGAAAAAGGAAACGAAGAAAGAAAGTGACGCAGAGAAAGGAAGAAAGAAAAAGGAAATGTGTAAATTTGTTTTTTAATTATTATTAATTAAATATTATAAATTTTTTTAATTAATATAATAAATATAATTTGTTATGTATTTATTACTTATTATTAATTTATAAATATTAATTTTTATTAATTTATTAATTTCATTAATTTATTTAATTTTTTATTTTAAGTAATAAAAAAATAAAAAATTTTAAAATAAATTTTAATAATTTTTTGATAATATTAAAATTATAAAAATATAAATTATAAATTAAACAATACAACACATACTTAATTAAAATTTAAACAACTTCAAAATACAACACACACTTAATTAAAATTTAAACAACTTAAAAATACAACACACTTAATTAAAATTTAAACAACTTAAAAATACAACACACACTTAATTAAATTTTAAAAAAATTAAAAATACAACATAAAATGAACGAAAAATAAAAATAAACATAAACATAAAATAAATTTAAGTAAAATTAAAAATACATATCAAGAACTCTAATATTCTGGTAAATCATCTTGTGACCCAGTTAATAAATTAAAATATTGACCATATCCACCTCCAGTTCCTTCACCTCCAGATCCTTCACCTCCAGATTCTTCAACTCCAAATCCATGTTCTTGACCTTGAGTTCGTTGACCTTGTTGAGATCTTTTTTGTAAAATCCTTTCTTTTTCAGTACGAATATATTCACGTAAATTTGGATCAGTTATAGAATTCAGATCTGTGAACATAATTTTACGTTCCTCTTTACGTTCAGCTAAAGCCAACTTCCGTTTTTCGATTTCGTGATACTCTCCCCTATCTTGGTTCCCTTTTTTTAAAGCTTCAAAAAGTCGATCAGCATTTGAATTCATGGTTTTGATAAGGGCGGAAAATTGATCATCATTTTTTCTTTTCAATTTTGAATTTTTTACCCCTGTAGGACGTTGTGATGAACTTCCACTAACATTGTCCTCATTTATATCAAGGGAGAATGAAGATAGACCTGGAGTGTTAGGAGACTCCGAGCAGGAGAGTCTGATTCAGATGATGCAAAATTACGATTAGGGCTTGAAAATGTTGATGCAACATTATTAACACTAATAAATTTTTCAATGTCTTTTAGAATTAGCCAGACATGCTCAAACTTAAATCTCTTGCCCGTATCTTGTGAATATAATATTCTTGCACGGTTAACCTGTAAAAATATTAATATTAGGATCACTTCTTTAAAAAATAATTAGAAAATAAATGTAAAATACTCACAATATCTTGTTGTGAAGCACCACTGAGATTGAGATTTTCAACTTGTTCCATACAGCCTCTAAACTTACCAACCTCTTTCAATATCACTTGCATGCGACATTGTAGAGATCTTTTCAATCTGGGTTGCGTGATGCAAAACTCCGTTTGTGCCTTATTATATTCCTCTTCAATTCTGGACCAAAATTGGTCTCTCGATTGATTGATTCCTATAATTGGATTTTGAGAAATGTCAAGGTAAACACTACATAAGTGTTTATCTTCATCATTTGTGTATGATAAAGTGCGATGTTGGGAAGACATATTAATGATTTGGCAGTTACAAATAAATTAAAATTTAGAAGATTGATGGATAGTGATAAATGTTTACAAGTACGATAGTAAAAGTGAGGATGTAGTGGGGTATTTATATAAAAAAGTGAAGATAAGATCAGATTCTATGACAGATATCCAACGGTTCATACGAAGATAAATTGAATCCGACGGTTGAGATTAGATTTGCTAGATATCTTATCTTCTGGCATGGAAAATAGTGAAGATAAGATCAGATTCTATGACAGTTATCCAACGGTTCATATGAAGATAAATTGAATCCGACGGTTGAGATTAGATTTGCTAGATATCTTATCTTCTGGCATGGAAAATAGTGAAGATAAGATTAGATTCTATGACAGATATCCAACGGTTCATACGAAGATAAATTGAATCCGACGGTTGAGATTAGATTTGCTAGATATCTTATCTTCTGGCATGGAAAATAGTGAAGATAAGATCAGATTCTATGACAGATATCCAACGGTACATACGAAGATAAATTGATCCGACGGTTGAGATTAGATTTGCTAGATATCTTATCTTCTGGCATGGAAAATAGTGAAGATAAGATCAGATTCTATGACAGATATCCAACGGTTTATACGAAGATAAATTGATCCGACGGTTGAGATTAGATTTGCTAGATATCTTATCTTCTGGCATGGAAAATAGTGAAAAAAAAAATCAGATTCTATGACAGTTATCCAATGCTTCATACGAAGATAAATTGAATCCGACGGTTGAGATTAAATTTTTTACATATCTTATCTTCTGACACGTTGAAAAATAAGATAAAAATTTCAATATAAATATATTGATGATAATTATCTTGAATACAAACTGACTCTGTTTTACTCTTTTTAAAAATGAATTTCAACTTCGGATCTTCATCTCATTATCAATATTATACTTCATCTTCAAATTCAGAATCAGAAAATGATGAAGAATCACAAATACTGAATAATGAAAGATGGGATGCAGAGCGAATGGCACTTATATTGGCTCACACCAATAATAATGTAGCCATTGCCCATTATTATAAAGACCAACTAAACAGTGATGTGCATCATGGAGGATCGGTTGCTGGCCACGTAGTGATCAATCGTGATCGTGAAAATGCTGATCGTAATCTCTTTAACGATTATTTTGCTGATAATTCTCTATATAATGATGTTATGTTCCGTCGAAGGTTTCGAATGGGCAGAGGTCTCTTCCAACGTATTTTTAATGCCGTAGTGGAACACGATAACTACTTTGTACAACGAAGAGATGCAACTGGTAAAGTCGGATTATCAGGTTTGCAAAAAGTAACAGCTGTATTTCGGATGTTAGCGTATGGAATGCCGGCAGATGCAACAGATGAATACATTAAAATTGGAGAATCTACAGCAATAGAAAGTATGAAGAGATTTTGTCGTGCGGTTGTAGAAGTATTCGCGGAAGAATATTTAAGGTCACCCAATGCAAATGACGTGACGAGATTGCTTCATATTGGAAAATCTCGTGGTTTTCCGGGGATGTTGGGTAGCCTAGATTGTATGCATTGGAAGTGAAAAAATTGTCCTGCTGCTTGGGCAGGACAATATGCTGGTCGGAGTGGATCTCCAACTATTATTCTCGAAGCCATAGCTGATTATGACCTTTGGATATGGCATGCATATTTTGGTATGCCAGGTTCTAACAACGATATTAATGTGTTGGAAGCATCTCATCTTTTTGCCAATCTTGCTAAAGGTATTGCTCCTCCAGCTCACTATGTTATTCGAGAAAAAGAATATAACATGGGTTATTATTTAGCTGATGGCATATATCCAAAGTGGTCCACACTTGTACAAACTATTCATGAGCCACGTGGTCCTAAAAGAAAATTATTTGCAATGAAACAAGAATCATGTAGGAAAGATGTAGAACGTGCATTTGGAGTTTTGCAATCACGATTTGCAATTATAGCCGGACCTGTAAGATTTTGGCAGAAGAATATTTTGCATGATATAATGAGTGCATGCATTATTATGCATAACATGATAATTGAAAATGAACGTGATGTTCATGCAAATATTTCGGACTGTATGGAAGTGCCGACTCCAGATGTTGAGCTTGTAACCAATGAAAATGACCGATTTGAAGCATTTTTATCGCGACATAGAAAAATTAAGGATAAAGATGCTCATTATGCACTTCGAAATGCATTAATCGAACATATATGGGATGATTATGGTAATTCAGAAATGTAATATAAATATTTGTACTTGTACTTGTATTCCTCTTTTTATTAAATGTAGTATTTATTATGTATGAATAAAAAAATTCTAGTTGATATTAATTTTTATTTTTTTTATTTTTAATTATTTTATTTTATTTATGCTACATTAATAATTATTATTTATATAAATGATTAAAATTTATGATTATTTATTATTTTATAAATAAATAAAAATGATATAAAGAATATTCTATTTTTAGAGAGAATATACTTTTTAAAGATAAAGATAGTGTAAATGGTTGGAGATAATAATATACTGTTTGCTTTATTTTAAAGTTGAAGCTGCTTTATTTTAGTGCGATGGTTGGAGATGGCCTGAGAAATGGACAGAGAAAAAGCCATGTTAACTTAACTTGTCAATTTTCATTTCCTTAGCTTCCTTTACTTTATTCAAAAAAGACATCACAGAATTACGATCTGTCCCAGGGTTCATCTTTCCCTGCAAATTAAAAGTTGCAGGTCAGGATCCAGTTAAAAGTGTGGCAGGAATACAGAAGAGACGCAAAATCTGACCCAACCAAAAGCAAATGGAAGATTGTTTCCAGTTCCTAGCGACACAGTAGCGATTGGAGGTGGATGAGGGAACTTGAGATCGCAAACAACTCCAAGAAGCCAGCCAGCCGTTCCATCACCACCGGCAACCTAAAAAATCCAAATAGATATTACATGTAATGTAACACCCCTTCCCGACCTACATGTGTAAGCTGAGTAGAGGCGCCACACTAACCTAATGTTGCTACCAATTTTACTTAGTCAAATTTTAGTTCCGATTTTTTTTTCAAAAATTTTGCCATAGTTTCGCCTAAAAATTGAGTCCCAAGTGTCGACAAAACCGGTTTTTTTCTTATTTTTTAAAAACATTTTACATAAACCAATGCAAACAAAATCATTCTCAGTACACTCCCAATAAATCCCCCTTGTAACCTCAACTACAACCTGCAAAAAGAATTTACACTTCTAGTGCAACATAACATAAAGGTTTTGTGACAATCCCTATATTTAAATATTACATAGCGGAAGTTATAAAATATTTACATATTTACATACTAAACATTTCTTTACAAAATATAAAGAAATATACATGATTGGCAAGTCTACTCTGATCTTTAAGCTCCCAAAATGGATTCTTCAAGGTCTACTCTCACTTGGTCTTGATGAACTCTCGGGTTCAACTCTATCAACTCTATTACCTGCGCGATTAAACACTATCGCGCTAAGCCAAGGGCTTAGTAAGATAAAACATGCTAATGGTATGCTTTAATGTAATGCAATGCCACATATGTTATTGATAAGATCAACATCATAAATATAAAGTTAATCACATAATTATGCATTTCACAAATCATAGTCATATGAGTATACCCCATTTCAACATCTTTCCACATTCAACATTACTCATAACATTATTTAGGACATTCATATAACCTTGACACCTATGGGCCCAACAAGTATTTAATACGATATTCAGAGTTCAGAGTTACTGATTTGGTTCATAGTCACAATAATCACGCCCGTAGGCAATGTATATACATGTATCTCTATCCATGGATAGTGTAACAGACCCAGTCTCTTGGACCATCACTCAACACATATGAGGAGATCCTCAACCCGGCAAGACTGTTACAAATCATATATCTTATATTCACAATTCTCATAGTGTAACAGACCCAGTCTCTTGGACCATCAACTCAACACATATGAGGAGATCCTCAACCCGGCAAGACTGTTACCTTTCATCATTTCTTAGGCATGCCACCCAAATCCAGAACTCTGAAACTGAATAACATATTAAACAAACAATTCATTTATTATATAGTTACCATTTCCATTCTCAAATTCTCATCACATTTAGGCAAACATGCCTTCTTTCTTTCAATATCATCATCATAGCCAATCACAATGGCATTGTCTCATATCATGTCTTATTTGAATTATTATTTCAATTTCAATGTATATTATTCATGAAACACATAACCATTCACAATGCATAACATAACATTGTTCAATCTCAACAATGCAATTAGGGCAAAGAACAATTGATATGATTCATATGAATAATACATTCTGGTTTTAGACTCCATTTTATCCTTATTTTGAAAAATTGTATAAAATAATCTACTTGATTAAAAATTCTACAATTTTTACAGAATTTAGTTTTGTATCTTAAAATCATTCCTTTAAAATTTCAGATCAAACTGAACACAAAATCTTGGTCAAATAGTTCACCTAACCAGACTGCCCCAATTGCCCTGCATCCTAGCAGCAGTTCTGAACTTTGTGAATTCCATAAATCAAATTCAATCAACGTGGTTCTAAATTATTTTTCTCAAATACTAGACTCACTAAGCAACAACATATCCAAAATTCAATTGGATATGATTTTTCTACATTTTATTAAAAATCCCGAAATATAGCTGTCTCAGTTAAGGTACCTGCTGGAACAGTTCTACTAAAAATAATCTTTCTAAACTCATAACCATTCCAAAATCGAATCAACATATTTTTCAGTCATTCTAGACTCATAGAGGCACAACATATCAAAACTTCACTGCAAGAACATTTTTCTATAATTAATTAAAAATCATACAAGTTACAGCCTTTACTAATTGTAAAACAGAAAAAGAATTCACTAAACACACTCTTACTCTTCCATCACCAACACCAACCTAGCTTCTTATCTTTAATTCCATTTCAACACTTGAGAATAAATCATAAACACATCTCATCATCAAATCATCAAACCCTAATTAACTTCCCATACCATTCAAAAGTAGGAAAGAAATCAAAGGAAAGATCTTACCTTAGTTAAAACTTCTTGAATCAACACTTAAACACTTAATCTTCCTTCAATTTGAGCTCAACACATCAAGATCCTCTCTTCACCACTTGCTTTCCTTTCTCTATGGAGGAGCCGGCCACACACATGAAGAAGAAGAAGAAATTATGAATAAACCAAAGTCAACTCTTCTTTTAAATCTCCACCAAGAGTTCCAATTCAAGCAATTACTTAATTACCCTTAATCATTTAATTTAACTTTTGTCTCATGTATGCCCATGATAGTAATTACACATATCACATAAAAATATCTCTCTTCCTTTGACTCTTCCTTTGACCCATTTATATGTTATATATATCCTCATATACACAATATATACCATTCTCTCTAAACCCTAATTCTTTCCCAATACACATATACACAAGCATTCTCCTCCCAATTTCTTTTCTTATCCCATCATATACATTCAATCCAATTTATAACAATAACAACAACAACAATATGCAAAACTTCTAGGGCATAAATGAGGATATTACAATTCTCCCCCTCTAAAAAGAAAATTTCGTCCTCGAAATTACCTGATATTAAAGCTGAAACAATTGCGGATATTGCTCTTGCATGGATTGTTCACTTTCCCAAGTTGCTTCTTCTTTTCCATGATTCTTCCACAAAATCTTCACAAGTGGCACTTTCTTGTTTCTCAACTCTTTCACATCACGTGCCAAAATAGCAACTGGTTCCTCTTCAAATGTCAAATCAGGATTTACTTCAATTGACTCAATCGGCAACACATGAGATGGATCCGACCTATACCTCCTCAACATAGAAACATGAAATACGTTATGAATACGATCCAACTCAAGTGGCAGAGCAAGTTGATACGCCACTGGCCCAACTCTTTCTAACACTTCATACGGCCCAATGAAACGAGGACTCAATTTTCCTTTCCGACCGAACCTCAAAATCTTCTTCCAAGGAGACACTTTCAGAAATACCTTATCTCCAACATCAAACTTTATATCTCTCCTTTTCAGATCTGCATAAGATTTCTGTCGGTCTGAAGCTGCTTTTAACCTGTCTCGAATCAACTTTACTTTTTCTTCAGTTTCTTGAATCAAATCAGGACCAATCAACTTATTATCTCCAAGCTCATTCCAACAAAGAGGTGTCCTACACCGTCTGCCATACAATGCTTCAAACGGTGCCATACCAATGCTGGATTGGTGACTGTTGTTGTATGCAAACTCCACCAGAGGTAAAAATCTATCCCAACTTCCAGTGAAATCAATGACACAGCTTCTCAACATGTCCTCAATAATCTGTATCACCCTCTCTGACTGTCCATCCGTCTGTGGATGAAAAGCAGTGCTGAAATGCAGTCGAGAACCCAAAGCACTATGCAAACTCTTCCAAAATCTTGAAGTAAACCTGGGATCTCGATCAGATACTAAAGAAGTTGGAACACCATGCAACTTCACAATCTCATGGATATACAGCTCAGCCAACTTCTCCAAAGAGTAATCCATCCGCACCGGAAGGAAATGAGCTGTCTTAGTCAATCTATCCACAATCACCCATATGGCATCATGTTTCCTTTGTGTCAATGGCAACCCAGACACAAAGTCCATTGTCACTCTTTCCCACTTCCATTCTGGCACTGACAACGGTTGAAGCAACCCGGTGGGAACTTGATGCTCTGCTTTAACCTTCTGACAAGTGAGACATTTTGATACAAACTCAGCAATGTCTCTCTTTAACCCAATCCACCAATAATGCTGTCTCAAAACATGATACATCTTGGTATTGCCTAGATGCATAGCAAACATCGACTGATGAGCTTCTTCCAAAATAATCTTCTTCAAATCAGCATCATCGGGTACACATAATCTGTTTTTAAACCATAGGCTCCCATCACTCTTCACAACAAAATCTCTACTCTTTCCACTCTGACAATCTGAAATAATCTTCTGAATCTTCATATCAGTCATCTGAGCCTCTTTAATCTGATCTAACAAAACTGGCTTCAATTGCAACTGTGCCAACAATGCACCATCATCACAAGGTACAAAACTGGCATGCAATGCTCTCAACTCAACAAGCAACGAGAGCCAGTAAACTGTTAAACCAGCTAAAGACTTCCGACTCAAGGCATCGGCAACAACATTTGCTTTACCTGGATGATAGTCAATCAAGTAGTCGTAGTCTTTAATCAATTCTAACCATCTCCTCTGACGAAGATTGAGTTCTTTCTGGACACCCAAATACTTCAAACTCTTGTGATCAGTGTAGATGAAACATTTCTCCCCAAACAGATAGTGGCGCCAAATCTTTAATGCAAACACAATGGCAGCCAATTCCAAATCATGGGTCGGATAGTTAAGCTCATGTGGTTTCAACTGCCTAGATGCATAAGCTATAACTTTACCTTCCTGCATCAATACACACCCCAAACCTCTATGTGAAGCATCACTGTAGATCACATATGGTTTGCCTTCCACAGGTAAAGTAAGAACAGGCGCTTGAGTCAACATATCTCTCAACTGCTCAAAGCTAACCTGACACTGATCCGTCCATAAAAACCTCACTCCCTTACGAAGCAATCTGGTGAGTGGAGTAGCTATTAAAGAAAACCCTTTCACAAACTGCCGGTAATAGCCCGCCAAACCTAGAAAACTTCTAATCTCTGTCACAAACTTAGGTGGACTCCAATTCAGAATAGCTTCAACTTTACTTTGATCAACTCTAATGCCTTCTGCTGAAACAATATGTCCGAGAAAAGCTACTTGATCCAACCAGAACTCACACTTCGACAATTTAGCAAACAACTGCTTCTCTCTCAAAATCTGCAACACAATCCGCAGATGCATATCATGTTCCTCTTCATTCCGCGAATACACCAAAATGTCATCAATGAAGACCACTACAAACTGATCCAAATAGGGCCTAAACACCCTATTCATCAAATCCATAAAAGCTGCAGGTGCATTCGTTAGACCAAAAGGCATAACTAGAAATTCATAATGCCCATACCTGGTCCGAAAGGCGGTCTTCGGAACATCCTCAGCTCTGACTCTCAGCTGATGGTACCCAGATCTCAAATCAATTTTAGAAAATACAGCTGCACCCTTCAATTGATCAAAAAGGTCATCAATTCTAGGCAAAGGATATTTATTTTTAATAGTCACCTTGTTCAATTGCCTATAATCGATACACAACCTCATAGTACCATCTTTCTTTTTCACAAATAGCACAGGAGCTCCCCAAGGAGAAACACTGGGGCGAATAAATCCTTTGTCCAATAACTCCTGTAATTGCACTTTCAACTCCCTTAATTCTGCTGGTGCCATTCTGTAAGGAGTAATCGAGATAGGAGTGGTACCAGGCAACAATTCGATACCGAACTCCACCTCTCTCTCAGGAGGCAATCCTGGCAACTCCTCTGGAAAAACATCAGGGAACTCTGCAACTGTGGCAATACTATCAATAGGAGAACCCTTCACTCTAGTATCCACCACATGAGCAAGATAGGCTTCACACCCCTTCCTAATCAATCTTCTAGCTGCAACAGCTGAAACAAATAAGGAGGCTAGCTGTTCCTGCTCATTAGATACTATCACATCTCTACCATCAACAGTTCTCAAAAAAACAATTTTCTTTTTACAATCAACTACAGCTCCATGTCTAGCTAACCAATCCATGCCTAGGATCACATCATATTCCTTAAATGGCATCTCAATCAAATCTCCAAGGAACTCCTCACCCTGCACCCTCACTGCACAATCCCGGTGCACTTTACTAACCATCACACTATGCCCTAACGGATTTGTCACCAACACATCAAATCCTAGGGACTCAGCATGCACATCAAACACAGGCAAAACAGATGCACTAATATATGAATGTGTGGAACCCGGATCAATCAAAGCAAGTACTGAAATATCAAATAAAGAAAAAGTACCAGCTATGACTGCCGATGCATCTGGCTGCCTCTGCATAACATACATCCTCTGGGAAGATCCAACCTCCTCTGGTCTACCCTCCCTGGATGTAGCACCTCCTCTAGAACTGAACCCTGGTCTACCTCCTCGGCTGGCACCTCTGCCTCCTCGGCCTCCCCTCGCACTAGGTCGAGAAGCTGCTGTATCAACTGACATCTGTTCCTGTCTCTCAGGACAGTCTCTCACAAAGTGATCAGGTGATCCATACCTGAAGCATACCCCTGATCTACTATACCTCCAACAAACGCCCCCATGTCTTCCACCACACTGGTTACACACAGGTAAGGTGGATCTCTGAACTCCAGGAGTAGGAGCACTCGCTACTGAAGCTGCAGGTCTAAATCTCTGTCTCTGTAACTGCACTGACCTACCCACTGGTCTCTGGCTCCTACCACCCCGAGGAACAAAACTCCCTTTTCCTCTCTTTGCAGAAGAAGACCCTGCCTCAAACTGGGGCCTCCTAACTCTAGTCTCTTCCTCTGAAGCAGCTGCAATAACTTGAGCTCTCTCCACACTGCGAGCTGCTGCCACAAGCTGAGAAAAATCATTATATCTTGAACCAGCCACATGACATATAAGAGAAGGCCTTAACCCCTCTTCAAATCTCCTGCATCTATCTATCTCATCAGCAATGATACCCCCAGCATACTGACTCAGTCGAATAAACTCAACTTCATACTCAGTAACAGTCTTGCTGTCTTGCTTCAAGCTCAAGAACTCCATCTTCTTCATGTCTTTATACTCCCTAGGAGTATACTTCAACTCAAATTCCCTCAGAAAATCAGCATATGACAAAGTTGGTGGATCATCCATAGAATGGGGCACTGTCCTCCACCAATCGTAGGCATCCTTCTGCAGCAAAGATCTTGCATAGTCAAACTTTTCCTCAGGGGTGGCTTGCAACTGAACAAATATTCTCTGAACTTTGTCTAACCATTGCTCAGCCACAACTGGATCAGTAGTACCTATAAAATCCTCTGCTCCAAACTTCCTTAGTTTATCATATTGCCTCACTGCTACCAAAGGCTGTGGGGGTGGTGGTGGTGGCTGTGGTTGCACTGATGCTGGCCTCAAAGCCTCTATCACATGCCTAACCCAAGCTAGCAGAACCTCCTCCCCAGCTGATCTCCCTGACACCGAAGCAGGTGCCTCCTCAACACTAACAACCCTAGCTCCATCATCAGGGGCAATACTCTCGGCACTACCCTCAACCGACTGTCGTGAGTGAGAATCCATCACAACCTAAGTCTGCAAACACAACATACTACATCTTATTAAAGATCAGAGGTTGCCAATCCCAAACATATATGTTATTCAAAAACCATTTTTTTTAAATCAAAATAGTCTTTTTATCACATTTTACCTAGGTTGAGAATCTCAAACCTAGGCTCTGATACCAAAACAATTGTAACACCCCTTCCCGACCTACATGTGTAAGCTGAGTAGAGGCGCCACACTAACCTAATGTTGCTACCAATTTTACTTAGTCAAATTTTAGTTCCGATTTTTTTTTCAAAAATTTTGCCATAGTTTCGCCTAAAAATTGAGTCCCAAGTGTCGACAAAACCGATTTTTTTCTTATTTTTTTAAAAACATTTTACACAAACCAATGCAAACAAAATCATTCTCAGTACACTCCCAATAAATCCCCCTTGTAACCTCAACTACAACCTGTAAAAAGAATTTACACTTCTAGTGCAACATAACATAAAGGTTTTGTGACAATCCCTATATTTAAATATTACACAGCGGAAGTTATAAAATATTTACATATTTACATACTAAACATTTCTTTACAAAATATAAAGAAATATACATGATTGGCAAGTCTACTCTGATCTTTAAGCTCCCAAAATGGATTCTTCAAGGTCTACTCTCACTTGGTCTTGATGAACTCTCGGGTTCAACTCTATCAACTCTATTACCTGCGTGATTAAACACTATCGCGCTAAGCCAAGGGCTTAGTAAGATAAAACATGCTAATGGTATGCTTTAATGTAATGCAATGCCACATATGTTATTGATAAGATCAACATCATAAATATAAAGTTAATCACATAATTATGCATTTCACAAATCATAGTCATATGAGTATACCCCATTTCAACATCTTTCCACATTCAACATTACTCATAACATTATTTAGGACATTCATATAACCTTGACACCTATGGGCCCAACAAGTATTTAATACGATATTCAGAGTTCAGAGTTACTGATTTGGTTCATAGTCACAATAATCACGCCCGTAGGCAATGTATATACATGTATCTCTATCCATGGATAGTGTAACAGACCCAGTCTCTTGGACCATCACTCAACACATATGAGGAGATCCTCAACCCGGCAAGACTGTTACAAATCATATATCTTATATTCACAATTCTCATAGTGTAACAGACCCAGTCTCTTGGACCATCAACTCAACACATATGAGGAGATCCTCAACCCGGCAAGACTGTTACCTTTCATCATTTCTTAGGCATGCCACCCAAATCCAGAACTCTGAAACTGAATAACATATTAAACAAACAATTCATTTATTATATAGTTACCATTTCCATTCTCAAATTCTCATCACATTTAGGCAAACATGCCTTCTTTCTTTCAATATCATCATCATAGCCAATCACAATGGCATTGTCTCATATCATGTCTTATTTGAATTATTATTTCAATTTCAATGTATATTATTCATGAAACACATAACCATTCACAATGCATAACATAACATTGTTCAATCTCAACAATGCAATTAGGGCAAAGAACAATTGATATGATTCATATGAATAATACATTCTGGTTTTAGACTCCATTTTATCCTTATTTTGAAAAATTGTATAAAATAATATACTTGATTAAAAATTCTACAATTTTTACAGAATTTAGTTTTGTATCTTAAAATCATTCCTTTAAAATTTCAGATCAAACTGAACACAAAATCTTGGTCAAATAGTTCACCTAACCAGACTGCCCCAATTGCCCTGCATCCTGGCAGCAGTTCTGAACTTTGTGAATTCCATAAATCAAATTCAATCAACGTGGTTCTAAATTATTTTTCTCAAATACTAGACTCACTAAGCAACAACATATCCAAAATTCAATTGGATATGATTTTTCTACATTTTATTAAAAATCCCGAAATATAGCTGTCTCAGTTAAGGTACCTGCTGGAACAGTTCTACTAAAAATAATCTTTCTAAACTCATAACCATTCCAAAATCGAATCAACATATTTTTCAGTCATTCTAGACTCATAGAGGCACAACATATCAAAACTTCACTTCAAGAAAATTTTTCTATAATTAATTAAAAATCATACAAGTTACAGCCTTTACTAATTGTAAAACAGAAAAAGAATTCACTAAACACACTCTTACTCTTCCATCACCAACACCAACCTAGCTTCTTATCTTTAATTCCATTTCAACACTTGAGAATAAATCATAAACACATCTCATCATCAAATCATCAAACCCTAATTAACTTCCCATACCATTCAAAAGTAGGAAAGAAATCAAAGGAAAGATCTTACCTTAGTTAAAACTTCTTGAATCAACACTTAAACACTTAATCTTCCTTCAATTTGAGCTCAACACATCAAGATCCTCTCTTCACCACTTGCTTTCCTTTCTCTATGGAGGAGCCGGCCACACACATGAAGAAGAAGAAGAAATTATGAATAAACCAAAGTCAACTCTTCTTTTAAATCTCCACCAAGAGTTCCAATTCAAGCAATTACTTAATTACCCTTAATCATTTAATTTAACTTTTGTCTCATGTATGCCCATGATAGTAATTACACATATCACATAAAAATATCTCTCTTCCTTTGACTCTTCCTTTGACCCATTTATATGTTATATATATCCTCATATACACAATATATACCATTCTCTCTAAACCCTAATTCTTTCCCAATACACATATACACAAGCATTCTCCTCCCAATTTCTTTTATTATCCCATCATATACATTCAATCCAATTTATAACAATAACAACAACAACAATATACAAAACTTCTAGGGCATAAATGAGGATATTACATGTAACAAACAGTAACTGAAAAATAATTTATGCAAATCGAAATAAACAATAAAAAAAACTTACAATTATTCTCAATTTCTGTTGAATATGAACAATTGGTCATTTATAAAAAATTAAACACACAATCAAACCCACAGGCCCACATAATCAACAAGAAAAACACCCAAAATAGAATTAAAAACAACTCATATTCTGATTATAAAAATTAATGTAAATTAACAAAAGGCATTAAAAAGAAAAACGCACCAGAAGATGAGACTGACAATATCAGTCTTCTGACTGAGGGTACTAAGAGAGAATGATTATCTCTGAATAATTTTGGCTCCGAGAACGAGTGCTTCTGACTGACGGTGATGAGAACGAAAGCTTCTGACAGAAAATGGTAAGAACGGTGGTGAGAACAATGGCAAGAGAGAAATAGAAAGAGAGAACGATGGTGGCAAAGAGAAAGAGAGATATAATGGTGGTGAGAATGACGGTGGCAATCAGATTGATAATCTCATTCTCTTGAGTGTCGGTGGTGAGAACGGTGGAAATTAGGTTAATGAGAGAGAGGAAGGATATTTATGAAAGAGGAACAAATGATGAAATGTGAAAATAAAAGCTAATTAAATTGGGTTAATGTATTTTGAATGGAAACGGGCTCAGAAACGCAGATAAATTATTGAACACTACTTAAAAATGGATATGCAATCCGTTTCTGCATTTTCAGAGGAATGCGACCGCGAAATATTCCCCCCAAAAATTCAGAAATAAAATTAATTTCTCGGTAATTCGTCGCAATTTTCTCGCAAATCACCGATAATTCTGCGACTAAATATTTTTTTCGCAAATCAGCGACCCATTTAGCGACTAATTAGCGACAAAAAACTTTAAAATAGAAATAAAATTAATTTCTCGGTAATTCGTCGCAATTTTCTCGCAAATCCAAATCAACGACCCATTTAGCGACTAATTAGCGACAAAAAACTTTAAAATAGAAATAAAATTAATTTCTCGGTAATTCGTCGCAATTTTCTCCAAATCACCAATAATTTTGCGACTAAATATTTTTCTCGCAAATCAGCGACCCATTTAGCGACTAATTAGCGACAAAAAACTTTAAAATAGAAATAAAATTAATTTCTGTGTAATTCGTCACAATTTTCTCGCAAATCATCGATAATTCTGTGATTAAATATTTTTCTCGCAAATCAGCGACCCATTTAGCGACTAATTAGCGATAAAAAACTTTAAAATAGAAATAAAATTAATTTCTCGGTAATTCGTCGCAATTTTCTCGCAAATCACCGATAATTCTGCGACTAAATATTTTTTTTGCAAATCAGCGACCCATTTAGCGACTAATTAGCGACAAAAAACTTTAAAATAGAAATAAAATTAATTTCTCGGTAATTCGTCGCAATTTTCTCGCAAATCACCGATAATTCTGCGACTAAATATTTTTCTCGCAAATCAGCGACCCATTTAGCGACTAATTAGCGACAAAAAACTTTACAATAGAAATAAAATTAATTTCTCGGTAATTCATCGTAATTTTCTCGCAAATCACCGATAATTCTGCGACTAAATATTTTTCTAGCAAATCAGCGATTAATTAGCGACAAAAAACTTTAAAATAGAAATAAAATTAATTTCTCGGTAATTCGTCGCAATTTTCTCGCAAATCACCGATAATTCTGCGACTAAATATTTTTTTCTCGCAAATCAGCGACCCATTTAGCGACAAAAAACTTTAAAATAGAAATAAAATTAATTTCTCGGTAATTCGTCGCAATTTTCTCGCAAATCCAAATCAGCGACCCATTTAGCGACTAAGTAGCGACAAAAAACTTTAAAATAGAAATAAAATTAATTTCTCGGTAATTCGTCGCAATTTTCTCGCAAATCCAAATCAGCGACAATTTAGCGACTAATTAGTGACAAAAAACTTTAAAATAGAAAATAAACACATTCTTTGCTAATTTGTCGTAAATTAGTCGTAACGTCGTCGCTGATTATTAGCGGTAAAATTTGGCGCAAAATTCAGCGACACATTCAGCGAGAAACGACCTTTTATCGCTATTCAGCGACAGATTCTACGACCATTTTTTTGTCGTTAATCAGTGACATATTTAGCGACCCATTCAGCGACGGAATGTTGGAAAGACGCTTATTTTGATTCTTTGTCGTAAAGTTGTCGTTGATAAAGTCGCTAATCAGCGACGAAATAAGAGTTGTCGCAGAATGCGTCGCTGATTGCGCTTTTTTTTGTAGTGTAATTACCCTACATCTGACCATATTTTCCTGTGTCGTCCGAAAGTTCAACAGGTGTGAAGATATTATGAAGCTTTGTTTAGCCTGGATTTGCGGAATTGCAGAAATTTGAGGCAGGCACTTCTCAACTGGTGGCTAACATCGAAACCCCATTCATTAACTGGCACTCTTCGACGATTGATTCCGCAAGTCATAGTTTGGCAAATATGGAAAATTTACTCTAACCGCACTTGGGGCGAAGGAGACAACTATATTTGCTCGCTACAATTCTCCGTGTCTGATTTTATCTACAAGTGGGGAGTGGCTAACTCTAAAAGAAAGTTTGCTAAATGTTCAGTTGGTCACCTCCTTGAAATATTGCCGGAAAAGTTTGGAGCGATTAAAAGAAAGACCTCTTTGGTTTATTGGAATAAGCCGCAGGAATCTTGGTGCAAATTGAACGTAGATGCATCTTTTACCTCCTCAGCTGCTTCGGGTGGAGCTATTTTAAGAGACGAACATGGGCAGTTGGTTTCTGCCTTTGCTTATAAACTCAAAGCCCATTCACCATTCGATGCTGAGATGCAAGCGCTGTTTGAAGCTGTAAATTGGTGTCGGCAAATTTTGGATGTTCGTGTTCATATAGAAGTTAACTCTTTATTGTTGGTGCAGATGATTAAGGGCCACAACAGTTTACAAGATGTTAGGGTGGTTCAAATTTGTGCCTTCCTTCAGCATTCTAATTCAGTTATTTCTCATATTTATAGAGAGGGAAATCAAGTTGCCAATTCCCTAGCTCTACTTGCTAGAATAGAGAATAGGTCTATAGTTTTTAATACTTTTAGTTCATTACCTAAGAGAATCAGGGGCTATATTCTTTCTGACTGTAGTGGCATGCCACATTTTCGAATTCATTAATAAATTTGGCAGGTTGTTTGTTCTTAGCTATCATGCTTCCAGTAGTCCAGGCTGGTCCTGCGGCTATCGCTAGTGCTGGCTTCTAAGAATAGGCAATCTTGCTTTCTTTTGTCTAAAAAAAAATATGATTGTTCATGCATTATAATTGTCATTCCTTTATGGTTTGTCGTTCATGAAAATTATTTTATAAGTCAAAGTTTAATTAAGGCCCAACTAGATTTACATAAAGCTGAAAACTCAGTCCCCCAATTCCCTCTTTGGTTCAAGATTAGCATATTTTATCTTTCAGTTATAAATTGGAGTCAAATTTGTGTTTGTGTTTTTCCTTAAATTTCCCATTTAAAAATATAATTATGGAGGTGACTAAAATAAGACCTTTAATCATATCAAACTAATTTTCAAAAAATCAGACCAAAATCGAGTTTTTTAGCAAGAGTTGCTTCTGCGTGAGAATAAATCCAAATTAGTATTCTAATTCCCTGAGCGAAGTGGATCGGTGCTTCAGTGAAGCCTCACACTATTATCTCTTAAATCCGATCAAATTATGATGCTCTACTAATCTCATCAAATCTGCATAGAATTATTGCCATGTTGACACAACATTGGTATTACTGAAAAAGTATTTGCTCATAATTTGCTGAAAAAATTATGAGCAAAAAGTATTTGTTCATATTTTCACCAACTTCTTCATGGTAGGTCAGGAATGAACTCTACCCCTTCCTTCTCACAATCTTTAATTCTACATTCTCTTCCACTAGGCAGAAGCTCCTCTAGTCCTCCTCTCAACTAATATGTTACCAATCTAACTCATTTTTCATTGGATGTTTCTAAGTAATCGAAGAACTTGTCAACCTCTACGATCCAACCTCGGAAATCTTCTAACTCTATATTGCCATTAAAATTAATCTACTTTTAACCTGAATCACTACTTCCATGTCATCATCTCTTTTATGATACTCATCTCTTTCTTCATCTCCCCTCCTATTCTCATCATTTTGTCATCTTCTCTCTTATATGTCATTCTGTTCTGCCTCATATTTGTGTTCTTCTTCATATTTGTCTACCTTTATATCTATGGGTAGGAATAAGTCTTTACATCAATGTCGGCAGCATCCAAATGCTCAGCTATGCTTCAAACCATTTCTCAAAATGGCTGAATTTGAGATCCATTTGTTTTTCTAAACAATGTTCTAAATGCCAATCCAATTGTTGGGCTGCTCATGTCTCCTTATCACTACCACAAAATCCACCACCATCTTTCTATCAGTTGCTATTAGACTATTATGCTACCTGATATAGCAAGTAACTTGTTAAAAGAAACACTCAAAAATCATGGTGAAGTTTGTGTATTGAAATTCAAGTCCTCCTTAAAGTAATGAAAAGAATCTTTAATACATATTAGGATCCCTTAAACAAAATAAGAAAATAAGATATAGTAAAATAGAACCAAAATAAAGACAAATTAGGTCCAAACTTCAAGAGGCAGAAAAACAACTTAATAAACGATTTTGAGGTTTAAAACACACTAGTCCAAACCAAACTTGGCAAGATAGGACTTTTTAGGACTCAAAATGAGTCTCGTAACTCATTCCAAATTAAAAGATTCAGTCCATTATTTATTGCTGATAAAATTCCTAAAATTAGTTAATCTTTTTTCAATTTTTACAATCCAATTGTTACAAACGTCGCAAATTGCTTTCTCCACATCATTCCTGTGTCTCATATGTGCACCTCAATTTCTACCAAGTCAGTAAATACACTATTAAGATAAAGTAGTATTCATATTCACCGATCAACAGTAGTAACTGAAGTTCGCAAATGTCTCATGCATAAATATTTATTCTTTTATTGGACTGTTCAAGAATTATGCTTTAAGGAATTTAAGTCATTTACTCCTCTTCTTTCTATTTCTTTTTTCAAGTCTACCCCTCCTTTTGTTTCTCAATATACCTTTTTTTCACTTTTTATTTTTTTCTTGTATTTTTTTTTCTATTTTTACGCAACTATTAACAACTCCTCACATCTTGTTACACGTGTTCTTTAATATTTTTCTTTTATATTTTTTTATTTTTATTTATATTTTTCTATTCAAAAATAATTTTTTTTAATATCATATTCTTACAAATATATACACTCAATATCTACTAAATATTTACTAAACATATACAAAATATCTATCAAATATCTACAGAATTTATTTAATATTGTTAACTTTATTTTTTTAATTTTATATTTATATAATATCCACGTAACATCTATATAATATACACACAATATACATAATAAAAACTTAACATACATACATTATTAAACATCTACTAAACATTTACCAAACATATATAAAACATTCATCAAATATCTACTAAATATCTAAATAACAACATTAATATTTTTTAAATTTTATTATATATTCTTTTAATATACACATATCTACAAATATCTACCAAACATATACAGCATCTATTAAATATCTCCAGCATCTAGCAAACATATACCAAATTTACACAAAAATAAATTCAACTCATAATAAATAAATCATCCATCCATTTCGTTCCCTTCTCTGTCCCACCTTCCTAAACAAAGTCTTAATCCTAAAATTACAAATAAATTTTACTAACCAGTTTTTTTTTTTTTTTTATTCAAGAATGCATCCGTAGTTGATTAAAATTTATAATGAAGAGACTTCAAACATTACCTAATTAACAAAATGCATAACAACTATTAAATTATGTTTCCACAAACCTTAAAATTCGAGATGAAACCAAACTGTATTTCATATCAACATCCACCAGAATAAAAGTAATTCCTTTTTTTAATTGTCTCAGCAACCAAACATGGATGATAAAAAGAAGAGAGAATTTAAAAACAAGAAAGAGTCAGAAATCTTGTGTGGAAAGTGCCGCTCATAGCACAGTCTAGCTAAAGATCAGCGCTGCATTTGCACAATAGATTCATCACTCTTTTCTTCTCCAGAGAGATTCTTTAAAAACAGAGAAAATATTGAGAATATGAAAAACCAATTCTTTATTGAAATTACAACTATGATCAGAATTTTACAACGATCTAAGCCATGATTAGATCTCGATCTACGAAGGAAGACTTTACGCCGTATCGTATGCACCTAATAAATAGAAAATTAAACGGACAAAAAAAATAGCAATTTTTATAAAAATAATGAAAATCTGTTAAAAGAATTTTAAAAAAAATAGCATTTACGTAAATATATATATAAAAAACTGTTAAAAAAATTTTGAAAAATAAATAGTAAGGGATGTAATTTCCACGAAATATTTCGAACTCGCATCCCAGCCCATTTTCCTTACTCCCACTCAAAAAAGAGTTCAAAAGAGTTTCCATTATCTGCACGGACGAGGAGTTGATAATTCTCAAGCCCGTGAATAAATTTTGAACTTGTATGTGAAAAAAAAAACAAATTCTAATATTTATACAGTACAAACATCACTCACAAGAATACAGACGCTGCATTTAATCTGGAAGTCAAAAAATGAGAACCCCCTGAAATATTTCTCGATGAAATCATACAAGGATACAAGATCTACTCATCAACAAAATATACAGAAATGTATTCGACCTGCTATGGAACTCATTGTTGCTCCACCTTCTATTCATGTGAAAGGTGCAATGGTTGGCATTAAGAATTCCATCAAAATGAAAGTATCAGTAAAGAATTCCCATGATGTTCTGCTCTCTAAAAGATTTCAAACTTGTTGTTCAAGCAAGGCATCACTCACAGGCATGGTACTTTGAATGCTCGCTCCCTGGTTATCTGGCATTTGAGGTGGTACTCCTGTTGATGTATCAGTTGTCGATGTTGGTGGGATATTTTCTCCTGCAGCAACTAGATCTGGATTGCTTCCTGAGGATCGGATAGGAGCTTTATCATTAACAGAACCATGAGTTTCACTTGCTTCCGCTGGGGGTTGAACATTTTCTACATCTGGTGTAGAACTAGGAGGTGCATTTTCTGGTGTTGTCGCTATGGTAGAGGCAAGAGTAGACGATGTTGCTGGTTCAGAATTAGCAGCAGGAGGAGCTTCTAGTTGTAATGGCTTAGGTTGCTGCTGTGAACTTTGTGTACTGGGACCAGGCTTTTTCTGACTAGTGATGAAAGCAGAAAGAGATGGCATCCCTGGAGGAAGAATTTCAATAGGTGGTTTTTTCCCTGCTTCAGCCAAACTTGTAAGCTTGGGTTCCTCGATAGAAGCCAGAAATGCTGCCGCAGCATCCATCTTATTTGAAGGACCATGTTCAACCTCTTTCTGTAACATTTTGTTCCAAGTCTGAACCAAGTTCTTAAGTGTGGGCCGCCCATGAGCCTGAAAACAAACATAATGAGCTGGTTAGATATATATACATGTATAAACTAATTTCAGGGCTTAAAATAACCTGGGTGGATAAATAAGTACCTGAGCATGAAGCACAGCCTCAGCGAGCATCCCAGTATCCTGCCAAGCCTTTTCCATGAGAGCATTGTCTCCAAGAACAGCAGCTGAAAATGCTGCTTCACGTCCCAAGCCAATTGAAATCAGATTGTTTACCAAACCCTGCATTCATACACAATTGCTCTATAATTTGAGAGACAGGATACAGGAATATTGATATTGAAATAAGCAATCATGTATGCCAGTTTGATTAAGTCGATTCATATTTCATATCTCAGAATCCACTAATTCAACTCTGCATTAATTCCCACAAGAACAAATTCTATATTCTATAGACCAAGCATTCCATGTGTTCAAGCTATTGTTGGCTATAGCAATGATGCCATGCATTTTTTGGTCAACAATCATGCACTTCACTGTGCAGGAGTTTCACAACTTCAGCAGTAATGGCAGGGTAAATCACAGGAACCAATAAAATTTAAGGAATCTTAACATTCCTGTGTAAGCAAGATTAGTAGATTATAGTTCCCATTCCTTTGCATGTTCTCAATGTCAGGGAGATTAAAGCCTCCATAATATTTGAAAGTATTATCTTGAAGGGTAAAAATTCAAAGGACTCTGAAGAGTAACCAATTCATATCAATGCCATACGAATGTAATCATGAATCAATACCCAAGTCCAAAATGCACAATAACATAGAGAAAATATCAACTAACAGAAACTAAAAATCTCTAAAAGGCACACTTCAGCTTTGACAATGGTTTCAACATCACAAACAAGATACCTTACTCTAAAACCCATGATATTGACTTTTATCCAGTTAATTCTCAACATTACTGCCTTTATCTATCCAAAAGAACTGTATACGCTAATTTCAAGATGATCTTGCAACTCAAACAAGAAGTCAAATGCCCAAGAGGACTTGCACAAAAGCAGACTTGACCCCAATAAATTTCAAACAAGAACCGAGGAATTAGGGGAGAGAACGGCAGTCTCTCTTGTCCATTTACTTTTCACTGGACCAATAAATCATGAGCGTGCAGCAACTTGCGGCTACTCGTACAACAGTCCTCTTGTTGGAAGAATTCCAAATTCAGAAATGGACCCCACATTTCAATGGGATATTCCCTCCTCGACAACCTTAAAAATTTCAATGTTGCAAACACATTGAGAACAACTTAATACCTTCCACCAGCTAAGGAAAATTGAGGGATTGTTGCACCTTGTGACTTGTGTGATCTACATTTTTCCCATGGCTAAAAGATTGTTCCAGGGCTTTTCTGTTCCACTGTGTGAGTCTTGGCAATTACCTATTTGTTAACAATTACTTCATCACTCATTAAAACAATCCTAAGGTTACAGGTCGGGACAAATGGGACTAGACAGGACTAGACAAGATTGGACTGAACAGTCCTCGTATCTTGTCCAGTTCAGTATTGGATGTGAAATAATATAGTCAAGGCAAAATTTATTTTCTCTTATTTAAAATATTTTATTCATTAAAATATATATAATAGTATAAAATAAAAATAAAATAATTTATATTAAAATATTAGTCACAATGTATAAAATATATATTTTAATATTAATAGTTTATCATTTTATGTGTACAACTAAGTGATAAATGAAAATTTTATTTTACATTATCGCATATTTTATAATATCTTATTTTTATTTAAGTTCTGTTTTAATTCATACAAATTAAATATGATATATATTTTTTTGTTATTATATTATTATAATATTATACTTACGTGATATTATATTTTGCAAAAATTTTATATTATTTATTTTAAAGACAATTTTAATATGTTAACTGTAAATATGTAAATAGTTAATGGTATAATTTGCAAGTTTTTTAGTTAGTCCAAAACCTTATCCAAACTTGTCCACTAACAAAGTGAGGGACCAAAAATACTACTGGGAAAAGTCGAAGTCACTGCAGGGACAAGCTTGTCCTGTCCCAAAGCATACCAAACACATGACAAGAAGGATTTGTCCCATCCCATCATATCCCATCCCAAGAACCGAATGCAGCCTAACTGCCAACCTCCAAAGTTAATTGACCATATAAGGACATCAAAAGCCATAACATCAAATTATTCACAATACTATTCATAAATAGGTGAAACTACTGTGGATGCACATGACGGAATTTGAACATTCTCAGACATTTTCAATTCATAATGCATGTGCGGACATGGCTAAACATTCAAATATTTCCAAATTTCCCTAGGATGTGTCAAACAACTCAGAAATCAGTCTGCAGCAGATGCAGAATGACTAGTATTTTCGTATGTTGCGTGTTCATAAATGAATATACCATGCATTTTCAAAATGGATGCGACAATAGATTATTCAAAACGCAGAAGCTGTTTTTAAGTTTCTAGCACGCATCAAACAGTTCAAGAGTACATACGCTCAGCCGTGTTAATTCTCCATGATTTGCAAGGCGTAAAGCAAGTCCTCTTATCTCATGACCCTGTAAAGCTCCTTTCATAGAGCCTGCAGCAGCTAACCTCTTGAGAGCTTCACGAGAAATGTCAACTTGTGCAGTAGCATCTGCAGCATCAATGAGGTCCAAAAACTCTTTTGCAAACTTCACTATTCCTTCAACTGCTTCAACGATATTTCCTCTCTTTGCCACTATGTTCAGAATGTCACCCAAACCAAGCCCAGTACCATTTTGCCCGATGTCCCTGCTGTTGCTCATCTTCAAAAGGCACTGAAGTGCTCTTTTCAAATCATTGCTCTGCATGGCCAGATCAAACTCCAGCCTAAAAGAAAATAGACTATAATTAGATTTCCAACAAATTACAAGCATTTGAATTCACATTAGAATGGTCTTAATGCACTTGAATTCAAGCACAATAGCTTGGCTTACTTAAACTTTATTGATCATCCTAAGAACCTATTTGTCTGGCACAATTAAATGGCCAACAATGCAACTGTATATGTCTGCATATGTAATAAGGAGACAAACAGTTGTACACAAGTAGCAATATGTTCGAGACAGATTAGACAGGAATAGTTTAATCTGACAGTGGAAAAACTGAATTATGCATCATCACAGACCTCTTAGATATTCCAGGTAAATGCAGTGCTTCCATAGCATAGCCCATCCCCATCATAAATTGTGCCAAATCATCATGGTGTTCTCTACCAAGCCTACTCGCCCTGCATAAGAAAGAGAGTGTATTACAGAGTTATGGTTATGCAAAGACAAAGTTTTAGCATTTTTCATGGCATTAA
Organism: Garcia nutans; assembly: GCA_947685225.1. Lineage (NCBI taxonomy): Eukaryota > Viridiplantae > Streptophyta > Magnoliopsida > Malpighiales > Euphorbiaceae > Garcia > Garcia nutans. Next base: position 29,934,605 of record CANTUV010000039.1, on the reverse strand, counting down.
TCTTAAAAGAAAAGATTCAAAAAAGTACCATTTCACTGCACTAACAGCATCTCCAAAAGCAGCAAGACACCGGCACCGAATACCGGGATGACTTAGGGAAACGGCATGCGCGCACATATACCTATCAAAGAGAAGTGTCATATAAGTATTTCTTGCACCATATAGCAAGGCAAGAGAAGTTGGAAACAAAAAAATAAATATATAAAAGGAAAACAAGAAAAGGAATTTTTCACTCCAAATTAAGGAAAAGGTCATGGTTCAAGCTTTCCATTAGCTTTATTACTTTGCAGTACAAAGAAGTAAAATGTCATCAAGATAAAAATGATCAAGTTGTTACTTGTCTTGTTGATCTTGATAACAACACTCTCCTATCATTAGAACAGCCCAATAGAGAATAATTATTTAGGCCTGACACATTTGCATACTCCAATTACCACTGCTAATTGGTAAATAAGAAAACTACTTTTATCTTTATAATACTCTTTGCATAACTTGGTGGAAATGGAGGTGCACCAGATGAGATAGAGAAAAGAACTAAAATTCAGGCATGATGGTCAAACTGGAAACAGATAACCTTTGTAGGTAAATGGTAAAAGAAAGAAATTCTCTCATTAAAGAAACAAATTTCTTTCTCAATGAGATAGTTATCTATAGAGCTGCATGGGAAGTCTCTGACGAAGCAACTGAAACCACCTCAAAAGGAACTTGATGTGGAAAATAGGAAGTTCAAGATTTAGTTTCAATGGTAATCTTTGCATAAGTGCTCGTATACAGCTCGTCAGTAATGTGTCAACAATGAGAGTTTTGTAGTAAAACAGGTAGCTGGAAAGAGCAAAGTAAGCATAAAACATGATAATTGGTCAAACGTGCTACTCAGAGGAAGATGGGCACCATTCCTTCTTAACAATAAGGATTGTTCACTGAAACTAAACAGAGCAAGTGATGATTGAAGGTAAACATATTGACATGGAGGCAGACATGTTAATGTATCTAATGTTATTTTTGCTGCTCATTTAGTTTATTAGTTTTTTGAAACTAATTTGGAAATCCCACCTACTTTGATAAAATTTAGCTTATTTATGTTCATTTCCACATAACTGAATTCATAAAATTGAAATAAGCACTTTTTTCCCAAAATAAACTTAAGGAATTTGAAATGTGCCACATAATTTTGTGGAATTCATTTGTTCCAATAGGATGTAAGGTTATTTCAAAAATGCACCATGTAAAATTTATGGAATTCCAATAAGATAAATAAAATGAGAAAAAAAAAATCTCAACTAGATTTCACTATGAATTGATCAACCTTGGTACAAGAGTGACATATAACCCCTCAGTTTATCAGATGATATTGTATATATCTAAGGAAATTTGCTTCGAAGGCATTCATTTGGCTACGTGTTGATGAGAACAGTTTAATATTTTAACCCAGATTACCACATATTTTAGACAGTTGGTCCCAAATTAAAATTTCACTGATATGTTAGACCGGATAAGTATATTACTGTAAATCTAATTTTATCAGAACTGAGCAGCAATTTGACCTTCAACAAAATCTCATTATATTTCAGTGTTTAAAAGTAATACTACTTTACTTAACTAAGCATCCATAAAGAAGCTAACAGTTTCATCTCACTTTGTCCTCTTTTCATTCAGAACAATAACAAAATGAAAGTGAGATATATACTCCTCAATAATATAGAAACATAAAAAACAAAATCTAAAATATTATCAAAAGAAAGCATGTTAGTTATTGATATACACAAAATTTAAGCCAGCTTACGAAGTAAATTTTATTATGTTACCAAAACCGCCTAGTATATATTTTCATGGATCTTGTATATCATGAAGGGGACCAAACAACAGTAAATGCATCATCTGAACTGATAGAACACTTGATCAGACAGGGACACCTTGTTATCACAGCAGAAGATGAATTGAAAAATTAAAGTGGAAACAACATTTGTGACTCTTATTTTAGTAAGAAATATACATTGACCTATTTAACTGGACATCAAATTTATGGAACAAAGATAAACTGATTACCGGTCGATCAGCCAAAGAACTCCATCTCTTACACCAACCACTACAAGAGGTCCAACAGGTCGTTTCTGCTCTGCTGGAAAACGAGTAACTGCCACAGACACCCCACCACCACCAACTGCTATCTCATTAGCCCGCTTATCTTCTATCTCCTTTGGCATTGCCCAATCACTGTCATCAACTCTTGTCTGCTTTGGCAATGTTAAGAAGGGTGGCACAGAAGGAACATGCTGAAAAGATGCTAAACGAACCACCTGAAAAAAAAAATGCATTGGTCCATTGATGGGAGGAGGATATAATTCTTCCAGTTACATAGTCTTCATGGTTCAAAGATCAACAATCTCTGAAGGTGGAACTACTAAAGATATTCTGAGTGCAAAGGGATTGTAAAAATATATAAAAGAAATTACACTGCATTATTTTTCAATGAGAAATGTGAAATCCAACTAAACTCAGTCGAACCATAATCCCAACCCAACTAAACTAATTCAATCAGCTTTGTGATGCATGAAGTAATAAGAAAAAATTGACATATTGTTCTGCATTCCCTAATTTCATTTTTGTCTATTGAAATTTCACAAAATTAAACGCATAAATTCCCTACACTTGTTATTTAAATCAAATCATTAAATTGAACCAGATCAAGTTAAATCAGACAGTTTTATTTGGTTAAAAATTTAGAACAGTACAGTCTATTTCACTTGAAATAAATAATACAATAATATTATGGAAATATATTGAACATGATTACTTCTTTTATGGTGTTCCAGCTCCTAAATATATGTATTTAAAAGACTTTAATATGTAAAGTATTAAATGATAACAGAAAATTTCGGGCATGCTTATATTTTATACAGTTAATATTTTAATTTGTTAAATCATAACACAAAATTTCAGTTAAGTTTGGTTTAATTACTTCAGTAAAGCAATTCAAATCAGTTTGGAAAATTGTAAAAGAAGCTCAAAACTTATGGTTGCAACACTTCACTTCTCCTTTCCTCCAGGAGATTGTTAAACAGCCAATGCAATCTGGTATATATTAGGTGTTTTCTACTTTTGGAAAAATCATCCTACCAGAAACATCAAACCATGCCAAATCTAGGATAACAAATCTCTTCTTTTTCTAACTAATAAAAACTGACTTGCAAACCCCCGCCCCCCGCCCAAAAAAAAAGGGGGATCGAAATATGTTAGTAAGCCAAACAGATCATTAAAGGATAACTGCATGTAGTCAAGCTCATTGTGCAAATGGCTAGGAATTCAAACCCTAGTTTCCCTCTCCCCCTTCACATGAACCAAAACAACACTTATTCTCAGTATGAACAAGAACAAGGTAAGTTATGAATACTCAACCTGTAGCATAGGTGGCCTCAATTTTACTCTTTCTTGTGCAGTAGTTTGGGGACCTTCTACTGTGATTAGGGCTAGCTCTCCATGCTCAGCAACTGCTCTTGACTGCACCTCTTTCATTTTCATCTCTTCCCTCATCTTTCTTGTTTCTATGTCAATTGCTGCAACTCCAGCATCCACAAAAACACATCTGAAAAAATAATGAATATTAGATATTTATGCATTTCTTCTTCTCCATTATATTCCTTTTCTACTTCCCTACATTGTTGCAGTAGAAACTCTTTAGTATTTTCTGGCTCCAGAAGTAGAAGTAAACAGCACATCCATCGACATAATTTTCCCAAGAATTGATCAAATATCCAAACTCTATCTACAAATTGTTTGCGTCAATCAATCTTATTTACTTCTTCAATACAAGAATTCCCATGTATAAAGCATAATAATCATGAAATCAGTCATTCATGCTTATTGGCATTGCTGCAATGCAAAATGAAGTTGCCAGACAATGTCATGCGCATTATATTGTCCTCTTCACATTTTATAGAAGCTCTACTCTGTGAAAAACAGATATCCTATCTCAGTTCCCAACCAAGATCAAATTAATATGAGTAATGACTGAGCTCCCACAAAGAGCTACTAATTCATGTTTAAATTCCTATAGTATTAAGAAACACATGCTAAGAACAGAAATCCAACTGGAAAAAATGAATCATTAATCAATATCAAGATCTTACTCAATGGTAGTAGGTGTAGCAACAAAAAGCTGTCTCCGGTGCCAAACAGCTCCCGTAGCATAGGGAATTGCAACATCTCCCAGGTAACGATATTGAGGGCGCAAAGAAGATATGACAATATAATGCTGATAGGCAAAAGCACAATACTCAACTGTTTGATCCCATGCAGCCCATTCTGGCTGAGAAAGTAGACCACCCACAGGTTCAAAAGTTTCCCAACTGCAAATTATTACTTTAACCAAGTATTAAAAAGGATCAAAAGGCCTTAGATCTTATTTACCCTCAGGTAAAAACCAAAATCCATTATCAATGTGAAAACAAAAATTTAACCTAATAGCAGTAGGCACAGGCACTTTTTGGTGTTAAACACAATTAATTTGATGAAAGTTAGGATCCTAACTAATTATAGGGTTTTATTTTTTTTTTATTTTTATTTTTCTGCTTCAACAGATTAAAATAAGTGTACTAAAACTATTCATTGCATTTGAATTTTTTCAATGCTCCATGAATTTAAACCACAAGTGAAACTTAATTAACAAAAATAAAAAAATAAAATACTTGAAGTAAAACTTAAATAATTAAATGTATTTTATAAAAAAAAAATGTCCACCCTCAAAACAAAATGGTTTTAGATTCATCCCTGGTAGTTAGATCAATGACATATAAAGAAAATCATCCTTGTCGTCTAATTCTAAGTCTAATAAGGCAAGGAAAATTTTCCTTTTGCTCAATCATCTTACTATATTCTCCCTTTTTTTTGCATATTTTTCTTGATATTAAACAAAAGGTAACAAAAGATTTACAGAACTGTTACTTCTGCAGTTCCATTATATTTCAGCAGGCTCTAGGGAAAATGGTGAACAAACATTATAAAGAGAAATAATCCAAAATTAAAGCTTCACCTAGTGTGCCAATGCAAGCATTGGAAACTATTATCTTTGACTTTTACCTTATATTTTACAAAACTAAAGTGGGGAGAATTACTGAGGTAGTTGTGTTACAGTGTTGGATTATATTGATGTCCATAGAAATTGTACCATGATTATGCAAGCATTCAGTAAATCTAGGAAGATTTCAGCAAATAGTGTTTAAACTGTTGACCAATAGTGATGTCTCAGTGTCTAGAAATTAAATAATGATGGGAAAGCTAAACAAAAATAACCATGAGTCTCACCTATAAAGCTGAAAGTTTTGAAGGGCTGCCTCAGAAGGAGATCTCTGAGAAGAAAGTCCATCTTCGAAAGTGCTAAATGAAGAAATGCCGCTACTCCCAAATCCTGACAAAGGCATAGATTGAATAGTAGAAATAGCTGTTGCTGCAACAGGACTAATCCTCCGGGAAGTTCTATAGGCCACACCTAGTAATGCCCCTCCATGCAAACCAATGACCTAGAAAAGATCATATTCAGTTAGACCACCCTTGCTTTATTCCATGCAAAAACAATAATGAACACATCTTTGCCTAAACCCTGATAATAAAATAACAATGGAGCATGAAGAAAGCCATGATACTCAAATTGCAAAGTACATATGAATTTAAACCTCAAAAAAGAGAGTACATATGAATTTCCCACTGTTAATAGCAGGTAATTTTAGAACTTCCTATTATAATGAATTAATGAAACAATCAGAGTGAAATTTGTACAACATAAAGAGGAATAGAACTCTAGCTTCACTATGTTTAGTCTTCAATTTTACTTCATAGTATATTTCAAAAATAAATGAATGAATGAAAGATCAGCAGAAACAGATACTACCAGCATAAGATAAATGAGCTTGAAATTCCAATGCACACAATTGCAGGAACAACTTCACAAATAATAAACTTAGATTTATGGAACTTAAGAACTCAAGTACCGGCTCAGAACGACTTCCTATGGACCTCATCAGTATATTTGATGTACCATCATCAAGCAAGATCCGAACTTGCACACTGGCAGCAGAAGCAGCACTAGCAGCTGCTGCTGCCGCTTGGGCTGCAGCTGCAGCTGCTTCTTTTGCTTTCCTTGATGAAACCCCCTTGGGAATTACAGGAATTCTAGGGGCCAATGCAGATTCCAATATAGCAAATCTATCACGGCATGTATCCCAAGCCAGAAGCCTTGCACTGCCTGAATCTACAATGGACCAATCACTAACCTTGTATATAGAGAAGTAAGGGATATCAGGCCATACAATTGCAAGGAATCTGCAAGTAAATTGTGTGGTTAGAAAGCAACTCCACTGCTAAAAAATTATCCAACTTCAAAAAAGGAATGCCTAAACCACTCTGGAAAAGAAAAATGAAACAAGCACAGCCCATGAAAATCTCAATGTGAGAAAAATAACACATGCAAAAAGGCAACATAAGCAGTTCCACTTCCACAGAGGCTTGCTATTTCAGTAAAAGAACGAAACCTACGCACTTTGATTGTAACAAACAAAGAAGAAAGAATATGTAATTACATTTATAGAAAATCAACAGCAATAACTAGCTGAAGAATCTCAATGATAATGAACATCATTCAGAACAACATATGGCTTCACTTTCATACCTGCTTGCCTTTGAGTAAAAAGTGACAGTTTATGAACTTTATATTTCATAATGACAAAAGGAGAATCAATAAACAATACAACTGTATTTTCAAGTAAAAAAAAACACCAACAGTTTTAAATAAATGCTAGGAAACTTACTTCCCTGAACTGCTAACAGAAAGAACTGAATACGAATCATGTGGAACAGGTGTACTAATATGCTTCTTAATCTGTTTGACATGCAATGGTTCAGCCAAGTCACCCCTGTACTTTCCTGTTTCAGACAAGGAGCCATTGCTTCCGAGAGAGGGATTTGCTGTGTTTGATAATTGAAAGTTTAGGAGCTTCAACTCCCTTTCAACTACATAGATAGCAGAATGCTCCCTATTCCCCGATGGTGTTGGTAGTGGAGCTACAGCCGGAAGAGATTTGGCATCAAATTCACTAACAATAACACCAATATTGGTTCCAGTAGCAACAAGATGAGGCTGTAAAGAATGTGCAACCATACAATAAACCTGTATTGACAACCCATGAATGTTAAAATAAATAAATTCTTTTTCGCCTGAGGTGTTATTTATATATCAAAAAAGCAAAGAAAAAAATTAGTTGTAAAATTAAAGGAACATGACAAATGTGAGAAGCCAAATTCATAGAAGGCTTGTACATGCTCCTAAGGCTCATTCTATGCAGATTCAACATCAGCTGTGAGAGGGACAACACTGGTTAAAAACAAGAACAAAGCTTTTACAGGAAAAACCACATAGGGCATCTTGATGAGGGCTGAATATATAGTAGATAAGGGAAAACCCTCAGAGAATGAAGGTGAACTGAATAAAGAAAAATAAAAGAAAAAGAATTAAATCCAAGATAAAGCTACTTATAGTACTCATTTTAAATATCTTGGTTCTATTATTCAAGCGAATGGTGGTTGTAAAGATGATGTAAGTCACAGGATTAAAACCGGTTGGATAAAGTAGAGGAGTGTCACAGGAGTGTTATGTGACCGAAAGATGCCAGTCAAATTGAAAGAAAAATTCTACCGTACTATCATATGACTTGCGATGATGTATGGCAGTGAGTGTTGAGCTGTGAAAGGGCAACACGTGAGTAAGATGCATGTTGCAGAGATGAGAATGATAAAATGGATATGTGGACACACTAGAATGAATAGAATCAGGAATGAAAGCATGAGAGAAAAAGTAGGGTAGCTCCTATCGAGGATAAAATAAGAGAACATAGATTGAGATGGTTTGACCATGTGAAATGTAGACCTAAGGACGCACTGGTTAGGAAAATTGAACTAGTTAAAGTAGAAATACCTAAGAGAGACAAAGGTAGGCCTAAATTAACTTGGACAAAAGTAATACAAAAAGATCTTGTTGTTTTAAATTTATCAGAAGAGGTAGCCCTAAATCGAATCTAGTGGAAAAAAAGAATCCATAAAGCCGACCCTAATTAGTTTGGAATTAAGGCTTTGTTGTTGTTGTTGTTGTATAAAGCTACTTATAGGACAGCTTTCAACATCACTCTTATCTCTCCAGCCACTAATCGTAATAACTAGGAGGTTTTGTTGTTATGGTACTAAGAAATAGTAAAACATAAATCAAAAAAACTAATTAAGCTATACAAACAAAAGAAAAAAGATCAATTACATACCCTAAGTTTCTTGTTTGGTGCAAGAATTTGAGGAGGGATGAGCGAAGAAAGCTCACACAACGGTCTTGTAAGGGCTGAATAAGTGGGGTGTTCAATAGCCCTGCAAATGTTAAACTAAGTTACCATTTGGCACCAGCCATATAGATGTCATTATCAGTATACCTAAAAGCCAGACCCAGACCTAGAGAGAAATATAGAAATTTTCAACTGATAAGAGAAAAATTTATACCATATATGTGAATCCTTAACACAAGTTAATATATCAAGGTTCGGAGCTCGAGGGTGGCACCAGGATGCCACACTGTGGCAAGCCAGTTTTGAAACAGGCTTAATTCGCCTCAGTTCCTGTGCACGTCGCATGAAAACACACTTTTAAACTTTTTTTTAAAAAAAAAAGAAGCAAACAGGGACAGCCTTGAACATGAACCAAGTATTTTCTTTTCAAAAAGTACAAAACCTTGAAAGAAATTGTATCCCATATAGCTAATGTTTTGTCAGCACCAATTGTAATAAGTTGCGGAGCACCTCCTATCACTCTGGAAAGTTCAACAGCCACAACCCCACCATCATGTGCCTACAAGTATGGTAGATAAAGGTATAAAAAGTACACCTCAATTTCCAACAATCAAATAAAATTTAAACAATCACCCACTTCTAACATGTTTCTAATTTTGTACTTTATTGCACAAGAAAGCAAAGCTCTTATCTTATAAATATTGTCTCTAGTGATCACTATAATGTGAATGTGTTCAAAGTTCACATAGCTTCAAGATAAATATTTATAAATAACTACATCAAAGAATGAATTACTTCATTAGTCATCAGACATTGAAAGAGGATCATGAGGAAAAGCAAAACTAGTCCACCTTTAAACTTAGTTTGGGTACAAGTTCTTGTGAATCTTGGCTATGGTCTGCACTCCAAAGTACAAGTAAACCATCACTACCACCTGAGACAAGAAGTGCCTGAAATCAAATTCAAACACAAAAGAAGTAGAAAAAAGAGTTAGTTAATGGCCAGTCACATAAGTATGCACATGCAGGTGCACACCCAGCCATGGTGCAGATTTCCATAAAATGTACAGAATTAAGATAGAACACTGGTACTACAATCACATAAACAATGGAAAACAAATTAGATACAATAGCCATCAGAAAATTGACCAATGTGGACAAAACTTTGAATGAAGCATATTGTAGAAAAATGATTATGTGAAAGCTAAAGGAGAGAGAGATAATATGATACTTCACAAGATAAACTGGGTAGAAATTTTTTCAACTATAACCTGGATTGACATACTCTATAAAAAGCTTGGCAATGCTTTTGACTTACAGAACAAATGTAAGAAAATTGCAACTGGAATCCAAAATATAATGCCTATGAAACACCTAATGTAATCTAATACTAGTAGAAATTATTTCTATTATGCCTAGGATCAGTCTCTCCATTCCTCCATTTTTATTTCGCCCGCCCTCTGCTACAATATCGATATGACCAGCCCTAAATTCATCCACATCAAACTCCCAAGTCTTCATCTACTCATCTCCAAATCAAGTAGCATCTAAACATCCTCAATATTTATGCTACATATGCTCGGTGTCAAATGTCCATAACAGCTCTCCCAAAGATCCAAATAACCTAAAATGCAGATATTAGGAAACTAGCACTCAAATCTGAAGTTGGATTAAATAAAGGATCCTTCTGCTTCTAATGGTTTGCAGATATTAACATATTTTGACAAAAAGTTAAGAATAAAATACTACTGGCTATGATATAGGAATAACTATTTTCAGAATAAACTTTTTTCAAAATTGCATTCCCTTAAAGTATTTCAATATAATTATAACAATTTGGTTCAAATTCATAATTATTTATTATTAGGTATGTCAATACTTTATGAAATTGCTAAAATGCCTGTAACCTTGTGACAACATTGAAAAATAAGGAGTAATTTATTTATGTACAAAATATTGCACTATTTTTTAACACAAATCTCTATTGACCTCTAGTTCAGCTAACATTTTAGCTCTTTCAATTTCTTCATTAAATTGATCGTATTATTATTGAATTTTATAATTCGAAAGCTTTAATATAGATTCAGACCGAAAATTTTGCATAAATCTTTGATCTAATATTCACCATAAGGTTTCTATTCCTTCTAATCATCTAACTAGTATCCAAGTAGATTGTTATGCCATTTTTTTTTTCATATTAAACAGAAAATGACTTCTTTGAAAAAAGAAAAATAAATAATTATAATGGATGAATATGCATACACTTATATGCATGAACTCACAACTCAATAATGATAATTATATCTTCAATTTGTAATTATAGATATACCTCAAGGACTTAGATTTTATCAAAAATTAAAAGAATATATTGTTAGATAACATGTTATCATTTTAAATTTTTCATCAAAGTTAAAGCCCATCTGATAAGCCAAATGATGCTGATAACCTCCCTGCCCCTCTTTCTTTCTCCTGACATGTGTATATTGTGATGACACAATAAATCTACTTTCTAACTTTTATCATCACAAATGAACAAACTTCTCTCCTCTTGTCTGAGTTTAGTTTGCTACATCTAAAATAATTCATTCCCATGCCTATGTAACAAAAAGCCCATAATAGAGCAAAGTGCTGAGTCCATGAAATAAGCTTGAAATAGTTAGAGTGCAGTCCACTTCAAAAACAGCAGGTCAGCAACTGACCTATAAGAAAACCCCCTACTTGATTCCTATCCAAAGTCATATCCATATCTAGTGATCATTAAAATCCAGCCTTCAATGATGAAAACCTAGATACACAATATCAATTTACCTTCAGCTACCTTCTCACTTCTTGAGAAATTCTCACAGAAGCAAAAGTTAATATCACAAACTTGAATTGTCATTGTGGTTAAAAGAAAAACCGTGACTGTTAAGGAGCCATGATCTTGAGGCAATATGAAGAAAACTATATTTCTAAACCTCCAAAATAAAATATTTACTGTTGACATGCACAAATCACTATTGTATAGAATTGCAATAGTTATTCATCTACTATTTTACACATTTCCATTTGAATAACCTACAAAAGGAGGGATATAGACTCCAATGACCTAAACCTTCCAAATAAAATATTTACTGTTGACATGCATAAATCAGTCTCATATAGAATTGCACTAGTTATTTATCTTCTATTTCATAAATTTCCTTTTGAATAACCTACAAAAAAAGGAATATAGAAAGAAACGATCAAATCAAGGTCAAAAACATTATATCATCGAGGGCAATGCACCAAGGTTGCGTGCTCATACTGTGTTTTATTAGAATTTCATTAATCATAGGGAAAATTTACTTGGGAAGAATACATGAAACTATCCTGTGGTTTCACTTATATTAAATGGGCTGAGGTTTTTTTGCAACACTTGCAGACCCTGATTTTCTCAATTAGACGTTTTAGTACCAAATGCCTTAATGCCGTTAAATTTTGCTAATGTGGCATAAAAATAATTAATTTAAAATCCAGCTAGATATTGTGGAGTCCACAATCAATTTTAAAATTTTAAAAATTAAAATATGGAACAATTTAAATTATTTTAGTTACGTATTCGATGAAAAGTGTGGGTCCCATTCTCTGTAAAAATAACTTTTTATTATGAAAAAACTTGCTACATCAGCAAAAAAGATAGTGTTAGTGGATTGTTCCATGAAGTGTTTAACGGTGCCAAACACAAGGTACTTAAGTGTCACCAAGAAACCTCAGCCCCTATTTAAAATAACGTCAAACCACATGGTAGTTTAGTGCACTTTCCCCAAAAACTTTTCACATAATTTATTTTGTTACTTATCAATAATAAACTTTAAAAAAAAATGAACAACTTCCAAATCATTATGTTACAATGCATAATAAATGCACTGAAAAGCAGTAAAGCGCCCTACTCAAGTAGGTTCCACAAACATTCAAATCCAGATTAGTCTAATGTTAAAACTTATTGAAAGGAAAACACTAGGCACCATTTGAGCTATGGGAACCAAAGAACTACCTCACCAGAGGATGCCATGAAAGTCATCAAACAAGAAATTGATCCTTTATGACCTCCAGTATATCTACGCACTAGCTGCAAGAAACAAATATAAGAAAACAACATGGGTAACAGCCATGGCAAGAGAACAACTTCTAGAAGAAACACAAACCCTCCATGTTATCATCGAAAGAACTCTAATAACACCATCTGATCCACCAAAAGCAACTAAAGGGCCATCCCCAGTATTAGATCTACAGAGGAACTCCATACTGCAGGAAAGGACAACAGACTAAAATTTATACTGTAAAGATTAACATAAACATGATACAAGTACAGAAAAATTAGCAAATTCATAATCTCAATGTACTATATTCATCAATAGAACTAAATCTATTTGGGGAAAAAAAAAGAAAGACCAGAATACGAAGGAGTTAGCTACTGTTAAATATAACTCTGGCAGCATTTTTTGCTGCATAGAAGATCTCATAAGATAATTCAGAAAATAACTTGCAGGGAGTAAAAGGGGGAAAATCTTAGGGTCATCACATTTAGGATTACGGTTTGAACATCTAGAAATTAAAATATTATAACAGAGAATTAAATAAGTACAGAAATATATGCAAACAACTAGCATCAACACTAGAGGAATTTCAAAAGGGGAAAGCATCTCACTTTCAAGTGTTGAAACTCCAAAGTATTTGTATAAAGTTCTCATTACATCCTTTGTTTAACACTTAAAATCAAAATTTTCAGCAGTTGATCATTTTAAATTGTTTGGTAAAATTTGTCTTAAAAATCTCAATTAAGCTAAAATCACTTGGTAAATCAAATTTTTTAACATAAAGTTCACAATAAATACAACAAATGATTAGATTTTTAAATATTTATACCATTTAAAACTTAAATCAGTTATTTTATTCAACACTTAATTTTCATTTTTACCAATTAACCTCAACAAAGTTAAAATTAACTATTCAGACTTCAGATCCTTTTTCCTCCATTCTACTCGCTTAAAAGTTACACCTATAGAGAGGTCAATCCAAGCTAAATCCTTCATAACCCTTTCCCCACATCGTCTAAGTTTAACTTTTGTGTTCTTCACTCTATTGGCCAAGATATGCTAAATCTTCCTTAAAGATGCATTTTCCAATATGCACGAAACATGAACAACTATCTCAACTGCTCCCTGCCTCAACTTATTTTCAACAGGTGAAACTTTTGCCCTTCTGAAAATGCACTTATTGTATCCTGTCACTTCTTTTCATTCATCAATCTTGGGACTATCACCTTTTTTTATAAACAACATATTTTTCACTCACCATCCAACGCTCATAACCATAGTCAATCAAATTATGAACTAGTAAAATAAGAATTGAGAACATTTCATGCACATGAATTTGTTAGTGCGTGGGCGTATGACAAAAGAAAATGGGATTTCTAACCATAAAAGCGACTTGTTGTCCAACTCTTGCTTCAGTACATCACGACCACGCATTGTGACCAAATCCAAGAAAATGGCTTTATTTTCGCAACAAATGACAAGAAAGTGTCTCCCTTTAGTTGATGGAGCAGGAGAAGTGAAAGCAGAAGTAACATTATTGACAGCTGCAGGAGCTTCAGCAGCGGCAGCACGATTACGCCAAAGTTGCCAAAACCGAACATCATCATCATAAAAGTTCACCTGCTTAACACTTTTTTCATGAAAAGGGAAAAAGAAATTAACAAATGGAAATTTTATTTTTCAAAAATTTTTAAAAAAATAAAAAGAATTACCTGCCTCCCCTCATGGCTTCTGTGGGTTTCCCTTTAGAGTCTGAAAAAGCAAAAATAAGCATTAGAAATTACAACATTTCTCCACATTCATTAAAGCATCTGAGAAAAATGAATCAAAATTCAAACATAAGGTTAAATGAAATAGAGAAAAAGTAGAAAAATAACCTAATTCACCCTCAGCTAGCTTCTCCAACTTAGCTCCAACCAAACGCCTCTCATCAACGCCACCAGCTTTTAACTCATAAATTACCTATAATTTTTTCATGTGCAAAAAATCATAGTAAGATGTTCATATGCAAAATCAACACAGAACTTTTAAAAAATATATAGCTAAGAACCTGGCGGTGTTCCCAATTCCAAACGGAGACGCGATCAGAGGCATCGGCAGTTACAAGCCATGGATGCGTCGGATGCAACTGAATCTTCACTATCTTCTCACTGCTTGGCTTAAAAGCCCTCAATCGCAGCATTTTCTTTTTCTTCTTCTAATTCTAATCCTCTCCCTGACTTCAATATTTGGATCAGATTTGTAATAGAAATACAGATCTGATTTACATAAGAATCTTCCAAATTATGAAAAATATCTAAAATAAAATTAAAGAAAATAGGATCTTCCCATTTCCAAACTAAGCCCGAGACCCAATTTCATATTTTTTTTCATAAATTACAAAAGAAAAATTTTAAATGGAAAATCAACATATAAAATTTCACACTTGAATAAAGTATTTGTTCTAATGGAGCACATCTAACAAATAGATGGTGGGTCAAAAGTGCCCGCAAGCAGCTGTGTCAAGGTATCGAGATATTTCTCAAAGCTGAATTTTAGATTATAATCAGATTATAATAGATTACTGTTTTTATAAATAAATTTATAATCAGTTAAGTATTTCTGTAAAATCAGCTTATAATGAGTTTTTAATTTTAAAAACTGTTAAAATGACCAAACTATCCTTGAATTTATTTATTGTATAAAAATAATTTTTTAAATGTCAATTTAAAATTTATTTTTCAATAATAATAATAATAATTTTGCAATAATAATAATAATTTATTTAATAAAATTTATTTGATAATAATAATAATATTATTATTATTTATTTAATAATAATAATAATTTATTTAATAAAATTTATTTGGAATATTGAATATTAGATAAGGATAGTATGGTCTTTTACTTGGTCAAAACTGCTTAAAAAATAAGTGCTTAAAAAAAAGTAGCAAAACCCAACTTTTAAAAAACTGATTAAAATTATATTATAATCTACTATTTAAGTTTTCAGAAACACTTAAATAAACAACTTATAATCTAAAAAAGACTTATAATCAGTTTTGACCAGCTTTTAAGTTTTGAGAAACACCATCTTTAGCGTTTTATTTGTTTGTCAATTAAAAATAAAAAATAAAAATTCATGAAATTCTTTCACATTAACTTTTATGTAATATTTTACTTAAGTTTATTATATTAATATTTTTATTTTTATGATATAATTTTTTATAAAAATCTCATATTTAAAATTTTAATAATTTTTTTAAAACATTAGCTATTTTAAAATGAATCTCTAAAACTCTTAACCATCCTTATAAAGACCGCATAATTGAGTGTTAATAAATCTTAAGAGTCTAATATTTTTGTAAAATAAAAAAATAAATTATTATTGTGTGTTGATATTTTTAGTTGATGAAAAATGATCTCACTAACTCAACAATACAATTCCTAACAGTAACCGAAAACAATCATATAATATAATTTTAAAAGATAAATTTATTTATAAGCAATTGAGTATCACTATAGTTATGCATAAGTTTTAATATTTATGAATTTTTTATGTTAAGATGTTTTTAAAAGATATATTCATGATTGTAGGGATGGACGAAATAATAACCCTCATATATTATAGTGGAACATTTGATGATAATTTCTATAAATATATTTCTAAACAATTGTGAGATGTTGTATATTGTGGAATGTTATAAACAATTATGGAATGTATTTTATAAAGTTTTAATTAACTATTATTAGATTGTTTTGTACATATTATGAGTGTATCTAGGTAAATTAATATGTTATTATTGTTTAAGAGTGTTCTTTGGGTGATGTTAGGGGCTATTATGTATTGTTATGAATGATAATTATGTAGTGAAAGTGAATAATGTGAACCCCTAGTATAACGAGTAGAGACCCAACACCTTGACGCTTGGAAGCAACTTCTTGGAAAACTAAATCAGATTATCTCTCTAAGATCTCGACCCAAACCTAATAATGTAAAAGAGAACCTTGGTATTAACAATATTCAGGTAGTTAACTTTATATGTGAAATTTGATTCAAATAAGAATCAAGGTAACAAGAGATAATAGTCTCCCAAAAATAAAGTTTTTAAATTTTTTTAATCAATCAACTATGTCTTATAATGTAAAAAGGTGCCTATGTGTAGGCTATAAGGAAAAATTCTTATGTTGCAAGGAAAAGGAAATAAATCAATGTAAGGAATTGTTAGATCCTTAGGGCAACCACTAGATTTTTCTAGACGATGCAAAGATGAATTAGGTCATGATCTGATTGCAAGAGTCCAAGCTTGTAGCTAAAACCATCATTGCATTCTTTAATAGTAGCTAGATCTTTCCAAAGGCTTTGCATCATGGTCAATAAAGCTTTCTTGAATCTTTATAAACGTCCTCTAGTTATGGGTCCATTGAGTAGGTTAAGTGGGTTCTTGGATAGTAGCTTGGATGGCTCTTTGATTACATAATTCCCTCCCTCCTCAAGAAGATTCTTCCTCAAATCATCACCTTCAAAATCAAAAGGAGATAAATCAGCAACATTAAAGGTAGCACTAACATTATACTCACCTAGCAAGTCTATTTTGTAAGTGATACTACCTAAGCATTACCGAGATTTCAGGTTTCAAAGAAGGAACCAAGCTCTTTAAGAAGAAGTTCCAAAGAAGGAATCGAGCTCTTTAAGAAGAAGTTCTAGAACACAGGATCAAGCTCTTTAAGAATAAGTTTCAGAACACAGAACTAAGCTCCTTAAGATAAGAGTTGTAGTCATTCTTCAGCCTTTGAGTGTGAGTTTGATATTCCCTTTCCATTAGCACAACCGAGCTTTAGACTCAGCAGATAAGATTTTGACACATCTAGAAAACCTATTAACACATACAGTTGTTGTCCTCTACCTCACAACTATAAATAGAGGAAGATCCCCATAGGTAAATGGATTATTTTCATAATTAAGAAACCTCATTTTTTACCGAGACATAGCAATTACGACTTAGGCATCGGAGTCTCACCACTGGAACTCGATCCACTAATTTCTTATTTTGCAGGTGACAAGTCAACCAGTGAAGAACCCGAACAGTAATCCAAGAAGGAGTCCAAAAATTCCACCTCGTCATCAGTAGACATTATCATTAATACGCTTTAAGACTTGAAATAGTCCATCTCCTTAGGTGAAGTTTAGACTTCTCTTGGTTAGGAAATTTTTCCTTTCTCATGTGAACCTAAATCCATTCACCCAGCTCAAACACAATCGTCCTTTTTCCTCTACTGACTGGACTTGAAATTTGTTGGCTTCTCCTTTCAATGTTGGTCTTTACTTCCATGTGGATCTTTTTCACCAAGTCAGCTTTCGTTTTACCATCTAAGCTAGATCTTTCATTACAAGGCAAAGCAACTAGACCCAATAGTGTTAAAGGATTAAATAATTTAAACAAAAGGAGAATAACCCATGGTAGAATGGACAAACATGATTATATGCAAATTCAACTAATGGTATGCATCTTTCTTAACTTTTTAAGTTCTTTTAATGATTGTATGTAATAAAGTCCATAAAGTTCTATTAGCTACCTCAGCTTGACTATCTATTTGTGGATGATAAGTAGTAGAAAATAATAACTTTATTCCTAACTTATTCCATAATTTTTTCCAAAAATAACTAAGAAATTTAACATTCCTATCACTATTAATAGTTCTAGGAATGCAATGCAATCCAACAACTTATTGAAAGAACAATTGTGTTATATGTGTTGCATCATCTATTTTGTTACAAAGTATAAAATGTGTCATTTGAGAAAAATGATCAACTAGCACATACATAAAATCTCAACATTTCCTAGACCTAGGCAAATGCAACACAAAATCTATAGAAATATCAATCTAAGGTTAACTAAGAATATGCAAAGTATTATACAATCCATTGTTCATTGTTATAGACTTAGCTTTTTTATATTTAATATATTTAGCACAAAAATCTTGCACATCAATTCTCATTTTGGGATAATGAAAGTGTTGATTTAAAACATTTAAAGCTTTTGTAACTTAAAATGTCCCATTAAACCACCATAATATGATTCTTTTACAAGCAAAAGTCTAACATAATAATAAGGAACACAAAGTTTATTTTCTTTAAATAAAAACCGATCGAATTTATAAAACTTACCATAAGCTCCCTTTTTATAAGCCTAAAAAATTATAAAAAAATCTATATCCTTTTCATACAAGGTTTTAAGATACTCAAGACCAAGTATTCTAATATATAAGGTGGTTAAAAGAGTATACATTCTTGAAAGGGCATCAGTGACCGCATTTTCTTTTCCATTTCTATACTTCATAACATAAGAGAAGGATTCTATAAATTATAGCATAAGGAAAGGATTCTATAAATTCAACCTATTTAACATGCATTTTATTTAACTTACCTTGGCCTTTGATAAACTTTATAGATTGATGGTTCATGTGAATAACAAATTCTTTGGAACAAAGGTAATGTTGCCAATGCTCTAATGCTCTAAGCAAAGCATGCAACTCTTTGGCATACGTTGGATAGTTTAATGTTACACTATTGAGCTTTTCACTAAAGTATGCTATGGTTTTTTTTCCTATATTAAAAAGGCTCATATAACTATACCTGAGGCATCACAGTCAATCTCAAAAGTTTTAGTAAAATCTGGTACAGAACAAATAGGTGCATTCAATAATTTTTCCTTTAAGAAAGCAAAACCATTATCTTGTTCTATATCCCAAACAAAAACATCATTCTTCTTAATTACAGCAGTTAAGGTGCAACTATGATGCTAAAGTTTTGTACAAATCTCTTATAAAAACTAACTAAACTATGAAAACTTCTAACATCACTAAAAGATTTAAGGGTTGGGCAACTCTTGATAGCACTTATTTTTTCCTTTTCAACTTCAACACCATCATTGCTCACAACAAATCCTAGGAAAACAACACTTTTCAAATTAGCAAATAAATTTTCTTCTCTCAAAATATCCAAGACATTATGCATATGCAACATATGTTCACCTAAAAGATTTGGAATAAACAAGAATGTCATCAAAGTACGTAGCCACATATTTACTAATTAGTTCTTTCAAAATATGGTTCATTAACCTTAGGAAGGTATTAGGGGAATTTATTAAACCAAAGGCATAACTAACCACTAATAAAGGCTATATTTTGTTTTAAATGTTATTTTTCATTTATCCCCTTCTTTCAACCTAATTCGATGGTAGCCAATTTTAAAATTTATTTTACTAAAAATAACACTGCCATACAATTCATCCACTATGTTATCAAGCCTAGAAATGAGATGGCAATACTTTATTGTTATGTTGTTAATTGCATGGCAATCCATGCACATTCTCCATGTCCCATCCTTCTTTAGCACAAATAGAACCAGAACGACCCAATGATTCATACTCTTCTGCATTTAGCCTTTTGCCATCAACTTCTCCACTTGGCGTTGAAGTTTCTTTGTCTCCTTCATGTTATTTCTACATGCCAGCTTATTTGGAATTATATGTCTGGGGATGAAATCTATTTGATATTTAATTCCTCTAATGGGTGGCAATCCATTGAGAATCTCTTTGGGGAAGACATCTTCAAACTCCTGCAAGAGAGATACAAAAATACTAAGCACGAAAGTGTTAAGGCTTAAGCCATATTAAATAAGCTTTATTATACATAAGTACAGGTATGCTTCTTTAAGAATAAAAAGCCTCTGTAATATCACTACCTTTTGCATAAAAACTTTTTTTTTCTTTTTGCTCACAACTAGCTCTCTATTTTTTTCCCTTTTTCTTTTGAGGACTCAACTTCTTTTTCTCTCCCCTCATTTTCTTATCTTCATTTTTATTTTCTCTCTCATTTTGTATTCTTTTTATTTCACCCTCATATACTTCTTTGCAGGCATTACCATAGCCATTGTAAACCAAAAAAACACAAGGATCAGAAAAAACTGATAGGACTTGCTGACTCTAATGGACTAGCTGTAATGATAGTTATATTAGCAAATAGGTCAAGACATATTTCTAGAGCCCATCTTAACCCAATTGTCACCATTACTTTTGCTTCTCTCAAGCATTTTCCATGAAAACTTGTAAATAATATATTGAAATTCTGCATAGACTTCAATTCTACTATACCAAAAATAATTTGATGGGTATTTTAATTTATATATAAAATGACAGGAGCCATTGTATATTGGAGCTCAAGTGATGGCGTTATTAATAGCAATATTTGCATTAAAAGGGATATTTCATCCGATAATGGGAGGAGGAGTTACAGTTGCATAGGAGGACATGGTCAAGCTTTTGCTTTGGAATTCATAATTAGCTTTAATCTCATGTTTGTTGCCACTGATACTAGAGTTGTAAGAAACTCCTCCTCATTCATTTATTTGATTAATTAATATTTCATATTTTAAAATTTTTCTAGCACAAGAAAATATTAATTAATTGCTAATTTTTTTACAATTTAGTAGGGGTGGGCATCAGTCCAGTTTGATCAGGTTGAAAGTATATTTCAACCCAACCGAACCCATTAATGTACTAAAAAATAAAATCAAATTCAACCGAAATTATATATATTTTCAACCGACCCGCAAATTTTTTATTTCGGTCAGGTTAAATCGGATTATAATTTATATAATATATTATAAATATATCTTATATATAATATTATATATATAAATTTATAGGTTTGGTTAGTTTGAGTCATGTCAGGTTATGTAATATATATTATAATTTATAAATATATATGCATAATATATATATATGTATCGATCGAGTTCGGGTGCAATCAGAAAAATAAATCTCAACCTTACCACCATATTGAACCCAAAATTTTTTAAAAATATCAATTCGATTTTACCCGTATATACAGTGTAAATCGACCGAATTTGACCAAAATGTGTCGGGTTTGGTCGGATTCAAAAAATTTACACACCCCTACAATTTACTAGTGTTATATGAATTATATATATATATATATATAGTTTATAACCCGCACGTTGTAGCAAGGATTTAATTTTTTAAGTATATTATTTTAATATATTATATTAATTTTATATTTTTATTTTTTAAGATATTACATGTGATTGAAAGTTTTTGACTAATAGTATAAGTATTACATATAAGAATAGGGAATACAAATATACACATCTTAGACATGTAACAATATTAAAAAGATATGCTACCTCTTATAAGAAGTGCACGAATCTTTTTTTACTTGTTTTTTTAAACAAAAGTCAACATGAAAATACTATAAAATATGACATGAAATTAACTTTAAATTATTTATTTATTTTCAATATTAAAAAAGATAAATTTGATATTCATAAATTTAAATTTATATTCGTTGTAAAAATAATTTTCTTTTTTTTAGAAAAGTGAATTTCATAAAAGTTGAAATGAGAAACATAGAAATACTGCAAATTATTATTAAAAATTACTATTGTCTTTAAATAAAAAAACTCTATACTATTTTCTAATATACCCTTTTTATGGCTTTTGTTTACTATCAACCTATCAACCAACTACTAAAATATTATATTATTCATTTATTAAATAATATATAAAAATTTCTTCAAGTGGAAAAGATACATATATGTTTGAATTTCTAATTCAACTTCCCATATTAGTAGTTGATCCATTAACTATATAACATTTATTTAATACATTCTTGAATATTTGTGGATATTTTTGAAATTATAACTAAATTAATTTTTAAAAATTTCATTTTGTGATCTATATGTGAAAAAAATGAAAAAATATTATGAGATTCTAACTTCTTTCATTTTAATATGAACAAATTTTTTTTAATAAATAGAATTTAATACTATCAAAGAAAGTTTATGCAGCATTCAGATGAGTAAAAACCTCATACTTGGGACTGTAATAAAAAGTTTTATTCTCCTTATTGATAATTTGGTTGTGACTTGTAAAATATATTATTATGAAGCAAATATATAGATTAATGAGCTAAAAATCTTGAATTATATATTGAAAAATGTAAAAAGAAAAAAATTGAGATTAAACTGACACAATCTAAAATTCTCGGGATTAAATAGGTCATTAGACTATTTTTACTATTTGATTGGCTTTTTTTCTTCAATATATTATTTTTTCTTTAATCTAACATTGGTTACTAACACCAAGTCAAAATTATTCAATATATGTCAAACTAAGAGAACAGACTAATTAGTAGAAAAAACCAGAATAAAACTTTATATATATATATATAAGAAATCAATATTTCACATCCTTGATTTTATTTAAGATATAGGAGAATGAATAAACAAACAAATTATATATATATTAATTGTATTAGTTTTCACAATCCATACTAATAATTTTTATCTTTCCAATTTAATAAATAGTAAATAATTTATAAATTATAATTGTTAAAAGAAATACCATACAAATAATGGCAATGTCACTTATAAAATATAATGGCAGAGTTAATAGATAAGGTCAGATCAATTACATGATTTATGAAATAAAACTGTAAAACACAAAGGAAAAAAAAAAAGCTAGGCATGGCATGTGAAAAGACATGACACCAAAAAGATAAGAAATGAAAGAAAAAAAAATAATAAGAAACTGTTAACAAATCCAAGTAAGTATCAAGCATGTGCAAATTCGTTATGGGTTACTAAAAAAGAAATATCCAAATTAGTAATTTTATATTTCATTTCCTGTAAGTGGGCCCACTTATGCAAAAATAAAACACCCTTTAGGATATAACTAATTTATGTTTTTGATAGAAACAGTTTAGAGATAAAATTGACTTTTCATAATAGTCAAAATCAAATTGATATCAACTCAAGTGGTCGCGCTCATAACACATATACCAAAACACTCATTAAGATGTAACTGAAAATATAGCCGCTGTTAAGTATGAAGAAGAAGAACAGAGCAACGTGGTTCAAACGGAAGAAATAGAAAGCTAAAGTAAAATGCATCGTTTCTATTAAACATAAAGTACATCATTTTGATAAATCAAAAAACTTTTCTTCTGTTCTGTATCATCTTTCTTTTTTTAGCTTGATTTCTTTTCTATTTTGAGTTAGTTACGAGAATATAACAACTTGCATCAAGTACAGATACAAGTTGCTCAGTTTGTTAGCAGATTTTGGTTAGCTTCTTCTAAAAGTTTCATTGTATGTATATAAGTAGGAGATCAGATGTATACAGTGATGCTAATAATACAGTTTTACTGAGTTCATTCTTCATGGTATCAGAGACAACCAATTTTTCTTAACTACCTATGTTTTACTCTGTTTTTATTATTCTTTTCGTACAATCTGGTTGAGTGAAGTTTTCAATAATGGCAAATCTTCCTAGATAGTCTAATACTTCCAAGATGACTGCTACAGTGAATCCGATTTATCTTCAACCATTAGATAATCCTGGATCCATCTTGGTAAAAAAAAATTGTTGAATGGAAGTAATTACTTGACCTAGAGTCGATTAATGAGAATAGCTTTGAGATCCAAGAATAAGTTGAGTTTCATTGAAGGAGAATCTGTTATTCCAAAAGAAGGAACAAAAGAATATATTTAGTGGATTAGTACTGACTCTATGGTGATTTCATGGATCTTGAATTCCATGAACAAGGAGATATCAGAAGCTTTCATTTATGTGGCTTATGCAAAGGAACTATGGAAGAATTTACGGGACAATTATCGTGAATGTAACAGTCCATAGCTTTATTAGTTATAGAGGGAGATTTCTTCATTACAACAAGGTAATCTTTCTATTAATGCCTATTTCACTAAATTGAAGAAAGTTTGGGATGAATTGAACTGTCTAAGCCCTACACCATAATGTACCTGTGGTAAATGCGAATGTGGTGTTAGTAAGAGAGTTGAAGAAACTGTGTTGCAAAGGTTAATGCAATTCCTTACGGTACTACATGAGTCCTTTGATGCAGTTAAATATCAATTGTTGCTACTTCATCCTTTACCACCTGTGAGTAAGGTTCATTCCCTAATACTTAGAGTTAAAAAATAGAAAGTAGCAGATAAGCTATTAACAATCAAGTTGATAATGTTGTGATGTTTGCAAGATCAGGATTAACTGATAGATCAGGTTATGGGAGAGGTAATTTTAGTAGAAAAGATTATAATAGAAATGAAGTTAAGTTTTGTGATGTTTGTAAAAGAACTGGTCATCTTAAAGAAGTTTGTATCAAAGTTGTGGAGTACCTAATTCATATACTGATCTAATTAAAAGAAGACAAAAGAATCAGGCCCAAGTTAATATGGCAAGGACTATGGATCAATTTCAGTCGACCAATAATATAGACAATGAATGGAGGCAACAACAAAGCAAAAGAGATTATGATTGGCAAACACAACAAGGAGTAACTGATATGATCAAACAGGAGTTATCAAAATTGATGAACAACAAGAAAGTTGAAGCAGATTGCACAAGCTGATGAGTTTGTAGGTAACGCAATCAATAGTAGCTTTCTTTCTAATTCTCTTGACTGCTGGATAATAGATAGTGGGGCTTCTAATCATATATGTGCAGATATATAATTGTTTAGTAGCATTTTACCTCTTACCAAGCCTATAATTGTTCATTTACCTAATGGCAATTCAATCAAAGTATACCTTATAGGAACAGTCATCCTGAAAAAAAAAAAGGCTTAAGCTATTGAATGTTCTATACATACGAAAGTTCACCCACAACCACAACCTCATTTCAGTTAAAAACCTGGCATAACAGAATGATTTGGAATTGATTTTCTCTCATGATTATTGTTTTATATAGGACCAGAGGAATAAAAGTAGAGTGGCTACTGGAAGATTGATGGGCATATAAAATCCTTTAAGATTGTAGAGAATGTGAAGTTTCAATCAATGCCTATTATCAATAACACTGCAACTTCCTTTTCTGTAAATAGCAGTGATGATCTTTCTGTAAATATCCGGCATAAAAGGTTGGGACATCCATCTAACATTGTTATGAATCATTTGAGCTTTATCAATAAAACACATGATTTCATACCTTGTCAAATTTGTCCCTTAGTTAAACAGACTCGTGTGCCCTTCATTACTAGTCATACAAAGTCAACTAAACCTTGTTAATTACTTCATATAGATATTTGGGGACCTATAGCACAACCTTCTAATTCTGGTGCTCATTATTTTCTGACCATTGTGGATGATTTTTCTAGAGGATTATGGACTTATCTTATGAATAATAAGACACGAGCTGTTCATCTATTAACAAAGTTTTTTAAAATGGTTGAAACTCAGTTTGAAACCAAAGTTAAAACCATTAGTACAGATAATGGATCTGAATTTCTGAGCAATCAATGTCAGATTTTGTTGTCTAATCTGGGTATCCTAGACCAAAGAACTTGTGTTTACACCCCACAGCAGAATGGAGTTGTGGAAAGAAAAACATAGACACATCCTACAAATCACAAAAGCCTTGTTGTTTGATTCTCAATTGCCAAATCAATTTTAGGAGGAGGCTGTCCTTCATGCTATATACCTTATAAATAGGTTACCTACAACTATTTTGGCTTGGAAAACACCTTTTGAAATGCTATTTCACAAACCTCCTAATTAGTCAGTCATTAGAACTTTTGGATGTCTTACTTTTGCCACCAGTAATCTACCTTCAAAATCAAAACTTGATCCTAGAGCTATTAAATCAGTTTATTTGGGTCATTCTATTGGACAGAAAGCTTACAGATTATATGATCTCAGTACTCAAACTGTGTTTTCATTTAGGGATGTGGTTTTCTTTGAAACATCATTTCCATATATCAATGATTTTATTCTTCAGGAAGTTACTCTGCCAAAATCCATTCTAGAAGATGATGTTCCTATACAAACCAATACACAATTAGAAACACCTATTTCCATTGAATTGCCAATTTCTTTTTTCCACTCAACTAGTTATCCTAGACACTGATCCTTCAACTTCTTCAGCAATTTCTCCTCATGACTCAACAGATGTTCGAAACACACTAATTCCTCCATCTACAACTACAACTAGAAAAGTTTCCAATATGTCTAGAAAAAGTACCAGACCCAAACAGACACCAAAATGGCTTCATGATTTTGAAACTACTATACCTACTCATCATGCTACTGCTCAATCATTTGATGCACATTTATGTTTTTTAGCTAACATGTCTATCATTCAAGAGCCAAGAAGTTACAAGAAAGCTGCTTAAAATCTAGATTGGATTAAGGCTATGGAGCAAGAGTTGTTAGCCTTAGAACAGAATAATACATGGAAAATTACTAATTTGCCAAAGAGTAAGAAGCTTATAGGTTCTAAATGGGTTTTTAAGATAAAACTGATAGCTGATGGTACAATTAACCGTTATAAAGCTAGGTTAGTAGCTAAAGGGTATAATGAAATTGAAAATATTGATTTTGTTGATAGTTTCTGTTCTGTAGCTAAACAGGTTACAGTTAGAGTACTTATTATTATTGCAGCAATGTATTCTTAGCCTCTTCATCAGTTAGACATCAATAATGCCTTTTTACATTGCTTTATTGAAGAAGAAGTTTATATGCTACCTCCAGAAGGTTACTCTAAGGCTTAGATAGGTTAGGTGTGCAAACTAACCAGATCCTTGTATGGTTTAAAACAAGCTTCAAGGTAATGGAACTTGGAGTTTTCTAAGAAATTATAAAAGTATGGCGTTATACAGTCACAACATGATAATTGTTTGTTTACACTCACTTCTTCACAGTGTTTTGTGCTCTTTTAGTGTATATTGATGATGTTCTAATAACCAGCAACTTAGAGCAAGCAATTTTTGTTGTCAAGCAGTACTTACATAAAGAGTTTACTATAAAGGATTTGGGAGCTGCTAGATACTTTCTCGGAATTGAGATTGCATAGACACAAGCAAGCATTTTTATCAGTAAAAGAAAGTATATTTTAGATTTGATTTCAGATGCTGGACTTACCAATTGCAAAGTCGTTGCCACTCCTATTACTAAAGCTAATTTCCTCTCTGAACATGAAGGTGCCTTGCTTCCAGATCCTCAGCCTTATCGACGAATGGTAGGCAGACTCTTGTACATCAGTTTCACAAGATCTAATGTTACTTATGTAATACAGCAAATGAGTCAATTCATTTAGTCTCCAGAGAACCTCATTGGCAGGCAACACTTCACATTCTTCGTTATCTCAAAGGGAGCCCAGGTCGAGGTTTAATGTATTAAAAATTTGATAAGCCTAAATTGAAAGCTTATAGTGACACTGACTGGGCTATCTGTAAGGATACTAGAAGATCAATTTTGGATTTTTGTCTTTTACTTGGAGATGCTCTGATTTCTTGAAAAACCAAGAAACAGACAATGGTGGCTCAATCTTCTGCTGAAGCAGCGTACCGTAGCATGGCAAGTTCAGTTTGCGAAATCTAGTGGGTTACTTGTCTGTTACAAGATTTTTGTCTTCCCATTCAGCTGCCTATCTCATTGTGGTGTGCCAACCAAGCTGCCATTCACATAACAGAAAACCCAGTCTTCCATGAGCGTACTAAACAACTCGATATCGATTGTCACCTTGTGCGTGAAAAATTCACATTTGGGCTCATCTCTCCGAAGCATATATCTTCGAATGCTCAGTTGGCCGATTTCTTCACCAAACCTCTTCCTGCCCCATTGTTTGATCGATTTTGTTTCAAGTAGGGTTTGATGGATTTCATCAAACACCAACTTGAGGGGGGCATAAAAATATAGTTGTTGTTAAGTTATGAAGAAGAAGAACGGAGCAGCGTGGTTCAAACAGAAGAAATAGAAAGCTGAAGTAAAATGCACTATTTTTATTAAACAAAAAGTGCATTGTTTTGATAAATCAGAAAACTCTTCTTCTGTACTGTATCATCTTTCTTTTTTTAGCTTGATTTCTTTTCTGTTTTGAGTTAGTTATGAGAATATAACAACTTGCATCAAGTACAGATGCAAGTTGCTCAGTTTGTTAGCAGATTTTGGTTAGCTTCTTCTAGAAGTTTTTTTTTGTATGTATATAAGTAGGAGATCAGATGTATAAAACAGTTTATGATAGAAAATAGTTTAGAGATAAAATTAACTTTTATAAAAGTCAAAATCAAATTGATACCAAATGTTCATAAGAAATAAGCCTATAATAAACATAACACTATAGGGCTTATTCCTTATGAACAATATAATTCAAATTGATTTTGACTTATAAAAATTCAGTCTTATTCTGGATTTGTTTATTTTCTTAGAGCAAAGTGGTTGTATCTTAAGGGATTTTTTAGGTTTTATGTAGATGAGTAAGACCCACTGCATTTGATAAAGTTTAAAAGTATTTATATGTGCACTTATTTTCAAGGCCCATGGTTATATCTTAAAAGACTTTTTAATCTTTGTGTAAATGAGTGGGACCCAGTGCATTAGATAAAATCATAAACACAATAATATAGGATTTATTCCATATGAACAATATACTTCAATTTGATTTTGACTTATGAAAATCTGGTCTTATCCTGGATTTGTTTATTTTCTTAATGCAAAGTGGTTGTATCTTAAGGGACTCTACAGTTTTTGTGCAGATGAGTAAGACCTACTGCATTGGATAAAATTTAAAATTTCTTATATGTGCTTTTCTTTTTCAAGGCCCATGGTTATATCTTAAAAAGACTTTTTAGTCTTTGTGTAGATAGATGAGACCCACAACATTAGATAGAATCATAAACACAACTATACAAGGCTTATTCCCTATGAACAGTATACTTCAATTTGATTTTGACTTATGAAAATTCGGTCTTATCCTGGATTTTTTTTATTTTATTAGTGCAAAATTGTTGTATTTTAAGGGACTTTTTAGTTTTTGTATAAATAAGTAGGACTCACGACATTGGATAAAATTTAAAATTATTTATATATGCCTTTCTCTTTCAAAGCTTATCATTATATCTTAAAGGACTTTTTAATTTTTGTGTAGATGAGTGAGATCCACTATATTAGATAGAATTTGAAATTACTCATATGGGTCTTTCTTTTGTAAGGTCTATAGCAAAAACGACATAATTTAAGATTATTAATGGGTAATTTACTATTTTCTAAGGGTGAATATGATCTTCATATATTCAATGGCAATTTTAAGTTGCCTTCAGTCGCGTGCAACCCTTCTCAAATTTTATGCTTGCCATTTGTTTTCTTTTTTCCTCAAATAAAATTGTAATACGATTTGTTAATATTGAATGAAACTTCTAAATTAAATACAAACTTCATTTTTTATTAGAATTTGAGTTTAAGAATTATACCAATTGGATTTTCTACATTGAATTGTTGTAGAATCAATACTATTATGTGAATAACAAGAAAAATAAATAATATTATTTTTTAAATATAATTGTAATATACATAAAATATATACAAAGTATACAAAATATATAGTAATATACAGAATATCTATCATATGTACAAAATATACAAAATGTAACAACAACATATTTAAAAATATATATTTAAAATTCATCGATGAAGTGTTGACAAAAAATGCCAAAATAAAAAAAATAACAATTTATTTGAAAAAAAAATGATTTTGATTAAAATTAAATCATATTTCACGTTTTAGATATATATATATATATATATTCCATATAGTATATATACAATTAGCCAAAATATAATACCAATATAATAAATAAATAATTTTTTAAATCTCTTTTTTATTTTTATTACTGAACCAAAATGTTATTAACATACATTTAATAAATTAAACTTTTAAATTATATAATTTTAATCTTGATATTTATCTATCCTAATTAAAAGATGCTATTTTTTAATTAAATAATAATTTTTAAAGACTTCTTTTATGTTGTTATTTCTTCCCCTTATTGGTAAGGTCGTTGTTAATAATTAATTTGTTTAATATGTGTTTTCATTTGATAAAATTTTTATTTTTATTTCTATGTTTGAACTAAATGATAATTTGAGTTTATTTAGAAATAAATATAATAATTCAAACTATTTCAATATTAATTTTTTCATTTCTAATGCTTGGAAAGAAATAAAATTGTGTTATATTAATAAAAATATTTTTTATAAGATTTTTTTATCATCAACTTCCTCATTACTAATAAAATCTCAATTATTAATGAATTTAATATTTTGTAATCAATTAGGTAACTCCTACTTTAATCTTTTAATTCTCTTTGTAATCTTTTGAATTTTCAATTAAGCAATATTTATTATTATTTCTACCTAAACTTTTCCTACTAAAAAACAATAAAACTTTAAAAAAAATATTATTTTAATAAAATAATAATAGCAATATATAGTAAAAACAATAATAAAATAATAACAAACTTATATTCGCATATCAAAATGTTAACTAGTGGATTTTTTTAAAAAAAGAAAAAATATTATTTTTTATTAGAGGAAAAACACCTATTTATACTAATTCAAATAACTTATTTTTAAAATAATTATTAATTTTTGGATGATGCTAAGTGTTAGATGTAGAATTCATTTTGTATATGTAGTCTTATCTGTTTGAATTTGAGTATAGCAAAATATTTTTAAGAGATCAAATTTTTATATCATAATTTAAATTAAAGTACTACATATAATTAGGTCAATTCTCCTTATACTTAAAAAAAATTATTTAAAATGAGAGGGATTAAAAATGGTACCATGAATATAAATACATATAATATTAACAATTTTCATGTTTATTCATTAAAAAAATATTTAAAATAAGCTTTCTAATGCATAAAGTCTTTTTTTAATTTATTCTAAAATTTAATTTTCAATTCTACTGTATAATTAAAAAATAAAAAATTTAAATTAGTAATTTGAATTTAAAAAAAAAGAAAAATTTTACTAGTTGTGAAATGTTTTTTGGAGAAAAACAAAGAAATTAGAAAATGATATGAGTAAAGATAAATAAAAAAAATGACAGAAGGATAAATAAATATATTGAAATTTCAACTAAGCTAGTATAATAAAAATATGATAAAAATCTATAAAAAATAAATTTAAATTATAAAAATTCTAAATCCAATTATAATTAAAAACATGTTTATTTTAAATTATTTTAAGATAATTACATTTATATTGTTCATTGAAAAATTAAAATAAAATAATAATAAAAATTTTAAAATTCATTATTTTAAAAATCATGACTCACAAAGTTCTCAAAAGTT
The DNA here is from genome assembly GCA_947685225.1 of Garcia nutans. Classification (NCBI taxonomy): domain Eukaryota; kingdom Viridiplantae; phylum Streptophyta; class Magnoliopsida; order Malpighiales; family Euphorbiaceae; genus Garcia; species Garcia nutans. Next base: position 29,903,081 of record CANTUV010000039.1, on the reverse strand, counting down.
AAAATAAAAAAATAAAAAAAAAATCAAAACCTAAGAAGTCAACTTTTTTGAAATAGTAACTTTCTAGGGTATTTTAGTAAATAATAAGCTTATTACCTTCTCTTAAATTATTGCGGAATTAATATTTATTATGTGAATAATAAAAATTATAAATAATAATATATATTAAATGCAATTGTAATATATATAAAAAATATATTTAATATTTATTTATATACAAAATATATAAAATATGCTGTAATATATAATATATTTATTTACGTGCAAAATATAACACAACATATTTATAAACATATATTTAAAATTTATCAATGAAACATTAAACATAAAGTGCAAAAATAAAAAAATAATTTATTTGAAAAAATAAAAAAAAGAGATTTTAATTAAAATAAAATTGAATTTCACTTTTTAGATTACATATATTCTATACAATTAGCAATAATATAATACTCAATATAAAAAGAAAATAAATAATTAAGTCTATAATTTTCTTTAAAAAAATCTCAATTTCATTTTTATTATTAAACCAAAGTGTTATTAACATCAACTCATTAAAATTCATATAATGTTAAACCAAAAGTGTTATTAATATTAAAACACATTTAATAAATTGAAAATTTTAAATTAGATAATTTTTAATCATAATATTTTTCCATTCTAATTAAAAGATTGAAATTTGAAATTTATACTATTTATTAAATAAATTATAATATTTAAAAATTTCATATGATAGAACACAATTTTAATTTTTTTTGTCAAGCACTAATAATAAAAAATTTAATATTGAGATGATTTGAATCATAATATTTATTTCTAAATAGGCTTTAATTATTTTTGAGTATAAATATAAAAATTAACATAAAAATATTATGAATAATTGAAGACATTAATAAGTTGATGTTTCATTTTATCACTTTAATCATCCTACACTTTAATCATATTATTTTGTCTCTTGAATTATTGTATCACTTTAATTATTTTATCTTAATAATTAATATATAATATTTTATTTAACTTTTAACTCTATAAATAGAGAAGGTGTAAGGTTTTTGATGGGATAAATAATATATGAGAAATATAAGTATTCTTCCTCTCTAAATTATTTTTTAAGATAATTAATTTTTAGCTCTTCATTTTCTTTTAACTATTTATAATTTTATCATTAACTATATAATACATTATCAGTACGATCACTCTACATTATTAATCTAGCTTCAATCTTATTTTATCAAAGGTAATATTTCTATATTATTCATGTTTGTTTTAAATATGTTTATTCAATTGTTATATTCAAATTAATAATGGACTAAATTTTGAATGTTAATATTCTACTATATAAATATATTTTTGCAATTATAAAATAAACAAATTCTATGATTATTATTTTTGCACATAAATTATTATTTTTAAATTTAGTTGATATGTATGATTTTTTTATGATTTATAAGATTTATATGTATAATTCTTCTCATCACATGTTAATCATCTTTATAAGATTTTATTTAATATTCTAACCAAAGAGAAACCTGAATAACTAAATAATAATAATAATAATAATAATAACTCATGACTAGAATAAATTATAATTTTAACTATACTATCATTTTTATTTCTTCTATATATATAAAATAACAAAATGACTTAATGGTCATATAAGTAAAAAAAATTATTAAATTTATATACTTATTACTGTGAACCTCGGATTCCACCCAAAAAGGATTTAGATGAACATTCACTTGTTATTGGGAGTCGCCACTCAGTTTTTTCTGTTCAAAGGGAAAAACTAAGAAAACCCTTGTTTGACTCCAATAATGCATCAAATGTAAATGTTTCTAATCTACGAACCCAAGGAGGATTCGGAGACTATGTCATGCATTTGATTAATTTGCCAAAGAAGAATGAACCTAAAAGGAACACAGAAAGGAAGACAAACAGATTGTTAGTAGATTGTGGACTTGCTATTTGGGGTGAATCCCAAATATGCCTACATACTCTCGTTTTTTATGAGAGATCAAAGCCCATGTAGTTCGGAAAAGCCTATTTAAAGGCAATTATGCATTCATGCATGCGTGTGTGTATGCTTCGTGCATTGTCGGACTTTTTGCCAAAATTGTGAGATTTTGAGCACTTAGTGCTAAATTTGATGAAATTTGGATACTTGGTACCAAAAGAAAATGCAATTTAGGCTTCATGCCAAAAGGTTGATTTTAGTTGAGATCGGCTTCATGCCAAAAAAGGTTAGGTCTTTGACCAAAAAGAAATTAAGAAGGAGGTGTAGTGCTCATGATATGCTTAAATTGACCAAGGATAAATTAGGATATTACCTTGTTTAGGATTCTCCCACTTGTAGTTCCAGATCTTGTTTTCTCGGGCCTTTGATTATGATTCTTGATTACGGTTTTTGATTTAGATTAATTTTTGCAGCACAAGGTTAGTTTTATGCAAAGAAAAGTCTGAGAGAAGTTCTTAAGCGTATGGAAAATAGAGAGTTCGTCCGCCCGAAGTCCACCCGAAAAGCCAACCGAAAAAACCCGAACCCATGTTCTGAAAATTTGGAGGCCTTTTATAGACAAAATTCGGACCTGGACGGCGGTCGGATTGCCGGTCCCGGCGGTCTGACCGCCATGGAAGTGACCAGCCTGGAAAAAAGGAAAAAACAAGGGCGGACCGCCGCCCTTGGTGTTTGAGCCCGCCAAAACAGCACAAAAGCTCGCACGATTTTCGTTAAAACTGATTTTTCGGGAGCTACAGACCTCCAAAAAATATTCCGGGACCATATCCGTGATCCTCGCATTATTCCAAACATTTCAAGTACCATATCGATATATTTTTGGTGAACTTTTCTAAAGTCATCCAGCCTGAGTTGGCATTTTGCGGTATGGAGAAATCAGCTTTTCAAGCCTCAAAATTCGAGTATTCACAATTGCCCCTCACTGGGATCCATAAAAATGATTTATGGGGCTCAGTGGTCGTCAGAAACGAGAATTTTGAGCAAGGTGCAATATGGACCCTCAACAATGAACCCTCTTTTTAACCATGTGATGCATGAATGGACCAAGAGCCTCCATAATGTTGAAAGGATCAATATGGGAAGAAATGGATTGAAAACTATTGCTACTCTTAGAGGCGTAGCTGTAGATTGAGATTTCTTGCATGCTTGTATCAAATTTTTGGATTCCCAAGTTCATGTCTTCAGATTTGGTGTCCGGATGGACGAGATGTGTCCTCTTTTTGAGGAATTCTGCTCAATTATTGGATGTGACCCAAATGCCCCTCTTGTAAGGCATGAGGTTCAAGTTGGCTATGTGGGGTCTTTTCAGAGGCTTTTCAACTTTACAAGGCCTCAAGCTCAAGCTATGATTGCAGATGGGAATAAGGCGATGCTGCTTCCTTTGATTGATGAATTCCTGACTGCTAATTTTGAAGATGAGATTCAACTGAAGCATAGGATGCGAGCTTTTGTTTTCTGTCTGTTAGCTGGATTTCTTTTCAACCGTGACCCTGGCTTTGGAGATTTAAAGCTTTGCCCCATGATTAGGAAAATGGAAGAACTTAACTGCATTGGTGGTATGATTCTGGCTGAGACTATTCAGAGTCTTGACAGAACTGCAGGATTTGAAGATTGGACTGTTACTCCGATCATTCTTCAGGTAATTTTGTTATACTTTTTGCTTCTTCTCATTTCATCATCTCTCTTTTTCCTTGTAAATAGAAAGGATCCATTTTTTTTTCAGGTTTGGCTGAGAGATCATCTCCGAGTGGTTGCCGCTCCCCATGCCTTGACTTATAACCCTTCTCAGTACCGCACTAGAAGAATCCAGGTTTCTTTTCCTTCTATGGCTAAGTGGACTATCTGGTTGTATGAGCTTGGACCAGAAGAATTGTTGTGGTACATCTCTTGGTATGGAATTTCTCGATTCATGGAGGCAAATGCAATGCATAACCATGTCTACCTTCTTGGTTTCACTCATAGTATATGGTATAGTGCTTCTCGCATCCTCAGACAGATGGGAATTGATCAGAGGGTTCCTCTTCCTATTGGCCTTACCATTGCTTTCCCTATTACTCCCGGAGTTACTCGAGCTGTTCTACAAACTTGGGTTAAGAACCATCAGATGATCAGGCCTTTTGCAGAGCCTTCCCTTGTCCAGCCTACTCCAGAGTATAGAACTTGGTTTATACCCGAAGTTTGGCCAATTGAAAAGCCAAGGAGGCATGCATTGCTGCAGGAGTTGGAGGGAGAGGATGTGGTTCCTCTTAACGAGGGGAAGATAGATGTTGCAGAAAGTTCCGGAACTAAGGAACATACCGAAGACTCTGCCCCACGTAGGAGACGTAGGACTTAGATCCTAGGGTTGACTCTATTGTCTGCTTTTTTGGATTGCTTTTACCTTTTTGGTTCATTGGATGTTTGGGACTTATGGTTTGACTCTTTTCATGGAATGAATGACTCTTTTTGTAATGAATGATTCTTTTTTTGGAATGAATGACTCTTTTTGGAATGAATGACTCTTTCATTTGCTTTCCAAGCATTATCTACTTTATTTACTTGCTCTAATTTTTGCCTAAGTCGTCATTTTGGATTTTCAACTTAGCGAGCTCTTACCCATTCTTGCCTAAGCCGCCCTTTGCGGGTTTTCAACTTAGTGGATTTTTTTTTCATGTTGGCAAAAGAAAAGTGAATCAATGGTTTTCATTAAAATTTAGACCGTGCTCAAGGAGAGCTGCCTACATATCTCGAATTAGTTTGCGAGAATCAGGTCTAATGTAGTTCCTTACAATGCATGATTATACATAATATTTCTTTAATTGATCCAGATTGCATGGGTTTGTGAACTCCAGACCATCCAAATCAGACAAGATGACGGCTCCGCCGGAAAGTATTTTCTTTACAATGTAGGGTCCAGCCCAATGAGGACGAAACTTCCCACGAGGATCTGTAACGGGTGTTCTGATCCCTTTCAGAACCAAACAACCTTCTTCCAACTTTCGATCTTTGACCTTTTTGTTGAAATGTCTGGCCATTCGCCTCTGATACCCTTGAATCTGATGGAGAGCTTGAAGTCTTTTTTCATCCAAACCCAACAACTGATGATGATAATTGCTAATCCATTCAGCTTCATTTATCTGACTTTCTTGAATTATCCTCGCCGATTGAACTTCCAGTTCAATGGGGAGTATTGCTTCTATTCCGTATACCAGTGAATACGGGGTTGCCCCAGTAGGAGTTCTAATTGATGTTCTATATCCCTACAAGGCCAGTGGTAACTTCTCATGCCAACCCCTATGTTCCTTGATCATTTTTTGTATGATCACCTTTATAGACTTATTTGCTGCTTCTACAGCTCCATTTGTTTGAGGTCTATAAGGAGACGACTTATGATGCTGGACCTTCTTATCCTTCAAGAGTTTAGCAAATTCTACTTGGAAATGAGTTCCATTATCAGTGATAATCTCAAATGGCGTTCCGTACCGACAAAGGATGTTGGTTCGGACAAACTGTGCTGCCTTTTTGGCGTCTAATTCTGTATAGGAAGCTGCTTCAACCCACTTCGTGAAGTAATCCACCGCTACCAAGATAAACTGATGTCCATTCAAAGCTCTCGGATGTATTTTGCCAATTATATCTATTCCCCAAGTAGCGAAGGGCCATGGAGAAGTGATTGGATTCAGGGCAACGGGAGGTTGCTTCTGCAGCTTAGCAAATATCTGACACTGATGGCATTCTTGCACAAATGCCACACAGTCTGTATTCATGGTGGACCAATAATATCCTAGATTGGCTATTTTTTGAGCCAAGGTGATCCCATACATATGCGGTCCTGATTCGCCACCATGTACCATTTCCATTATCTGCTTAGCCTCTGCTTCATTTACACACCTTAGGTGCAATCCATTCCAACTTCTTTTGTAGAGGATATCTCCATTAAGAATGTAACCTGTGGCTAGCTGCCTTATTGTCCTCTGATCAACCTTTGATGATCCCTCCGGATAACTTCCATCCTTGAGATAACACTTGATATCCCAAAACCATGGCTTACCATCGGCCAAGTGCATTATATGGGCAGGTTGTTTCTGAAGCTGAACTTTCAATGGACGAATGGCTTTTCCCTCCTTGATATTGATCATAGAAGCTAAAGTAGCCAAGGCATCAGCAAACTGATTCTTTGCTCTTGGGAGATATTCGATGGATAAATCATCGAATTGTTGTGCCAAATGATCAAGGCGTTGTAGGTAAGGAACCAAACGCTCTTCTCTTATTTTCCATTTCCTTAAAGCTTGTGATACTATTAAAATAGAATCACCATAGACCTTTAGGTTCTTAATCCCCAATCCCAGGGCGGCTTCGAGCCCATTAATGCAAGCTTCATATTCTGCTTCATTGTTTGTGCAGCTAAAGTCAAGTTTAACTGCAAAGGGAATGTATTCTCCATAAGGAGTTTTGAACACAATCCCAATTCCATTTCCATGATAATTGGATGCCCCATCAAAATACATCTCCCAAACACTTCTTTCCACATTCAAGAGGTCTTCGTCAGGGAAATTTATTTCTCGCATCTCGTCTTTTACGGGTAATTCTGCTAACTGGTCAGCTATTGCCCCACCTTTCACAGCCTTCCTTTGAATGAATTTTAAGTCGAAAGCTGCCAATGTTGACACCCATTTTGCCATTTTGCTGTCCAAAATAGGCCTCTCCATAAGAAATTTCAAGGGACTCTGTTCTGCGATGACACAAGTAGTGTAAGGAGACAAGTAGTGTTGTAACTTCGTGCAGGTCCAATACAACGCTAAACACAACTTCTCAATCTTGTTATACTTTAACTCATAGTCCAGCATCCTTTTGCTGAGGTAGTAAATTGCATTTTCTACCTTTGTACCTTCGGCCTCTTGAGCTAGCATTGCACCCATGGCTTCATCTGTTATGGACAAATACAAGAGCAGAGGTTTTCCCATTCTGGGAGGTTGTAGAATCGGCGGACTTAACAAGTATTCTTTAATCTTGTCGAAGGCCTTCTGGCAGTCTTCATTCCATTCTTGTGAAGCACTTTTCCTTAGTAGCTTAAAGATAGGACCATAAGTCTCTGCCAACTGCGATATGAATCGACTGATATACTGTAATCTACCTAGCAAGCCTCGAATCTCCTTTTCTGTTCTTGGTGGAGGCATTTCCAGAATAGCCTTTGACTTTGCTGGATCAATTTCTATTCCTTTCTTGCTGACCAAATACCCCAAAAATATGCCTGATTTGCACCAAAGAGGCACTTTGCAGGATTAAGCTTCAAATTATACTTGCGAAGTCTAAGGAAGAACTTCTCAAGTGCTTTAACGTGTTCTTCTGGAGATTTTGACTTAACAATCATATCGTCAACATACACTTCTACTTCTTTGTGAATCATGTCATGAAATACTGTTGTCGCCATCCTTTGGTAGGTAGCCCCTGCATTTATCAATCCAAAAGGCATAACCCTATAGCAGAAAGTGCCCCATTCTGTAATGAAAGTTGTCTTTCTCTTTGTCTGGTGGGTGCACCATGATCTGATTGTACCCAACCGCAAGGTCAGTAATGGAAACCATCACATGTTCAGCCATCCTGTCTATTAGCAAATCGATATGTGGCAGTGGGAAATCGTCCTTGGGACAAGCCTTATTCAAGTCTCTGTAGTCAACACACATCCTGACCTTTCCGTCTTTCTTCGGGACCGGCAAAATGTTCGCCAACCAGGAAGGGTAGGCAATTGGTTCTATGAACCTATTATCCAGTTGCTTGACAACCTCTTCTTTAATTTTCAAAGACCATTATGGCTTCATTCTTCTCAACTTCTGCTTAACCGGCTTTGCATCCGGGTATAGCGGAATCTTATGAACTGCTATGGCTGGGTCTATTCCTGTGACATCACTTGTCTTCCACATGAAGCAGTCGGCATACCTTCTGATGCACTCAACAACCTGTTCTTTATTCACACAATCATATGCAATGTATGTATATTCATTTTCTTTGCCAATTATTATCTTTTCATTTATTTCATTTATTTCATTTTTGCTAGATAATACTTGGAAAGCAAAAGACACAGGGTAACCAAGAATTTGAACAGTTTTATTGATAATGGCGGAGTCATCCTCCAGAGTTACATTATATTTGACATCAGGGTTTTCTATTCCTAAAGCTAAGGAAGACTCAGAACTGGACTCTGACTCGGTGTTTGACTCAAGATTTGACTCGGTACAAGACTCTAGTTCAGGGTATGACACATGACTAGGTTTGATCGTAGCTGCTTGTCCCTCCTCGGCATACCAGTTCATCAGTGGTCCATCTGTTGTCATGATCAGCTTCGTGAAGTCCCTTTTGTCTTCAAAATTGGTTATCATAGCAACCTCATCAAAGAGACTAGGCCGCATGAAATCTTCCACTTGTGGGTCAGTTATAGGTTCTGGCTCCTCTTCCTTTATGGCCAAAACATCAGTGAACATCTCAAAACCTGGTAACTTCTTTCCAGCCATAGGAGAATAGAATGGCTCCTGAAAACCACAGTAAGGAACTGCTTTTCCAGGTTTGCAAAAGTGACCGTTCAGGGTTCTAAAGTAAGGGCGCATTTTGAGGCTTTTTGCCCCCCAAGTCTTCTTTTTCTTCTTCCCATGCTTAAACTCTTCTATCTCCTCGTCTGTGGGTTTGTACCCCAAGCCAAAAGTTCCCTTATTCTCAGGCTCTTCCCATGGCCGCACTATGGATGATTTCCTCCCAGACCTTATCATTTCCATCCCGGGTAGCAGACCTACCCTTAGCATCATTCCTACTAGGCAATTGACTTGTCATAATGGAACCCAGTCAAGGCCATAGCAGTTTCACCAGGAACAACCTCAAAGAGAGACTGATCCGTGGTTTTCTTATTGATTTCGCATGTGTCTCCTTTAATAGTGATGATTTTTCCTTCAAAAGGGAACTTAAGTTTTTGATGTAATAAAGAAGGTACAGCATTATTCTGATGAATCCACGGCCTTCCAAGGAGGAGATTAAAGCTCGCGGGTACATCAATGACCTGGAATGGCACTCCCATTTTTACCGGTCCAATAGCAACTTCCAGAGTAGCAACACCCAAAATTTCTCTTCGAGTGTTATCATATGCTTTAACAATTTGATCAGAAGGTGTAAGATCTGTAGCCTCCAATCCCAGACAGCTTGCTACTTTCAAAGGACATACATTTAAGGCTGACCCATTATCAACGAGAACCATGGGCACAGTCTTTCCCCCAGTTTGTAAGGTGATGTATAGAGCACAATTTCATGCCATCTTCTGGTAGGTCTACATCAGAAAACCGGATACTCAATGCCTTGGTTGATTGGGTCAAAGTGGCCACCAAAGCTTCTGGGCTTATGTCTACTGATGTATCAAGTTGACTCAAAGCTTTACTGAGAGCCTGATGATGTGGGAATGAGGAAGCAAGGAGCTCCCAAATTGACACCTTAGCTTGAGTTTGTTTAAGCTGAGTGAGGACAGGGTCTTCCTTTGGTTCTGGCGTCTTCTTATATGGGTGATTTGGGGTTTTAGGGGCTTTCCCCAAGTCAAGTGGCTGATATTGCCTTCCACTTCTTGTCAAAGCATCGACCTCTTCAGCGAGGTCATTCAGATCCAACACACTTACTTCATTCATTTCCAAGAGAAGTTTGAAAGGATCAAACAACTCTTCTTCCACAGTGATGGCGTGGATGGTATGATTGGGTAAAGGGTTAGTATTAATGTTTGGTTGACTCCTGAGAGGAATGATGTCACCACTATCCACCGGATCTTGGATGCGGTTTTTCAGAGTCCAGCAAGCATCTGTTCTATGCCCATTTCCTTGGTGGTATTCACAATATTCATTGGCCCTATAATTGGAGGGTAATGGGTTTGGAGGAGGCCTTGGGTCCAAAGGCTTCAAGTACTTTCCTTCCACGGCCTTCTTAAACACTAGATGAAGGGGCATCCCAAGGTCGATATATTGCCTTCTTGGCTGATTTCTCTGCCCAAGATTGCCCACACGTAAAGGATTCGCAGGGGCAATATTGGCCACTTCATTGACCTTGCTTGAGGAAGCAGCTTAGCCCTGTTTCTTATACTTTGAAGTAGCTCCCTCATCTACTATCTTACCCAATTGTATCAAATCTTCTACCTTAGTTGCAGTCGCAATAAGCGATTTGAATGTAGGTAGGTATTGGGTTTGCAGTTGAGCTTGATATGTAGGCCTTAAATTCTTGATTATAATATCAATCTACTCCTGTTCTGAAGGGCGATTGATCATTTGGGCAGCCTTCGCCCTCCACCTCGTAAGGAACGAGGAGAAGGGTTCATTGTTGTTTTGCTTGGTAGTCTCAAGCTCCCTTCTAGTGACATCTACCTCAATATTGTAGTGGTATTAAGTGTTAAATGCATTACAAATGTCTTCCCAGGTCTTAATCTTGGCACGATCCAGGCTTACAAACCATTTAAGGGCAGCACCAGTCAAGGATTGTTGGAAGAGTTGAGCAAAGAGCTCGTCATTTAATCCCCAAGGGCTTAAATCCCCCACATACATCTTCAGGTGGGTTTTAGGGCAAGTAGTCCCATCAAATCTGTCCATCCCAGGCATCTTGAATTTTGGAGGCAATCTAGCTTGGGGAAACAAGGATAAGGAATCCATGTCTACCACCTCTTTATGAGTTTTCATGGCAGTGATTGACCTTTCAAGCAATTCAAGTTTCTTTTTTAGTTCATCAGTTTCAGTAGCATTCTTAGAGGGTGGATCTTCCAAATTGATGACAGGGGTATTATTTTGAGCAGTCATGGGGGTACTAGTTTGTCCCACAATAGGTTCCTTCCCTAGATTTCCAGGAGTAGTGGTTGTCTTTGGTGCCCCTCCCAATTAGGCCAAGATGGCTACCCTTTGGTCGGTCAAGGCTTCATCAATTCTTTCTTGCATCCTAGCTTCAATCTCCTTAACCAGTCCATCTAGCAAGGCCTTAATCTGTTCAATAGTAGCCATTTCAGTAATCAGAGTAGTTGGTGAAGTTGGGGTAGCAAGACTTGTGGGTGATTGCACAGTTGGAGTTGGTGTAGCTTGTGTAGGTGAAGGCACACGGATAGTGGATACCTGCAAAGGTTAAGGGTGAAGGATCAGGGTAGTGTGTAGGGTAGGAAGACTCTTGGTCCACTTGTATATATCAAAAGGTTTTCCCCAAAACAATGTTGTTATGTTGCATGAATGCACCTCATCACATCATAATTCATTTTAATGGAATGTGGCACTATTATTGGGTACATACAACCTAAGGGAGGGTTCTATTGTTACATGAAAAATAGAGAATAGACTTATAATAGGGACCCTTGAATCTTGAGTAAGATATACCTAACTACATGTGAAACAAAGAGTTTCACGTGGGTCCTACAGTACGTTTACTCATGGGCCACTCAAAAAGGATTGGAATGGTTTGCGACAACAGGGAGGACGCTTTGGCTGTCCACCGACATAATCAAGGAGACCTGCCAGTCAGCGCTACTTGCTATCCAGACTCGGAATTTTGAACAGAAAGACAAGAAATTCATTTGAAAATAATTTTTTTATGCAATGGAGGAAAATGATTCCCCCATATAATGCAAGAGAAAAAGATTCTCTAAATGACAAAACAACTGCACAATTAATCAAACAAGGGGTCCATCAAAGGAAAAAGATTCCTTTTGTCAATTTTATTCCAATATCCTTAAGGAAAGGATATATATTGCTAAGGTACCCTGCAAAAAAAATAAAAGTACCCTAAAGAAGGGCAAATTAGTCAAATAAACAATAGTAGTCTACTAGGATCCCATAAATCATTTTTATGGTCCCCAGTGGAGTCGCCAAATTGTGAACCTCGGATTCCACCCAAAAAGGATTTGGATGAACATTCACTTGTTATTGGGAGTCGCCACTTAGTTTTTCCCTTTGAACAGAAAAAACTGAGTGGCGACTCCCAATAACAAGTGAATGTTCATCCAAATCCTTTTTGGGTAGAATCCGAGGTTCACAATTACATATAAACTTTATATTGTTATAATTTTATAATAATAGATATATAAGTGCTACATACCAAAAAAATAATTATGTTTCTATTATTACCTTTAATTAAATAACATATATATTTACACTTATAATTTTATGTTTTATCATCTCAAATTATTTTATACATCTATATATGCGTTAATTCATTCATATTTTTTTTTATTTTTCTCAATATAATTTAAATTATTAATATCAATTATATTTATTTCTATTTTTGAAAATTTATAAATTGTACAATATTGATAAGATATATATAATTTATGTCTTTTATTTGATTTAATGCAATTTATTATTACTTTACATAATATATTAAAGGTAACATGTTAGTGACTAATTATAATTTTGTTATATAGTGATATATATGATATCAAACCTTACAAAGGCTGAGTTTGTTGCATTTGACATATTGAGAAATAATTATTCGTCTTGGACTCTTAATGATGAGATTCATCTTGATAGTATGAATCTTGAAAATACAATTCAAGAAGGAAATGATGTATCCCTGCAGGATCGCGCCAAAGCAATGATAATCCTTCGTCATCATCTCTATGAAGGATTAAAAGTTAAATATTTAACAATAAATGACCTCTTTGAACTTTGGCAAAATTTAAAAAAAGATTTGATCATCTAAAAATAATTATTCTTTTAAAAGCTCGGTACGATTGGATGCACTTGTAATTATAAGATTTTAAAACTGTTAGTGAATATAACTCTGTTGTCTTTATGATTACTTAATTAAAATTATGTGGTGAGAAGATCACTAATCAAGACTTGTTGGAAAAAACTTTTTTAACTTTTCATACCTCGAACATGCTCCTGCAGCAGTAATATCAAGAGCGAGGTTTTAAGAAATATTCTGAATTGACATCACGCCTTCTTGCTGCAGAACAAAATAATAAACTTTTGATGAAAAATCATCAATTACGACCAACTGGGTCTGAACCATTCCATGAAGCGAATGTTATAATATCAAATAAGTTTGAACGAAATTAAAATTATGGTCGTCGTCGTGGTAGCGGCCGTGGTCGTGGTAGAGGCGACAACCGCAATAATTATCGAAGCTATAATAGTCACCACAATATTAATTTTAGAAAGACTAATGTTCACAGTGAGAAAAATGAGAAAGGAAAGAATTTGCAAAAAAAAATGAAGAAAACATCTGTTATAGATGTGGCATGAAAGGACACTGGTCTCATACTTATCGTATATCCAAACATCTTGCGGATCGTTACTACGCTTTTATAAAAAAGAAAGGAAAAATTGTGGAAATCAATTTTCTTGAACATAATGATCCAATTGATTTCACACACCTTGATGTTTCAGACTTCTTTGAAAATGCTGATGGAAAAACTGATAATTTAATGATTGATGGAAATTCTCATTTTGATGTCCATATTGATTAATGTATTTTTCAATATCACATATTTTTATTTATTTATTTTTCAAGTATATTAAGTTTAATATTAAGTGTATTTTTATTTTTGAAGTGAATTTTATTTTTAATTTTATCTCTAGGTACTTTATAGAAATATATTAAATAAAAATATTGACTCATTTATAGTATTTTTATTTTGAAGAAAATGGAATATCCAGTCACTTAGTTGGTGCTGGTGGAGATTTATGTCTGATAGACAGTGTAACAACGCATACTATTCTAAAAGACAAAGCATATTTTTCTCATATTTAATTAACTAAGGCTAATGTTAATACAATTTCTTGTACTATAAATTTAATTGAAAATTTTGGAAGAGCTCATATTATATTATCCAGAGGTACAAAATTAATAATAAATGATGCATTGCTATCTAGTAAATAAAAAAATCTTCTAAGTTTTAGATATATAGGTCTCAATGGTTACTATATTGAGACTAAAGATGAAAATAATAAAGAATATCTCTATATAACATCTATAATCTCAAGAAAGAAGCATATAGTGAAAATATTGCCAGCTTTTCTTTTAGATTGTATTACACATATATACATCCAATAGAATCTAATATTGCAATTAACCAAAAGTTAATTGACTCAAGGAATTTTATTTTATGGCATGATCATTTAGATCATATTGAAGCTATAATGATGAGAAGAATTATAGAATATTCGTATGGGCACCCTTTAAAGAACTAGAAGATTCTTTCATCAAATGAATTTTCATGTATTGCTTGTGCTCAAGGAAAATGTGCTCAAGGAAAATTGATTACTAGATCATCCCAAAGCAAAATTGGATTTAAATCTCCTCAGTTTTGAGAACGAATTCATGGAGATATATGTGGGCTTATCATTGCATCTTATGGTCCTTTTCGATATTTTATGGTTTTAATGGATACTTCTACAAGATGGTTACATGTTTATTTACTGTCTACTCACAATGTTGCATTTGCGAAGCTATTAGCAGAAATCATCAAATTACGAGCACAATTTTTAGATTATACAGTTAAGAAAATTCATCTTAATAATGCAGGAGTATTTACATCTGAAGAATTTAATAATTATTGCATATCAATTGGGATTACAGTTGAGCACCTTGTGGCTCACACTTATATACAAAATGGTTTAGCAGAATCTTTTATAAAATGACTTCAATTAATTGCTAGACCATTACTTATGAGGACAAAACACCTAATTCAGCTTGGGAATATGCTATATTACATGCCATAATGCTAATCAAAATTAGACTAACTGTTTATTATGAATTCTCCCAATTACAACTTGTATCTGATCATGAACCCAATATTTCTTATTTGAGAATTTTTGATTGTCTGGTATATGTTTCGATTGCTCCACCACAACACACAAAAATGAGACCATAAATGCGACTAGGAATTTATGTTGGTTTTGAATCACCATCAATTATAAGGATATCTTAAACCAATGACAGGTGATATTTTTACAGCACAGTTTGCTAATTGTCAATTTGATGAGATTGTGTTTCCAACATTAGGGGGAGAAAAAAAATTTAGAAAAATAAGATATTTTTTGGAATGCATCATCAATCTCTCATTATGATCCTCGAACAAATAGAAGTGAACTTGAAGTTAAGAAAATTATTCATTTATAAAATATTGCAAATCAGTTCACATACGCATTCACTGATGCAAAAAGGGTAACTAAATCACATGTACCAGCATTAAATGCTCTTGCTCGAATTGATGTTATGAATGAAAATCTACCACTATCCCTGTGGATATGTCAGATATACGCCAAAAGTGTGGTAGATCGATCGGTTCCAAAGATAAAAATCCTAAAAAGAAGAAGGAGCAAAATAAACAAGCTAGTGCTTCTGAAATTAACATACTAGAAGATATGATGATATAAAAATAAAAAGTATACACAACTTATCAAATGCCTCAGCAGAGGAACAATCGCCTAAAAATAATAAAATTATGGAAAATCCTGAAAATGAAGTGATATCAACAAGTTATGTTATACGAGAGAGAGATGGAGTCGAGATAAAACTATCATTGATCAAAAGTTTGCATATGCAGTAGCTATTGATATAATAAATGGATTTGATGATCTAGAACCAAATCCATTGAAGAATGTCGACATCAAAGTGATTTGCCAAAATGGAAAGATGTTATTCAATCATAATTAAATTCACTTGCAAAGCTAGAAGTCTTTGGAACAGTAATCCTAACACATGAAAATATAAAATTTATTGGTTACAAGTGGGTGTTTATGCAAAAGAAAAATGAAAATAATGAAATTGTATGATATAAGGTATGACTTGTAGCTCAACATTTTTCGCAAAGACTAGGAATTGATTATGAAAAAATATATTCTCCTGTGGTGAATGCAATAACTTTTAATTTTTTTTAATAAGCTTGGCAGTTTTTGAAGGACTTCACATGCTTCTTGTGGACGTTGTGATAGCTTATGCTTATTTATATGGATCACTTGATAGTAATATTTACATGAGAGTCCATAAAGGACTAGAAATGCCTGAAAAATTTAATTCATTACCTCTAGAAAATGTTCAATCATGTTGCGAAGATCTTTATATAGGCCAAAATAATCCGGAATAATGTAGTGTAATCGTCTCAGTGAATTTTTTTTAAAGCAAGGATATGTGAATAATCATATTATCCCATGTATTTTTATTTAAAAAAATCAAAATCTAGACTTACCATTATTGCAATATATGTTGATAATTTAAACATTATTGGGACTCTTGATGAGCTTGAAGGAGCTGTAACACTTTTAAAGAAAGAATTTGAAATGAAAGACCTTAGAAGGATAAAATTTTGTCTTGTTCTACAAGTTAAACATTTATCAAATGGGATTTTTGTGCATCAATCAAATTATATAAAAAAAAGTGTTAAAGCGATTTAATATGGATAAAGCTCACCCATTAAGTTCTTCAATGGTTGTTCGATCTCTTGATATAAAGAAAGATCCATTTCGTCCTAAGGAAGATAATGAAAAAATTCTTAGTCACAAAGTACCATATCTTAGTGCAATTAGTACATTAATATATATAGCTAATTATACAAGGCTGGATATAGCTTTCTCAGTTAATTTATTAGCAAGATATAGTTCCACGCTAACACAAAGATACTAGAATAGTATTAAACATATATTTCATTATTTTTGTGGAACTACTGACTTGAGATTATTTTATTCAAAATAATTGAATCCCAAATTAATTGGATTTGTAGATACTAGATATTTATCTAATCCATATAAAGGAAGATCACAAACAGTATATTTATTTTCATGTAGTGGTACTGCAATATCTTGGCACTCAATAAAATAAACGATCATTGCCACATCTTCAAGTCATGTATCAATTATTGCAATTCATGAAATAAGTCGTGAATATGAGTGGTTAAGATAATTAATTCAATATATTCATGATACTTGTAATCTCTCATCTACTGAAAGGAGCCCAACAATTTTGTACGAAGATAATGTTGCATGTATTGCTCAATTAAAAGGAGGTTATATCAAAGGTGATAAAACCAAGCATATCTCACCAAAATTCTTTTTCACGCATGAACTCTAGAAGAAAGGCAAAATAGATGTTCATCAAATTCACTTAAGTAAAAATTTAGCAGATTTATTATCAAAAGCTTTGCCAACTATAATATTTGAAAAGCTAGATCACAAAATTGGCATGCATCGACTTAGAAATGTTCATTAATATGAGGAGAAAGAAAATATGTGTATACTATATTATGAATATTGTACTCTTTTTCCTTCATTAATTTTTTTTTCCATAGAATTTTTACCTAGTAATGTTTTAATGAGGCATATTCATAATAGAGAAACATCCAAAGTGGAGTATTGTGAATAATTGAAGACATTAATAAGTGGATGTTTCTTTTTTTATCACTTTAATCATCATATCACTTTAATCATATTATCTTATCTCTTTAATTATTTTATCACTTTAATTATTTTATTATCTTAATAATTAATATATAATATTTTATTTAATTTCCAACTCTATAAATAGAGGGAGTTGTAAGGCTTTTGATGAAATGAATAAATATGAGAAATATAAGTACTTTTCCTCTCTAAATTGTTTTTTAAGATAATTAATTTTTAATTCTTCATTTTATTTTAATTATATATAATTTTATCGTTAATTATATAATAATGAAAACATATATTAAACAAATCAATTATTAACAATAGTCTATATCAATAAGGGGAAGAAATAACAACATTGAAAAAGAAATTTATATAAAGGGCATTATGGATATAGAAAAGACAACATCATATATATACACTCTAAAAAATAAAGAAAAAAACCAAAGCGAAGTAAAGAAAATGAAAAAGAAAGAGGAAAATAACCTGAAAAATACCCTTTTGATAGGGGTTAATATTTTATAGACCCCATTAATCTTAAATAGACTCAATTTTACTAAAATACCCTTGGCCCTAAAAATAAAAAAACACTTAGGTCTTAATTTTAAAAAACTCCGGTTCCACTTTTGCATTTTCTTCTCTAATTTTTGTCCCTCATTGTTCAAAAACCCTAATTTCTTACCAAAGTTCATGTTGCATCATCTGAAAGAGGAAGTATCTAGCAATTGAAGAAGTTATCTGAAGTAATCCGTAGCGCATTAGTGAAGGAAAACTGTTAAAATTGATTTCTTCTTCTTCTTCGAATCAACCAGTAAGTTTCCTTTCTTCTTCTTTTTTTCTTTAAAATGAATGAGGCATATTGGGTTTCAAGTGTATTTTGACGGAGAAACAAAGTAATGCATGTAAAGAAAAATAGATACATTGATGATATGTTGATGGTGCTGTTGATTTTGCTTTTAAAATGGAAGGAAAATATTGTTTATAGTTTGTGATTTGTCTTTCTTTAATATACATTACAGGAGAGTAGGAGTTTTTGTAGATAAAATATACACATTACCCATGATTTATCAATCTGAATGGTTGTTTCTGAGTATTATTGTTATCATTATTGTTAGAGTCTATTAGGAGTTGTTAAGATTTGTTACCGTAACAGTTCAGAACTCAACATCCCTTAACAACTTAAACTAGCATATGCAAGCATCATTTGAAGGTTTGTTGGTTATTATTAGGAGATGATAAGGGCTGTTATGGACTATCATCCTCAACAACCCATATCATCCCCTAACAACTCTTAAGAATTCCCTAGCAATATATAACAACCTATACCTATATTTGTAAGCATAATTTGAAGGATTTGTATAGTATTTTAGAGGGTATTAGGGGATGATAGGGGTTTTTATGGAGTTATAGGGTAATAACCCCTAACATACCCTATCATCTCTTATCAACCCCTAACAATATCCAACAACCCTTCACATAATGTTAGCAGTTGTTAGCATAAGTTGTTATAGGCTGTTAGGAGTTGTTAGAGGCAGTTTGGGGTAACAAAACCTAACAGCCCCTATCAACCCCTATTAGACCCTATCAAGCTTTATCATTATTTTTTACTTGTTATAAGTTAATGTAATGTTTTAAATTTATTTTTTCAGATTACACGGCTTCAAAATTTCCTTTTAGCAGTGAGCAAAGTGAGCAATCTCCTCCTACTATAAAAGAAAAAGTAGATATTAAACTTATAAGTTCAAGTGTTTTATCCACAACCGCAAGGCATATAATGCTTAATCGGAGAAATATTGAGGGGCCAACGGAAGAAGAGGATACTAAGAAAAAGAGGTTTGTAAGATTGGAATTATGTGATGAAGAGAGTGATGATAGTGATGATGATGCCAAACTTGCCTGCGATGAAGAAAATGCTAATAAGATAGGTGTGAAGATTGTAAGTTAAAATTTATTTAGTGACTAAAATGAATCAATATGATTAAATATGTGTACTAACAAAATGCCTTACATTTCGCAGGCTTTAGCTTATCGCATCCTCAATCTGATTGGAAGCACCATTTAGTTAATTTTGTGTTAATGGGTATGAATATTATTCGTGATTTACACAATATTATTGGCAAGGAAGACCAGAAAGTATATTACACTATATTGGTTTGATTGAGTCATTATCGCATGTGCGATTTGTCTTTAAAAATTTGATTATTCATTTGTTCTGCTTTAATTTTGTGCAGTTGGCAACATTTCGTAAATATAAAGTTGGAGACTTTCTCAACATAGATGAATATAGATTTGTTCATTGGCTTGGGTTAATCACATATATGTTCTTATATCAAGTTCACCATCCAGTGACTGACAAGTTATGGTTTAAAATAGGCAATGATGTTCTGCCAATGATAGTCGGCGAATACTGCTTAATAACTGGCTTACCCTATAATGGGATAGATGAGATAGAGGAGATGTTGGTGGGCAACACACCACTAGTACAACAATATAGGACATTTATAAGGAGCAGATTGTTGGATGCATTCCATGAGGTAAGAGATAAAGATCTTCAAGTCAAACCTAGGCATTGCATGCCTAGTGGAGCACCAGATAATTAGAAAATCTAGGGGGTTCAAAGGTTGATGCAAACATTCTAGCACTTGTTGACGATGTGGATACATTCAACAATGTTGTGTGGGAGAAACTTAGTTGGAAGTTCTTATGCTCTAATTGGAAAGATGATATGCAGAAGTTGAGGAAGAAAATAGCTCCTAGATTCTCATTGAGTGAGTTTTTCGATGCAATATCAATTTTTACAATGGAGGTTCTTCCAGCAATATAAAGAGTTGGTGCAAAGAGAATCTCCAATGGGTCCCCGAGGATGCTGAATTGAAAAACAGACTTAACTAAAAGGATGTCGTATCAAAATATTGAAGCTAAGCTTCTAGATAATGTATGTTAAGTATTATTTATATAAATATGTATTGTATATACCTTTTGCATTATATTATTAAACTTAAAAAATTTTGGTATGAATAGGATTTAATGACAGCTCCAATGCATATGTCTACCAATGAAGCCTGTAATCCAGACTTTACAGAATTACCTTTGAATGTGGACTCTTCTATACCTGATGAAAAGGTAGCGGGAACCCAAAAGCAGACAACTAATGTGCATACTGTTGGAGATTCTAGCATTCCTGCATTGGATGTTAGTAAAATCCTTTACCGAATTTCTCTTATTGAGGCACGATGCAAAGCAATGGAAGATGAAAATCAAGTTCTTGCACGAGAAAATAAATTACTGGGACAGAAAAATGATGAACTTCATAGTCACTTTCATGCTCAAAATGAAGAGATCCTTGCAGAATTGCGGTCTTTAATGGTGAAAATGACCGATGTCAAGGGCATAATTAAAGGGAATGATAATATCATTTTCACCCGTGAGACACCCCAACCTTCATACGTATTAGTACATCACCTCTTTTTTTATAGTTTAATTTACTTATATGTTTATTTTCTCAATACTAATATTATAAATATTCTGACTATTTCAGCAAGGATAACAAAGATTATAGTGGTGAAGATGACGCACCTGATTATTCACTTATGACTGTAAGTAAAACCGCCTTTAAAGTAGATGTTGGATAGAAAAGGAAGAAGTTTCCTAATCCCAAATACATTGGAGGTCCTTGGATGCCCAGAGATAGAAAATGGGAGAGATGTACAAAATTCCAGATAGTTGTGCGGAAGATGGAAAATGACCCATTGTATACTCCTGTGCTTCGATTGAACTCATTGCAATCTCCATCGGACATGGAAATCACTTTATTTGAAGAATGGTGGACAAATAACTTTCAATATTACAAATAGTGAGTCCTGGCATGTCAATATTTATAATTATTTCTTCTATATTCCCATTTACTTAATATTATTGTGTTAATGTTATGTTATTACATAAATTTTAGTGATAAAGATATCGATCAGCCGCTGAAAGGAGGGGAGACATATGACTTTACAGTACATAAAATCACAACAAAAGATTTCTGGTATCGAATGTAGACCAGCGACGTTTGGCTAACAAACGAAGTAAGATTCAACATATAAATTATTTGTAATACTATTTGAATTCATAATATTTGTATAGGTCTACAAAGTTAACTTCCAATATATTTCAGGACATTGATATTTTATTATATTACATTAGGCAAAAGCAACATTATTTTCCTGATGCCTTGGACCAACTTAAGATGTGTGGTGACTGTCTATGTAATTATTATTTTAGGACATCAATATTTTTTGTGCTATCATCATTCTCTTTCTCAATATTTTTTCAACATCATTGCCATTTTATCCGTGGACTTTCCTGCTTTGTTTCGATGTTCATAAAACTATCTTTGGCACATCTTTCTGACCTCATCGACAAATACAGTAATTAGCAGGTCTCGAGCTTTTACAAGCGCAGCATTGGCTGATTCAGAAATATTAGTAGTCATGATGTTATACCTCCTTCTAGGCATATGATACCACGTCCACCTATCACGCCCAACACTTTCTAAATAATCTTTGGCACCGGGGACACAAATGCAAAAACTACCAAAAAGTATGGTGAAATTACTTATTTTGTAGGCTTTAGCTGTTTTGTAGTAGTACTTCTCACGGTCATTAGTAATATGTTTAAATTTGCACTTAACATTGTTAAGAAAGTGATATATGCAAATCCCATAGAATGCATTTGGAAAAATATCAGCTACAGCCTTTTGAATGCTTTGGTGTCTTTTGAAAATAATGACATGATCCGGACTTTCACAAAAAGCTTCTTTCAACCTCATAAGAAACCATGTCCATGATGTGAAATTTTCTGAATCACCAATACCGAATGCCAAAGGGAATATCTGTTGGTTTGAATCATGACAAACGGCAGTGAAAAGCACACCTCGATACTTCCCTTTCAAATGAGTGTCATTAATAGTAACAGCAGGTCTACAATGTTTGAATCCTTTTATTGAAGCATTAAAAGTGAAGAAAAGATACAGAAATCTATTATCATCACCATATTGTAGACGTATGTACGTATAGGGATTTATTTCGTCTAGCATATGCAAATATGCAGGCAGAATTGAGAATGATTATTTTGGAGTACCCAATCTGATATTCTCATACGCATACTTCTGTCCCCTCCATGTGACAGAATAACTAATCTCAAAATGAAATTTATTTCGAATGTCATCAATCACATCCTTTGGTTTAAAAATCCTTCCGAAATTTATGAATCGCTTCTTAACACATTCAGCGACAACCCAACTAGTTGCTTGTATGTGTCTAGTTTGTTCAAAATAAGTCGGATATGTATATTGTGTCATATTTTCTTACCATCCAACAACCTTTTGGGTCTCCAAAACTTTTTACTTTCAGTCTCCACGTACAACTTTTATCAAAACAGCGCACGTCAAAGAAAAAGGTATTAGACTTGAAGACATTAAACTAGAACTTCTCCCTAATTACAACAAGCGACACCGTTGTCTTAATATCATTCGTTGGTTTAAATATTTTTTCCTCCTCAATTGTTTCAGATATATAACTTTCGCCTAATAACTCTAGATTGCTCTTGGATGCAAATAAGTCTGTTACAGTTTCTTCATTATCTGTAGTATGTTGAAATTCTAAATCATCATCATTAATAGGTTTTCCCCTTACATTACGCTCTTTTGGAATGCCATCATTATGTTTTTCCCTTTCATCTGCATATGAATTAGCCACATAATGCTCATTTTCATAATATTCTGTGCCCACATGAATAGATTTAGTCACCAGAGAAAACCTTACATCTGCATCTTCTGGTATTAAATTAAGACTCAGTACTTCTACTTGCATAATATTTTTCACACCCTGAGGATTATTACTATCATGTTCGAATTTATATGCACCTTCTTCAACACTAACAATCAATGGGTGTTTAAGTTTATCCTCCATAGCAATGGCCATGAATATCCTAAGTGACCTATCATCTATGACATCATAAAGCAGATGTTCATCATGACCAATAACAAATTTGAATTCAACTTTTGATGTGTTGTCAATATGAATTGCTTCGGATACTAATTTTTTTAGTTCATTATAATCAGCCATTCTATTCAAGAAAACATATTCAGCACCTCCACCAACATACTTGCCAATGTTCGCATCAAATTTTCCCCCACATTGGATGAGAATTATAATTTCTTCCGTTAAATAAATTTGTTCTCCAATTAGTTTTAATCCATCCATCAATACCCTACAAGTACAATAATAAATTATACTCACATCATAATTCATATAATTCATAAAATCAACAATTACATACGTCTTAACTATTTTTGAATGATATCTATGGTTGATTATTTTTTTTTATTTTTACATGATTTTGAATCTACTAATTTGTTATGAATTTCATGTGAGGCAATAATGTGTATTGTTGGATGCTAGTATAGGCAGTTAGTAAATTGTTAGGAGATGATATAGTCTATCAGGGGCTGTAATAAGACCCGGTTGGGGGGCTATAATGCAGTATTCTGAACTTTATGTGTAGCAATATTGTGTAGTGTTTCAGTTTAGTATGGGGGTGTTAAGGGTCTTTAGGTGTGGTAAGGGCTGATAGAGGCTACTAGATACTGGTAGGTACTGCTAGTATCTGATAGGGGCTATTAGACACTGGTAGATATTGGCAGGGGATGTTAGGGGCTATTAGAGGCTATTAAAGGCTTTTAGAGACTAATAGGGGGATGATAAAGGTTGTTAAGGTCTATTAAAGGGATATTAGGGGCTATTATAAGTTCGTAGGGGCTTTTAGGGGCTGTTAGGGGTTCTTAGCCTCTTAATCCCATAACAGCCCCTATCATCCCCTAACAGCCTCTAATAGCCTCTACAAATGTCTAATAGCCGTATCAGCCCCTAACAATATCTAGTAGTCCGTATCAGCCCCTAACACATTTAAAAGCCTAAACACCCCTTTCAAGAGTGAAACACTTCACAGTTTTGCTACACATAAAATTCATTATAGCCCCTAGCAATATCTTGGAAGAGGAGGTTGGTATTGGTGTGTGTTGCTCTTAGAGGTAAGTACAAACCTTACATGATTGCATACATTTACATGACTTTGGGACTTGACACATTTGGTTGAAAAATGTGTTAAGTTACCTACCATATTGTTGATGAATGAGAATGGTGCTATGTTTTGCATTATATGAAATATATGTTGAGGATTCAAAATGTATGATTAATGTAATTTGTTATGCATACTCAAATGATGAAATGTGAAGCCATTGGTGTTGGCTATAATGATATAAATGAAATATTTGGGGCTTTGTGCCTAGATGATTATGAGAAAATAAGAATGGTTTTGATAACAAAATAAAGAAAGAATTGTGTGCCTAGTATGTTATTCAATTTTCAGAGTTTTGTTGTTGGTAGCATGCCTAAAAGTAACAATCCCTTGAAGCTGGGTTGGGCTTGGTCCTTGAAGCCAGGTTGGGTTGATGTTATGCTCCCTTTGAAGCTTGGTTGGGCCTAGTCTTTAAAGCCTAGTTGAGATGTTACATATGAGATGTTTCTCATTGTGATAATGATTCGCCTACGGGCTTGATAAATGTGATTATTAAACCAAAATAGTAACTCTGAAATTTGAATGGCATATTAGTTTCTTTTGGGCCCATGTTTGTCTTTATTTTAACGTGAATTATGAATAATGGAATAATTGAATAATGTTATGAAATATAATGTTATGAAATATGATATTCTTGCATAGTGTTTCTACTTCTTGAAAGTTTGACATTGGCATTAGATTGAATCATATACTTATTGTGGTTTGTACTACTAAGTCGTTGGCTTAGCGCGATTGTAATTTATCGCGCAGGTAACAGGGTAGATCCGGTTGGACCGGAGAGTTCGGCTAAACCGAGTTGAGTCTAGACTTGTGATCCCTTGTGAAGAGTTGATTTTTAGACTTCAAGATCAGAGACGAACTGCCAAGCATGTATAAACTCCATATTTTTGTAAATATTGATTTTGATGGATACCTATGTATATTCCGCTATATTTTTCGCTGCTTATTACTTATTAAATAAATATTTTAGATAAACTTTGGGTGTAATAAAGATATATATATGTATATGTATTTTAACAAGGAATGTTTTATCTATTACTATTTATAATAATGATTTAATGTTAAAGTTTAAAGATTGGTTTGCTTCAAATAGACTATGACATCCTTGTATCTAGTATACGTATATTACATATGTGGGTGCATGTGGTATACGTATATGGGGTATAAGAGTGTTACATTATTACTTCACATAA
Source organism: Garcia nutans (assembly GCA_947685225.1). NCBI lineage: Eukaryota > Viridiplantae > Streptophyta > Magnoliopsida > Malpighiales > Euphorbiaceae > Garcia > Garcia nutans. The sequence goes on along the minus strand of CANTUV010000039.1, from coordinate 29,877,405 downwards.
AATCCATAATAGTTTATTCAACTTTTCATGAATTCAGAAATTAAAAAGAAAAACTAAACAAAGGAGTAGATTCAAACCCAAGTAGAAATAAAACAAAATTAACTATAGAAAATATTCAAAACATACATGCATTCAGTTTTTAAAATCTCTCATTTCCTTACAAAACTTAATTTTAATAGAAAAAATAACTTACCATAATATTAATTCCTGTTGATATTGAAGAAGCTTCAAATATGGTGTTTTGGATGTTACAATAGAAGGAAAAACAAGGTGAACGAGATAACAATAGAGTTGAAATTACAGATGAGTAGAGTTTTGAATTTTATGATCAAAGGAAAAGAAAAAGAGAGGAGATATGCTAATGGAGAAAGAAGAAGAAAGAGAAAAGGAAGGGAGAGAGAGATGAAGAGAGAGCGAGAGAGAAAGAAAATAGTAAAGTTAATTTTTTTTTAAGATTTAAGGATATTATAGTAAATTATAGTTTATTTATGATTAGGTGAGTCTAGAATATATTAACATAATATAAGGGGAGTATTTTCTAGATTATTTTCCAAAGAAAGAAGCATTGGTAAAATAGAAAAGAAAATAAAAGTGGTATTTTTTTAATAGAAAAATCAGTGCGACAAAGAATAATATTCTTTAAATTAATTTAAAAAATATCTTAATAAATTAGGTATCTTATTATAAACAGTTTAGTGTTAAATTCTTTTTTTTTTACTTAATTTCTATATTTCTACTAAAAAATATTTAATATAAGATGATAAAATTGAGGTATGATAGTTTTTTAATAACAATTATCAATAAATATCAAATAGTAAAATTAAGAACAGTAATTTAATAACTTAACATTATTCATTATATATATAGTCTATAAAATTTACTTGAACTTAAGATAATGAATCTTATTTTTCTTAAAAAAAACTAATATTTTGATAATCTATTTTGATCAACAAATTTTCTAATAAATTAAAAACATTTTAATATATTAAACATATTTTATTATATATATTTTTATAATATATATGAAAATTTTTAATATTACATGCATTTAAATGTATAATAATATTTTTATGTACTAATTATATTGATATATAAATATCTTTTTATTTAAAATAATATAAAATATTATAAATTACTGCATAGTATCGATAAATTTATATACTTATATTTACTAATATTAATTGATTTAGTAATTTGTCAGCACAAATTTTTTAAATATGCTAAAATATAAAACACTTTCTATGTTTTGAATTATTGGCATGGTTTTTATTTTATAAAAAATAATTTATTAAAAATATAAAATTATATATATTTTTATTATACTCTTATTTTAATATAAGATATATTTACTAAATATTTCTAATAAGTAATATTAAATGTGAATATAATAAAAAATTATAATTATAATAAATTATAATTTTCAATAAATAAAATATATTTATAAATTTAAAACCAACAAAATAATAATTATTGTCATTCTTATATATGTGAAATGTTTAATTTGGATATAAACTTTTTCACTTATATCTATCTATTTAATATTAATCAAAATATTAAAAAAATATGAATTATAAATGAGTAATTTAAATAATAAATAATCAATATCTCATTTAATTCATTAATTTATATATTTTAATTTATAAAGTTATTGGAATTTGAAAATAGGAGCAAAATAATAATAATAAAAGAAATCTTAGTTAGATTGGAAATGTAGCACTTTTAGTATATATACAAGCTGAATTGCTACGCAAATTATTACGAAATTAATATTATTTTATAAAAAATAAGAAAAATAAATAATAATATATATTAAATATTATTGTAATATATATAAAATATAAAAAATGACTTATATATTAATACATTTAAAAAATAATATTATACATTTAAATATATATAACATTAAAAATTTTCATTTTCACATGATATAAAAATATTTATAATAAAATATGTCAGAAAATATAACAGTAAATCTTATTTAATTACTAAAAATAATATTATTTTTAGAAAATTATAAAATAAATTCAATGTTTAACCGTAAAAAGATATATAAGCATATCAATATTTTACGAATTTATCTTTTTTTCTTCAATAAATGAAAAAAATGGTTTATTTTTATTTTTTTTTTCTAATTTTTCAAGATACAAAATGATTTTATTTCATTTATACAATGAGAAATATAAACTCTCACAAAATATTTTGAATTGGTATTTCTTTTTTATTTTCAATCTTTTTTAAATTTACAAAAAATAAAACAACAACAACAAAGCCTTAATCCCAAGTCAATTGGGGTCGGCTATATGAATTTTTCTTTTCCACTCAATACGATTTAAGGTTATCTCTTCTGATAGATGTAACATCATAAGATCATTTTGGACCACCTTTGACCAAGTCAGTTTAGACCTACCTCTGCATCTCTTGGCTATATCTACTCTAACTTGTTCGATTTTTCTAACAGGTGCATCGCTAGGCCTTCGTTTCACATGGCCAAACCATCTCAATCTATGCTCTATTATCTTATCCTCAATAGGTACTACCCCCACTTTTTCTCTAGTGCACTCATTGCGAATTCTATCCATCATAGTATGACCACACATCCATCTTATTATTCTCATTTTCGCAACATGCATTTTACTAATGTGTTGTCCTATTACTGCCCAACACTCACTACCATACATCATCGCAGGCCGTATTACAGTGCGGTAAAAATTTTCTTTTAATTTAATTGACATCTTTCGATCACATAGAACTCCTGTAGCACCCCTCCACTTCATCCAACCAGCTTTAATCTTATGATTTACATCTTCTTCACAACCCCCATCTTCTTGAAGAATAGAACCAATGTATCTAAAATAAGTACTATGAGGCACTGCTATTCCGTCTAAAATAATTTTGCATATTTCTCTATTCTTGCTATTAAATCTACAATGCATATACTCAGTCTTAGTCCTACTTAGCTTAAAACCCTTAGATTCCAAAGTGCTTCTCCATAACTCTAACTTTTGGCTTACCCCTGCTTAAGTCTCATCTATTAATACAATATCATCTGCAAACATCATACACCAAGGGATGTCATCCTGTATATGTCTTGTTAGCTCATCCATGACCAAGGTGAAAAGATAAGGGCTCAAAGCTGAACCTTGGTGTAATCCAATAGAAACGGAAAAATTTTTAGTATCCCCTCCCACGGTGAGGACACTGGTTGTAGTTCCTTCATATATATCCTTCAAGACTTGGATATATCGTATAGATATTCCCATACGCTCTAGAACCCACCATAAAACTTATCTAGGGACTCTATCATATGCCTTTTCCAAATCAATAAAAATCTTATGTAAGTCATTCTTCATCTCTCTATACTTTTCCATCAAATCTCTTATAAGAAAAATAGCTTCCATAGTTGATCGACCAGACATAAAGCCAAACTGATTTGAGGAGATATAAGATATAAAAAAATTTAATTACTAATTATTTGTTCTATAAAAAAATACTAATTATTTGTCATTTTTATGAATAATAGAAGCAAAAAGGAATTCAATTTTGATTTGGTCATTTCTATACTGCTTAATAGCATATGAATATTACAAAAAAGCCTAACACATAAATACAATTAAAAAGTGAATTCATTAATGGAGTATTCTAAAGATATTAAAAAATAAATTTAAAAATAAATTAAATGAATGAAAATATGAATTATATTAATGACTATAATAAAAAACTCTTTACTTTTTTCTTATACAATTTATTATATTTATTTAAATTATTGTTTTATAATTATGCTGTATTTAAAATAATTTCTTTAAGTGAAATAATTCATTAAAAATAAAAAGCAAAAAGAAAAATAATTAAAATTTCAAAATACAACAACATATTAGAGTGCAATATCTAAATTTTATAATATATAGTTATATAAATATTTCTCTATAAGTTGATTTAATTACCATATAATAATAAACATTAATTTATTAATTAATTTTAAAAAATTATTAGATGAGAAATTATTAATTCATACCTAATATTTTAAAGTTATATGCATTAATAAATAATTATACATGTATAAATTTAATATAAGAATGAATGGGTGAAAATAATTAATCGGTGGTGGGATAGTATTTTGTAGTTGCTGTAGTATTTAGTAGTATTATATGAACTTCTCGTCTTAGCACAGCCCACAAAGCATCATTAGAAGTGTTTGTATATATACTGATGCACAACAAATAAGACTCCATAAGAAGAAGGGTAAGATGGGAAATTTGAAAAAATAAGAATGGTTTAATTGATATTTCGCTGTATAAGGAATAGTGATTTTGGTGGCTATGTTAGTATATAATAATAATAATTTATGAGTTAATTAAAAGGGAAAATATAATCAATTAAAGTCCAAATATATTACTTCATGAGTTAAAAGGGAAAACAAAATTTGTTTAGAATAAAAATAAAAGTATATTATCTGAAACTTATTAACTAAATAATTTTATAGGTTATAGATAAGTATTCAATACTTTAAAAATTAATTTTATATTTAAATTATTATTTATTTAATTGATTAAAAAATAAAATAAAGTATACGTAGTGAGTATAAATAATATATATGATTTCATTGTTGTGAAAGAAAGTTAAAATTAAAATAAATATTTATAAATAAAAATGTGATAAATATTATATGATTACGATAAAATTATTGTAATATGGGTTAAAAATATGCAGCCAGCTGATAAAAGACATAGATTAGTAAAAGTAAATATATAGAGCGGGCGAAATAAGAGTTAGCGAGTCTCTTTAATATTGCCATAGTTTTAAAGTGTGTATGTGTATATTTTTTTATCCATATTTATCTTATTGGTTAAAAAATTATTCAATCGCTAATAATATATTTAAAATAAGAACATAAAATTAATATAATATATAAAATAAAGATATTTTAGAAAAATTGAATCTAGCAACAACATGCAGGTTATAAACTAGCATTGTATGTTTATGATATCAATCATATAAAATTGATTTGTTAGATTTGTTGAATATGTCTAACTTCTTTTGTGTGATATTTAAAATGCATATGATATCTTTTGCACATTATTTCGTGAAATTTTAAGAAGTTTTAAAAGAAATTATTAAAAATGCAATTTATGTTAGGAAATTTGAAAATGATTATTTAATTGAATTAATTTTATTTTATTCAAATTATGATTAACTTTATCTTATCCAAACTATAGTTATAATTTTCTAAATATATATTCTTATCTTAAGTCTACTCACGCCTCTATATAAAGTATATAGTATAACTTACAAGAAATAGAAATTATTATATTTTCTACCTATTTTTTCTCATATTTTTTACCTATTTTGTTATATTTACAACACGTCATCAACACGGTAATCTCAATCTATAAGAAAATTTTTATTCTATCTCTCAAGAATTTATCATGAATTAAGTAGTGCTTTTTGTTAATCATTATTTAATTATTTTTAATATAGTAACCATGAAATTTTTTCTAAGTATCTATGAAGATATGGGGTAAAAACTCATAATTTTAAGAAAAATAAAACAAAATAACTTTTTTAACGAATGAGAAAATGGGAAATCTTAGAGAATTATTTTTTTTAAAAAATTATAGTTTCATCCCTAAGTTTTAATTCTATCAATTTGGTTCACTTGTCAATATTACAATTTATTTTCTAATGTTTTGTACATGATAGTTTAATCCTTTTATCCAATTATAGTTTAGGTCATTAAGTTATTTATTTATGGTTACTGTCCAAAGTTAAAATTAAACTTAATTTTAGTATATAAAAATAAAAGAAATATAAAATTATGAGTAAATATTTGTGTATTGAATGAAGTTGATAGAAAAATTGATATATACTATGATTTAATATGATCAATTGTAATTTTAGAGTTATAATATTTAAATTTAAATTTAAATTTTTAATCCTTATTTATTTGATAACTTTATAATCTATCTAATTTATGATTTTTATTTAAATTTAGTATATTTATCTGATACTACCCAGGAATTACCGAGCTAGAAATTATCGAGCTTTCGATTTTCAAAGAAGGAACTGAACTCTTTAAGAAGAGATTCCTGAATACGAAACTGAGCTCCTCAAAAGAAGAGCTATAGTCATTCATCAACCTTTGAGTGTCAGTTCGGTAACCTTTGATTGTTAGTTCGGTATTTTCTTTCCTCAGCACAACCAAGCTTTAGATTCATCACTGTCAAACTTTAGACTTAGTCGACAAGATTTCAACATATCCGGAAAACTCATTGATACAAATAGTTTTTGTCCCCTACCTCCCAATTATAAATATAAGTAGATCCTTATAGGTAAATCTATCCTTTTCATAATAAAGAAAGCTCATTTTTTACTAAGACAGAGTAATTACTGACTTAGGTATCGGAGTCTCCCCACTTGATCTTGATCTTGTTTGCAGGTGATAAGTCAACCAGTGAAGAACCCAAACCTCAACCCAAGAAGGAGTCCAGAAAGTCTACCTTATCATCAGTAGTGCGATAAGCGTGGACTAGCTGATCCCCAAGCAATGGATAACATGAATCAAAATCACACCTATGAGCCATCAAGCCATGTTCAAATCACAAATGAGAGACTTCCTTTATCGTCCTATACACCACAAAAATCACACTGCCCCAAACAATAATATTAACCCTAACAACCATCCTCAAGCCGGACTGTCACATGTAGGCCATACAACACAAGGACCCTCAACAGCTACACCTGAAGCCGAATTGGCTCCTGTAGCTCTCTCCACTTTACTTACCCTATTGGTACAACTGGCTTTGGCAGTGGTACAATCTCTGGACCTAGCAAACCAAACGGCTAAAGAGCTCATAGACACTTTGAATAACTTCATCAAAGTTTTTGGACCGCAAGTTGGTGGAAGCCTTTCTCAACCACAAACACGACCCAAACCCCTGGCTGCTGAAACCCGAACTATCCTTCCAGGCCATCAGCTACCATCATATTCGACCCCTCTCCAACTAACACATACACCACCATCGACTTGTAATACACCTCCCTATCCACCTAGAAATTGTCCTCCCCAATTTCATCATGAATTTAATCATTACCCCCAAATGGAAAATGGCACCTTGGATCCGGAGAACCAGACTAGGAGGAAGCTTTGTTCCCCCAAATATTCTGTATCCCAGGAGTCTACTTATTCAGAGCAAACTTCTCAAAAATAGAAGGATGTGCCATTCACAAAGGAAGACATCAAGGCTCTAGTTGATGAAAGAATAAAGTGAATGCATAGAGTAATATGATACTACCTTTTGTTCTCGACTGTCCAAACAAATCCTTAGTATTGTATATCCAAATTTCCACATATCGAAGTTCAAAGAGTATGATGGAACAACGGATCTCTGTCATCATGTTGACTACTTTTTCAATACAGCGCTAATTTATACCACCTCAGATCCTGCCTTGTACAAGTTATTCCCAAAAACCTTGATTGGTAATGCCTGCTATGGTATAAGAACTTAGAATTGCACTCCATACATAATTTCAGCTAACTTACCGAGCTCTTTATAAACAAATTTGTGGCCTTAATTGATCATGGCCGAACATCCACAGATTTGTTCAAAGTTGTCCAAAAACCCAAAGAAATGTTGAGAGAATATGTGGAAAGATCCAATAACACGGTGGGTAAAATCACTAAAGTGAACTTTGACATGACCTTGGAGGCACTGATCAGAAACATAGAGTGTGCTCAATTTTCAAATTTCTTAATCAAGAATTCACCTCAAGATTTTACCGAGCTAATAGCCCGATCTCATAAGTACATTAGGGTGAATGAAAATTCTCGAATTTGGGAAAAGCTTCATGCTAATCGTCAAGATCAAGATCAGACCTCCAAAAATCATGGTGAACCCAATAAGTCAGAATCATCTAAACATCTTCTCGAGCCTTCAAAACAAGATCCCCATAAATCACATCACTATAGATCCACTAAACCTAGCTCCTCCTGGAGAGGTTACAACCACAACCCAACAAGGCTATCTCACCATTCAACCCCGTACCAAACTTTCCATGTATCTGAAGCACCTGAACATTTTGCATCATTGAATGCTTCCTAAGCTAGTATTCTTTGATGGCTCAAAGAGAATGCTGAAGTAAACTGGCCCAGGCCAATGGGAGAAGATCCTAATTGAGATCGGGGGTTATATTACAGTTTTCATCGAGCTCATAGCCACAAAACTGATGATCGTGGTATGTTGAAGCGGGAAATTGAACGACTGGTTTGAGAGGGATGCCTCAACCAGTTTGTCGCTGCATCTAGAGATAAAGATCAACCGAGGTCAAACTCTGACTGCTCTTGAGCCTCTAAAAAAGCCTCGGCAGGAGTTATCCATGTCATAGTGGGTAGGGAACATTATGACATAGTAGATACTTCTAGGAAGTGCAAAGCAAAAGAAGTCTTCTCAATGACAGAGAATCCTCAACCAAAAAGCTCAATCATCACTTTTTGCTTGGAAGAATCTCACTAGATCGTCGGACCACATACTGATGCTTTGGTAGTTGAGGCAGTTATTCAGGAATATTTGGTTCAGCGTATCTTAGTAGAGACTGGTAGTGCCATTAATCTTTTGACATTAGAGGCATATAAGAAGCTCGGTTTATCTGTAGCTATTCCTTTGGTTGGTCATTCCAAATATAGCGTCCCAGTACTTGGCTTGATTATGCTCAATGTCCAATTGGGAGATGAATCAGTTGTCAAAAACTGTTGCACTTGTTTTATGGTGGTTGATATGAAATTTGCATACAATGCAATTTTTGGATACCCAGTGCTAGTAGGGGTAGATGCTTGCATTTCCATGAAAAGCTTAGTCATGAAGGCCCCAACATATCATGGAGTAGCAATCCTTAAAGGCAATCAACAGATGGCTCACAATTCCTATGATGTTCTTCTTAAAGATGCAAACATGATTCTCCCAGAAGACTCCCTTGATATGCCTGGAAAACTTGAATCCCTAGTCGAGGTTGCCGATATGTTGAAAGACATAACAATGGGAATAAATAAGATATTGAAGATAGCAAGCTCTAGTAGCCCGGACAAAGAGCTTGCACTGACTCAAACTTTAAAGTAGTATTAAGATGTCTTTGCTTGGGACTCCATAGCGCTTGGGAGATTCATTTCATGCTCGGGCAAAAGGTGTTTTCCCTTTTATAATCTCCTAAAGAGTGTCAAGCAATTTCAATGGACAGATGAGTGCCAGCAGGAGCTCCTCGAGCTAAAATAATTCCTCAGTCCACCTCCTTTACTTAAACAGCCAGTGCAAGATGAGACACTCTATTTGTGCCTCTCAGCTACACTAGGGGCTATTGGCTTGGTCTTGATCAGAGAATAGGACAATCATCAATTTCAAATTTATTATACTAGTCATGTCTTAAAGGGTCCTGAGCTCAGGTGCCTTCCTTCAAAAAAATTGGCTTTGACCCTCAACATTGCTTCAAAAAGACTTCTACCATACTTTGATGCACATATCAACATTGTACGCACCAACTCATGCTTGAAAAAGATCCTCCAAAGATCAGAAAATTCAAGGTTTTTGGTAGAATGGGCAGCCCGACTAGGAAGATTTGATGTTCGGTGTGAGCCCCAGCGGACTATGAAAGTACAAATTTTGGCAGACTTCATTATTGAATTATATGAGCAACCTCCCGAAGCAATTCCCAAGGAGGCTTCGCTCCTTAACATAGATGGAGCATCTTATAGTGAAGGAGCTGGCATCGGGATAATTCTTCAGAGTCCAGGAAAGATATCTATTTGATATTCTGCAAGGTTGAATTTCCCTGCTTCTAATAATGTCGCTGAATATGAAGCTGTTTGGAAGTCTGGCCCTAATTCTTGCAAATATTTTCAGATTCTCAGTTAGTAGTCAGTCAACTTACTAGGAAATACGAAGCCTGGGAACCAAACATAACTTGGTACAAGGAACATGTAACTGAACTCCTTTCTAATTTGGAGAAACATGGTGGATCTTGGGAAATCCATTAGGTCGTGCGGGCAGAGAACGAGCAGGCTGATCATTTGGCTAAAGCTGCTGCTTCCAATGAGGGGGCTCCTGAGCACTCATATACGATGCCCGAGCTATGAAACCCCAGTTATAATGATACAAAACCTCTGGAGGGATGGAGGCTTTTGATTTATAAATTCTTAGATTCAGGTGAGCTGCCAGAAGACCCAGTAGAAGCTAAAAAAGTTGTCAAAAAATCAAGCCTATATGCAATTCATGATGGGCTTTTATTTAGGAGGTCTTTCTCACACCCTTGGAGCAAATATATATCAGAAGAGAAAGGAAACTATTTGTTGAGAGAAATTCAAGAAGGGATATATGGAGCACATGAAGGAGCCCGGACTATTGTTTGAAAGGCACTCTTACAAGGATATTTTTGGCCATCTATGGATGATGATGCGAAGGACCTAGTTAAAACATGTGAAAAATGTCAAAAATATGCCAATTTGCAACATCAACCTGCTATAAGCATGAATCTGATCAAGACTCCATAACCTTTTGTACAGTGGGAAATGGATATCCTAGGCCTTTTTCCTCCAGCCACGACCTAGAGGAAATTCCTGGTGGTCACAGTCGATAATTTTTGAGCCTTTTGTGACTACCACCCTGGCTATGATCATTAAGTTTTTTAACAAAGCAATTATTACAAGGTTCAATATTCCCCATACAGTTATCACAAACAATGGGAAATAATTTGATTATAAATAATTCATGGAATATTGTGCTGAGCTTAACATTGATCTTTGGTTTACTTCGGTCTATCACCCATAGGCCAATGGTCAAACCGAGGTAACAAACCAAACCATTCTGATGGGGCTAAAGTGAATACTTGATGAAGCTAAAGGTTGGTGGGCAGACGAGTTGTATATTGTACTATGGACTAGGCTTATCGGACTTCACCAAGAGCTGCTACTAGAGAAATTCCATTTGCATTGGCATACGAAACTGAGGCAGTTGTCCCTATTGAAATTGGCTTGCCATCAACTATAACCCTTAATTTCTCTAAAGATCAAGAGTCAGACTGCAGGTACAACCTAAACATGTTAGAATTTAAAAGAGATCAAGTAAGCATCAAAGCCCGCATGGCTAATTTCCATAATAAAAGAGTTCGCTTAAGGCAATTCTCTAAAGGGGATTTTGTCCTTCGAAGGGTTGTATCTACTCATAGGTTGGCCAGACCAGGGAAGCTTGGACCCAACTAGGAGAGACCCCACCGAATAGCTAAAATTTCAAAGAACGGCTCCTACAAGCTCTGCACAATAAAAGGGAAGGAGGTCCCCAGATCATGGAACATGGACAATTTAAAAAATACTTTCTGTAATTTCTCCAAGTTGTAAAATGTTTGTGTATGCTCTCTCTTTCTTGTATTTCTCCTATGATGATATTATTTCTGTATTTATGCCTAATGCACATCAAGCAAGAAAAGCAGATACTCTTAAAACACTTTGATATAATTGTCTTTTTATTTCAAGTAAAAGTGGCACACCTGTACTGGTATATAAATGCCAAGCTAATTGCACTTTAATTGTCCATAAGTGCCCTAGTCATGCCAAGCTAATCGCACTCTAATCATGCATAAGCGCCCTAGTCACACCTAGCTAATCGTACTCTAATCGTGCATAAGCGCCCTAGTCACGTCAAGCTAATTGCACTCTAATCGTGCATAAGCGCCTTAGTCGCACCGAGCTAATTGCACTCTAATCATACATAAGCACCCTAGACACGCCGAGCTAATAGCACTAATCATGCATATACACCTTAGTTGCGCCGAACTAAAAATACTACATAAGTGCCTTAGTTGCACCGAGTCATATGCAATATAAAAATTCGTCAACAAATAAAAATAAATTGATGTAAACCGACCTATAAAATAAAATTTCATTCATAATAATTAAACAAAGATAAGTCTTAGATCTAAAATTGAGCTAATAGTGGTATAATGCAAAAAGTAAATACAATAGAAGGTGAAAGAACAACATTTTTATTGCTCTACATTTTCAAGGTTCGCCTCTCTACTAGCATCAATAGGTTCCCCGTCTGCATATTCTGGAGCTCGGTCAGGATCCACGTCCATTACCCAGCTAAAGTCCTCTGTCGGATATTTTTTCTCAAGATCTGCATTCACGATCTCGTGAAATTTTACAATGCCTTCCAAAACCGATCTTCATTTATTTCATTCAATTTTTTCAACTCTTCTTGCTCTTTAGCTAGCAATTCACGAGTGACGTACAAATCCTTCTCCATGACATCTAGGTCAGAATGAGCTTTCAAGCATTGCTTGGGAACCTCAGTAGTTTCTGCAAAGGCTTTTTGCTCGGCTTCAATTGCAGCTAAGGCCTAGAGCTCACACTCCTCCGCTCGCTTCTAAGCTTTGGCCAACCAAACTTTGACTTCCTTCAACCAGTTCTTTACTTATTTTCAGCTTCTGCTGCTTTCTTGTCATTGCTCTTAGCCTTTTATACCCATGCAGAGCCCCATTGAACTGATCTCCCACATGAAGGGCCAGAAGACCAAACTGTCAAAAAACAAACCATACTTAGTGTCCCAAGAAGATAGCCAATTCAAATTGAAATTAAAGCCAAACTGCCTTTACATCGGTAATTAAGTTGGTAAACTATTCCAGTAGTTCATGGGTTTCCATCCTGCCTAGAAAGCTATTTTCTTTTGAAATCTTCCTGAGAAAATTTCAGCAAAACTTCACAACCTATGCATCGATTACAGAATACTCTAGTCCATACTGAACCCTAAACTCTTCAAATAGAGCATGCTACAATTGCGAGGGCCTTAACAAATGCTCCTTCCCCTCGGAATAAATTGCTTATGCTCCCGTGTGTGAAGGTCCATGCTATTTTTCTGCTTCAGGATCCCCTGCGGTTTGCTCGAGCTCTATTACCTCCTTGGGGATCACCTCAGCCTTGAGTATAGAGGAAGCATGCGTAACAAGTGTCACCTCCATATCTATAACCTCAATTGTCTCCTCCTTTATTCATTTCCTTTTGGAGCTCATTTCTCCCGTAGTTCTACTCTGCTTTGATTTTACAGCTTCAGCAGCTCGGTCTACTTGTATTTTCTTTAGCTTCTCTTTTCGATCCAACCATTTTCCTTTCTTCATATTTGTACCAAAATAATAAATTAGAAATATTATTATTGATGTAATGAAATGAAATATAAGTAAAGTATTACCAGCTTGATCCTCAGGAAGTGGTTCGATAAGGTCCTTTCCAATCGAAAAATATCTCCTTATCAGTTGCAAGACATTCAACTTCTCTCTCTGAATGTCCTACTTTATTATTTCAAAAAGAAGGCTCAAGGTTTGCCCTCTTTATTTTAGGCCAGTGCGGTGCTCGATCCCACCTTGCTATGCACTAGAGGCCGCCCCCTTTTTCTAGAATGAAAAAGTGATCTTTCCAATCCTTCATTGAATCAGGCTTCCCAAAAAATAGTCCGAGCCCTGGTCAAGCCTGCAAAAATAGAAAATCCTCATATGTGCTAGGCTGCTATTTTAGATTACACAGAGAGGCCATGATTCTTGGTGAGAGTGCCACAGATAATAACTTGCTCAGAATCTCAAGCCCTACTATAGTCCTCCATGAGTTCAGACTTAATTGCCCAAGGAAAATTCTTATCATGGGCAAAAATAGCTTAATGAACGAGCGTAAAGGCAATCGAACTCCTGCAATTAGGTCTTCTTCATACACTATCATTTGATCAAGCCCCAGATTATCATCTCCTTGGATATCCTCCCCCGACAGTTTTATTTGATATTCATCTAGTAGTTGATATTTTTCTATGATCTCCTTCAAATCTTCTTCTTTCAATGAGCATTGTATATCTTTCACTCTAGCTTTGTCAGTCCTAACTCAAACTCCTTCTTCATCTTCATCTTTAAGACCCAGATTAGCCTTGGTCACTCCCAATACCCTCAACTGCCTTTTGATCGACTCTCTCCTTAGAGCCCTGATTTCTAGAAGCGCTCGTACTATCAGTATCTGATCGTGATAGATCACTATATTGTATATATGGTTCTTTTCCTCTCTCTTCAATTGTCAACATAGTCCTACTCTTTGAACTCATTTTCTTCCTAAATATAACAAACAACAGTAAAGGCTCACCTATAGTGTACAACAATAATCTTCACCTTTAACTACTCTTTGAATATCGATCCACTTGATTGCGAGCTATAACACCTAAATGTTTATCAACAACTTTAACAAACCAAGATCTCATACTTAACAACAGGTGAGAAATGAGCTAGCTACATCCCCTATTTATAGAGGATCACCTTTAGTGGTTTAGGTAGGAAATTTTTTGCTTTTCTCGCTCATTTCACTTCTCTTTACGACATATGTCCTTTCTAACATTAATGTCAAATACCTCGTGGGGGACTAGTGATACTACCCAAAAATTACAGAGCCAAGAATTACAGAGCTTTCAGTTTCCAAAGAAGAAATTGAGCTCTTTAAGAAGAAGTTCCTAAACATGGAACCGAGCTCCTCAAAAGAATAGCTATATTCATTCATCAACGTTTGAGTGTCAGTTCGGTAACCTTTGAGTGTTATTTTGGTATTTTCTTTCCTTAGAACAACTGAACTTTAGATTCATCACTACAGAGCTTTAGACTCAGCCGACAAGATTTCGACACATCCAGAAAACTCATTGATACAAACAGTTGTTGTCCCCTACCTCCCAACTATAAATATAAGTGGATCCTCACAGGTAAATCTATCCTTTTCACAATTAAGAAAGCTCATTTTTTACTAAGACAGAGTAATTAATGACTTAAGCATCGAAGTCTCCCTACTGGAGTCAACCAGTGAAGAACCCAAACCTTAACCCAAGAAGGAGTCCGAAAAGCCTACCTCATCATCATTACTCTTGATATTTTTGAAGAAATTATCAGTTATGAATACTAAATAATGATATTCATCTCAATATTATGAATCTTAGAGATATTATGAAAAAAAAAATCAAGCATCCTCGCATGATCGCTTCAAAGTAATGGGTTTCCTTTTAATTATTCATATGATAAATTAACACTAATTACCTTATTATTAAGAATTTATAATTTAAAGAATATTAAAATTTTTATGCTTCGAATGTGCTCATGTAGTAGTAATATTAAGAGCATAGATTCACAAAATATTCTAAACTAATTTATTGTTTATCTATAGCTAAATAAAATTTTTAGCTTTTGATGAAAAATCATTAAACTCTTTCAACTGGCTTAATATCATTCACTGAAGTAAAATGTGATATTTTTTCAAGATCATAAATGAGATCTTGATAAAAAGGGTCATGGAGAAAAAAAAAATTTCCTACCAATTTTAAAAGTAAAGGTGTTAAAAAGATATATATTGACACAACTTCCATAATTCTTTATGATTAGAAAATATTTATTATAATTAATATTAACTGAAATTAATGTTAATATGATATTTAGTTCTATAAATGTGCTTGAAGGCTCCATAAGGGTCCACCTTATATTCTGAATTTGAACAAAATTATATATATGATTCATTGTATTCAAGTAGATATCGAAGAAATCTATCAAGTTTTAAAGAATATATTGCAATGGATATCCTATTAAACCAAAGTGAGAGAGATATTAAATTTTTATATATTAACTCTATTAATTTGAATCAGAAGTTTATTTTTAAGAAATTTTAAATTTCTTAACTTGATTGTACTTTATAAAAAATATTGAATCGCACTGTTTTGCACTAGAAGTGTTTACATCCTAAAAATTTTAAACTTTGACATAATTGTCTTGACCATCTAATTTGATTATAATTCGATATATTGTTGAAAATGCAAATAAACATCCATTAAAAGAAAAAAATTAGATAATTATTTTTGTGCTTTTTATGCTCATTATATATTAATTAAGAGACTTTCATAATCTAAATTGCATTTAGGTCTAATATTGTTTTGCAAAGAATATATGGAGGTATTTTGTTATCTAATTCATCTATCTTGTTTATCATTTCAATATTTTACAGTTTCAATATATGCTTCAACTTGGTGGTTGCATATTTGTTTGTTGTCAACACATAGTTTTTGTAATACCCCGATTTTGGTGTACATTAGAATAGTAGTTGTGAGAAGATATGTTGGTAAAATATGTAAGGAAAATATTATAAGAGATAGATGTATATGAAGGATGATATGTATATATGGTATTTGAAAAATATGGGAAATATAAATACAATATATAAGAGATATACATATAACAACACATACATCACATATACATAATGTATATATTGGTGTAGGAAAAGTAAGTTGTAAATAATAATAATAATAATAACAAGAGAAAAAGAAGAAAAGGAAGTCAAAGGGAATGACAAGTGTGTGGTGGAGAATTTTTAAGGGATTTAATTATATTATTATATATATATATATATGATAAGATTGAAAAAGGAAGAAAATATATTCTTTCTTTCTTTCTTCTTCTTCTTCTTCTTCTTGAACGAGAGAGAGAGAGAGAGAGAGAGAGAGAGAGAGAGAGATGTGATTTTGTTGGTATACACATTAAATTCTTAAGGGCTTTAAGGAAGAAAATATCTTCTTTCTTTCTTTCTTCTTCTTCTTCTTCTTGAACGAGAGAGAGAGAGAGAGAGAGAGAGAGATGTGATTTTGTTGGCATACACATCAAATTCTTAAGGGCTTTAAGAGAATTGAAGGTGGATATTGAAGATTTGGCAAAGAATTCAAGTAAGTGTTCATTTCTTTGTGTTGATTTCTATTGATTGTGTTTATATTTGATATGGTTAGTGTGTGAAGATGATGATAATGAAATATTAAAGTATATATATATGTTGAATTGGTATTTAGATGATGATAATATGGTTATTTGTGATGATGATGATGGATTGTTGAAATTGTTTAGTAAGGGTTTAATATAAATGAGTTAGGGAAATTGAGTAATTGATATATGGATGATGTATATAATGATTATTATTATGATATGTTGAAGTTATATAAGTGTTAAATTAATAGGTGATTTATGTGTATATAAACCAAGATGTTGATTAAGGGTGTTGTAGTATGGATTTTGGAGTGTTTGTGTTTTCATAGATGAGAGTTTGGAATATATAATTCTTGCCTGACACGGCCGGTGACATGACCATGTTGTCGGGCGTGTCAACGGTACTGAGTTTGACGTTTGTGACACGACCATTAACACGGCCATGTTACTGAGCGTGTCATAGCTACTGAGAGATAAAGTAATTGACACGGCCATGAACACGCCCGTGTTGTTGGGCGTGTCAATGTTTTTGTAAGGCAGAGTGAGTGACACGTCCAGTGACACGCTCGTGTTACTGAGCATGTCAAAGCTTCTATGTTGTTGGTTTAGGGCATGATCAGGGACACACTTGTGTTGTTGATCGTGTCATGTGTAGAGTTTGCCCTAGTTGGTTCGTATCTATATTATCTCATGTGTATCTCTGAGTGAGTGTGTATGATCACTTTTTGGGTTGCCCTAATCCAAGTGTTGGAGGATTCTTGGAAGAGGAATTTAGATTGGTGTGAGTTTTTCTGAGGTAAGTACAAACCCTATAGGATTGTATGTATTTGCATGACTATGAGACTTAACACATTTGATTGGAAAATGTGTTAAGTTATTTATTGTATTGTTGATGTGTGAGAAATGTGCTATGATGTGTATTATGTGTACTATGTGGAATGTATGTTGAAGATTCTAAATATATGAATAATGTAATTTGCTATGTATATCTCAATGATGAAATATGAAACTATTATAAATGGATATAAAGGTGAAATGTGAAAGATATGATGATCATTCAAATTATATGTACAATGTAATTGGTTGTGTATACCCTAATGATGAGATGTGAAGCCATTGTTGTTGGCTATAATGATGCAAATGAAATAATTGGGGCATGTTTGCCTAGATGATTATGAAGGAATGAGAATGGAATTGATAATGAAATAATAAAAGTATTGTGTGCCTAATGTGTTATTCACTTTTCAGAGTTTTGTTGTTGGTGGCATGCCTAATAGTAACAATCTCTTGAAGCTGGGTTGGGCTTGATCCTTGAAGCCAAGTTGGGTTGAAGTTTAGCATGCTTAACTCCCCTTGAAGCTTGGTTGGGTCTAGTCCTTGAAGCCTAGTGTTGCGCTCTAATTAACTCTACTACAAAGCGTCACTCACAAGTATATGAGGTAGCTGTAGCAAAGGTGATCGCCCCAAGGTCGTCTCACAAGGAAGCTAAAGTAGCTAATTGATTATCAGATTATAAATAACAAGTAATAAATAAATTTAAATTGCTAACTAATGAAGACAAATCGATTGGAATTTTAGAACAATAAAAGTAAATTGAGCTGATGATTTGATTCACTTAATAGAAAGGTCTAGGGTTTGCACTTCTCTACTACTTATATGTATGAATGGTTATTCCACTTAACTAATTTAATTTCAAAGATTAAATCTCAAGCAACTTAATTAATCGAATCAAGGAAAAAAGCTCTCGCATTCAAACCTCTCTCAAATAATCTTGTTACAATTGAAATAATCTTTTCCTAGGTTATATCTCTAATTCACCTAAGTCCCTAATTGAATTGTTCTAGCATTAGACTTCATTTCTCAATCCATCATCTAATACCTAAAACACATAATTGGTGGTCAATCAATTATATATTAACAATAACCCATTCAATCAAGGCTAAAGAAATAATTAAGTTAAGAGTAATAACCAATTCATACAATTATAGCAGATCCATACAAACCCTAGACTAGATCAAATTAGTTCATAATGCTATCAAACATACTCATCTCATTAAAATTCAAAGAAATCAATTTAGACATGATAATATTCTTAAATACAATTCCAATGAAATTAAAGAGATAAAGTTCGAGAACAAAACCAAATTACAAACTTCTTAGCTCTTGAAGAATCTCTTGTTCAGAACTTGCTTGAAGAATGTATCAATGGCTAGAACAAATCTAATCTAAGCTAGTTTAATCAAAGTGTAATCAAAAGATCAAAGAAAACAAGATGAAACCCTAACTATTTTCTTTGACGACTAAAACAAAACTCAAAAACTCTCAACACCCACTCTCAAAACCCTAACTTTAATATTTATACGAAACCTCCGCTCCAAAAATCGGCGTTCTCTTTAATCCATGAGTGACACGGCCAAGTTGGGGGAGACACGGCCGTGTCTGAGGTTCTTGGAGGGACACGACCACAAGCTTGGCCGTGTCCCCTGAAGGTGTCTTCTACTGCTTGATTTTCATCTTTCTTTTGCTTTGGACTTGAGTGAGACACGACCAAGCTAACACAACTTGGCCGTGTTTGAGCTTTTTTGGAGGGACACGGCCACAAGCTTGGCCGTGTACCTTGCATGTGTCACCTTCTGTGTCTTGGTCTTCTCTTTAGCTTGGTATGGGACATGGCCAGTGGCTTGGCCGTGTCCTCTGCATGTGTCAGTCACTGCCCAATTTTTCCTTCTTCTCGGTTCCTTGGCTTTTTAACCTAAAACAAAACTTGAAACAAACTTTAACAAGAAGTAAATAAATATTAACCAACAAAACATGACACCATACTTAAAACTAGGACAAAAATAACAAAAACACTTAAATAAATTAAAACTACCAAAATTAATGAAAACACTAAATAAACATATTAAAACTAACAAAATACCTAAAGAAAACAATAATCATCATAACAAATAAGATACAAATCTATGACGAAAACTAATAAAACACCTAGTTGAGATGTTACAACCCTTGAAGCTAGGTTGGGTTTGGTTCTTGAAATCAAAATTGCTAAATTTAAAATTACAACTATGAAAAAGAAATGCAAACTGATGGGTTGCCTCCCATTTAGCGCTTCTTTAATGTCATATAGCTGGACATTACTGCAAGACTCAGGGATCGTAGATCAAAGTGCTGTCAATGATCCTTACTTCTTGAAATCCTTCTTTATATGGTTTAACTCTCTATCCATTTACTTTAAAAGTCTTATTTGTTCGAGAGTTAAGCAATTCAATGGCACCCGAAGGACATACCTTAGTTATCTCGAAAGGACCACTCCATCGAGACTTGAGTTTACCTGGAAACAGACGAAGTCGAGAATTAAAAAGTAAAACTTTCATACCTGGACTCAATGTCTTTCGCACAATAGATCTGTCATGAAGTGCTTTAGTGCGATCCTTGTAAATCCTCGAGCTCTCATATGCCTCATTCCTCAGCTCATCTAACTCTAGTGAAGGATTCTTCTCTTCCTGTTGGATGGAGGGAAGTTCAAATACTGGGTCCTCCTTAAGTTCCTCTATTTCAGCACTCTCTAATGTCTCAAGGCAACTGACTATTTCTGAATAAAAAATATTCAAACCACGATCTAAAGTCAGTGCCACCTCCAATTTATCCGAGGAACCTGTCTGCAAGAAAACATCTGAAACAACTGTGTCAACACAATTAATTAAAGAACAATCCTCATATAGAGCAGTTGTAGGAATGGGAGAAGTGTTAAAAATAGAAAAATCAACAGTTTGTCCCAAGACAGTCATTGATAATTTACCATTTTTAACATCTATTAAAGTGTTGGTAGTAGCCATAAAAGGCCTACCCAGCAAAATAGTGTGTGCTGATGGTGTAGGGTTACTTCCTTCCATGTGAAGAACTATAAAATCCATAGGTACTATCAACTCTCCAACCTTAACTAACACATCTTCTACAACCCCTTTCGGGAATCTAAGAGATCTATCAGCTAATTGCAACACCATTTTGGTTGGTTTGAGTTCCCCTAGTTCTAATTCTTGATACACAGAATAAGGCATCAAATTTACACTGGCTCCTAGATCACACATGCCATCAGTCCCCTTTCCATTCCCCACAGTAATTTGAATTATAAAGCTACAAGGATCCTTTAGCTTGGGAGGTAGTTTATGCTGCAGAACAGCACTAGCTACCTCTGAAACTATCACCTTTTCATTCGGCTCATACATCTTTTTCTTGGTGATCAGCTCTTTGAAGAATTTGGCATAAGCCGGCATGTTCTTTATTGTTTCAAGTAAAGGTAAGTTAATACTTACCTTGGACAGCATGTTGAAGATGTTAGAAAATTGCTTATCTTTTTTATCATCCTTCAACCTGCTGGGGAATGGTATAGGTGGCCGGTATGGATTGCTTGCCTTATGTAAATCTGTTGAAGAGGATTTCTCCATTGAACTTTCTTCAGCACCTTTGTTCTCTGGTTCTCCTTCCTTCTTGTTGTCTTGGTCACCTGCATTCACAAAATTATTTTTAACATTATTGTTAATTACCTTACCACTTCTAAGAACAGTCACTGATTGTGCCTGCTCAGGTTGACTTGGGAATTTCCCCTTTTGTTGAATCTGCATCTGTTGTGCAAGTTGTCCCACTTGAGTCTCCACTTTCTTAAAAGATGCTTTTAAGGAATCCAGCCTTTTGTTGGTCATCTCTTGATTTTTAGCACCGACTTGGATGAAAGCTTGTAAACTTTTCTCCAAACTCTCTATCTTAGACTGCCCTTGATTTGAGGATTGACCCTGCGGTTGGTTCTGTCTCTAGAGCAAATGGAAAGGCTGTTGAGAATTATTTGTTGCCCAGGAAAAATTTAGATGACTCCGCCAACCAGGATTGTAAGTATTAGAATAAGGATCATTCCGGGCCCTTGGTTGAAATCCCCCCATAGCATTGACTTGCTCAGCTTCATTCCCATAAGACTCATATGCAGAGGGGCAAATATTTGCTCCATGCCCGATAGTTCCACAAATTCCACAAATTTCTTGAGTGGAAGAAGGAGAATTGTTCTTCATGTTCAGCATCTGCACTTGCCTTGTCAATTCAGCTATCTGATTGACCATCTCACTATTGGCTTCTGATTCACCCCTTTACTTCTTCCCCTTACACTTTTCTATTGAGAATTAGCTCCCAACATCTCAAAGATATCATAAGTTTCAGCTGCTGTCTTTTCTCCCATGGCTCCCCCAGCTGCATTATCAACTGTATTCTGAAATTGCTGGGTTAAACCATCATAGAAAAACTGATTTAGAAGTTGAAGTGGATAGTGATGATGTGGACATTGGATCAATAACATTTTAAATCTGTCCCAAGCCTCATGAAATGGCTCTCCTTCAAATTGAGAGAATGTAGCTATCTTCCCTCTCAATTCAGCTGTCTTTTGATGAGAGTAAAACTTGCCTATAAACTTGTTATAAACTTGCTCCCAAGTTGTCAAAGATTTTTGGGCAACATCATAAGCCAGCTCTTTGCCCTATCCTTCAATGTATACGGGAAACATCTCATCCTCAACTGATCCTCTGTTAGTCCTCCCAATGGAAAAGTGTTAAGGGTAGAATAAAAATCCCGAATAAAGTTCAAAGGATCTTCATTTGGAACTCCATAGAATGATGGCAGCATATTGTAATGAATGTTCTTCAACTCATAATTTCTTGCTGCATCTGTCAATCTTATGCAAGAGGTGGAAGTTCCAATGACAGGTCTAGCAAAATCTCTCATAGTCCTTTGTCTTTCTTCTGCCATTTTAACAGATTGTGTAGATTTTGACTCAAAATTAGAAGTGTCCTCCTCTGTAGTATCAAATCCGGTGTACAGTTCAAACTCTTCCCTGCTCCTTTTCACTCTCTAAATTTCTGTAATGACTGGGTATAGCTCTCCTCCAAGTGATCTCCTGCCTTGCATAAACAAAATTTCTAGAATAAAAGAATTATTTAAAGCAAAAAACAAATAAAATAAAATGAAAACAGTGAAAAATAATCTAGAATATCTATTACTAATAAACAATTATGCCAATTAGCTTCCTCGGCATTGGCGCCAAAAACTTGTTGCGCTCTAATTAACTCTACTACAAAGCGTCACTCGCAAGTATACGAGGTAGCTGTAGCAAAAAGGTGATCGCCCCAAGGTTGTCTCACAAGGAAGCTAAAGTAGTTAATTGATTATCAGATTATAAAAAACAAGTAATGAATAAATTTAAATTGCTAACTAATGAAGACAGATCGATTGGAATTTTAGAACAATAAAAGTAAATTGAGCTGATGATTTGATTCACTTAATAGAAAGGTCTAGGGTTTGCACTTCTCTACTACTTATATGTATGAACGGTTATTTCTCTTAACTAATTTAATTTCAAAGATTAAATCTCAAGCAACTTAATTAATCGAATCAAGAAAATAAGCTCTCACATTCAAACCTCTCTCAAATAATCTTGTTACAATTGAAATAATCTTTTCCTAGGTTATATCTCTAATTCACCTAAGTCCCTAATTGAATTGTTCCAGCATTAGACTTCATTTCTCAATCCATCATCTAATACCTAAAACACATAATTGGTGGCCAATCAATTATATATTAACAATAACCCATTCAATCAAGGCTAAAGAAATAATTAAGTTAAGAGTAATAACCAATTCATACAATCATAACAGATCCATACAAACCCTAGACTAGATCAAATTAGTTCATAATGCTATCAAACATACTCATCTCATTAAAATTCAAAGAAATCAATTTAGACATGATAATATTCTTAAATACAATTCCAATGAAATTAAAGAGATAAAGTTCGAGAACAAAACCAAATTACAAACTTCTTAGCTCTTGAAGAATCTCTTGTTCAGAACTTGCTCGAAGAATGTATCAATGGCTAGAACAAATCTAATCTAAGCTAGTTTAATCAAAGTGTAATCAAAAGATCAAAGAAAACAAGATGAAACCCTAACTATTTTCTTTGACGGCTAAAACAAAACTCAAAAACTCTCAACACCCACTCTCAAAACCCTAACTTTAATATTTATACGAAACCTCCACTCCAAAAATTGGCGTTCTCTTTAATCCATGAGTGACACGGCCAAGTTGGGGGAGACACGGCCGTGTCTGAGGTTCTTGGAGGGACACGGCCACAAGCTTGGTCGTGTCCCCTGAAGGTGTTTTCTACTGCTTGATTTTCATCTTTCTTTTGCTTTGGACTTGAGTGAGACATGGCCAAGCTAACACAACTTGGCCGTGTTTGAGCTTTTTTGGAGGGACACGGCCACAAGCTTGGCCGTGTCCCTTGCATGTGTCACCTTCTGTGTCTTGGTCTTCTCTTTAGCTTGGTATGGGACACGGCCAGTGGCTTGGCCGTGTCCTCTGTATGTGTCAGTCACTGCCCAATTTTTCCTTCTTCTCGGTTCCTTGGCTTTTTAACCTAAAACAAAACTTGAAACAAACTTTAACAAGAAGTAAATAAATATTAACCAACAAAACATGACACCACACTTAAAACTGGGACAAAAATAACAAAAACACTTAAATAAATTAAAACTACCAAAATTAATGAAAACACTAAATAAACATATTAAAACTAACAAAATACCTAAAGAAAACAATAATCATCATAACAAATAAGATACAAATCTATGACAAAAACTAATAAAACACCTAGTTGAGATGTTACAACCCTTGAAGCTAGGTTGGGTTTGGTTCTTGAAGCCAAGTTGGGTTGATGCTTAGCATGCTTTGCTCCCCTTGAAGCTTGGTTGAGCCTAATCCTTGAAGCCTAGTTGGGATAATGATAAATGTGAAAATTAAACCAAAACATTAATTCTGAAAGTTGAATGACATATTAGTTTCGTTTGGGCCTATGCTTGTCTTTGCTTAAAGGTGAATTATGAATGATGAATTAATTGAATAATATAATGATATGTAATGTTATGAAGTATGATATGATTATAATACATAGGTAAATTATTGAAAAGAAATGTGGCCTAAGAAGCTATGCTAAACGATGAGATTATGAACGTTGTAATAAGTCATGGAATTGTGGTTTGTGTTATTGATATATGTGTATATGTATATAATTATGAGATTAGTATAAATATATGAAAAGTGTAACTGAAAATGGAATACATGATAAGAAAATAATGATACATGAAGTTAATATATGAGTATGATTTTCTGTAATGTATGTTTATAATATTTATTTGTACTACTAAGCTTTTGAGCTTAGCGCGGTTGTGTAAATCGCGCAGGTAAGTAGGTTGTTGATCTGGAAGTCAAATCGTTATGCCACGAGGAGAGTAAGAATATTTCGAGACCAACTAGAAGGTGGTGCATACATGTACAATTTAATTATGTTGTATTTTGATAAAAATGTATTCATATGTATAAATGTATTTTAGAAAAGACAAGATAATTATATATATGTAATATCATCAAAAGTATAATGATTTTATAAATGAAATTTAAATAAAATGTATTATTGTTTGGAACTAAAGTAAAGGTTTTTAATCTGAAATGAAAAGTGACATTCTTATACTTTATATACGTACTGCATGTATACAAGGTATATGTATAGTACTTATATAGAGTATGATGGTGTTACAGTTTTGTTTCATAATTATCCTATAGAAACAGTTTATCTGGATAATGCATATGAGTTTACTTGAAAATTATTTTATGGTTATCGTATATTAATATGAATTATCATTGAATATTTTATTATATATGTTTATGTTCAATATGATTTAGCTGAATCATTATTTATTTTTAAGATTAATTATTATTTATGTACTTATGAAATCAAAACTTCTTGTATCCGCTTGGATATATGTTATTATTTATTTTACACCTTTAATTTGTATTTGGCTATGTGCATATCACAAGTTTTTCACTTCACAAATTGTATTTAACTGATATAATATATCTTATTTAGAAATTGTAATATTAAAATTCTTGTTGGATTGTGTATGTTCTTATTGCATGCCTTTAAAGAAATAAAATGAATTGTCAATATTATCTTGATATATATATATATATGTTTTGTTTCTCTAAATATTATTAGATATTTTGGATCTTTAACGAGAAATTTTCTAGAGCAAGATTTTTAAATTATCAATTTGATGAATTAGTTTTTCTATCATCAGGGAAAGATAAATGAATATAGCCATAAACACGAGAGATTAATTAAAATACATCATTTTTTTTAATTTTTGATATGTACATAAATTAATGTGAACATGAAGTTTAAAGAATAATTCATGTGCAGAATAAATCAATTGCTAGATATCTTTATAGAAACCAAAGATCACTAAATAACATGTTCGAGTTTATATTTTTAAAAAATTTTCGGTTCAGTTGGGTGGTCGGGTTGAGATTTATTTTTTTGATTAAATTCGAACCCAACCGAAACATATATATACTATAAATTATAATATATATTACATAACCTGACCCGACCAGACTCGAACCAACTCGAACTATAAATTTTTATATATAATATTATATATATTAGATATATTTATATTATATATTATATATTATAATTTTGTTTAACTTGATCGAACCCGACCAAAGCCGATATGGGTCGGTAAAAAATATATATAATTTTGGTTAAATGCTATTTGATTTTTTAGTATGTAAACGGGTTTGATCGGGTTGAAATACACCCTCAATCCAATCGAATCCGACTGATGCCCACCCCAATAATCTAGGTAAAATAAAGTTAATCATAATCTAAATAATATAAAATTAATCTAATTAAGTAGTTATCCACATATTTCCTAACACTTTTCTTTGGATGACTATCCCTATGAATATATTTTGTTAAAACTTTGCTAAAAAAAATTCAGTGGGATAAAAACTTAGTGAAATAAAAAAAATACAATATTCATAAGTAACTTTCCCTTCAAAATACATCCAACTAAGATATATAATAATTAAATACTTTCCAATAATGTGTACATGTTTTGAAGATTGATATAATCAGTGTCATTGATTGTCACTTAAGCAAATCTTATAGATACCAATTTGTCTTTCTTTGTTGACTTCATAATTATAAAAGAACTTCGGCGAGATATGTTTGATTTGTTCATCCTTAGTGTAGCCTCATTTGATTTGTGTGATATATATTGCATTATATGCATGTCATATTATTATCTTGTCATCTTCTGACAAGAAATACTCATGCTTATTTGATATAGTTGACCATATTTTCAACTATAAATATTCACAACTTGCTTTAGCTAGTAATTCCAAATGATTTAATGGAGCAGACTCACCTTATTGATACTAGTAAAAGTGATAGATTGATCCATTTCTATCATGGTGTGAGCAGAGATTTTCGCCCCCACTCCCGGTGGAATGGTTCTTGAGACTTCGGCACGGTTTAGGCTCGGGGCCTTAGAGAACACGGGCCTAAGCCCAGAGAAAATAGAGTCGCCACCTGGACGGGCTGAGAAAAAGAAAG
Source organism: Garcia nutans (assembly GCA_947685225.1). Classification (NCBI taxonomy): domain Eukaryota; kingdom Viridiplantae; phylum Streptophyta; class Magnoliopsida; order Malpighiales; family Euphorbiaceae; genus Garcia; species Garcia nutans. Next base: position 29,850,128 of record CANTUV010000039.1, on the reverse strand, counting down.
GGGTGGATAACTCGATTCCTAAGGAATCCCCAAACCCTCATGGGTTCGGAAAGTTGGGTATGTGTGGGGAAGGTGAGAAATGGCACAGCACCCCACAACACCCGGTTCATTGGAACCAGCCTCCTTTGTAGGTCTTAATATTATAAAATTCTTAAATATAAAAATATTATCCATATTACATGCAACAATTAAAATAAAGCATCGTTATATTAAAATCAAAGCAATGTCCAAAAAAAGCAAATAAATGGACACCCATCCGAGGATGGAAACATGTCCTTACATCGTTCATGTCTAAACTAAAAAGGACACCCACCAAAAGGTAGAAACATATCCTTTACATTGGTCTAAAATATAAAAGCAATTTTAATTATATTTAATTAATGAGGTACTCACAAAGTGGAAACATACCTCTTACAACATTTGAAAATCAAAATAAATCCATAAAAGTAAATAACCATTCATCATAAATAAATCATTCATCAAAGATATTAAACATCAATCAAAATATATAATAAACATTCATCCATGATAAATTAAATAAATTAAGCATTGAAATTAAATAAATCAACCATCAAAGCATATAATAAACTACATAATCAAATCTAAAAATAAAGCAAGTAAAGATGCAAATTAGGGTTTACTGTTTCTATTTAAAGTTCTTGAATTAATATTTAGGGCTTTGGGATTTTAGTATTATTATTGTTATTTGTTTAACCCACTGTAAAGGTTTTGGAAAATTGGAATGGATTAGGGTTTCATGAATCAAATTAGGGTTTAGGGGTAACATTATGAAATTAGGATTTTAGGATATTAAAATATTAGATTTATAATTATTGGTTACTGGATTGTTGTTTTGGATTTATTGTATTGAGTTTGAATGTTTAGGCTTATAAGGTTTTAAGGTTTTAAGGATTAGGGTTTAGGAAAACTAGGGTTTACGTTAACTGGTTTGGGGGTTTACTATTTTGGATTTGGAGTTGAAGAAAATAGTTTAGAGTTTTATAAAGTTTTTGGAAATAGGCAAAACGATTTAAGGTTTTTGAAAACAGAAAAGTATTATTTTTTTTAGGGTTTTTGGAAATAGAAGGAAAAATTTAGGGTTTTAAGGTTTAGAAGAAATAAATTAGGGTTCTTAAGTTTTAGAAGAAACAGAAAAGTAATTTTTAGGGTTTTTGGAAATAGAAGAAACGATTTAAGGCTTTTGGAAACAAAAGAAACGAATTAGGGTTTTAAAGTTTAGAAGAAATAAATTAGGGTTCTAAGGTTTAGAAGAAACAAAAAAGTAATTTTCAATTTCAGTAAAGAAATAAATAAAGAAACTAGAGATTCAAACCTCCATTCATTGGTTCTACCAAAAATTTCTTTCTGGATGAACAAGGACAAAGGCAAGGTTGCTGCCTTTGATGAATTCGTGATTGCTTGCTTATTGCTATGATCTTCTGTAATCCAAATTTTGATCACCAAGTTCCAGTCCAAAGTCCTCCCCTTTTCTATGTTTTAAAGTGTTATTTATAGGAAAATTTATAAGAATAATTCTAATTGTTTAAGAAAACTAAGATTAATTAGGAAAAGAAACCAAAACCAAATAGAATTTAGTTTCGAAAAAAATTACGTTGGAAAAATTTTGCTGGCGAAAACTGCGACGGGTTGCGAGGAAATTGCGAGCTGCGAGCGCTGGCTAGGCGAGGATAGGCGCGGCCAACCAATTTTGCTGCAGGAAATTCCTACAGTGAAATGGCCCAAGGCCATTTTGCCCGCAGGAAGTTCCTGCGGTCGAAATTGGCCTTGGCCAATTACTTTCGACAACAAATTTTTCCGTCGCCGATTTTTCTGTCGCCGATTTTTATTTTTATTTTTTAAAAATTATAAAAATAAATACTAAAATAAATATTATTTAATTAAAATAACACAAAAAATATTTTAGACTATATAAAATATAGTGGACTAGAATGGGTCAAAAATTAAGGGTCTACAATTTTCCCCATGCTTGAACGATTTGAGACTTTAGTGAAAGAGAGTAAAAAGCAATATGACTTAATTTTTTTTGAGATGGTTGAGGTTTTGGGTTCTCGACCCGATTTGAGTTCTGAACTCAAGGATAATTTTAGGTTCTGGACCTAAGGGTAATTTTGGATTTTGGACCCGAACTAAGTTCTGGACTTAAAAGAGATTTTAGATTCTGGACCTAAGGATAATTTGGGTTCTAGACCTGAGCTAAGTTCTGGACTTCGGAGGAATTTCAGGTTCTAGACCTAAAGGTAATTCGGGTTCTGGACCCGAGCTAAGTTCTGGACTTAAAATAGATTTTAGGTTCTGGACCTAAAGATAATTTGGGTTCTGGACCCAAGCTAAGTTCTGGACTTAAAAGAGATTTTAGGTTTTGGATCTAAGGATAATTTGGGTTCTGGACCCGAGCTAAGTTCTGGACTTAAAACAGATTTTAGGTTCTGGACCTAAGGATAATTTGGGTTCTGAACCCAAGCTAAGTTCTGGACTTAAGAGAGATTTTAGGTTCTGGACCTAAGGGTAATTTGGGTTCTGGACCCGAGCTAAGTTCTGGACTTAAAAGAGATTTTAGGTTCTGGACCTAAGGATAATTTGGGTTCTGGACTCGAGCTAAGTTCTGGACTTAAAAGAGATTTTAGATTCTGGACCTAAGAATAATTTGGGTTTTGAACTCGGGCTAAGAGAGATTTAATTGTTTGCAATAAATAATTATAGTCAGTAGTATATAAATTTTATTTGCAAAAAAATTAGCTAATTTTTTTTTTGCACATAGCTTCTCCTTGGCCCCTGCTTGTAAAAATATTTTAAAAGTACAAAAATATTTATATACATGCAAGTATTTGAATGATTAAATTAAATGATTGAGTTTACTATTTATTTACTGTGTAGTCACTGTTTATACACTATTTACTATTCGTAAATAGTAACATACTATTTACAAATAGTATCTTACTATTGTCAATAGTAACATAATATTTACAAATAGTATCATACTATTTGTAAATAGTAAACTACTATTTATAAATAGTAATTTACTATTTATCAATAGTGAAATTTACTTTTTGAATTTTATTTTTCCTTTGCCGTTCTTCTATATAAATGAACGATTTCTTCATTTCATTCACAATAAGATCGTTAATTTCGTTCATTTATTACTATAATTCTTTCAAATTTAGCATATAGTTTTGAAAAAAAAATGTATGATTCAAGATTAGGAACTCATTCTAATGCTAAGTTATTGGAGTTTATTCAGCATCATGAAGATGAAAATATAGGTCTACTAGCCGGGATGCCGCTTCATCGCAGTTCAAATCAAAAGAGCAAGGTAATTATTTTTTCTTCTTTTCTTTTCTTCTTTTCTTCATTTTTTCTGTTATTTTTTCTTTTTGATTCATTTTGTTTTTTTATTTTACTTTCTTTTGTTCTTATTTTTATTTTTTATTTTTATTTTTTGTTTGTTTGTTTGTTTTTGTTTTATTTTTTATGTTTGTCTTTATTTTTTATTTATATTTTTTTTGTTTTTTTTAGAAAATTTAGGAAAAATATATTAATTTAAGTAGATAGAATAATGATATACTTACCTGGTGTTAACTTACCTGGCTCCGTATTAGCGTGATCGTTACGTTCTGGCCGGATGGTGTATCTACAAAGCTCGACAATGGTATGATGTAGCGCCTTATCGGGTAAGGCAGATTATCTGAGATTGCGGCTTTGAGAGCTTCATCTTACAATTACCATCCGAGGAGTATTTGATAGACCGGAGCGTGGTCCAGGCGCTTGCAGAATGATGGTTGGACACAACTCATACTTTTCACTTGCCCATTGGAGAGATGATAATTGGTCTGGTCGATTTTGCTGCTATAATCGACATTGGGTATGATGGTGTTTCGGTTCCTCTTACCAACGATGTTCTGACATTTGAAGAAATTCAACAATTAATTGGTATGGAACCATCATATAAAGGGCCTTTTAAGATAAAAATTGAGCCAATTTGTAGTTATTGGATGAACTACGAAGGACGGGTTCACAGAGACACTACCCAACAGTATGCTCGAGGATTTTTGTTATATTTGCTTGGGTCGACCATCTTAGGCAACACTGAATCCACCATCCATTTGTCAGTGTTGAGGGCCCTTTCTTATTTTAGGACGGTACCACTTTATGGCTGGGGTGGTCTCTCCTGTCTTTACCATGGTCTTGACAAAATTTTCCGAAATAAGAAGTCTTTTGTTGGTTTTATGGAAATTGTCGAGGTACTCTTCTTCCACAAACGTCAATTCCATTCTTATTCTTGCATGAATTTGATTTTTATTATTGTTGTAAGCATGGGCATATGAACACAACCTTGTGAGGGTGCCTGCTATTTCCCGAGAGAGAGTCGAGTATCCGAGATTAAATTTCTGGTTGTCTGATTGCGTAGAAGTTCCCGGCTCTCACCATGTGCATACCCAATGCTTCGTATTAAGCCACTTAACCTGGGACCAGGTAAAATAGCATTCGTATACTTTAAAATTTATGTGAAAGTTTACTTACCTTATGTTATTTTGCAGGTGAATTTGGCCTTGTGGAACCCAGAAGAGCGGATAAACTGGACTTCCTCCATGAATGCTGCATTGTCTTTCCGACATACTCACCGAGTCATCGCTGGCCCAGTGTCTAATGGCTGGTTTCTCTCAGAGAGAGAGTTTATGAGTGGTTTCTTAGTCCCGAGCAGTGGAGGATTTCGATGCCTTGCTCGAAATATACTTTAAATATTACATCAATGCCGGAGGATGCATGGTGGTTGGCCCAGCGTGGTTATGATGTTAAAACATTTCTCTATCTACCGGGTGCATCTAATGCCCATTTTATTCAAATAAGGCTCTTAAACTTTGATGTATCTCCTATTGGTGTACGGAAATTCCTGAAGAAAATGAGGATAGAGATGAAGAGGAACATCATGGAGAGGGAGCTCGGGGCTAGCACTTCTCAGGTAAAACTTTTACCATTTTTCCATTGCAATCGCTTCTTTCTTATTTTGACTTTTTAATGATTGTTGTAGGTTGCTGGCTCATTTGACCATGAGGCTGGACCTTCTTTTACTGCTTCTTTATTTGCTCATTCTAGTCCGCCAGATATGCCATCTCATCCTCAGGGTGTTGATATGAATTACCTGGTAAGTTTTCTTGTTTCATGGTAATTTATGCTATATGTATGCATGATTATGTATATTCTTACTTTTTTCCTTTCTAGCTCACAGCGGATGCTTGAAGAACAAAATAAGAAACTTCAAGAAGAGTTGGCCGCTAGTCGTCAGTAGGCTTCTCATTTTGAAAATTTATATCATCAATGAGAATAAAATTTCTGAGACTTCCGATTTCAGGGGATGAGGGATCCTGGTGCTTCTTCATCTAGAGACCCCCAAACTGATGACCATGAGATCCTTTCATCTACTTCTGATGAGGACTGTGATAGATTGGAACTCCAAGGTAATAGGGATTTTGCTGCTCTTGCTTTGAGCGAACTCGGGACGAGTGATTTGCCACCTCCTCCGACAGGCGATGATTTTTTCAGGGCTTTATTTGATGACCTACCACCACCTTCTTAGTGATGTATAAATATTGTATCAATTGTATAAATATTGTACAATAAGCATAAAGATAATAATGGCAATATATAATTTCCATCTTTACTGTAACTCTTCTCTTCTTTTTTTTTTATATCATTATTACTGCGCCACAATTATTATACTTTCCTCTTCATATTTTAACATTTACACAGCATCACTACAAAGCCAAATGCAATGCGGCAATAAAAAAAACTTTCGTCGCCAATTCCTTTCCTCATGCAACATGGTCTCACTCTTTTCCTATCATCTTTTCCTAATCAATTTTGGAAAAGTTTGTTTCCTCTATATAAATCACCTTTCACGCCATAATTTCATATAGAAACCAAGAGATTTTCTACTTCAACGTAAAAACTCTTTTTAACAATTTTGATTTTCCTTCACTCATCAACCATGACCGAACTTCATTTAAAGAAGATAAAAATTCTATTTAAGAATATGGATGCCATTCACTGGAAGCAAATTTCTTGGTCAAAACTTGATATTTTAAAGTGTTTTCAAAATATTAAATTGGACCATTCCTTTTTACATGCCATGGCTTCTTTTTGGAATGTAGATTTTAGGACATTTAAAATTAATGGCTTTGAAATATGTCCCTTGGTTGAAAAATTTGAGTCCATCCTTGCATTTCCAAATAATCAACAAATGGCGTTATCCATACTGATTTCCAAGACTCAACAGAAGATGCAAATGTTATTTCAAATTTCAAAGCCCGAAGTTTTTCAGTTGATGAAGGTGAGAAAATTCTACTTGCTCCCTTGATTGATTTTTGTCTCTCTGTTTTGTTAGTTTTTGTCATAGATTTGTAGTTTGTTTATTATGATAATTATTGTTTTATTTGGATATTTTGTTAGTTTTTATCGGCTTGTTTAGTGTTTTCATTAATTTTGATAGTTTTAGTTTATTTTAGTGTTTATGTTGTTTTTGATCTAGTTTTTAGTATAGTGTTTATGTTTTGTTGGTTATTGTTTATTTACTTTTTGTTTAAAGTTTGTTTGATGTTTTGTTTTAGGTTAAAAAGCCAAGGAACCAAGACTGAAGGAAGAATGCACAGTAGCTGACACAGACAGAGGACACGGCCAAGTCACTGGCTGTGTCTCATATCAAATTAAAGAAGAAAGCAACTCACAGACGCAGACACATGCAAGGGACACGGCCAAGTCAGTGGCCGTGTCCCTCTAAAAATACTCCAACACGGCCAAGTCACTCTGACTTGGCCGTGTCTCACCAATTCCAAAGGCAAAGAAGACTAAAAACTCACAGTGGAAGACACAGGCAAGGGACACGGCCAAGTCACCTGGCCGTGTCCCTCCAAAATGGTGCAACACGGCCAAGCACCTCTGACTTGGCCGTGTCACTCAACAAAGAAGAAAACGAAGATCAAAAGCATGCAGTAGTGGACACAAGCAAGGGACACGGCCAAGTCACTGGCTGTGTCCCTCCAAAAAGCACTCACACGGCCAAGTCACTTCTGACTTGGCTGTGTCCCTCATGAACCAAACACGCACGGATTTTTAAAGCGGACGTTTCGTATAAAAGGCAAAAAGAAAAGCTAGGGTGGGGACTGTTGACGACTTGGAGAGTTGTTTGAGCCGTCAGAGAGCAAAGTTAGGGTTTTAACATTTGTTTTCTTTGATTTTGATTTCACTTTGATTAATCTAGCTTAGATTAGATTTGTTCTAGCCAACGAGACATCCTTCTTGCAAGATTGAACAAGAGATTCTTTAGAAACTTCAAGGAGTTTGTAACTTGGTTTTGTTCTCGAACTTATTCTCTTTATTTTCATTGAAATTGTATTAATGGATATTATCATGTCTATTTTGATTCCTTTGAACATTAATGAGATGAATATGTTTGATTGCATTATGAACTAATTTGATCTAGTCTAGGGTTTGTATGGATCTGCTATGATTGTAAGAATTGGTTATTCTCTTAGCTAATAATTTCTTTAGCCTTGATTGAATGAAATATTGTTAATATATAATTGATTGGCCACCAATTATGTGTTTTAGGTATTAGATGATGGATTGAGAGATGAAGTCTAATGCTGGAACAATTCAATTAAGGACTTAGGTGAATTAGAGATATAACCTATTAAAAAGATTATTTCAATTATAACAAGATTAGTTGAAAGAGGTTTGAATGCGAGAGCTTATTTCCTCGATTTGATTAATTGAGTTGTTTGAGATTTAATCTTTGAAATTAAATTAGTTAAGAGGAATAACCGTTCATACATATAAGTAGTGGAGAAGTGCAAACCCTAGACCTTTTTATCAAGTGAATCAAAACATCAGCTTTATTTACTTTTATTTGTTTTAACTTCAATCAATCTTTTTCATTAGTTGTTAGCAATTTCAATTTCTTCATTACTTTTTATTTATAATCTGATAATCAATTAGTCACTTTAGCTTCCTTGAGAGACGACCTTGGGACGATCACCTTTGCTACAGCTACCTCGTATACTTGCGAGTGACGCTTTGTGGTAGAGTTAATTCGAGCGCAACACTCTCTCATTTGGCTCCTACTAAGGCATGGAGACATATACTTTATCTTTACTTGCTTGGCCAATTCTTGCTTGTTTCTTCTGACGGCGATATTGATCCACGAGTATTGGATATCATGGACCAAATGGAAGGAGGCTTGTCGCCAATACCTGTGATCTTAGCCGAGACTTTAGTTAGATTAGACCAGCTTAAATCAGGATTGACAAAGAGACTGACCGGGAGTCCGTTGCTGCTTCAGGTAATTACTTAAACTGCCCTTTTGGGTTTTCAATTTAGGCTTTCTTTTTCTTTTTTTATTGCTCTAATTTTTGCCTAGTTCGCCCATGCGGGTTTTCAGAACTAGCGAACTGTCCTAATTTTTGCCTAAGCTGCACTTGCGGGTTTTCAACTTAGTAGACCTCTTTTATTATATTTTTATATTGCTCTAATTTTTGCCTAGTCCGCCCATGTGGGTTTTTAGAACTAGCAAGCTGTCCTAATTTTTGCCTAAGCTGCCCTTACGGGTTTTTAACTTAGCAGACTCTTCTTCTCTTTTTTTTAATTTAATTTCCCTCACAAATTTGGCTTCAAGAGCGTCTCTGCTTGCTTGATACTCTATATATGGATTTTGCCAGATATCTACCATGGCATCATTCTGCTAGGAAGATACTCCATCCTGCTTCTTCATATGCTGACTGGGTTGACTGGATCCACTCACGTGCTAAGGTCAACATCCGTTGGTTGCTACCTTGGTGGAAGATTTCTCATGTCACCATGCGGAAATACTTAATGTATGTTCCTCTTGCTGCTCTTGCTGCTCTTTTTTTTTATTTTATACGTAAAACCTCTTCAACCTGTCGATGTTCACTGGCTCACTAAACTCGTTCCCATCCATGTTGGATAGCTTCACTGCACCCTTGTTCATGACTTGTTTCACGACATATGACCCTTCCCAACTAGGCCTAAACTTCACTCTTGGATCAGATACGTTAGGCTTACATTACTTTAACACCAAATCACAGACTCTGAGTTTTCTGATCTTAACCCTTCTATTGTAGGCTCGACCTATCTTCTTTTGATACAGTTGATGATGATACAGTGCGTTTAACCTTCTCTCTTCTAATAAAGCTAACTGTGTGTGTCTACTCATTACCCATTCCGTTTCAGGCAGTTCAGCTTTCAAGACTACTCTTAACGACTTGATCTCAATTTTAATTGGCAATACTGCTCCATCCCATAAATCAAAGAGAACGGTGTCATTCTAGTAGGTGTTCACACACTTGTTCTATATCCCCATAAAGCAAAGGGAAGCATCTCTGACCAATCCCTGTAAGTCTTGGTCATCTTGGACAGAATTTGCTTAATTATCTTATTTGTTGCTTCTACTGCACCATTAGCCTTTGGTCTATAAGGAGAGGATCGGTGATGATGGATTTGGTACTTCGAGAATAAGTCCTTAACTGCTCCTTGAAACTGTACCCCATTATCTCATATCATATTGTGCGAGACCCCATACCTGCAGATGAGGTTCTTTTCAATAAATCTAGCCATTTGACTTGCACCCAGTTTGTTGAAAGATTCGGCTTCGACCCATTTTAAAAAATAATCCACCGCTACTATAATGAAATGGTGACCGTTTGAGGCTGTCGTATGTATCTCTCCGATAATGTCGATACCCCAGGTGGCAAAGGGCCAGGGTGAAGACATAGAATGCAATTCTTCAGGAGGCATGTGATTCAAGTTACCATACATCTGACATTGTTGGCACTTCTTTACAAACTCAATACAATCTCTCTCCATGGTCAACCAGTAGTAACCTTGTTGAATTATCTTTTTTACTCGCAGCCCATCGCAGTTTTTGCCAGTGAAATTTTTCCAACGCAATTTTTTTCGGAACCAAATTCTATTTGGTTTTGGTTTTTTTTCCTAATTAATCTTAGTTTCCTTAAGCAATTAGAATTAATCTTATAAATTTTCCTATAAATAACACTTTAAAACACAGAAAAGGGGGAGAACTTTGGACTGGAAGTTGGTGATCGAAATTTGGATTACAGAAAACCTTACCAATAAGCAAGCAATCAAGAATTCATCAAAGGCAGCAACCTTGCCTTTGTCCTTGTTCATACAAAAAGCAATTTTTGGTGGAACCAACGAACGGAGGTTTGAATCTCTAGTTTCTTTATTTATTGCTTTCCTGAAATTGAAAATCACTTTTCTGTTTCTTCTAAACCTTAGAATCCTAATTTATTTCTTCTAAACTTTAAAACCCTAATTTGTTTCTTTTGTTTCCAAAAACCTTAAATCGTTTCTTCTATTTCCAAAAACCCTAAAAATTACTTTTTTTGTTTCATCTAAAACTTAAAAATCCTAATTTATTTCTTCTAAAACTTAAGAACCCTAATTTATTTCTTCTAAACCTTAAAACCCTAAATTTTTTCTTTTATTTCCAAAAACCCTAAAAAAATACTTTTCGATTTCTAAAAACCTTAAATCATTTTGCCTATTTCCAAAAACTTTATAAAACTCTAAACTGTTTTCTCAAATCCTAAAACCAAACATATTTTTCAAAACACTAAAAACCCTAATTCTCTCAAAACCAAAATCGTAAACCCTAGTTTTCTTAAACCCTAATCCTTGAAACCTTAAAACCTTAAAAACCTAAACATTCAAACTCAATACAGTAAATCCAAAACAACAATCCAGTAACCAAGAGCTATAAACCTTATGTCTTAAAATGTCAAAACCCTAATTTCATAATTTTACCCCTCAAACCCTAATTTGATCAATCAAAGAACCTTACTAATTCTTAAATTTATAAAACCCAAATTCATTTCAATTCTCTTAAAACTTACAGTAGCCTAAACAAATAACAATAATAATATCTTAAGATTCCAAAACCCTAAATATTAATTAAAGAACTTTAAATAGAAACAGTAAACCTCAATTTGTATCTTTACTTGCTTTATTTTTAGATTTGATTATGTAGTCTATTATATGCTTTGGTGGTTGATTTATTTAATTTCAATGCTTGATTTATTTAATTTATCATGGATGGATGTTTTCTTTATTGTTATTATTTGTTTGTTTTAGTATTAAAAGTGCAAGAGGTATGTTTCCACTTTGTGGGTACCTCATTAGTTAAATATCATGTAATTTAAATTACTTTTATATTTTAGACTAATGTGAAGGACATGTTTCTACCTTTTGGTGGGTGTCCTATTAGTTTAGACATGGATGATGTAAGGACATATTTCCATCCTCGGATGGGTGTCTATTTATTTGTTTTGCTTGGACAATGCTTTGATTTTAATATAATGATTCTTTATTTTAATTTTTGCATGTAATATGGATAATATTGTTATATTTAAGAATTTTATAATATTAAGACCTATAACGGAGGCCGGTTCCAATGAACCAGGCGTTGTGGGGGTGCTGGGCCATTTCTCACCTTCCCCACACGTACCCAACTTTTCGAGCCCTTTAGGGGGTTGGGAATTCCTTAGGAATCGAGTCATCCACCCCTTTCTTTTTTCTGGCCCGTTCGGGTGGCGATTCCATTTTCTCCGGACTTAGGTCCGTGTTCTCTAAGGCCCTGAGCCTAAACAGTTCCAAAGTTGCAAGAACCATTCCACCTGGAGTGGGGGCAAAAATCCTCGCTCACAGTGGTAACTCCACTGGGGATAAGAGAAGTTGATTCCGTTAGTCTTTATATTATTCTATTCTTTCTTATAATGATATTATCCATTGCATCATATTAGATTGCATCATGTGCGTGAGTTAGGATGCCCATGTTACCCGTGTTGTGTTATGTAAGGGATGCTATAGTTTCACTCGAGGTATGGAGATCGAGCATGGCATAACCACTCATAGCCTTGTACCATTTGGTATATACTTTCTATGGGAATCTAAGCCTTTTAACTCAAAGACTAAAGCTCATGTAACTGGCCTAGTTACTTTCCTTAGGTTTTTACCCCAAATGCTTGTTGTTTGACTATGGTTAGTTTATCTTGGTTTAAATCATGACTTATTTGGTTTGATCTTTTTCTAATATGACCTAAGTACATTGTAAGCTCAAAATAAATTTTTCTTTAAAGTCCAAAAGACCAAAGCTATTTTCAAAACTTTTCAAGATGATCTTTGGGCATAAAACTTTTCTAAAAACTTTTCTAATATGCCTTGCTTGACTGAAGCTTACTTGGATTGGCCGAGGCAAAGATGGTCTACACGTTACACTTATCGTCTTCCATAGATTTTACATTTGTCAATTCAGAAAGTGTATTATTAAGATGAAAAATAATTAAAGTAATAAAAGATGCTTCTTTTCCATTTATAATTTGTCATCACCTTTTGCTATTGTGTTTATTTATTTCATCCATATCTGGTTAAATACATATAACAGTGCACACAGAACAACTTTAACATTAATTCTATTTTATTAAATTGGGGAACAACTAAACATAAAGCCAGCATACACAAGATCACTCCTATTTCCAACTAGCCCTTTTGGTTCTAATTGACGATTTTCTCTCATTTAGCCCTAATTTTTGCCTAGCCCGCCCTTTCGGGTTTTCGAAACTAGCAGACTGCTCTAACAATAAGTCGATGTTCACTGGCTCACTAAACTCTTTCCCATCCATGTCGGATAGCTTCACTGCACCCTTGTTCATGACTTATTTCACGACATATGGCCCTTCCCAACTAGGCCTAAACTTCCCTCTTGGATCAGATACGTTAGGCTTATATTGCTTCAACACCAAATCCTCGACTCTGAGTTTTCTGATCTTAACCCTTCTATTGTAGGCCCGAGCTATCTTCTTTTGATACAATTGATGATGATACAGTGCCTTTAACCTTCTCTCTTCTGGTAAAGCTAATTGTGTGTATCTGCTCATTACCCATTCCGTTTCAGGCAAGTTCTATATCCCTGTAAAGCAAAGAGAAGCATCTCTGACTAATCCCTGTAAGTCTTGGACATCTTGGACAGAATTTGCTTAATTGTCTTGTTTGTTGCTTCTACTGCACCGTTAGCCTTTGGTCTATAAGGAGAGGATCGGTGATGATGGATTTGATACTTCGAGAATAAATCCTTAATTGCTTCTTGAAACTGTATCCCATTGTCTGATATCACACTGCGTGGGACCCCGTACCTGCAGATGAGGTTCTTTTCAATAAATCTAGCAATTTGACTTATGCCTAGTTTGTTGAAAGATTCAGCTTCGACCCATTTTGAAAAATAATCCACCGCTACTATAATGAAACGGTGACCGTTTGAGGCTATCGGATGTACCTCTCCTATAATGTCGATACCCCAGGTGGCAAAGGGCCAGGGTGAAGACATAGAATGCAATTCTTTAGAAGGCATGTGATTCAAGTTACCATACAGCTGACATTGTTGACACTTCTTTACAAACTCAATACAATCTCTCTCCATGGTCAACCAGTAGTAACCTTGTCGAATTATCTTCTTTACTAGGGCCATACCACTCATGTGTGGACCACAACTTTTTGCATGTATTTTTAACATGATATGCTCCACTTCAAGCTTCCTTAAACATCTCAAATACACCCCATTAGGCCATCTTCGATATAACTCTCCATGGAATGTGATGTATTGCAAAGACCACCGCCTTATGGCTCTTCTTTCTTTCTTTGTTGCCCCCGATGGGTATTTTCTTTCCTCTGAAAATCGCCTTATAGTATCATACCACGCATCATGGTCTGTATCAGTTTCCATGATTGTCTCGTATTCATAGCAAGAAGTTGACGAACTAGTCAAAATCAAAGGCTTAAGGAATAAACTGATAAGATTTTCCCATACTGAAGCTAATGTGGCTAGGGCATCAGCCATTTGATTTTCTTCTCTTGATAGGTGTATAAACCTACACTCCTTAAAGTTCTTCTTCATCATGGTCAAGTAATGGTGGCATGTTTTTAATTTTTCTTCTTTTAACTCCCACTCTCCGTTTACTTGGGATGCTACTAGCAATGAGTCACCAAAAACTTCTACCTTATCCACCTTCATAATCATTAGGGTTTCCAAACCAAAAATACAAGCTTCGTACTCCACCATATTATTTGTTGCCTTGAATTTCAACTTTTTGGCTAAAAGGATAAGTTCCCCTTCAGGTGATTCTAGTATGACTCCGAAACCTGCCCCTTTCCTGTTTGCTGCTCCATCAAAATACATTTTCCACCCTTGTACTTCAATTGCCTCTAAATGTTCATCCGAAAATTCCAAGATTACCTCTTCATATCTGGTAATGGTTGCTGGGCCAGGTATTCTGCCACTGCTCTACCTTTGATTATTTTCCTGGCTACATACTCAATCTCAAATTCTTCTAATATTATTAACAATCGACCATACTTCCTAATTAAAGAGGGTGTCTCCCTTAAGTACTTCATCAGATCCAACCTGGAAATTGCTTGCACACTATAAGATTGGAAGTAATGCTGCAACTTCTTAAAAGACCAAACCAAGGCTATGTAGGTCTTTTCAATGATACTATATTTAATTTCATAAGGTAGGAGCTTTCTACTCAAATAGTAAACTGCATGCTCAATCCCTGATTCATCTGCTTGGGCTAGCATGGCTCCTATTGACTATTCTTCTACTGCTAAGTATAGTAAAAGAGGGCTGTCGGGTTTAGGTGGTTTGAAAACAGGTTGATTCAGCAAATACTCTTTTATTTACTCAAAGGCCTTTTAACACTCTTCATTCCATATGACCGGTTGATTCTTTTTAGGCAATTTGAAGATGGGCTCACAGATTATTGTGAGCTTTGCTATAAATCTGCTAATGTATTGTAATTTATCAATGAATCCCCGAACTTCCTCTCTCCGTCTTTGGGGCTAGCATATCCCTGATTGCTTTAACTTTATCAGGATCAATCTCAATGCCATTCAGACCAATCACATGTCCCAATAATTTACCTGAGGTAACCCTGAACACACACTTCTTCGAGTTTAATCTTAGCTTATATTTCAATGCTCCATCGAAGAATAATTCTAAGTTTTGGAAGTGTTGTTCCCTTGTATCCGATTTCACCATCATATCATCAACATATACTTCAACTTCTTTGTGCATCATGTCATGAAATAGTGTGGTGGCCATCCTTTGGTAGGTTTCTCTAACATTCTTTAAGCCGAACGACATCACCCTATAACAAAATATACCCCATGTAGTAATGAAGGCATTTTTGGCTTTATCCTCTTGGGCCATTAACGCTTGGTTGTATCTGGAAAATCCATCTACAAATGAGTGTAGCACGCTAGAGGCTGCACTATCAATGAGAACATCTATATGAGGTAAAGAAGAATCATCTTTAGGGGAAGCCTTGTTTAAATCTCTATAATCCACACAGACCCTTATTCTTCCATCTTTCTTTGGCATAGGTACTATGTTGGCTAGCCAATCTGGATATTCTATCACTTCAAGAACCTTCACTTGTATTTGTTTAGTGACCTCTTCTTTAACCAATTCAGCCCACTCTGGTCTTAATCGCCTAAGCTTTTGTTTGACAGGTTGCATGTGAGTGTAAGTAGGAATAAGATGTTCGGCTATGTCTCGATCTATTCCAGGCATATCCTCATAAGACCAAGTAAACACTTCTTCATATTTTTTGAATATTTTTTCAAATCTCTCTCTCTCTCATCAGGAGTAAGGTCGGATGCTATGCTAATGTTTTTAGGATTTTTGATTGTTCCCAAATTTAATGATTGTGTGTTAACAGAATTAATATTAAAGATGCTCATGTAACTGCTATTTGAATGTATGCAACCATCAGGAGAAACATCACACAAGTAAGCAAAATCAGACTTTATTGCATTCATTTTGGAAAAGAAAACATCATCATCCTCATACAAAGCAGACAAATTAAAATCAAAATCATTGTTCTCAAAATCATAAGGCAGGATGTCTTCAAATGTTTCTTCAACCAGGGCAGAAATCTCCTCCGGAGTCTTCTCGGCTTTCAGGATAGCTTCCTTTTTCTCTTCTGGATTGGATTCTTTGTTGGCTGGCAGGGTGAGCTTTCTTCACTTGCTCCACTAACTTGACAACATCTGCAAAAATTTTAAAACCCGAGATTAACTTTCCCATGAATATGATTGGCTCGGGCTTTCCTTGGAGTGGTCCCATGTCTGGAGCTTTGACAAAGATCTCTTCAAGTGGTGGGAAGCTCATCTTCTCACTCTTCTTTGGCTGGACATTATTGTCTTCATCATATCCCAACCCCTTCATGGAAGTTTGAGTTTTAAAATCTGGCAGTTTTGTCAAACCGGCCTTACCCTTTCTAAGGCCATCTCCGGGAAGGTAGTTCATGCTTTTCATCATATTCAAGACTTTGGAGTCCACTACTTCATTATCAAAAATTGCAGCTACTTAGAAACCATTGAGAGTCCTCTCAATCATTAGAGCATTAACAATCTTATTATCTTCGGCCTCGATGACCACTGTCTCATCTCCGTTGTGGAACTTGATCTTTTGATGAAGGGTGGAAGGAACTCCACCAAGAGGATGAAACCATGGTCGTCCCAAGAGTAAGGCGAAGGTAATAGGTATGTCTAAAACAATAAATTCAACAATAGATTCAATTGGACCGACCTTGACAGCAACTTTGAAAGTACCTTCGGCATGCCTCTTAGCGTTGTCATAAGCCCGAATGGTTACCTCGGTCGAGTTTAGATCCCTTGTTGACATGGCTAGCTTTGGCAATATTTTAAGTGGACAAACATTTATGGCGGGCCCATCATTGACCATTACACATGGAGTCCTTTTCCCTTTGATTTCTATTTTGATAAAGAGAGGGCGGAAGTGATCTCTCCCCTCCTCATTTGAGAAAGAAATCGCTCCCATATTAACTTCACTCTTCTCTTGAATATCTTCACATTTCATTACCACTCCAATTTTTATGAAGTTGATCAGCTCCTCCGGTGTTGTGGAGATAGAAATTGGCATGCTAGCTAAGGCCTTGGCCATAGTTTCTCGGTGCTTTTTAGAAGTAGCTAATAAGTCCCAAATGCTAACACTTGCTTGGGTTCTTTTCAATTGCTTGAGCACAACATCATCTTCCTCTTCTTTATTTCCTACTTCAACTTCCTTTCCCTTATTAATTTCTACCTCCTTAGGCAGTGGCCTTGCATTAGGCTTACCAGATCTAGTGTTCATTACTTCATCTTCTTCGGGCTCGGACCAGGTCAATTCCTCCTTCTTGGATACAAAATAGTCATCACTATCACTTGAATCCCAAAACCCATTGACGATACAAATTGCTACTTCTTTGCCCACCATAGCTTGTTTAATTTTACCAAATACCTCTTCTTCTTTGGTTGCTTCTCCACCCACATCTTGAAAAGAAGACATGACTAAATCTTCATGCAAGCCTCCTCCAATCATGAAGGTTGCCGGTGGTGGTACTCTATTGAACTTCAATAATGGGTTGTCTTTAGTGTTTGGCTTGTTGGGCTCAGGCAGCTTCCTACTATCAGTTAAATTTTAGATCTCATGTCTCAACCTTACACATATATCCATGTCATGCCCTTGCATTTGATGAAACTAACAAAATGCTTTAGTGTCGAAATTAGGTGGGAGAGGGTTAGGCAAAGGACGAGGATTTAAGGGTTGTAGCAATCCCTTTCTTTGAAGCTTATTGAGAACCCAAGACATCGGTTTTCCCGATTTCAAAAATTGCCTCCTTGTTCCTTGGTTAGTAGCATTGACATCGACTGCTTTTTGCATGCTTTGGCTACCAGACTGATAGTTTCCTTTCTCATTCCTTCTTGTTGAAAAAGGGTTCTTCTCTTTCAAATTCTTTAATTTGCAGACCAGCTTGGAGAAGATCTTTGAAATCGTGGATGAGTGTATGAGACATCCTTTCACGAAGACTAGGCAACACCCCTCTCACAATCAACCCTATTTGATTAGATTCATCGGGCCTTTTTTTTAGCAAAGCGGCCTTATTTCTCCATCGTTTCACATAGTCCACAAAATTCTCATTTGGCCTTTATCTAATGGACTCCACTTCCATTAAGGTAACTTCCATCTCAATATTGTATCCATATTTCTGGATGAAGGCCTTGTATAGTAAATCCCAACTCTTTTGTGTTCTATCATCTAAGGTATTGAACTAATTTTGGACAATAGGGTCCAATGAGAGCATAAAGTACCTTAGAGTTTGAGCCTTAGTAGCTCGGGCAGACTGCTTAGCAGTGATATACTGCTTTACATGGAGATGAGAATTTTCAGTTCCATCAAACTTTGCAAAAGATGGCATTTTGAACTTGAACGAAACTTCTTCATTTAGCTTAAATAATTTATCAACTTCTGACATTTCTTCTGTTTTTAGTTTATTCTCAAATTTCTTTTCTAAATCAGCAATCATCTTTTCAACATCAAAAGCTTCGATTTTCTCCATAGCTGATCTTTTAATAATCTTTGGTTCTTTCTTATTGTCTTAAGGATCTTGGTAGTATTAAGCCCAATCATCATCATCATTAATGATCACCTTTTCATCATCAAAAACCAATTCACCAACTTCAGTCTTCCCTTTGTCCTTTGGCTTCTTAGTGCTAGCAGATGCTTCAACATGATTTTCTAAAATTGTAGTCAATTGGTTCTTCATGGTCTCATCTAGGGCCTCTTTTATTTCTTCCATTTTGGCATTGAGGGATTCATCCACCATTCTTTGAATTTTTTCAGGCAAGTCTCCTGTAACTTGGTCGTGTCCCACCTGAAAAGTGTATAAATTCTTTCGCACGAACAAAAATGAGGACAGACTGGGGAGAGCGGCTAGGGTTTTGAGAACAAAAAGAAAAGAGAAGAGAGGGCACTCATAACTTGGGATGGGGAGAGAGTGACACTCTCCTTGTCCCTCATCTTCATCCTTCATCTTCATCTTCTCCATCTTCCATTGACTAGCTTCAATTTGGTTCTTTGGGATCAAGTGGGTCAATAAGCTCTCAAAGGTTGAAGAAGCTTCATTGAAATGATTGGTGACTTGAGAAAGCTCCTTTCTATCTTCCAAAGGCACAATCAATTGAAGGATTGGTGACTTGAGAAAGCTCCATCCTATATTGCAAAAGGGAAATCAACCATTGAAGAGGGCTTGAGTTCTTCATCAAATATCAAAGTGGAGCTAGGAGGAAGACTAGTAATCCTACTCTTGGCATCTTCACAAGGGGTTTTTCTATTCTCCCTTTTAATTCAGTTCAATATTGTTTTTGTTGTATTAAGAGATTGATATTGCAATGAACAATTTGTATTTGTTTTATATTGAGTTGAATGAATGTTTTAAATTGATGATGTTGAGCTAAATACCCATGCCTAGGTTTGTAGTATATTTGATTGAATGTCTTGAATTGATATTTCCATTGATGTTCCTTGTTGATTGGTTGATTGCATTGGAATGTATGCTAAGTTGATAGATTAGCTACCTATTGATCTTTAGATATTGAATGAAGCACCGAGAGGTGAAATCCGATATCGGAATTATGCAATCGACTACCTATGAATGAATTAGAAATATAAGTTCTAGGGTTTCATTAATTTGGTAACGTAAAATAATTGGTTATTGCTAATTCATGAATGTGAGAACTAATGAATTGGTAATTGACTAATTAACCTTAAGGAACAAATTAATTACAAGGCTGTGTTAATGGATAATTGAGAATTGAGCTTTGGTTGAATGGACCTATGACCCTAGGCACTTTCCCAAGAACTAAATTGATCTTGTGCACCCATCACACACATCAAACCCTACGTACGTTAATCTTAGGTTTAAATCATTCTTTTGCATTCCAAACAACAAACTCTTACTTTTAATTTAATTACTTTAATCAAGCTATTACAAACCACACCTTCTTGGGGAAACGACCTTGGGGCGATCACCATTGCTACAGCTACCTCGTATACTTGCGAGTGACGCTTTGTAGTAGTGTTAATTCGAGCACAACATGTCACCTAATGGAAAGCAAGGAAAAGTGTTACGCTCAAATTAACTCTACCACAAAGCGTCACTCGCAAGTATACGAGGTAGCTGTAGCAAAGGTGATCGCCCCAAGGTCGTTCTCTCAAGGAAGCTAAAGTGGTTAATTGCTTATCAGATTATGTTTAACAAGTAATAAAGAGATTTAAATTGCAAAATAATGAAAAAAGTTTAATTGAAGTTTAAAACGATAAAAGTAAACAAGAACTGATGTTTTGATTCACTTGATAGAATGGTCTAGGGTTTGCACTTCTCTACTACTTATATGTATGAATGGTTATTCCTCTTAACTAATTCAATTTCAAAGATTAAATCTCAAACAACTCAACTAATCAAGTCAAGGAAATAAGCTCTCGCATTCAAACCTCTTTCAACTAATCTTGTTATAAGTGAAATAATCTTTTTAATAGGTTATATCTCTAATTCACCTAAGTCCCTAATTGAATTGTTCAAGTATTAAACTTCATCTCTCGATACATCATCTAATACCTTAAAACACATAATTGGTGATCAATCAATTATATATTAACAATGTTTCATTCAATCAAGGCTAAAGAAATTATTAGCTAAGAGAAAAACCAATTCATACAATCATAGCAGATCCATACAAACCCTAGACTAGATCAAATTAGTTCATAATGCAATCAAACATATTCATCTTATTAATGTTCAAAGAAATCAAAATAGACATGATAATATCCATTCAATGAAAATAAAAAGAATAAGTTCAAGAACAAAACCAAGTTACAAACTCCTTGAAGCTATTGAAGAATCTCTTATTCAATCTTGCAAGAAGGATGTCTCGATGGCTAGAACAATTTAATCTAAGCTAGATTAATTCAAAATGAAATCAAAACCAAGAAAACAAATGTTTAAAACCCTCAGTTCACTCTCTTGATGGCTCCAAATCTGTTCTAAATCGTCCACTCCCCGAAACCCTAACTTTCTTTTTCCTTTTATACGAAACGTCGGCTTTAAAATTTGTTGCGCGTTTGTTTCATGAGGGACACGGCCAAGTCAGAAGTGACTTGGCCGTGTGAGTGCCTTTTGGAGGGACACGGCCAGGTGACTTGGCCATGTCCCTTGCCTGTGTCCACCACTGCTTGCCTCTCTTCTTTCTCTTCTTTGTTGAGTGACACGGCCAAGTCAGAAGTGACTTGGTCGTGTTGCACCATTTTGGAGGGACACGGCCAGGTTTGAGGTGACTTGGCCGTGTTGCTTCATTTTGGAGAGACATGTCCAAGTGACATGGCCATGTCGCTTGCATGTGTCGCCTACTGTGATGACTTGGCCGTGTTTGAGCATATTTGGAGGGACATGGCCATGTTTGAGGTGACTTGGCCGTGTTGCTTCATTTTGGAGAGACATGGCCATGTCGCTTGCATGTGTCGCCTACTGTGATAACTTGGCCGTGTTTGAGCATATTTGGAGGGACATGGCCATGTTTGAGGTGACTTGGCCGTGTTGCTTCATTTTGGAGAGACATGGCCAAGTGACATGGCCATGTCGCTTGCATGTGTCGCCTACTGTGATGATTTCTTCTTCTTCAGTCTTGGTTCCTTGGCTTTTTTAACCTAAAACAAAACTCAAACAAACTTAAAAAAAAATTAAATAAACAATAACCAACAAAACATAAACACTATACTAAAAACTAGATCAAAAACGACATAAACACTGAAATAAACTAAAACTACAAAATTAACAAAAACACTAAATAAACTGATTTAAACTAATAAAATACCTAAATAAAACAATAATTATTATAATAAACAAGACACAAATCTATAACAAAAACTAACAAAACAAAAAGACTAAGAGACACGGCCAAGCCAAATCAAGCTTGGATGTGTCACCCTTAATATCTATTTAAGTTCTTTCACAAGACAGAGAAAAGAGACGGCTAGGGTTTGAGGTCAGAGAGAAAAGAAAAGAGAAGAAGGGAGCAAACACGATTTGGGATGAGGAGAGAGTGACACTCTCCTTGTCCCTTCATCTTCATCCTCCATCTTCATCTTCTCCATCTTCCATTGATAAGATCTTTGAGGTTCTTTGGGATAAGTTAGGTTATCAAGCTCTAAAAGGTTGAAGAAGCTTCATTGAAAGGATTGGTGACTTGAGAAAGCTCCATTCTATCTTCCAAAGGCACAATCAATTGAAGGGTTGGTGACTTGAGAAAGCTCCATTCTATATTGCAAAGGGGAATCAACCATTGAATAGGGCTTGAGTTCTTCATCAAACATCAAAGTGGAGCTAGGAGGAAGACTATCAATCCTACTCTTGGCATCTTCACAAGGGGTTTTTCTATTCTCTCTTTTAATTCATTTCAATATTGTTTTTGTTGTATTAAGAGAATTGATATTGCAATGAACAATTTGTATTTGATTTATATTGAGTTGAATGAATGTTTTAAATTGATGATGTTGAATTAAATACCTATACCTAGGGTTTGTAGTATATTTGATTGAATGCTTTGATTTGATATTTCCATTGATGCACCTTGTTGTTGGTTGATTGCATTGGATTGTATGCTAGGTTGATAGATTAGCTACCTATTGATCTCTAGATATTGAATGAAGGACCGAGAGATGAAATTCGATATTGGAATTATGCAATCGACTACCCTATGAATGAATTATAAATATAAGTTCTAGGGTTTATTAATTTGCAAATGTAAAAGAATTGGTCATTGTTAATTCATGAATGTGAGAACTAATGGATTGGTAATTGACTAATTAACCTTAAGGAACAAATTAATTACAAGGTTATGTTAATGGATAATTGAGAATTGAGCTTTGATTGAATGGACCTATATCCCTAGGCACCTTCCCAAGAATCGATTTGATCTTGTACACTCATCACACACTTCAACCCTACGCACGTTAATTTTAGGTTTAAATTATTCTTGCACCGTCTAAACACAACAATCTTTCGCATTTAATAAATTGTCAATCAAGCTATTACGAACCACACCTTCTTGGGGAAATGACCTTGGGGCGATCACCTTTACTACAGCTACCTCATATACTTGCGAGTGACGCTTGTAGTAGTACTTAATTCGAGCGCAACAAGTTTTTGGCGCCGCTGCCGGGGAAGGTTGTTAAGTAGTGATAGTTTGATTTTTCTTTACAATTTAATTGTTTGTTTATTTTTGTTTGATTTTCTTTTAATTTAATTATTTGTTTATTTTTCTTTAAGTTGCTAAGTGCCTTTTGTAAAGATACAGTTTTCAAGGCACGAGGGAGTTTATGATAGGAACGATGATTCTAAAATGGCATGGCAATTAGCAGAATTGATGAATCAACTTAAGGTGCTAAATGCAAGAGGAAGAGCAACTATGCCACGCCAAGAGATATGTGCAGCATGTGGCAATGTAGGGCATAGTGCAAATACATGCTCATTCAGTTTCGCACGACACCAAGAATGGCAAGAGGAAGAATATGCCTATGAAATTTTCCAGCAAATGGGTGGAAATGACCCCATATCCCAGACCTTATAATTCAAGCTGGGGAAGCCACCCAAATTTTTCTTGGGAAAATCAACGGCAAATTCCACCTCAAAATTTTTTTCAACCTTACCAAAGAAATCCTTACTCTCAAGAACAATATTCAAATCAAGATCACCTTAAGAAACCCACATTGGAGGATAGTTTGAATGCCTTCATTCAAACTAGCGCACAAAATCAAGATCACCTTAAGAAACCCACATTGGAGGATAGTTTGAATGCCTTCATTCAAACTAGCGCACAAAATCAAGATCACCTTAAGAAACCCACATTGGAGGATAGTTTGAATGCCTTCATTCAAACTAGTGCACAAAATCAAGATCGACTTAAGGAACCACTTTGGAAGATAGTTTGAATGCCTTCATTCAAATTAGTGCACAAAATCAAGATTAATGCAAGAAATCCACAGTGGAAGATGATTTGAATGCTTACATTCAAATTAGCACACAAAATCAGGAAGGGATCAATGAGAGGTTTGAATCTTTGGAGGAATCATTGAAGAGGGTGGAAATTCAAGTTAGGCAATCGGCACATCAACTCCAAGCACACCAAAAGAAGGAATATCCTAGCCAATTGGAGCAAGTCAAGGTAATCACAAATTTGAAGAGTGAACAGGTAATATATAACAAATTTTGTGATTCTTTGGATGCAGGCACTAATCAAGAAGATAATGGCGAGGAGATACAAATCAACATTGAGGAGTTGAGCCAATCAAACGAGAAGGAGAATTTGGAGGCATTAACCTCACCAAAGTTGCATGAATTTTCCAATTCTGATAGGCCACCAAATCCATTTCCATGTAGCTTGAAGGATGAGGAGCAAGGTAAGCAACTTCCTGACATCTATAATATGCACTCCCAAGGAGATAGTGGAAATAAGATTGAGATGACTATGACCCTATAAGAAGAGCATGAAATGCCCAATTTAGAAATTGAGGAGTGTAAGCTAATTTTAGATGCTGAGGTTGTTGAGATGGGACTTGACAATGTTAAAGTGGATGAAAAAGTGATTCAACCAAACTTGGTTGAACTTAAAGAGTCCCCAAAAGTCATATCTACTACTCTTGGTGGTAAGGAAGAGCAGAAATCTGATATGTCCATGTTGCACAAAGACCAAGATTATCACCATGTTCCTATTGCACTGGAGGATCACCCCGAGGCGACTTTCACATATCCCTTTGAGACATGTTCTCTTCAAGGAATACTATTTAGGGGTTGCCGTACATTGGGTACATTTCAAAGTTACATGTTGTTCATCCTCTCAGTCATGGGCTCCAATTGCATTATGGGTGGAAGGAGCCCTACACATCGTATATGGGAACGTTGGAAATCAGGTTTCATCTAAACCCTCTCTGTAGTATGCATGCTCACATTGAGGACAATGTGAATCTTTAAGTGTGGGGTGCATTTTATGTTTTTGTTTTTACTTTTAATTGCATTTTGTGTTTTTGTATTTTTACTTTTAACTTGTTTTTGTTTAAGTTTTAGTTAATGTTTTTAATGTTTTTCTTTGAATAAATGAATTTTAGAAAGTTCAATTGTTATAAAATTGTTGATAGATGACCTTTGAATTTTTAAAGCATGAATTTGAGAATTGAGTAGAATTGGTGCTTATTGTCAATTTTGTTGGTTTTTCCTTGCATTGCCATTAACCTAGTGAGGAATTGAGCCATCAACTTATTATTCTTTTTTATGGGTAAACATCTTTGATTGATGATTTGCTAGAACTTGCTTTGAAATGCCTTTTAAGACTACATAAAAAATTTCAATTTGGCATCAAGATGATTAAGGCAATTAGGTGAACCCACTTTGGCTTAAAAAGACCAACCCTATATTCAACTTTAGTTAGCCAATTTTGAGCTTCTTTTATTTTTCCTTTTCTTTCTTTTTCACAACACCATTAGCTTGAACCTTATTGTTTAACTCTTACCCTTTCATTAGGTCAAGAGCATTTTAAGAGCATTTATGACCGAGTGTTATGTTGAATTAAGTGTGGGGTTAAATTTAGTAGGTTTAAGATTGCAAAACAAAATAATAAAAATAAAAAAAAGAGAAAAAGGAAAAAAGAGAAGAAAAAAGAAAAGAAAAAAGAATAAAATAAAATAAAATAAAATAAAATAAATATATATATAATAATAAGAATAATTGTTGTTCTTGTTGAAAGGGTTGGAATATATCATTACAAGATTTAATAAGTGAGTTTCCTTGAAAAACTCTTTAATATCAAGGGGTAGATGAGAGGAAGGTGTTTTGGGATTGTTGGGTTATGTATATGATCGGGTACTTCATTCTTAAAGTGCTCTTGAACTTAATGATCAAGCTCACATTTCCTAAATATCATGCCTTTACCTTAGCCCCATTACAACCCAATAAAGACCTTTTGATTGATGCTTGATTGTTATTTTGTGGTGGAGATTTGATTGATAAGAAAGCCTATGGTAATAATCTTTCATTGATGGTTATGAGTGTAAACACCACCATGATCAAACACTTGTAAGAGTTGGTGAGGGAGCAACAACATTGGTTATGCATGGAAAACCACTTAATTGCATGGGTGTCAATTTTGTTTGATTCGATATTGATTGCAGATTTAGGGATAGGGAAGTCTTGATGCATACTTATAACTCTTGAACTTGAAAATTTTATCTTGTTTAGTGTGTTTTGATTTTAGCCTTGCTTGGGGAAAAGCAAGGAATTAAGTGTGGGGTAGTTGTTTAGATCATTTTTGTACTTGTTTTTAGTATGATTTTTATGTGTGTTTTAGTTAATGTTTTGATTAATTTTTGTTTTAAGTGTGTTTAAAGTGTTTATTTTAGGTTTAGGTGCAAAAAGACCCTTGGAAGATCAAAACAGTGCAAGAAAAGCATGAACCAAGCAAGACATGGCCAAGCCAAATCAGGCTTGGCCGTGTCCCTCAAAGATTGAAGAGGGCAGAGAGAGACACACCCAGAGACATGGCCAAGCCTCTGGCCGTGTCTCACCCAAGGAGCAAACCAAAGAACAAGAGAGCAAGCAAAGAAGGAAAGAAAAGAAGCAGAGACTGACACCATCAAGGGACACGGCCAAGCCACTGGCCGTGTCACATGACACGGCCGTGTCTTTAACCGTGTCTCACCTTGGAGAAAACAAACAGTGAGGGACACGGCCAGGAGCTTGGCCGTGTACCAAGAAAGAAAAACAAGAGACACGGCCAAGCTCCACATGGCTTGGCCGTGTCACCTCTCACCACTAAAGAAAAGAAAGAAAAGAAAGAAAGAAAGGAAGACCCAGTGAGGGACACGGCCAACTGGCTTGGCCGTGTCCCATGGAAATCAAGAGACACGGCCAAGCCAAATCAAGCTTGGCCGTGTCATCCTTAATTTCGATTTAAGTTCTTTTGCAAGACAGAGAAAAGAGATGGCTAGGGTTTAAGGTCAGAGAGAAAAGAAAAGAGAAGAAGGGAGCAAACACGATTTGGGATGAGGAGAGAGTGACACTATCCTTGTCTCTTCATCTTCATCCTCCATCTTCATCTTCTCCATCTTCCATTGATAAGATCTTTGAGGTTCTTTGGGATAAGTTAGGTTATCAAGCTCTAAAAGGTTGAAGAAGCTTCATTGAAAGGATTGGTGACTTGAGAAAGCTCCATTCTATCTTCCAAAGGCACAATCAATTGAAGGGTTGGTGACTTGAGAAAGCTCCATTCTATATTACAAAGGGGAATCAACCATTGAAGAGGGCTTGAGTTCTTCATCAAACATCAAAGTGGAGCTAGGAGGAAGACTAGCAATCCTACTGTTGGCATCTTCACAAGGGGTTTTTCTATTCTCTCTTTTAATTCATTTCAATATTGTTTTTGTTGTATTAAGAGAATTGATATTGCAATGAACAATTTGTATTTGATTTATATTGAGTTGAATGAATGTTTTAAATTGATGATGTTGAATTAAATACCCATACCTAGGGTTTGTAGTATATTTGATTGAATGCTTTGATTTGATATTTCCATTGATGCACCTTGTTGTTGGTTGATTGCATTGGATTGTATGCTAGGTTGATAGATTAGCTACCTATTGATCTCTAGATATTGAATGAAGGACCGAGTGGTGAAATTCGATATCGAAATTATGCAATCAACTACCCTATGAATGAATTATAAATATAAGTTCTAGGGTTTATTAATTTGCAAATGTAAAAGAATTGGTCATTGTTAATTCATGAATGTGAGAACTAATGGATTGGTAATTGACTAATTAACCTTAAGGAACAAATTAATTACAAGGTTATGTTAATGGATAATTGAGAATTGAGCTTTGATTGAATGGACCTATATCCCTAGGCACCTTCCCAAGAATAGATTTGATCTTGTACACTCATCACACACTTTAACCCTACGCACGTTAATTTTAGATTTAAATTATTCTTGCACCATCCAAACACAACAATCTTCCGCATTTAAATAAATTGTCAATCAAGATATTACGAAACACACCTTCTTGGGGAAACGACCTTGGGGCTATCACCTTTGCTACAGCTACCTCGTATACTTATGAGTGACGCTTGTAGTAGCACTTACTTTGAGCGCAACAATGCCCATGAGCACGGCCAAGTCTTTGGTCGTGTCAATAGTTATGTTTTTTGGATGGGTGACAAGACCAGTGACACGCCCATGTCACTGAGTGTGTCACAGCTTATGTGTTGTTAGTGGATTGACACATCCAGTGACACGCTCATGTCACTGAGCGTGTCATAGCCACTGTGTTGAGGGAGGATTGACATGGCCACTGACATGCCCATGTCACTGAGCGTGTCAAAGCTCTGTGTTGTGGGTTTAGGGAACGGTCAAGGACACACCCGTGTTGTTGAGCGTGTCATGTGTAGAGGTTGCCCTAGTTAGTTCTTATCCTTATTATCTTATGTGTATCTCTAAGTGAGTGTGTATAATCACTTTTGGAATAGGTTTTGAAGAGATTTGAGTTGCTCTAATCCAAGTGTTGAAGGATTCTTGGAAGAGGAAGTGGTTAGATTGGTGTGAGTTGCTCTTGAGGTAAGTACAAACCTTACATGATTGCATACATTTATATGACTTTAGGACTTAACACATTTGGTTGTGAATGTGTTAAGTAATCTATTACTTTGTTGATACATTTGATTAATGCTATGATTTGCATAATGTGAAAGATATAATGATCATTCAAAATGTATGTACAATGCAATTGGTTATGTATATCCTAATGATGAGATGTGAAGCCATTATTGTTGGCTTTTATTATGCAAAGGAAATAATTGGGGCATTGTTGCCTAGATGATTATGAGAAAATGAGAATGGAATTGATAATGAAATAATGAAAGAATTGTGTGTCTATTATGTTATTCAATTTTTAGAGTTTTGTTGTTGGTGGCATGCCTAAAAGTAACAATCCCTTGAAGCTTGGTTGGGCTTGGTCCTTGAAGCCAAGTTGGGTTGATGCTGAGCTCCCCTTCAAGCTTGGTTGGGCCTAGTCCTTGAAGCCTAGTTGGAATGTTACATATGAGATGTTTCTCATTGTGATAATGATTTGCCTACGGGCTTGATAAATGTGATTATTGGAACAAAACATTAACTCTGATATTTGAATGACATATTAGTTTCTTTTGGGCCCATGCTTGTCTTTGTTTAAATGTGAATCATGAATGATGAAACAATTGAATAATATAATGAAAAGTAATGTTATGAAATATGATATTCTTGCGTATTGTTTCTAATTCTTAAAAGTGTGACATTGGCATTACATTTAAAGCATATTGGCATCATGGCTAGTACCACTAAGCCTATGGCTTAGCGTGATTGTGGTTCATCATGCAGATGACAGGTTAGAATCGGAGAGTTCTGCTAGACCGAGTCGAGTCTAGGCTTGTGAAGTGTTGATTGTTGACTTCAAGATTAGAGATGAACTGCCAAACATGTATAAACTTTATATTTTGTAAATATTGATTTTGATGTATATATGTATATACCGCTACATTTTTCGCTGCTTAATAAATAAATGTTTTATATATTATGTTCTATAATATATCTTAAATGTTTTAAGTTTTCTCACATTATTAAATAGAAAGATTGGTTTGATTTAAAATAGACCGTGACATTCCTGTATCCGGTATACGTATATTACAGATGTGGGTGTATGTAGTGTGCGTATATTAGGTATAGGGGTATTACAACCGAAGGCAGTGATGAGGTATTCATGTTTGTGTCATAAGACATAAAGAGCCTAGAAACTTTAAAGAGGCTCTCTCATACCTAGCCAAGGATAACTAGATAAAAGCAATGAAAGAGGAGTTAGACTTTATGAGATTAAACCAAGTTTGGGATTTGGTTGATCATCCGAAGGTCGCAAAGCCATTGGGAATAAATAGGATCTCAAAATCAAGCGGAATGATGATGGCAACATGGAGAGGTATAAAGTCCATCTTGTAGCAAAAGGGTGTACACAACAAGAAGAAATTGTTGACAAAGAGACATTTTCACCTATTGTGAGGTTTACATCTATAAGGTTGATATTAATAATTGTGGCAAAACTAGATCTTAAGTTGCATCAAATGGATGTGAAAACTGCTTTTCTCAATGGAGAATTAGATGAAGAAATCTATATTTGTAACACCCCTTCCAGGCCGACGTGTGTAAGCCGAGCAGAGGCGCCACACTAACCTAATGTTACTACCAATTTTACTCAGTCAAATTTTAGTTCCGGTTTTTACAGCAATTTGGCCAGAGGTTCACCTAGAAATTGGGTCCCAAGTGTCAATAAAATTGGTTTTTCTGATTTTTGAAAACATTTTTACACAAACCAATGCGAACACAATTAGTCTCAATACACTCCCAATGAATCCCCCTTATAACCTCAACTACAAACCTGCAAGAAGAATTCACACTTCTAGTACAAAATAAAGTAGAGGTTTATTATTATGACATAATACTAACGTACAATATAACATAGTAATTTTCAATCTTATATATATATATACATGCCACAACTAGTTAACTCAAAATAGAAACTAAGAGATCTACCCTGAGATGCTGTGGGTCTGGTCGTCGTTTCCCAAGAGTTAGCTACTGCTCCGAACCTACGAGTCAAGGAAAACTTAACTCGCTGAGCAATGCCGCTCAGTGGGTACTTTACCAATGGAAATAAAAGTAAAGAGTATTTGTACAAGCAAGGCAATAAAATATATGAATGTTACATACTATAAGCAATAAAATATAAAGCTCACTTCAATGAAATAAAAATGTACTTCCCGAAAAAGAATTTCAAGTTTTTCAAAAGATTTCAACTAAAATTGTAAAATATTCACAATTCAACTTATGCCATAAAATAGTCGTGTCATAGTTTGTAAATTTTTACTCTACTGGTAAAAGCAGAACCACAACGATAAGGTAGTGGCCCTCACCACCGATATCAAATCACAGGAATGGCCCTCACCATCCTGGTTATAACCAATGGCCCTCACCTTTGGCCCTAATGGCCCTCACCATTGAGTTTAGATTATAACAATTCAATCACAATATCAAGCAGTACTGCATAAGTTAGTATAGTGCACTATACCCTTATCTACCAAGTTCAACCACCAAGTAGAGCATAAGGGTTTAAAATTCAAATCCAAGATTTCCACAAATTTTCAAATGATTTGCACACCCCTTTTCATTTTTACTAAGTCATGCCATTTCGTCGTGTACTAACTCTGTGGCTAAAAGCCATTTCATTTCCAAGTGTTTACCACCATTCCCAGTCATTTCCACACACTTCAAATCACATTAGAACAATTCCCAAAAATGACCAAAAGAATAGTAATATGGCGCGTAAAATTGGCAACGCAAATGGCATGACCATATGAATAGTAAAATCTGATTTTCGTCTAAATTTCAGTCAAGTTCAGTCATGCATTTGACCAGGTAAATGATCTTATTTTTAGTTGAAATTTTACAGAAAACTTATTTCATATGTTGACTAATTGCATGTAAAATTTCGTCAAAAAATTCCATCGTTTGCTACCTCAACCGGCTGCCCAAAGTTGAGTCCAGAATTGGCTCCCAAAGGGCACCAATTCGGCCCCCACTTGCATTTGGTGCAAAATTGTTTATTTTTTTTGTTCTAAACCCATTTCAAAGCTTCCCTAATAATGTAATGAAGACTTATACACGTCCCTTTTAAAATAACTTGATTGTTTAAATCAATTTGGACTAAATGGAGTTCATAAACTCTTTTACCAAAATCATTGAAAACATTAGATTTCATTTGAATTTAAACAACCCAATCACCACATGGATTCAAAAATACCACTCAACAATTGAATTCAAACTCAAACAACACGTTTAGGCATCCATAGAAAAAGATCCATAGATAAATTTTTGGCAAGAAAATGAAAGAAAAATTAATTCTTCCAAGGTAAAGTACCAAACCTTGTATTTTAATTTCCTTTTGCTTTCCCTTCTCTTTCAAGCTCTTCCTTCTCCTTATTTCCTCCCTTGCCTACAAAAATTTCACAACACAACCTTAACCATAAACCCTAGAAATTTAGAACATGCACTACCTTCCATTTCTTTTCAAATTAAGTCCTAATCTAACCTTATTAAACCTTAGAAACCTTAATTCTTCCATTTAATTAATCAATATCATCACTACTTAAGTTTTCTCCAAATCCACCATAAGAACCCTAATTTCCAATCTTCCAATAGATATATAAATACTTAAAATTGATACTAGAATTGAAGTCTACATGCTTTAAAACCTTAAAACTCACCTTGAACTTGAATCAAACTTGACAAAAACTAGAAATTCCTTGGTGTTCTTCTTATGGAGGCCGACGGGTTTGGGAGTGTTTTGGGGAAGAGTTTTTGTTCTTCTTGCTATGGTATATGGTGGAAATTATGTCCACTTTTGGGGTGGATGAAGGCTTTAGGGCCATTTGTCCATCCCTTTTACTTTTTCTTTTTTTAATAATTCTAAATGGCTAATTATGATTGGCCATCAAAAGATTTTTATATTTTTCTTCCCAATTAAGTCCTCCAACTTGTCCCTCTTCCCATTTTGGTACCCCAATTTGTTCCATGTCACCCATATGGTACCTACATGGAACCGGGCCCATTTTACGCTCCGGCGATTAATCAGTCGTAACTTTTAAACCGTACAGTTCCACGAGGCAAACTACATATGGTTTTGATCTTATCGACCTCTACTTTCTATTTTTAAGGTCTATTTTAGGTTTCCAAGTCGTTTTGAAAAATTACCAATAAGCCCTCAACTTTTTACAAAATTCCCTTTAGGTCCTTTCTTTGCTCGGGTTTGCCCGGGCTCTGTTTCTACTGACGATCGTTTCATATTCAACCCCTCGACGTCCTCTACGCACTCGTGTTTTTATTTCCTACTTTGGATTCATGTATAAATTTTAATTAATAATGACCAAAATACCCCTAGTCTATGTGTCTTCGTTTCTCTCTAACGGGGCGTTTCCGAAGAAAGTCACAGTTCACAGTTTTTACCCTGTTTTTCTCTAGTTTCCATTTCATTACACTATCACATACATTATTAAGACTTCTCGGACTGGTCACCCATCGCCATTAGTTACGCACGTTTAACCCCGGTCCTTTAATGAATTATAGCTTAACGGTCTAGGGTTAGCCGGATCTCTTTAGCATGCCTACTTTGTCAGCACGTGTGAATACTGTACACGTAATTACTGTACATACATGCTATGGCCGGTCGTGACAATATCGATCAACCAGTAGGTTTCATCAAATATGTAGGTTGAAAAAGTTAATCTATGGCCTGAAGTAGTCTTCAAGATAATGGTTTATTTGTTTTCTTAATGCAATCATATCATATGGTATTGCCATGATAGATGAGGACTATTGCATCTACATCAAGTGATTGAAAACAAAGTTTGCTATAATGTCATTATATGTTGATGACATATTAATTGCTGGAAATGACAAAGTGTTTCAGATCACATCAAAGGATGGCTATCAACTAGTTTTAAGATGAAAGATATGGGTGAGGACACATATATTCTTAGAGTAAAGATTTTGAGAGATTGCTTGAGGAAATTATAATCTCTTTCCCACAGAGGCATACATAAAGAAAGTTCTTAAGCATTTCAATATACATGACTGTAAACCTATAGATTACCCTATCGCCAATGGTGAAAGCTTTAGCAGAAGGTTGTGCCTTAAAACTCCAAAAGAAATAGAATGTATGAATAAAATCCCTTATGCAAGTGTTATTGGGAGCCTAATGTATACAATGATGTGTACTAGGCCTAATATTTGCTTTTTTGTTAGGATGGTAAGCATATTTCAACCAAATCCACGTCCCGCACATTAGAAAATAGTTAAGAGGATTTTAAGGTACCTAAAAGGCACTACCGATTACTCATTGTGCTATCAAGTTGAAAGTCTAACTTTGAAAGGCTACACAGACGCTGATTGGGTGGGAGATATGGATGAAAGGAAATCCACCTCAGGATTTGTTTTCTTTCTCAACAAGGGTGCTATCTCATAGAGTAGCAAAAAATAGTCCTGCATAGCATTATCGATTGTGCAAGCTGAATTTGTAGCATTTTCAGCTTCGATACAAGAAGGTGTTTGGATTAAGAGATTTCTAGATCATTTAGGTGTTAATGCTATAAATGAGTTAGTGACGATACATTGTGACAATTAAGTAGGCATTGCTTATACAAAAGACCTAAAATTCCATTGTAAAACCAAACGCATAAACATTAAGTATAATTTTATTAGTGACATGGTTACACAAAAAAAAGTGTACATGAAATACATCTATACGCATGATATGGTTGCTGATCCTTTCACGAAGCCTATACCTAGAGACGTTTTTGTTAAACACACTAACTTTTAGGATTCCATAGGTGTTGATGTGTTTTTTTTTATATTCTCAAACTTTGTTTATACGGTTTTGTTCCTTTATTAGTCCATGTGATAAATAAAGATGAGGCCATTTCAAACATTATTATCTGGATGACAATGAGCTAATGTTTGAAGCAAGATGGTCGTCTCATTTATTGAGACTCATATGGCTAGTTTA
This sequence comes from Garcia nutans, assembly GCA_947685225.1. Lineage (NCBI taxonomy): Eukaryota > Viridiplantae > Streptophyta > Magnoliopsida > Malpighiales > Euphorbiaceae > Garcia > Garcia nutans. The sequence goes on along the minus strand of CANTUV010000039.1, from coordinate 29,815,498 downwards.
TTATGACTACGCCTAATCTTGTCTACATCATCATACGTGAGTTTTAAGACAGTCTGGGTAGATACATGAACTCAATGTCAAACACTGAGTGTGTCTAACCTACCATCTGCATAGTATTTTCTTTTGAGGCATGCACTCTATGGGAAAGAATGAACACTATGACATGTGACTCATACCACATGTGCATTTTTTCAACCAATAAAGGGGACAAAAGAATATGATCTCTATTTTGACAAAGTGAGACCTTTTATGAATTTAGGTTCTCAGTATTGCTACTCTTACGACTTTTGGTTAGGTTTCAAGGTTTGATCAGATGTTTGCTATCTTGGGGTCTTACTAGAGGGTTATGTATGATTCGATCTATTGGGACATTTCTAGAAAAAAACAAGTATGTTGTCCCAAACTAACAACCAAGAGGGGGGCGAATTGGTTGATATGAAGAGTGATAGTAAATTTAAAATTTAAAAGCAAGAGATGAAGAAGATGTAGATGAAGATTGAGTAGAGTAGAGAAGAAAGAACATAAAGAGTTATAGTAGTTCAGATTTACCTCAATCCTACATCCACTTCCTTAACAACTTGTTAAGGTTCCACTAGTCTTGAGTTTTATAAGCTCAACTCTAAGTTGGTGTTTTCACTAGCTCACACCGAACTATTATAATGGTTTTAGATCAATGCTCACAACTCTTACAAGAGTTTTTCCAGGCTCACTCTCACAATCTAAGTGTTTCTAAGCTCACACTCAAACTTTTGATGGTGTTTAATGCTCACACCCAATATTCTAAGATTTTTTATTTTTGATCTTTAGACAAGATAATGAAAAATGTTGTTCAATTGAATTACAATTACAATCCAAGTATTCTCTAATCATAAAATGAAGTTTAATGTGGTATTTATAGCTATTTGGCTTAAACTAGCAGTTTGAGGTGGTTCCCACATGTTTAGTACTTGTCTTTCACTAATTTGGTGGCTGGCTCTCGGTGTATAGTCGCTCGGCTCGACGTGCGGTCGTAGGTTTAAAAGCACCGTGTAACGGCTAGCTCCAACAATTACATTTTATTGTTTGACAGAATCTATCTTGCTCATACTTTTGTGTCGTGCAGCCGTCTGGCTCTGCGTGCGGTCGCTCAGCACAAAGTTACCATTGGATATAAATTTCTTCATCCACGTGTTTGGTTATCATTGGTCCAAGGTATTTTGCATTAAGATTCAAATCTACCAGACTTGTGCGGTCTCTCAGTTCTTCTGGGTGGTTGCACAAGGTTTTGAGAGTCAAGAAAGCACCACGAGAGCATACCGCTATCTCTTCTATTCTTTTTAGACTTTTAGTCTTTGTTACGTGCAAATGCTTGGGCATCTTGGTCGGTCATACGAAGTTCTGGCATCTTGACTTCACTGCTTACTGAGACTGCTATCCTTTCATTGAGTTTATGAATTTTCATCTTGATTTGGTATGATCGTTCAGTGCTAAGGTCCCACACATACCCAACGTCCTGACTGCACCGCTCACTGACAATGCGAACTCTTCTATGAGAATTATAGACTTAGCTTAGTTGGGCATATATGGCTTAGCTCTGTGTAAAGTTGCACTACTTGCTTAGCTCGATTGTTGCATTGGGCTGGTTTTAGCTTGACAGTTCGGTTCTCTTAGCTCAGCAGTTCTATATCTAGCTTGACACTCTATATGTCCGTTCGATTCTCTGCTCGGCAAATCTGTATGTCAGTTTAGTTCTGTGCTCATGCTGAATTTTTACGGTCGCTCGGTCGTTCATTCGGGTGATTAGACAAAAGCGCTCGGTTTCTAACTCTGCAAAACAGACTTGTTTTAAATCATTAGTTCTTTATCAATTTGATTGTCAATGATCAAATTAGATTTTGATTGTACACAATCTCAATAATCTCCCCCTTTTTGACTTTGGCAATCAAATTGAATTTAAGTTAAAAATAATCAAGTGCATAAAGCAATTAATAAATTTTCTCCCCCTATGTTAAATAATTTCACAATTAATGCATGTAATTTGTTTTCTTTTCTTGATACCAATTTATTTTCTTTTCTTTTTACAATCAAGTTCTCTTATTTTCTTTGATAATTAAATTTATCTCCCCCTTTGCCAATTAAATCATTTAAATTCAATCACATATATCTTTTCCCCCTTTGACAAAGGCAAAAGAAAATTAAGGTAAAAGAAAGATAAAGTTCATTGATACCAATAAATGTGAATACAAGATAAAAATAAATTTGATGCCAATTGAAAGAAAAATACAAGAAAATGATTAACCTAAAACTTTTTCTTTTCCTTTTCTTGATAGTAGAGGAGGAGTTGGAGATTTTGCATCATCATCACCAAGAGAAGGAGTTGGAGAGGAGTCATGTGAGGATGGTAAGGATCCTTCATATGGACTTTCAATATGCTCACTCACATCCCATTCACTTAACTCACATTGAGGAAGATCAAATTTCTCTTGTAAGTCATATATATCATGATGAATGTGGGAAATGAGATCAACCTTTTTGTTGAGTTTTATGAATCTCTTTGGGACATCCTTCTTAAAATGATTAAATTATTTTCGGAGAGAAGATATGGCCTTGAGGAGAAGTTTGAGAGTTTTGGATGATTCACCTTTTTCTTTGGTCAGTTTGGAAGGTCTAGGGGGATGCTCAACTTCAACATGGATAGGCTCATCTTCTTCTTCCATAATATGGTACCTAGGTCTCTTCATTTCCCTTTGGATAACTCCCTTGCTACCAAATATATACTTATAGTGATTATTGACCTTTTGGATACATCTAGCATGTTTAAGGTAGTCTAAGTTGATAGAGCTTGTGGCTGGATCAAGGGGATCACTTAAGGTTGTAAGATTTTGAGGAGTTAGGACTCCTAAGTGTCTAGCAAGTTAGGTAATTTGGGAGGATAGAAAAAAAGTTCATGCCTTAAATTTTCCATGATGTATAAAGGTGTCTATGAGAAACTTAGCACTTTGGATTGGCTCATTATGTACAATAGAATACAAGAAAAATAAGTCATGTTGAGTAACCTTTTCATTTCCATCACTACATTAGTGAATGGTGTAAGTGATGATTCTATGTAAGAGCCAAAAGTGAAGGGTCCTAAAATGGATGGCTTTGGATGACCTATTGTTGTATTGAGTTTCAATGGATAGTTCACTCGAAAAAGATGAATAATTTTTTAAAAGAAAATTCATAAAATTATAGGAGAAAGTTCCATGAGTCTGGAATCCCCAAACTTCACCAAATTCTTCTAAGGAAAGAGAAAAATCTTGGTCAAAGAGTCTAAAATAAACTTTATAAAATCCTGTAGGTGCATTATGATTTTTCTCTACCCTTAGAGACATTAGAAATTCCCTTGAGAGACTAGAGTAACCTAGCTCATTAGGAAATGCAAAATGCCTCCACCCAATTCTATCAAGGTAGCTATAGATTTCACCTTGGATGTTTAAAGCTAGGAGCATCCCTTCTGCAAGCATTTTGGTTGGTTCAAGGGCCTTTTTCTAGAGCATATAGTACTTGGTTTTCCCATCCTTATTTTTGTATTTGGGTTTGTGTGGTTGGACACTTTTTCTAGTGAAATGTTTAGATTTGGCTTGAGGTTAAGGTTGGGGTTCACTAATGACAATCCCTTGAACAAATTCTTGGAAGAAATAGATTGTTAAAGATGCTTTGAACAAACTACTTCAAATTGATGAAAAACCTTCAAAATCTTCTTCTTGATAATTAAATTCTTGGAAGATTGGTTGAATATTTGTTTTTGAGGTTGTAAATATGTATTTTCATGCAAAATAGAGGTATTTATAGAAAAAATTTAGAAAATTAGCCATTTTTTACCGTTTGGAGTAGAAAATTTGAATTTTAAGAGTTTCAACGTTTAAAAAAAATCAGTTACACATGTTGTACGGTCGCTCGACTTGTTGGGCAATCACTAGCTCGGTCTGGTGATCTCTCATGGTAGTGTGTGCTCACATAAGCTTGAAATTTTTGAAGAGTGTAACGGTAGGAAAATGTTTGAAATTTTTTATTTTGACCGACCGCACGAGTTATTGTGCGCTTACTGAAGAGAAATTCCTTGAAGCTCGGGCTTAGTAAAGATAAATATTAAAGCTCGGGAGATGATGATTTTTAAGACTCAGGCTCAGTAAAGAGCAGGTGATGTGCGGTAGCTCCAGTATACCAAGCGATTGTTTTTGGTCTTGAAAAATTTTTTAAGTACATATGATCAAAATAGATTTTGGGAGAAAAGAAGAATGATTATGCAAGAGATTTTTCATCAATCATGTCAATATTTTGTTTTATAAAATTTAATATTTCTTTATTTAGTGGTTTTGTAAAAATATCCACTAGTTGATATTGAGTTTCAACAAATTCTAAAACTATATTGTGATTTTGAACATTATCCCTTAAGAAATGATGTTTGATGTGTATATGCTTAGACCTAGAATGTTGAATGGGGTTCTTGGATAAATTGATTGCACTAGTGTTATCACATTTAATAGGAATGTGATCAAATGTCTTTCCATAGTCGAGCAATTGTTGTTTCATCTAAAGAACTTGTATGCAACAAAAATATACAACAATATATTCGGCTTCCATGGTAGATAAAGTAACCGACACTTGTTTTTTGCTAAACTAAGAAACTAAGCATTAACTAAGAAAATGACATGCTCCGGTGGTGCCTTTCTATCTAATAGGCTACTGGAAAAATCCGCATCGAAAAAGCCTAATATGTCAAATGATGTGATTCTAGGATACCATAAACCTAAATGCAATGTACCACTCAAGTATTTTAAAATTCTTTTAGTTGCATTTAAATGTAATTCCCTAGGACAAGATTGAAATCTAACACACAAACATATACTATACATTATACCCACTCTAGAGGCGATTATGTAAAGTAGTGATCTAATAATACCTTGATATTTCTTCTCATCTACTGCCTTACCACTTTCATTTTTGTCAAGTTTTAAGGATGTGCTCATCAGAGTCTTACTAATTTTGCAACCGTCCATTCCAAACTTTTTTAGGAGTTCCATTGTGTACTTGGATTGGTTGATGAAGATCTCATCCTTGCTCCAAAAAAGAATTTTAGTTCACCTATCATGCTCATTTCAAATTCTCTAGTCATATAAGAAGAAAATTCATTGCACAAAGATTCATTAGTAGCACCAAATATAATTTCATCTACATAAATTTGCACAATCAAAATGTTATGCATTTTCTTTTTAACAAAAAGAGTTGTGCCAAATTTGCTTTTTGAAAAATCATTTTCAAGCAAATATGTACTAAGTCTATCATACTAAGCTCTTGGAGCTTGTTTCAATCCATATAGTGCTTTGGTAAGTTTAAAAATATGATTTGAAAATTTATAATCTTCAAAATCAGGAGGTTGCTCAACATAAACTTCCTTATTTATAAACCCATTTAGAAATGCACTTTTAACATCCATTTGAGAAAGTTTAAAATTTATATGACATGCAAATGCAAGCAATATTCTAATGGCTTCTAATCTAGTAACAGGAGCAAATGTCTCATCATAGTCAATTTCTTCCTCTTAGTTATACCCTTTAGCTACCAATCTAGCCTTGTTTCTAGTGATGAGACCATTTTCATCAAGCTTATTCCTATATATCCATTTACATCCTATAATTGGATGATCTTTAGGTTTAGGAACAAGTTCCCATACTTTATTTCTCTCCAATTAGTTGAGTTCATCTTGCATAGCAATCACCCAACACTCATCACTAAGAGCGTCCTCAATGGTCCTTAGCTCAATTTGAGAAACAAAGGCAATATTAGCATTCAAGTATTTAGATTGAGATCTAATAGTTACTCCTTTTGAGCTGTCACCAATGATTAGTCCTTTTGGATGATCCTTCTTGTATTGCCAATCTTTGGGTAGCTCTTCTTCTTGTTCATCATGATTACTCTTTGGAACATTGATTGTTTCTTATTGTTCAAATGTACCTATAAAATCATCAAGAACACTACCTTTCTTTTGATCAAGTTTAGAGGATTCATCAAAAACAACATGCATTGATTCTTTAACTACTAGAGTTCTCTTATTAAATACTCTATATGCTTTGATAGATAATGAATTTCCTAAAAATATGTCTTCATCTAATTTGGATGAGAATTTTCCAAGATTGTCCTTGGTATTCAATATAAAACATTTGCATCCAAACACTCTAAGGTATGAAGTTTTTGGTATTCTTCCATTCCATAGCTCATAAAAAGTTCTGTTTATTAAAGGCCTTTTGTAAACACGATTTGAAATCTAGCATGCAGTATTAACGACTTTCGCCCAAAAGTAAGATCGTAAATCATACTCATTGAGCATTGTCCTAGCCATTTCAATCAATGTTTTATTTTTCTTTTCAACCACACCATTTTGTTGTGGTGCTCTTGGAGCTGAAAAGTTGTGTGAAATACCAAACTCATTGCAAAAATTTTCAAAGTTCTCATTTTCAAATTCTTTGCCATGACCACTTCTAATAGATGTGATTACATAGCCCTTTTTATTTTGAACACTTCTTGCAAATATTTTAAAATGATTGAAAGCTTAATTCTTTTGAGCTAAGAAATTAACCCATGTAAATCTTGACTAATCATCAATAAGTACAAATGCATATAACTTGCCACCTAAGCTAGCAACTCTATTTAGTCTAAACAAATCTAAGTGAATGAGTTCTAATGGTCTAGAAGTGCTTATAATATTTTAAGATTTGAATAAACTTTTATGTTGCTTACCAAATCAATAAGGTTCACAAGTTCTATCTTTATTGAAGTTTATTTTAGGGAGACCATCAACTAGTTCTTCTTTACTAATGCATTGTAAGTGATCCATACTAACATGTCCTAGTCTTCTATGCCATAGCCAAGTATCACTACTTATGGTAATTAATCATTCAAATGTATTATTAGAATGTAAGTCAATTTTATATGTATTGCCAATTCTAACTCCTTTGAATACAAGTTCACCATTTGAATTGGTAACTTTGCATCCTTTAGAGTCAAACTTTGCATCATACCCTTTATCACATAATTGACTTGCACTAAGCAAATTATGTTTCAATCCGTCAACAAGCATACCCTTTACAACATAATTGACTTACATTTTCAATCATATTCTTACCAAGCATACCAATGGAACCAATTCCAATTATTTTACATTTAGTATTATTTTCAAAAGTAACATTACCTCCATTCTTGTAAGTGAGTGTTGTAAAAAGCATTGCATTACCCGTCATATGCCTTGAGCATCCACTATCCACAAGCCAATCATTTTTATTGATAGTGGATTTTAGGCATACCTACAAAATAATAATGTTCATCTTCTTTTAGGTACCTAAATGAAGTTGGGTCCTTGGGGGTTAGTAATAGAGGGATCCTCTAACTTGAGATGAGCCTTCCTAATATAGCAAAATGTGCTCTTGTGTCCAAATTTCATACAATAAGTACATTGAAACAAGGTTCTATACTTATGCACTTTCGTATTGAAATTCAATGAACTATGCACATAATTGCAAATGTGTATTGAATGAGATTGCTTTTGTACATTTTTGTGTTTATGTTCATGCCTTGTATACATAAATGCATGATTTGCTCTTGTAACTTTAGTTCTAGAGCCTTGTGAACCCAATATAATCCTTTTAGGATTTTTAGGTTTGGTTTCTGCATTAGTGTTCTTCATAAGATCAACACTAGATATTTGTGTTGTAGAGGCTCTAACAAATATTAGTGCACTAGGTGAAGTGTTAAATGAGCCAATGAACCCTAAACCATATTTCAAGGAGGGTGGTCTTTGATTATTGATCAATGTATCTAAGGCCTCTTTTCTCTTGTGAAATTTTAAAATTGACTCTTTTAACTCCTTTATTTCATCCTTTAACATTTTATTTTCCTTGATCACATTTTCTAAGCTATATAAATTTTTATTCATTTTATTAAATGATTTTAACAAGTTTTCATTTGAGGTCTTCAATTCTAATGTAAAGTTTATCAAAGACAAAATCTTTTTCTAACTTGGAACATTTATCTTTATAAAATTTCATCTTTGAGAAATACTTTTCTACTCTAAGTTTCATATGTTCAATGAAAACATTTTCATCTAAAGCATCATCAACATCATCATCATATGCAATCAAGTTTAAGGATGGAGTACTTGCCTCATTGGAGTTGTTATTATCTTCAATAGCCATGAGACATAGATTTGCAATTTCTACCCCTTCTTACTCTTCTTCTTCATTTAAGGAATCATCATCCCATGTGGCTTTGAGTGATCTCTTCTTTTTCTTTTCCCACTTTTTTTTTATTTTTCAATTTGAAGCAATCTAACTTGATGTGACCGGATTTTCTACATTCATAACATTTCACTTCATTCTTTTTATCTTTATCTTTGAAGTTGGATTTAGGAAATGTTCCTTTGTTAGCTTGTAGTTTTCTCTTTCTCTTCCAATCACTCATCCTTTTGGATAGCATAGCCAATTATTCTTCATCATCACTATCTTTATCACTGAAGCTCTCAACTTCTTTGATGGCTTTGAGAGCTATTACTTTCCTCTTATCCTTTTCACCTTGTTTTTCTTCTCTTTCAGTGTGCAATTCGAAGGTGAGTAGTTTTCTGACTAGTTCATCGGTTCTCAAAGAGCTAAGGTCATGAGCTTCTTCAATTGAAGAAACTTTATAGACTCAAAGTTCTTCTTTGCTCTAAATGCTCTTGAGATTTTGCTACTAACATCACCTTAATCTGCGACGGATTTGCAACGGATTTGCGACCAATTTCTCAAAATTCCTCTGACTCATCCTTCCGTCGCAAATCCGTCGTAGATCCGTAGCAAATTTGAGACGGAAAACATGTCCGTCGCAGATTTTCGTCGCAAAATTCCGAATATTTTTATAGTGAAATTTGCGACGGCAATAGACGGTAGCAGATCTCCGTTGCAAATTGATTTTTTTAGTGTTTTCTCTCGCGCGAAGTTTCCGCGCCAACTTTTGCGATGGAATGATTTTCGTCGCAGATCTACGACGAATTTGCAACGGATTTGCGACCAATTTCTCAAAATTCCTCTGACTTGTCCTTACGTCTCAAATCCGTAGCAAATTTGCGACGGAAACATGTCCGTCGCAAATGCCGAATATTTTTGTAGTGGGATTTATCGCAATCCTATATCCACTTCCTTAACAACTTGTTAAGGTTCCACTAGTCTTGAGTTTTACAAGCTCAACTCTAACTTAGTCTTTTCACTAGCTCACACCGAACTATTACAATGGTTTGAGATCAATCCTCACAACCCTTAAAAAAGTTTTTCCAGGCTCACTCTCACAACCTAAGTGTTTCTAAGCTCACACTCAAACTTTTGATTATGTTTAATGCTCACACTCAACACTCTAATATTTTTTATCTTTAATCTTTTGATCTTTAGACAAGATAATGAAAAATATTGGTCAATGAAATTACAATTACAATCCAAGTATTCTTTAACTACAAAAATGCAATCTAATGTGGTATTTATAGCTATTTGGCTTAAACTAGCCATTTGAGGTGGTTCCCACATACTTAGTGCTTGTCTTCCACTAATTTAGTGGCTGGAGCTCGGCGTGCGATCGGTCAACTCGACGTGTGGTCGCATAGTTTAAAAGCTCTGTGTAACAGCTAGCTCCAACGGTCAGATTTTATTGTCTGATAGAAATAGATTGCCCAACTTTTCTGTCATGCGGATGCCAGGCTCAGCATGCGGTCACTCTGCATAAAATTACCGTTGCATACAAATTTATTTATCCACGTGTTTATTTATCATTGGTCTGAGGTATTTGGTGCAAAGATTCAAATATGCCAAACTTGTGCTGCCACTCGATTCTTCTGGGTGGTTGCACAAGGTTTTGAGCATCGAGGAAGCACCGTGAGAGCTGACCACTATCTCTTCTATTCTTTTTAGATTTTTAGTCTTTGTTACGTTTGATCGCTCTGGCAACTTGGGCAGTTGCATGAAGTCCTGGCATCTTGACTTCACCACTCACTAGGATGGTGATCCTTTCTATAAGTTTATGAATTTTTACTTTGATTTAGTGCGGTCGCTTGGTGCTCGCATATGGTCCCGTGCATATCGGGCGTTTTGACTTCATCGCTCACTAACAATGTGAAATCTTCTGTGAGAATTGTGGACTTAGCTTAGTTGGCCATAGTTGGCTTGTTTAGCTCGGTGTAGAGGTGTACTACTTGTTTAGCTCGATTGTTCCATCAGGCTGCTTTTAGCTCGACAGTTCAGTTCTCTTAGCTCGGTAGTTCTATATCTAGCTCGTCACTCCATATGTACATTTGGTTCTTTGTTCGGCAAATCTGTGTGTCAGTTTGGTTATGTGCTTGTGCTGAATTTTTACAGTTGCTCGGTCGTTCATTCTGGCGATTGCACAAAGCCGCTCGATTTCTAACTCTTTAAAGTATACTTATTTGAAATCATTAGTTCTTTATCAATTTGATTGTCAATAATCAAAATAGAGTTTGATTTTACACAATCTCAACAAAGTCTGGTTATAATCAAGAAAACTGAACTAAAAAGAAGAATACTTGATAATCACTTTCTTTTTTGTATCTATAGGTTGACCAATTATTTTTGTCAGCTTACATGATTATGGGTACAAATTGTCCTGAGATCTTATGGAGATAGTGAAAATGTGATAAGTAATCTATGGTAAAGTATACTTTATCTACTCTAAAGTTGTTTCTGCAAATAAGACGCTATATATCCCTAACAAGTATATAGCTTAGAGCTCTCGTAATATGCTGGTCACACGATCTATTAACCTAGCATGAGCTGTCTTGAACAATGACTTCTTTTAAGCATATATATCATCATGTGCAAGTATGAGATATTGTTTTTGGGTCAGGTCCACCTATGAATCCAACATTATTTAAATATTATTTAAATATAATATTTATTATTAAATATTATTAAAATAATATTTTAATTAAAAGTTTAAAAGGGAGAGGATAAATTATACTTCGATAAGGATAATCCAAGAGTTTGATTTTATTTGTAAAATCAAACATAATATCCTTTTAGGAAAAGGATGTTAGTGACTTGATATTAATAATTATCAACTAACACAGAAAAAGAACGTAAGTTTTTTATGTTCTCTCTCTGGCTTATTCTCTCCTATGCCATACACTATGAGTATGAGATTAAGAGGTCAAGACTATGAAAAGCCTTAGTTTTTAGACCGTGGAAAGCAAGAACCTTTCCTTTTGGTGATTGTTCTTCAAAGACTAGTAGTACAAAAGAAAGGTTATTTTGTTGCGGGCATCGTCAGCGGTAACATTTGATCATCTTCTTGTATGAATTTAATTTCCAACATATATAAATTAATTATTATTATTATAAATAAATTATTAATTAAATAAACTAATTATTTAAATAAATTATTGATGTATAATCAATTTATTAGAAATATCAAAAGTCATATATTATTGTTTAATTTTTAAAATTTTTAAAAATATATGAATTAATCATTATTATAAATAAATTATTTTATTTATAATTATTTTATTATAAAGGTTAAGAGTCATATATTTTTTAAACATTTTATTTTTTAAAAAAATATATAAGTCAATCAATATTATTTAATTATATTAATGTGTAATTAATTTATAGAACATTAAGCCACAAATATAATTTATTTAATTAATATTATGATATTATATTAATGTGTAATTATTTAATAAAAGGTTAAAATAACAAATATAATTAAATTTTAAATTTTATATAAATAATTAAAATTAATTATGAAAAAAAGAAAAAGTAAAATGACATTATTTTAAAAAATTGATGGAGTGGTACTCTCAAAATACTTCTTTTATGCTTTATATATATATATAACTACTCTCTTATCAGTGCGTTGTTCGGTAATGAAAATTACAAAATACAGATAAATATAATTAATAATAAATAAATATGAAATAATGTATATATAAATTCAAAACAAAATTTATTGTAAAAAATATAACATAAAATATTTACCTTGATTTTTTATTATGGTTCATCGAAACAATATGTGTGTAGGTTTAGTTTTTTTATTTCTTAATTTGATATTTTCACGGATCAAGAATAAAACATTGACAAACTTTTGCTTAAAAAATCATAAATTCTATAAAAAAAATAAGAAAAAATAGAAATTCAAGAAAATTTTTTCGAGTAGAAGAAAAAATAAAAGTTGGAGAATTTATAATCATAGATTTATATTGGAGTTATTATTTATATTATTATTACATAAATTTATTAACATATAATTAATTTGTTAAGAAGGCTGAACGTTATATTTTTAATTATTTAAAATTTTAAATTCCAAAAAAGGATATAAATTAGTATTATAAATAAATTAATAATTAAATGAATTATTTAAATAAATTCTTGATATATAATTAATTTATTAGGAATGTCAAATGTTATATATTTTATTTTTTTAATTTTTTAAATGTCTTAAAATATGTATTAATTATTATAAATAAATTATTTAAGTATTAATTATTATAAATAAGTTATTTAACTTATAATTATTTTATTATGAATGTCAAAAGTTATATATTTTTTTTAGTTTTTCAAATTTCTAAAAATATAGTATATATAAATCAATCAATATTATTAAATTATATTAATTTATAATTAATTTATAGAAGATTAAAAGTCACAAATATTATTTATTTAATCAATATTATAAAATTATATTAATGTGTAATTATTTAATAGAAGATTAAAAGTTACACATAATTAATTAATTATTAAATTTTAAACTATAAAGCCATATGGGTCTACTTCACTACACCAATACTTGGGGCTCTATGTGGAGCAGGAACATACTCTGCTGTCAAACTGCCTGAGGAAGATGGCGATACTCAAGAAAAGCCTTCAACAGAGAGAAGCTCTAAAAGGTGGTTATCAAAAAAATCTAAGTAAAATCCTAAAATTGTATCAGATAAAAGTGCAAATGGTTTTGTATCAAGAAAACAAGATCAAACTACTACATTCAAGTTATAGTAGTGTACATGTACATGTAAAAGAGAAAATATTAATAGAATAACATCTGTGATGCTATCATATATGAAAAAGTACTTTTTTTAACCTTTACCTATAGTATATATTGGATTCCTACAACAAGGTTTTCTAAGAAAGGCCATTTTAGTGCCGCAAAACACTTGTCATTTACTTGTGTGTGTTTGTGTGTGTGTGTATGTTGTAATAACTTCATTTTGAGTGAGGAAATTAAATTTACTATCAAGCTTATTTAAAAAAAAAATTAATAATAAAGGATTTATTCTCTTGAACTAATGCTAATTCCCTAATCGGATGGTTGACAACAAAATATATTCATATAGTCCAAGCATACAGTACCATTAATTGGCAATTCTAATTTTCTCATTTTAATATAAACACTTTAAACAACTTGAAATTAATGCTAATATTTTGCTAAAATTTAATTTGCCAAAAACTCAAGGTACAACTTTGTGTTTGATATCAAAAGTATACTTTAAGAACATAACACTATATATATATATATATATATTGCAGTAGAATACACTCATCAGTAACTATTTTAAATAAGGAAAAATAAACAGAAACTTCAATTACTCTTTTCAAATACAAAGGATAAAATTTCAATTAACAAAAAAAGGGACAGAAGAATATGCAGTAACAGCCGTTAACCTACAAAGCATGGAAATGAAATGGTTAGATACTTGAAACATATATTTAAAAAAAAAAAAAGAGAGAGAGAGAGATTAAAAAACACATGAAAATGGAAATATTTTTTACTATAAATAGAGGAAGAAAAAATACAGGAAAAGGGGAGGAAAAATACAAGAGATATATTGAGAAGAAAAACTCAGAATTAAAAAAAAAAAAGAAGAAGAAGAAGAGAAAGAAGAGCAAAAAATGAGCGCATAAAATCTTTAAAAAATTGTTTCCTGGTAGAGGAAACCTTGTGGCAAATTTAAATTCCATTAAGTGCGGAAAGTGCACCTAACAAAATTCTTAGAAAATAAAGCAATTGATAACAAGAAATCTTCCATTTTTCAGCTATCACAATCAGATAATCACTATTTTGCAAACTCTAATTTTATACTGCAAATTTGAATGCTGATTTATTTTTTTTTATTTTTTTATTTTTTTGTACATTTTTAGATATATGACTTTTTTCAAATACAATCAGAAAGTGACTGTATTATTTAGTATATGATCAAACACATACATGTAATATCTTAAATTAGTTGCCACAAACACTCAGATTATTGTCAAGAAGATATATACATGTAAATGTGCCAAATTAATTATCATAAGAAGTAATAAATAAAATATTGGAAAATAAACAAAATAAAGAATAAAGAATACTTAGCTTTAATTCAGAATTTTTCTTACTCTATTAAACCACAAACCTGATACCAAATAAAAAATAAATAAATAACACTTTAAAAGGGGTATGATAAAAATAAATTTTTAACAAAAATTAATCTTTGAATAATGAACGCATAGTTTTAGATTTGCTTTCATATTTAAAAAAATTATTTTATTTAAATCAAAAATAAAATTGGATTCAAAAATTAAAAAAAAATCAATAATACAACAAGTCTTTGCAAAATAACAAAAAGAAATATTTAGGTTAAAGTAATATTAGAGATCTAATAAACACACAAAAAAAATACAGAAAGCATAAGAAGTAAAATATGAATAAACAAATAAAAAATAAAAATACATAGGCAAATTCGTTTTCCTTAAAGAAAACAACAATAATTAAAAATATATAATAATAAAGTTGAACTTAGAAGGTAGGTGATAAAGCAAAAAAAAAAATAGTTTCGGTATTTTCATAAGAAAAATTTGTTAAAGGAAATTATTATTATTTTTCTTTGAGCAAAACAAATTAAACATAAATAGGAACATAAAATAATAATAATAATAATAATAATAATAATAATAAACTAAAATAAAAAATACTATTTTTTACCTTAAAATGTGGTGACAAAATATAATCTTGAGATGTTTGGGAAGCAAGTGTAAGTTAAGTCAAGGAGAAAAATAAATTAAAAACACAAGAAATGGAGGGTGTTTATTTTCTGTAGAAGTTTTATTAGAAAAGAAAAGACAAAAAAAAAAGGGACACAATAAAGAGGATGCAAAAATATGCACAGCAAAAAAACGTAAAATTCATATCAGAAAAACACAGAGAAGAAAAAAAACAAAGGGAGAAAGAGTGAAAATTGGGAAATAAAATTTTAGAACAGTTTGTTGAAAGAGAAAATTATAGAGAAACTTTAATTTTTATTAGGTACGGGAAGTGTACCTAATGAGAAAAAATTGAAACTCAAGATAATCAGTAATACAAACTTAGTTATTTTCAGCAATCACACAGTCAGTTAATATATCATCATATTTCCTTTTTTTTTTTATTAAACTTAAGTATCATTTTTTTATTGCAAACTATAAATATTTATGTATAATAATATGTAATCAGGAAATGATTACATTTATATATGGGGAATGAGTAAATAATAAAAATATAGAAAATGCATACAGTTAACATAATCACACACTATAAGAAAAATACAAATTAGTTATGAAAATTAGCGACGAATAAAAATAAGTCGCTAAATAGCGAAAGATTAGCGATAAAAAATTATTAGCAACGATTTAGCGACAGATTAGCGATGAATTTAGTGACAGAATAAAATAGTCATTAAATCTAGCGCTAACTATTAGCGTCTTGCATTTAGCGACGGTATTAAAATTACGTCGCTAATAAATAAAAAATAGTGATGAAATTACTTTTTGTCATTTATTAGGGACGGAACACCCTATATGTCGCTAATTTCATCTAAATTAGCAATGAAACTATTTTATCGTTAATTTTTAATTATTTAAAAATACATGCAAAATATTTTAAATAAATGAATTTATTTCTGTCGCTAATTTTAAATATTTTAAAGAGTAGGTAGGATTATTGTGCGGGAATTCAGCAACGTAATTAAGTTTCGTTGCTAATTTTATCGCCAATAATGAATTTTTAAAAATATGTCATATCATTTTAGTGTCGAAACTTAATTCCGTGACTAAAACCTAAATATTTATTATTTTTAACTTTTTTCTTTCATTTTTTCTTCTTCCTTCTTTCTTTCTTTCTTTCTTTCTTCTTTCTGTTCTTCTTCTCCTTCTTTCTTCTCTTTTCTTTCTTCTTTTCTTTCTTTCTTTCCTTCTTTCTTTTGTTGTTTCTTTCTCTCTTCTTTTTTTCTCCTTCTTCTTTCTCCTCTCTCTCTTTTTTTTATTCTTCCTCTTCCTTCTCTTTCTCCTTTCTTCTCTTGAATTTTGATTGAAGGTATTATAATTGCAAATTGATTGAAGGTATGTATTTTTTAAAATTTTTATTTATTTATATTTTTATAATTAGTAATAACTTTTAGAATAAATATTATATTTTGTTGAATAAATAATATTTAGAAAAAAATTTAAAAATCATTTGGTAGAAATTTTTTTAGAAATTATTAGGTTGAATAATTTATTTTTAAATTGAATTAATTATTTGATTGAATAAATAATTTTTAGAATAAATTTTTTAAAATTAATTAATATAGTGATTTATATTTTAGATAAATGTTAGAATAATTTTTTTTAGGAATTTATTTAGTGGAATAATTTATTTTTATGTTTTAGATAAATGTTAGAATAATTTTTTTAGAAATTTATTCAGTGGAATAATTTATTTTTATGTTTTAAATAAATGTTAGAATAAATTATTTCTTAGAGAAATTAGTTAAAAATTTATTTTTTATATATTATTTGGTAAATAATTTAATTTTTATGTAACTAAATTATTTATTAGAATAAATATTTTTTAGAATAAATTTTTTAATAGAATAAATATTTTGGAATAAATTACTTTAGAAATTAAAAATAAAATAAATTATTTTTTAAAGAATAAAATAAATTATTACAAAATTAATTTATTTTATTTTTAAAAAATATTTTTTTAATAAATTAATAATTTAGAGACGAATTTAGCGATAAAAATAAATTATTTTATTTTTTTTAAATAAATTAATATTTTAGCATTGGATTTAGAGATGAATTTTCCGTTGCTAAATTTGTCTTTACTAAAAGGACGACAAGATTAAGTAGCGGCAGATTATCGACAGTAAAATTCGTCGCTAAATACCGACGAAGTAAAAAGTTTAACGCTATTTTTTTAGCGACAACATAAATAGCAACAACATTAAATCCATCGCTAATCTGTCGCTAATGACTGTTAGTGACGAATTTTTAAAAATTAGCGAGGATTTTATCCGTCGCTAATTCTCATTTTTCTTGTAGTCACACATACACACAAAAATCCTAGATTATCCTACAACATTAGCAAAACACATATTAATCAATCGAAAAACACAAAAAACATTTATTATCATGTGAAATAATAATAATAATAATAATAATAATAATAATAATAATAATAATAATAAAAGGTATAAGGAATAATATGTATAATAAGAGAAAAATGAATGTAGTTTCTGAAAGGGGGAGAAAACCTGATTCCCCTAAAATATAAAATATGCATAGATCACTAGATTATTCAAATTAAATTACAAAGGGCTGAATTGCATACCTGACATCATCGTATGTTGATGCTGAAGACGATTTTGGGGTTTGTCGCCTTCCAGGGGATACACACTTTAAGTTTAGCGGAAGCACTACTGAAGGAACGTAATGTTCTCTCAAAATTGTTATGTTCCCCTGGAGACCACGACCCTTTATTTATAACTGATGATGATGATTAATTTCTATTTTGGTCCTTCAACAAAACAGAAATTCTTAACGGTCTCTACACTTATAATCCTATTACGAGTAGGACACCTCAATAGTCAACAATCCTAATTTGATCAAAACTTTAATTTGACTATCTTAATTTGACTGCAATACACATTTAATATTTAAATATATTTAGCCCACATTTAGGATTAATTTTAATCAATATAAAATTAATTCTAACAATCTCCCACTTGGGCTAACATATATTAATTGTAAATGTATATACCTTAATGAGCTCATAAAAGCAGTCATACTGAAGGTGCCTCAAACAATCTCGTCCATTGATTATATTGATAAAGGACTGAAGGGCCAGTCGCCACATTCATCGTGACTCAAACCACCATTAATCACATTACCAATACTCTCAAATGACATAGATCAATAATAGGAGTGTAGCATGGAAACTACATGTAATGTGATCTAATCATGCCTGTTTCCAACTGGTCAATCTTAAGTGAGATTAAACATAAATATAATACAGAGTGTAAAACACATAATAAAATGAAAGAAAAACTCATTTTTCTGTAGAAACTGAATGTACTTTATAAAATATATCCAATGTCAAAGAGAGCATACATAAAACTTAATGCAAACTTAATGAACAAACTCCCACTGAAACTAAATAGTCTCAAATAATGTGACACCCATATGAGCAGTGTTCTCATGAAAAACTTTCGGTATCACAACCTTAGTGAGCGGATCCACAATCATGGAGTTCGATCCAATATGCTCTATGGATATCTGTCCACTCTGTACTCTCTCCCTCACAGCCAGAAACTTTATCCCAATGTGTCTCGATCGAGAAGAGCTTCTGTTGTTGTTGGAGAATAAGACTGCTAAGTTATTATCACAGTATAACTTTAATGGTCTTTCAATGCCATTCACAATGTGCAGCCCTGTGACAAAGTTCCTCAGCTAGATTGCCTGATTGGATACCTCATAACTTGCTACAAATTCTGCTTCCATGGTGGAGGTAGCTACTAGAGTTTGTTTCACACTCTTCCAAGAAATAGCACCACTAGTCAAGAGATATATGTAGCCTGATGTGGATTTTCTACTATCTTGGCATCCCGCGAAATCAGAATCAGTATACCCAATGATCTCAAGCTGATCTGATCTCCTGTATGTGAGCATATGTTCCTTTGTTCTCTGAAGATATCTCAAGACTCTTTTGGTTGCTTTCCAATGATCCATTCCTGGATTGCTGAGATATCGCCCTAACGTGCCAACTATGAATGAAATATCTAGACGAGTGCAAACTTGAGCATACATCAAACTCCCAACTGCAGACGCATAAGGAATCTTCTGCATCTCCTGAATCTCAAGTTCACCCTTTGGACACTGATCAAGACTGAATTTATCTCCTTTAGCAACTGGGGTATCAATTGGTCTACTATTGTGCATATTAAATCTCTTGAGCACTTTCTCAATATAGACCTTTTGTGATAATCCAAGAATACCTCGAGTACAGTCTCGATGCATTTAAATCCCTGATACAAAAGAAGCTTCACCTAAATCTTTCATCTCAAAGTGTTTTGAGAGAAAGACTTTGGTCTCATGCAGCAAGACCTTACAGTTAGTAGCAAGCAATATGTCATCCACATATAAGACCAAATGTAACACCCCCACACTCGGTACAAGCACACTACAAACACCACAATGTAATAAACGTGCACCGAACATAGGGATGCTACTGTAATATCCCGGAATAGACCCTAAGAGTTTTGGAGTTATTGTTGTTGTATTTGGATTTAATGTATATGTATATATGTGAAATATAAGGATAATATATGTAAGACATATACATATACATCACATATACATGGGATATAAAATGGTGCAGGATAAGTGAGTTGTATATATAATTGTATAATTAATTAATAATAATAATAATAATAATAAAGACAAAAAGAAAAGAGAAGAAGAAAGTCAAAGAAAGAATATGTGGTGGAGATTTAAAGTATTATTATTATTATTATTATTATTATTATTATTATTATTATATAAGATAAGAACGAAGGAAAGAAGTAGAACCTTCTTTCTTCTTCTGCTCCTTCTTCTTCGTCTTCTTCTTTTCTGCTTGGTCGAGAGAGAGAGAGAGAGAGAGAGAGAGAGATGATGATTTTGAGAGGATTGAAGATTTTTATTGAAGATTTGGCATATTAACCAAGTAAGTATTCATTCCTTTATATTGATTTTTATGGTTTGAGTTTGGATTTGATGAGGTTTTTGTGAGGATGATGATGAATTGTTGAGATTATTGAGTAAGGATTTAGTGTTAAATGAATTGGGGATTTGAGTATTTGATATATGAGTGATGTATGTTGGTGTTTAAGGAAGTTGAAAATATAAAATTTATGAGTTTGATAATTGAATATTTGTATTGGTATTCAAGTATCTTTTTATTTGATTTGAATTAGGTTGTGAAGGAAGTGGATTGCTCTAAGTTAAGTGGTGAAGAGTTCTTGGAAGGTAAAGTGAATAGATTGAGAATGGTTCTTAAGGTAAGTAAACTACCTAAATTCATCTATTAATAAGATATTGAAACTTAACACATATTCATTTGTAAAAGTGTTAAGGAATTGAATGTTTGGTTGATGTGTTTTAGCAAGGTGAATAATGTGAGAAATATGTAAATTATGTGTTTAGGACATTGATTATGTTCATTTGTGTGGTGTCATATTATGTATGAAGTGTTTGAGTGCAACCAAAGGGGATTTATAAATGTTAGGGGCTTAAATTCATGTGTGACACGGCCAAAAACAAGGAGAGACACGGCCAAGTCAAGGGAATTGGTTTGATTTTGGAGAGACACGATCACAGTCTCAGCCGTGTTCTCTGCCCGTGTTTGTCACTGCCAGATTTTTATGGAGAGACACGGCCGTGTCCCTTGCCCGTGTCTGTGACTGTATGATTTTTGTTGTGAGACACGGCCACTGGCTCAGCCGTGTCACTTGCCGTGTCACCTACTGCCTGAAATTGTGTTGAGAGACACGGCCGTGTCGCCTGGCCGTGTTCACTACTGCCAATTATGGTTGAGAGACACGGCCACAAGCTTGGCCGTGTCCCTCAAATGGTGTTGGCCGTGTCCCTCAAATTTGTTAGTTAATGATTATTCTTGTCTTGTTGAATCCTCCAAAGGTATTATTATATCTATACTTCAAATGTATGTGAAATAAATGTATGTTGAGGATTCCAAATCTAAGAGTAAGGTAAATTATATATGTGTATATCAATGATGATCATTCTTGATGAATGTTTTATGTGTTTGATTATGAATATGTAAATAATGAAATATTCTAATGTGAATTGAGACTAAATAAGATGTGATGTATTTGTGATTTATAATGATGACATATGAAATGTGTAGTATATGGGATAAATGATTGTGTATGTGAAAGATAAAATGCTATGATATGAATTGAGATATGATGATCCAAATGAAATATAAAGCCATTGTGATTGGCTATGATGATCTAAATGATATATGAAGCCATTGTGATTGGCTATGATGATTCAAATGAAATGTGAAGCCATTGTGATTGGCTATGATGATTCAATTGGAAATGAAATTGATAAGGAAATAATAAATGAATTGTGTGTCTAATATGTTATTCATTTTCAGAGTTTTGTTGTTGGTGGCATGCCTATAGTAACAATCTCTTGAAGTTAGGTTGGGCTTGATCCTTGAAGCCAAGTTGGGTTGAAGTTTAACATGTTTTACTCCCCTTGAAGCTTGGTTGGGTCTAGTCCTTGAAGCCTAATTGAGATGTTACAACCCTTGAAGCTAGGTTGGATTGGTTCTTGAAGCCAAGTTGGGTTGATACTTAGCATGCTTTGTTCCCCTTGAAGCTTGGTTGAACCTTAATCCTTGAAGCCTAGTTGGGATAATGATAAATGTGATAATTAAACCAAAACATTAACTCTGAAAGTGGAATGGCATATTAGTGTTCTTGGGCCCATGTGTGTGTTTGTATATATATATATATATGTGATTCCTGAATAATGAAAATGAATAATGAGATATATGTTTGTCCTTGTTTTAATGTGAACTATGGAAGGAAATTAATGTTGTGTGATATATAGTGATAATTATGGAATGAGATGCATACAATACATAAGTGAATTATTGAAGATGAGTATAGCTTGAGAAGCTATGTGAAATGATGAGTTTATGATGTGTAAATTGTATATGATGTGTTAGACAAAAGATCTCTATTTTGATCCTTGACAACTCAAATGGATGATCTATTTAACTTGTGTTTAAGAATCTTGTTGCAGGATTAGGTTGCCTCAAGTAAAGCAAGACAGAACAATTCTAGCGGTCGCACCAGACCAGAATACGACCGCTACATGCAATTACAGAATGAAACCTTATCACAGTAGGTTTCGCGGTCAGAAGTTCGACCTCAGTCGCGACCGCGCCTCAAGAATGGCGGCCGTCCAAAATACTTGCCCGACCGCTACTCAAGGAACTTAAATCACAGTAAGGTTCGCGGTGACAAGAACGGTGAATGATTCGACCTCGCTAATCAATTTAGCGACCGCCCATTCAGAATCGCGACCGCCCAACAATTCAAGAAGAAATTGCTCAAAGAGACAGTAGTGTTCGCGTCCACAGGTGCGTCCAGAAGTTCGACGCGAAACTGTGAGTTCGATCGCGAGATTCTGCATAGGGCGACCGCGAGATTCAAATTATGGCGGACATTCAGTTTTGCTCTGTCAGAGAATGACACGTAATATGACCGTTGTAAACCCACTCGAAGATTCAAAAAGGGCGACCGCACCTCTGCTTGGCGCGACCGTCCCGACAAACAAAGCATGGGCAAGAAACAGTCCGACAAACACAGCATGGACAAGATTCCAGCTGCAGAGCACTAAAATTCGACCGTTGTAGCTTTTTCAAAAGCAGCGACCGTCCCTTGTTAAAGGACGACCGCGAGAAGCATGAGCGCGACCATCCTTGCATGAAGGGCGACCGCGAAGTGCTTCGGACAGTTTAAGTAAAGAAGGTCTATTCTGCCAAGACTTTATTCAAAACTTCAATAACGGCTAGTAAGACCACATTGGCTATAAATACAATGTCTCTATGAGAAAACAAAAAAGTGAAGTAAAAAAAGAACAATCAAGAAATCAGATTTTCAGAGCCAAGCAACAAATTTTCTTTTACTTAAACTTACAATTAAATTGTAATGAATGTTAGGTGTGATCATTGAAAACACCATTGTATAAGTTTGAGTGTAAGCTTGGGAAACACTTGGGTTGTGAGAGTGAGCCTTGTAAAACTCTTGATTAGGTTGTAAGTGTGAGCCTTAGAAAAACACTTGTGAAGTTAGGTGTGAACTTGTGAAAACACCAAAGTTGGAAGTGAGCTTGTAAAAACTTCAAAGAATAGTGGAACCTTAACAAGTTGTTAAGGAAGTGAATGTAGGATTGAGGTAAATCCGAACCACTATAAATCTTGTGTGTTCTTTCTTTCCTTCATTACTCAACCAACTTTCTATTCCGCATTTGTGTTTGTTGAGTTTTTTAATTTGCCATCATTTCGTGAGGAAACCAATTCACCCCCCCCCCCTCTTGGTTGCCATCTTGGGACAACAATTGGTATCAGAGCCCTGAGATTTCTTAAACTTAATTGTGAAATCTGATCCACTATGGCAACTTCTTCTTCATCAAGCTCTCATAGAAATCTTAACTCTATTCTTAGACCCTATTTTGATGGAACTGATTACTCATACTGGAAACACAAAATGTACTTGTTTCTAGATAGTGAAGGGATTGAACTATGGGATTTCGTGGAAAGTGAGTGGAAATCTCCTACTCATGAAGTTGACGGTATTCAAGTTCCTCTTCCCAAAGCTCAATGGTCAACTAGCAATATCAGAGATCGATTCAAGAACAATAGAGCTGCTTCCATCTTGATGAACTCCATTTCAAGAGAAGAAGGTGAAAGAGTTCAACATTTAACTTGTGCACATTGCATTTGGAAAACACTTGAAAACTACCATGAAGGTACGACTCAAGTAAGATTCACCAAAAAACAAATGCATGTTCATGAGTATGAGCTATTCAAGATGAAACCAAATGAAAACGTCATCGACATGACAAATCGCTTGCTTGCTATTGTCAATGAACTAAAGAAGTATGGCAAGGTATATGATCAAGGTGATGTAAACAGTAAAATCTTGAGAGCCCTAAGAGCTAGAAAGAACTTTGAATCCAAAGTATCATCCATAGAAGAAGCTCATGATCTCAGCACATTAAGAACCGACGAGCTAGTTGGTAAATTACTCACTTTTGAGCTGCACAGTGAAAAAGAAGAAGATCAAGGTGAGAAAGAAAAGAGAAAACCAATTGCACTCAAAGCAATCAAAGAAGCTGAGAGCTCAAGCAATGAAGGTACTGATGATGAAGATGAAATGGCAATGTTCTCAAAAAGAATCAATGAATGGAAAAGAAAGAAAAGATTACAAGCAAACAAAGGTACACCTCCTAAATTCTCCTTCAAAGATAAAGAAAAGAAAAATGAGGTAAAGTGCTATGAATGTGGAAAAACTGGTCACATCAAATCGGATTGCTACAAATTAAAGAACAAAAGGAAATGGGATAAAGAAAAGAAAAAGTCTCTCAAAGCCACATGGGATGACTCTTCTTCAAGTGAGGAAGAAGAAGAAGAAGGAATTGCAAATCTATGTCTCATGGCTATTGAAGATGACTCCAATGAGGTAAGTACTCAATCCTTTGATCTTATAGCACATGATGATATAAATGATATAGATGATAGTGATTTGATTGAGCACATGAATTTTAAAATAGAAAAATATTATTCTAAAATGATGCTTTACAAAGAGAAAAACTCTAAGTTAGAAAAAGATTATATATGCTTAAAGAATTCTACCTTAGAATTGAAAACCTCAAATGAACACTTGATGAACACAATAGGAGAATTAAAGAAAAGCTCACATGACTTAGAAAAAGTGATTAAAGAGAATGAGACATTGAAGCATGAACTAAAAGAACTAAAAGAATCAATTTCCAGATTTCATAAAGGAAAGGAAGCATTGAACACATTAATTAATAATCAAAGATCACCTTCCTTGAAATATGGATTAGGATTCAATGGCTCAACCAACATTGCACCTAGCAAACCAACATTTGTGAAAGCATCTACAACTAAAATTTCTGATGTTCATATCAAAGATGCTTGCACCAAGTCTAAAAGAACTAGTTATGGTTCACTAGGAGATAAAGCCAAAAATAATTATGCATTGTTGTTCACTAAATTTGCACAAAAGAAATCACATACTTGTAGTTGTATGTATAATGCAAAAAGAAAAATGCAGAAGAATAGAATACCATGGCAATGCACATATTGCATGAAATTTGGACACAAAAATTTTTCTTGTTATATAAGAAAGGCACATCTCAAGTTAGAAGGCACTTTTTCTACTAACCATCAAGGACCCAACTTCAAGTGGGTACCTAAAAGAAGATGATCACAATTGTTTTGCAGGTATGCCTAAAATCTACTACCAATGAAAGCACATGGCTTGTGGATAGTGGATGCTCAAGGCATATGACTGGAAATGCAAAGCTCTTTACAAGTATTACCTACAAACATGGAGGTAACGTAACTTTTGGAAACAATGCTAAAGGTAAAATTCTTGGTGTTGGCTCCATTGGTTCTATTGGTAAGGATTTAATTGAAGATGTATGGCTTGTTGATGGTTTGAAACATAACTTGCTAAGTGTTAGTCAACTTTGTGATAAAGCATACTTTGTCGAGTTTGATTCCAAGGAATGCAAAATCACAAACTCAAATAATGTTATCATATTTAAAGGTACTAGAACAAACAACACTTACAATGTCAGCATACATTCAAATCATACATGTTTAATGTCCACTAATAATGATGCATGGTTATGGCATAGAAGACTAGGACATGCTGGTATGGATCAATTGAAATATATTTATAATGAGAACTTAGTTGATGGCTTACCTAAGATAAAATATGATAAAGATAGAATTTGTGAACCTTGTCAACATGGTAAGCAACATAAAAGCTCATTTAAATCAAAGAGTATTATAAGTACCTCTAGACCTTTAGAGCTCATTCATTTAGACTTGTTTGGACCAAATAGAGTTACAAGCTTAGGAGGCAAATCATATGCATTTGTTCTTGTTGATGATTACTCTAGATTCACATGGGTTAATTTCTTAGCTCAAAAGAATGAAGCCTTTAATTGCTTCAAAACATTTGCAAAAAGAGTTCAAAATGAAAAAGGATATGTGATCACATCTATTAGAAGTGATCATGGTAAAGAATTTGAAAATGAAAATTTTGAAACCTTTTGCAATGAACTTGGCATTTCACATAATTTTTCTGCTCCTAGAACTCCACAGCAAAATGGTGTAGTTGAAAGGAAAAATAGAACTTTAATTGAAATGGCTAGAACAATGCTCAATGAATATGATTTACCATCTTATTTTTGGGCAGAAGCCGTTAATACAGCTTGCTACATTGCAAATCGTGTTTACAAAAGGCATTTAACTAATAAAACTTCTTATGAGCTATGGAATGGAAGAATACCCAGAATTGGATATTTTAGAGTATTCGGATGCAAATGCTTCATATTGAATACCAAGGATAATCTTGGAAAATTTTCATCCAAATCAGATGAATGCATATTCTTAGGATATTCATCATATAGCAAAGCATATAGAGTATTTAACATGAAAACTCTAGTAATAGAAGAATCAATGCATGTTGTATTTGATGAATCATCTAAACTTGATCAAAAGAAAGGTATTACTTTTAATGACCCTGCAGATAATCTTGAACCTCTTGAATCTATTGATGCTCCAAAGATCAATCAACTTGAAGAAAAGACTCAGGATCTACCTAAGGATTGGCAATACAAGAAAGATCATCCAAAGGAACTCATCATTGGAGAAACATCTAAGGGAGTAATCACTAGATCTAAAATTAATCATGTTGATGTTAATTTTGCTTTTGTTTCTCAAATTGAACCAAAAACTGTTGAGGAAGCTTTAAATGATGAAAATTGGATAACTGCAATGCAAGATGAACTTAATCAATTTGAAAGAAATAATGTTTGGCAACTTACTCCTAGACCTAAAGATCATTCTATAATAGGATGCAAATGGGTTTATAGGAATAAGCTTGATGAAAATGGTCACATTATTAGAAATAAAGCAAGATTGGTAGCCAAAGGTTATAATCAAGAAGAAGGTATTGATTATGATGAAACCTTTGCCCCTGTAGCCAGATTAGAAGCTATTAGAATATTACTTGCTTTTGCATGTCATATGAATTTTAAGCTTTATCAAATGGATGTTAAAAGTGCATTTCTAAACGGACTCATAAATGAAGAAGTTTATGTTGAACAACCTCCTGGATTTGAAAACTACAAATTTCATGATCATGTTTTCAAACTTACCAAAGCTTTATATGGATTGAAACAAGCACCTAGAGCATGGTATGATAAACTTAGTGCATATTTGCTTGAAAATGGTTTTGCAAAAGGAAAAGTAGACACAACTCTCTTTGTTAAAAAGGATAAGCATAACATTTTGATTGTACAAATTTATGTGGATGACATAATATTTGGAGCTACTGATGAAGCCTTGTGCAAAGAATTTGCTTCTTGTATGACCAGGGAATTTGAAATGAGCATGATGGGTGAACTCAAGTTCTTCCTTGGATTGCAAGTCAAGCAATGTAAAGATGGGATCTTCATCAACCAATCCAAATATACAAGAGAACTCATGAAGAAATTTGGAATGGATGGCTGCAAAACTAGCAAAACTCCCATGAGCACATCCTTGAAATTAGGTAAAGATGACAATGGTAAAGCAGTAGATGAGAAGAAATATCGAGGTATCATCGGATCACTACTTTACTTAACCGCATCTAGGCCTGATATAATGTACAGTGTATGTCTATGTGCTAGATTTCAAACCTGTCCTAAAGAATCACACTTGAATGCCACTAAAAGAATCTTGAAATATTTAAGTGGTACAATGCAATTAGGACTTTGGTATCCAAAGAACACATCATTTCATATTATAGGATTTTCAGATGCAGATTATGCAGGTAGTATCTTAGATAGAAAAAGCACAACAGGAGCATGTCACTTTCTTGGTAATTGTTTAGTTTCTTGGCATAGTAAGAATCAAGCATCAGTTGCTTTATCCACAACGGAAGCTGAATATGTTGCAGCTTGTTTTTGTTGCACACAAGTATTATGGATGAAACAACAATTGCTTGACTATGGTAAAGTTTTTAACAATATTTCCATTAAATGTGACAACACTAGTGCTATCAATTTGTCTAAGAATCCTATACAACATTCTAGATCCAAGCATATAGATATTAGACATCATTTTTTGAGGGAAAATGTGCAAAATCAGAACATAATTCTAGAATTTATTGAAACACAAAATCAACTTGCAGATGTCTTTACAAAACCATTGAATGAAGATAGACTTAATTTTATTAAACTTAATTTAGGAATGATTGATGGAAATACTTTGAATTAATTGCCTATCAATGAAGTTTCTATGTGCATGAATTTAATGGTTCTTAACACTCTAGAAATATTTTCTATCTTTCCATGAATCTTTCAATTTTTAAGTCTTTAGCAGTCCTTTCGCGATCGCTATCTTGTCTGACAGTTTCATTCAAACTAATGACTCTGTGCGCGGTCGAGAAAATTTTGTGCGTGGCTGCACCAATTTGAATAGTTTCGACCGTTACAGACAATTTCTTCTCTCGCGAGCGTACTTATCTTGAAAATGGTCGCTAGACCTCATTTCGCGATCGCACCTTGTTCAATGTGCGACCGCACCCTGTACACTCTGCTCGAAAATTTATAACCGTTGGCTGTGTGACAGGTCGCAAATCTTGACTTTCAATAGTCATAAATGGCTATTTTCGTTATTTCATCTATTTAAGAGCATAATAAATAATTTTCTTTGATATTTTGCTTCTAAAAACATTCTGAAACCCTAAAATCTTCTCCTCATCATCTGTCATTCAATTGAACCTCTGTTTTCCTGCTCTCTTCTGTTCTTTCTGTTTCAATGGCTCCCAAAAGAAAAACCACCTCCAAAATTAAGGGTCAAGCCAAGAGAGTTCCAGGAATCACCATTAGAGAACCTGTTGTTGAACCTCCATCTCCTCCTCAATCCAAAAGAGGTGAGAAAATTCACAAACCTCACCACCAAACCTCTGAGGAAGACATTAGGTATGCTATGCTTAAGAAAAAGAAGGTTGAAGGCACCAAATCACCTTTTGGTGGAATGCTTTCTGCATTGGGCATCAAGGACGAAATTGAGAGATTGTTGGATGTCCTTGGATGGAGAAAATTTGTCTTTCCAGAAGAGGTAGGCTACTCTAGTCTTAGCAAAGAATTTCTGATGTCTCTTCAAATAGAAAAGAGTGCAAATTCTGCACTAGGGTGGTATGGAGTTAGATTTAAGCTCTTTGATCAATACCAAGCCCTATCTCTAGAAGATTTTGGTAGCATTTGGAACTTCCCTTCTGAAGGTATAACCTCTTACAATGACCAAATGTTCTCCAACCGAACCCTTTCTGATTTCTGGCAAGAAATTTCCATTGAAACTTCCTTTGAAAAAGAATCCAAAGCCAGACATATCAAAACTCTCACCCACTGGATGCTCCATAGGATTATCACTTATACCATCCACCAAAGAGCAGATGGAAATGAGAAAGTCACCAAAAGAGACCTCATCTTTATGTATGCTTTCACCCATAACATCAAAATAAACTCCACCAAGTTCTTGATAGACACCTTCTTTCATCATGCTGTTACAAGAACTGGTACATTCTTCCTATCCTCTCAAGTTACTCAAATAGCTAGGCACCTAAACCTTCTGAATGATTTGAACTTAGCTACCTTGAGAAACCCTTTCACTCTAGCTTCCAGTGCTATCACAATAGATTACTTAGAGCATGCTGGATGTGTTAGGAAAATTGAAGGATCATATGTATACTACTTTGGCAAGAAAGGAGTAATGGATAAACAAAAGAAGAGGCCAAGATATACAATTGAGGAAGAAGGAGATTCAGTTGAAGTTGCTGTGGAATTACCTCCAAAAGCAACTTCATCAAAAGTTGCTCAAGAAACTACTTCATCCTCCACTCAACTCATCCTCCAAGCTATCAAAACTCTTTCCAGGAAATTCTCCAAGTTCAAGAAAAGTGTCTCCAAGAGATTTCAGCACTTGAACAAGAGAATTGACCTTATATCTCATATGCACCATGATCTCTATGACATGCAAGGAAAATTGGACTTGCCTCAGTGCAACCTTGAAGATTGGGATATAAGTGATCATACCCAAAGCATTCCTGAAGAAGAAGAGTCCATCAGCACTAGCTCTGCCTCTGTTGCTCCTAAAGATAAAGGAAAAGCTCCTTTAGTTGAAGAAGAACTAGATGTAGATGATGACTCTGAATAGCTTAAAACTTTTTGTCTCTATTGTTTGCATTTTCATATGATTATTGCTTTATTTTCTGCCTTTGTACTTTTCTCTATCCTTAATAAACATGTTTGTTTCAAATGTTATTTGTTTTTCCTTATTTGTTTTTGTTTTGATTGTTGCTTTTAATATCTTATCCAATGGAAGACACATTTGTTTAAACATTTGATTTATTTTGCCTATGACAATGGGGGAGAAAATAACAACATAATGGAATGAATGGAATGAAACTCAGTAAACATAATAGGGGAGAAACAATGGGGGAGAAAATAGTACAATGAATTGTTTAAACTGTTTATACATAACCTAATGCACCAAGATTATCACAATGCTCTTAATCATGACTTATGCATAAATCAAGGGGGAGCATTTTAGACTTATTATTTTTTCATCATTCCATTTGAATTGCCAAAGTCAAAATGGGGGAGATTGTTAGACAAAAGATCTCTATTTTGATCCTTGACAACTCAAATGGATGATCTATTTAACTTGTGTTTAAGAATCTTGTTGCAGGATTAGGTTGCCTCAAGTAAAGCAAGACAGAACAATTCTAGCGGTCGCACCAGACCAGAATACGACCGCTACATGCAATTACAGAATGAAACCTTATCACAGTAGGTTTCGCGGTCAGAAGTTCGACCTCAGTCCCGACCGCGCCTCAAGAATGGCGACCGTCCAAAATACTTGCCCGACCGCTACTCAAGGAACTTAAATCACAGTAAGGTTCGCGGTGACAAGAACGGTGAATGATTCGACCTCGCTAATCAATTTAGCGACCGCCCATTCAGAATCGCGACCGCCCAACAATTCAAGAAGAAATTGCTCAAAGAGACAGTAGTGTTCGCGTCCACAGGTGCGTCCAGAAGTTCGACGCGAAACTGTGAGTTCGATCGCGAGATTCTGCATAGGGCGACCGCGAGATTCAAATTATGGCGGACATTCAGTTTTGCTCTGTCAGAGAATGACACGTAATATGACCGTTGTAAACCCACTCGAAGATTCAAAAAGGGCGACCACACCTCTGCTTGGCGCGACCGTCCCGACAAACAAAGCATGGGCAAGAAACGGTCCGACAAACACAGCATGGACAAGATTCCAGCTGCAGAGCACTAAAATTCGACCGTTGTAGCTTTTTCAAAAGCAGTGACCGTCCCTTGTTAAAGGACGACCGCGAGAAGCATGAGCGCGACCATCCTTGCATGAAGGGCGACCGCGAAGTGCTTCGGACAGTTTAAGTAAAGAAGGTCTATTCTGCCAAGACTTTATTCAAAACTTCAATAACGGCTAGTAAGACCACATTGGCTATAAATACAATGTCTCTATGAGAAAACAAAAAAGTGAAGTAAAAAAAGAACAATCAAGAAATCAGATTTTCATAGCCAAGCAACAAATTTTCTTTTACTTAAACTTACAATTAAATTGTAATGAATGTTAGGTGTGATCATTGAAAACACCATTGTATAAGTTTGAGTGTAAGCTTGGGAAACACTTGGGTTGTGAGAGTGAGCCTTGTAAAACTCTTGATTAGGTTGTAAGTGTGAGCCTTAGAAAAACACTTGTGAAGTTAGGTGTGAACTTGTGAAAACACCAAAGTTGGAAGTGAGCTTGTAAAAACTTCAAAGAATAGTGGAACCTTAACAAGTTGTTAAGGAAGTGGATGTAGGATTGAGGTAAATCCGAACCACTATAAATCTTGTGTGTTCTTTCTTTCCTTCATTACTCAACCAACTTTCTATTCCGCATTTGTGTTTGTTGAGTTTTTTAATTTGCCATCATTTCGTGAGGAAACCAATTCACCCCCCCCCCCCCTCTTGGTTGCCATCTTGGGACAACATGATGATATATGATGTGTGAAATGTATATGAATGTGGAAATAGTGGATATTGTTTCATGAAGACTTTGATAAGTCATTGGATTGTGAATTACTGAAATAAAATGTATGAATATGTATATTGGTAAAACATTAGTAGAAGTATATATATATGAAAAGTATAGCCAAAAAGGGAAAAACATGGTAAGAAAATAATGACATAATAAGTTAAAATGAAAATATGATTTTCTCTATTGTATGTGTATATGATTTATTTGTATTACTAAGCTCTCGGGCTTAGCGCGGTTGTGTGATCGCGCAGGTGATTATGCGGTTGATCGGGAAATCAAGCAGTTATGCCACGAGAAGAGTAAGAGTGTTCTGAGACCAACTAGCAGGTGATGCATACATGTAAAGTTTAATTTTGTTATATTATTCACAATCATATATTCATATGTATAATGATTTACTAAATGTTATTAAAATCTAAAGATAGTATTGTTTGAACTTGGATAAGATTTTTTTTAAATTAAAACTAGAAGTGACATTCTTACACTCTATATACGTATTGTATGTATACTAGGTATATGTATAGTACCTATATAGAGTGTGAGGGTGTTACAATTATTTTGGTATCAGAGCTTAGGTTCGAGATTCTCGGCCTAAGTAGAATTAAAAAGAGAAAGTTTTGAAAAGCTTAAAGAGAAGTGAAAAGAAAAGTTTTGAAATGAAATTTGTAATACATGCATATGCATTCACATCTAGGTTGGTCTCGAACGTGGCATTATGTGATTTGTGATGTATTGGAACGATTTGAGATGAATGATAGTGTGTGAATAAAATTTTATATGGAAGTAATAATTTGAAAAAGAAATGATATGACAATTTGTACAAGATTAATTGATAAATTCAGGAATGGGATTTTACTTAAGGAAAGTAAATTCTGAAGTATTGATTATTGAAAAGTGATTGGAAAATAAAGAAATGAAAAAGAGAATAAAGTTGGAAATGAGTTGAAAATAAAATCAAGATTAGAGTATGTACTCTTTCCTCTATGATTTGAATCTCTTTATGACAAAGTTTATGTTTAGTTTGTTAGAAAGAGGAAATATGGTGAGATTGTTATTATGGAAGGATATGTTATTTAAAGGAAGAGAGTATGGTAGAATATTGAATGAATTGAGTTATATAGATAAAGTGTGATTATTTAAAGTTTGGGGTATATAAAGCTAAGGTTGTGTTTAAAAGAAAAAGAGATGATATGGGTATAGTTTGTATTGTTTTTCTTTATGTAAACATTGTGATTTCAATGTTGGAAATGTGAAATGTTTGCATATTGTGAAAGCTCATGGTAACAGTGATAATATATGATAGTTGGATTTTTGAAATGAGCTTAAGACTTGTGAGAATTATATGTTTGATGTTGCTTTGTGATATATATATATAATGTTTAAAAGTTGATATTAATAAAAGATTAGTTTGGTAAACTGAAGTTTAAGTGGAGTAGTAAGTTGAAAGGTTAAAGTTTTAATGGAATTTGATAAAGATTATTTGGATACTAATAGTTTAATGTATATTTAATACATGAGCTATGTGAATTGAATAATGTGATTAATAGTATGAGAATTTGTTTAAAGTTTAAAGAAAGTGAGTAAGTAAGTGGAAGTGAGTTATTTTAAGTTATTTGAGTAAAAAGGATAAAAATGGATATGAAGATATATTAAATGCTTTTAAAGATAAAAGTGAAGGAGATGTCACATTAGGATTGTGACTAAAATGTATATGAAATGTTATTATGGTTAAAATATTTATATATTTGTTGTGATGATACATACTCTATACCATATTGAAGAAATGAGGATGATAGTGTTCAAAGGAAAGTGATAAACATTAGTTTTGTATGGAATGTATGAAGAAGGAAAATAAAATAAGAACATATAATTAAGTATATACATGTATAGGATGTATGAGTTGAGTTTTTCTATATGAATGAAATTATATTATGTAAGAAATATGAATCACATTATGAATGTATATGTGGTACAAATATTGGATTAGTAATATGGAGAATGATATTGTATGTATTGGTGAACCTAATAAAGATTAGGTTATGATTTGAACAAACTAGATAAATTTTATAATGAAATTGTTATGGTGATCACTAAACTGATGATCATATAATATTTAGAGTTCCAAAGTATCCACATATGGAAAAGTATTATGTATTTGTATATTGTAAGAGATTGTAAATGGAATAGAAAGGAAGTGACAAAAGAGAAATTATGTAATGTTTACATGATGGAATATGTGTTCATACAAGAAAATAATAATATTGTTGAAACATGAATTAAGCTAGTGATGATTAAATAATCTAGTGCAAATTGGGTGATAACGGAGTTGGAATGTGTTGACTCTTGAGGTAGCCAAGGTTTGGAAATGAATACAAAATTTTTGAGATCCAATTTAGTATGGTAATTGAAAAGGTTGGAAAAAGAATAATAAAGGAACCATATGGATTTATAAGTTTCAATTATGACCCTTAATCTTTTATAATCCTATGGTTTGTTTAGTATATTGTGGTTGATTAATCTTGTTATTTTCTGATTTGGGATTGAGATCACATGATTATATTATAGTTCTGATGAGATTGATAATTATGATGTGGTAAAGTGATAATTTATTATCTTATGTTAGAAATCTGGTTATAGTTATGAAACGTAAGGAAACAGAAGAGAATTATGAAAATGTGTTAAGTATGGATAACATTTATTGTTAAGATAGCAATGGTGTGATATATGAAAAGATATTGGAAAGAGAGAAATTACAAAAAGGTGATTGGAAGTTATGCTAAATATATGTATGGTGTAAAGTGAATGGGTTTAAAGTTTAAGTGAATGAATTGTACATAATCAATATGATATGAGATTATCATAAGAATTGGTAGAAATGATAATTTGATTAAATATGGATCGGAAGAGATCAGAAATTGGATATAAGTTTGGTTGAATGGAATGAGGATATATATAGTGTGAAATCTAATGATAAATTCAAATAAATATTTGTTGGTTTGAATTGAATAGGATTGAAGTGTGAATATTTTGTAATAGATAAATCAATGATCTAAGTTGCGTTAAGATTGTGAATCATTATTAAGATTTAATATGTATAGTTATACTAAGAGTATAAAATTTATATGATAGTGTATATGATGTAAACTTTTATAATGTGGATGGATATGAATGAATGAAGTCATATCAGTTGTAAATAGTGATGAAAAGGGAAAAGAATTGATTATCTATTAAATAAGTTTACAATGGTTGTATCAATATTAATATTAAGTGAAAAACATGATAGTGAAAGATTTAAGTGTAAGCAAAATGAAAAGATTGTTACCAATCAGGGTTTGATAAGTGGCTACTTTTAAAAGTGATTGTAATGATAAGATAAACAATAGTATGGTATAATTCAATAATTTCCAAGGTTAAAGTAAAGAGATTATTTATAAAGAGATGAAGTGATATATATATTTTGAATGTAATAGATGTATGGAGTATATAGACTATAAGATGAGTTGATTATTGTATAAAGAAAATTCATTGGGAATGTAATGAGCTATCTGGGTGGCTCTGTTGAGAAAGTTATAAGATAAAAATATATTAATAATGATGAGTTATGATTGGCTTAAAGGGGGAGAGTAAAAGTTATGTGATTTGATAAATTATAATGTAAGATACGATTATCTTCATATGAAAATTAAGATGGTATTATGTTAGGAATGGGTTGTTATTGTGTTAGATAATTTCGAGGACGAAATTATTTAAGGGGGAGAGAATTGTAATATCCCGGAATAGACCCTAAGAGTTTTGGAGTTATTGTTGTTGTATTTGGATTTAATGTATATGTATATATGTGAAATATAAGGATAATATATGTAAGACATATACATATACATCACATATACATGGGATATAAAATGGTGTAGGATAAGTGAGTTGTATATATAATTGTATAATTAATTAATAATAATAATAATAATAAAGACAAAAAGAAAAGAGAAGAAGAAAGTCAAAGAAAGAATATGTGGTGGAGATTTAAAGTATTATTATTATTATTATTATTATATATATATAAGATAAGAACGAAGGAAAGAAGTAGAACCTTCTTTCTTCTTCTGCTCCTTCTTCTTCGTCTTCTTCTTTTCTGCTTGGTCGAGAGAGAGAGAGAGAGAGAGAGAGAGAGAGAGAGAGAGAGATGATGATGATGATTTTGAGAGGATTGAAGATTTTTATTGAAGATTTGGCATATTAACCAAGTAAGTATTCATTCCTTTATATTGATTTTTATGGTTTGAGTTTGGATTTGATGAGGTTTTTGTGAGGATGATGATGAATTGTTGAGATTATTGAGTAAGGATTTAGTGTTAAATGAATTGGGGATTTGAGTATTTGATATATGAGTGATGTATGTTGGTGTTTAAGGAAGTTGAAAATATAAAATATATGAGTTTGATAATTGAATATTTGTATTGGTATTCAAGTATCTTTTTATTTGATTTGAATTAGGTTGTGAAGGAAGTGGATTGCTCTAAATTAAGTGGTGAAGAGTTCTTGGAAGGTAAAGTGAATAGATTGAGAATGGTTCTTAAGGTAAGTAAACTACCTAAATTCATCTATTAATAAGATATTGAAACTTAACACATATTCATTTGTAAATGTGTTAAGGAATTGAATGTTTGGTTGATGTGTTTTAGCAAGGTGAATAATGTGAGAAATATGTAAATTATGTGTTTAGGACATTGATTATGTTCATTTGTGTGGTGTCATATTATGTATGAAGTGTTTGAGTGCAACCAAAGGGGATTTATAAATGTTAGGGGCTTAAATTCATGTGTGACACGGCCAAAAACAAGGAGAGACACGGCCAAGTCAAGGGAATTGGTTTGATTTTGGAGAGACACGATCACAGTCTTAGCCGTGTTCTCTGCCCGTGTTTGTCACTGCCAGATTTTTGTGGAGAGACACGGCCGTGTCCCTTGCTCGTGTCTGTGACTGTATGATTTTTGTTGTGAGACACGGCCACTGGCTCAGCCGTGTCACTTGCCGTGTCACCTACTGCCTGAAATTGTGTTGAGAGACACGGCCGTGTCGCCTGGCCGTGTTCACTACTGCCAATTATGGTTGAGAGACACGGCCACAAGCTTGGCCGTGTCCCTCAAATGGTGTTGGCCGTGTCCCTCAAATTTGTTAGTTAATGATTATTCTTGTCTTGTTGAATCCTCCAAAGGTATTATTATATCTATACTTCAAATGTATGTGAAATAAATGTATGTTGAGGATTCCAAATCTAAGAATAAGGTAAATTATATATGTGTATATCAATGATGATCATTCTTGATGAATGTTTTATGTGTTTGATTATGAATATGTAAATAATGAAATATTCTAATGTGAATTGAGACTAAATAAGATGTGATGTATTTGTGATTTATAATGATGACATATGAAATGTGTAGTATATGGGATAAATGATTGTGTATGTGAAAGATAAAATGCTATGATATGAATTGAGATATGATGATCCAAATGAAATATAAAGCCATTGTGATTGGCTATGATGATCTAAATGATATATGAAGCCATTGTGATTGGCTATGATGATTCAAATGAAATGTGAAGCAATTGTGATTGGCTATGATGATTCAATTGGAAATGAAATTGATAAGGAAATAATAAATGAATTGTGTGTCTAATATGTTATTCATTTTCAGAGTTTTGTTGTTGGTGGCATGCCTATAGTAACAATCTCTTGAAGTTAGGTTGGGCTTGATCCTTGAAGCCAAGTTGGGTTGAAGTTTAACATGTTTTACTCCCCTTGAAGCTTGGTTGGGTCTAGTCCTTGAAGCCTAATTGAGATGTTACAACCCTTGAAGCTAGGTTGGATTGGTTCTTGAAGCCAAGTTGGGTTGATACTTAGCATGCTTTGTTCCCCTTGAAGCTTGGTTGAACCTTAATCCTTGAAGCCTAGTTGGGATAATGATAAATGTGATAATTAAACCAAAACATTAACTCTGAAAGTGGAATGGCATATTAGTGTTCTTGGGCCCATGTGTGTGTTTGTATATATATATATATATATATGTGATTCCTGAATAATGAAAATGAATAATGAGATATATGTTTGTCCTTGTTTTAATGTGAACTATGGAAGGAAATTAATGTTGTGTGATATATAGTGATAATTATGGAATGAGATGCATACAATACATAAGTGAATTATTGAAGATGAGTATAGCTTGAGAAGCTATGTGAAATGATGAGTTTATGATGTGTAAATTGTATATGATGATATACGATGTGTGAAATGTATATGAATGTGGAAATAGTGGATATTGTTTCATGAAGACTTTGATAAGTCATTGGATTGTGAATTACTGAAATAAAATGTATGAATATGTATATTGGTAAAACATTAGTAGAAGTATATATATATGAAAAGTATAGCCAAAAAGGGAAAAACATGGTAAGAAAATAATGACATAATAAGTTAAAATGAAAATATGATTTTCTCTATTGTATGTGTATATGATTTATTTGTATTACTAAGCTCTCGGGCTTAGCGCGGTTGTGTGATCGCGCAGGTGATTATGCGGTTGATCGGGAAATCAAGCAGTTATGCCACGAGAAGGGTAAGAGTGTTCTGAGACCAACTAGAAGGTGATGCATACATGTAAAGTTTAATTTTGTTATATTATTCACAATCATATATTCATATGTATAATGATTTACTAAATGTTATTAAAATCTAAAGATAGTATTGTTTGAACTTGGATAAGATTTTTTTAAAATTAAAACTAGAAGTGACATTCTTACACTCTATATACGTATTGTATGTATACTAGGTATATGTATAGTACCTATATAGAGTATGAGGGTGTTACAGCTACGGTTTTCTTTAACAATCAAATCATTTTAAAAGATAACATAATCTTTATCATTATGCATTTTAGAAAATAAGTAATTAACTGGTAATATAACAACAAAATGGATATAAATATTTTACTTAATACGCAGTGGAATTTATAAAATAGTTACATATATGAAAACATTTAAGTCCATATTAACAATTATACATATATTCACATTATAAATCATACTTTACAAAATATAAAGAAGTTATACATGATTGGCAGCTCTTCTCTGATCTTTAAGTCCCAAAATAACTCTTCAAGGTCTACTCTCACTCGGTCTCGTGGAACTCTCGGGTTCAACTCTATTACCTGCGCGATCAACACTATCGCGCTAAGCCAACGGCTTAGTAGTACAAAATATGCTAACGCTATGCTTTAATACCATGCAATACTATACACATTAATAATAAAACAACATTATAGTTGGAACACTAACATCACACCTTTACCTTTCACAAAACACAATCATATAATCATATCACATTTCAAAGTTCTTCCATGAATCTCATTATTCAAATATTTTACCAACAATGAATCACATGTAACCAAAGACAAGCATTGGGCCCAAGACACACTAATATGCTATTCAATTTTCAGAGTTAATGCTTTGGTTTTGTTATCACATTTATCATTATCATAATCCCAACTAGGCTTCAAGGATTTAGGTTTAACCAAGCTTCAAGGGGAGCAAAGCATGCTAAGCATCAACCCAACTTGGCTTCAAAAACCAATCCAACCTAGCTTCAAGGGTTGTAACATCTCAATTAGGCTTCAAGGACTTAGCCAACCTAACTTCAAGAGATTGTTACTCATATTAGGCATGCCACCAACAACAAACTCTGAAAATGGAATAACACATTAGTCACACAATTCAATTATCATTTAATTATCATTTCCATTCTCAATTCTTTTCATCATCTAGGCACCCATGCCTTATTTCTTTCAATTAAATCATCATAGCCAATCACAATGGCTTCACATCACATTTGAGTTATCATAGCCAATCACAATGGCTTCATATCATATTATATCTCAACTCATATTATTCACATAACATCATGGATATCATTTCAAAGCACATTATTCATAAACACCTTAAACATACATTAAGAATGATCATCATGGATATATACACATATATGTTTCATCTTGTTCATAAATTTAGAATCCTCAATACACATTCATTTAGGTCATCTTTGTTTCAAGTATATTTAAAGTGTGGATACAAAAAGACCTTGGAAGGATTCAACAATGTGAGAAAAGCAAGGAACAAATCACAGTAGCAAACACCTTCAAGGGACACGGCCAAGCTTGTGGCCGTGTCTCTCAACACCAAAATCACCCGAGGCAGACACGGGCAAGGGACACGGCCGTGTCTCTCAACAGAAATTAGGTAGTGGCAGACACACTCAAGGGACACGGCCAAGCCAGTGGCCGTGTCTCTCCAAAATCCATCCAACACGGCCAAATTCCCTTGGACTTGGCCGTGTCTCCCAAAAATATTAAGTCTTGGTCGTGTCTCTTCTTAGTTTGGCCGTGTCTCTCATGTATACAAACCCTAGAAATGGCCAACTCTCTTTTGATTACATTTAAACACATTATACACAATATAAACTCATTCAAATGGATGTAATCAAAGTCATTAACACTTATTTTGCATGTTTAACACAATATTCCCATTAACAATACATTTAATCATCTACCAATTCAAAACCCTAAAATCATCATCAATATTGATCTTTCACTATCAACATCCACTTAACTTATCATCTTCACAATAAAACCAACATCAATTCAATCTTTTAATTTACAATCAATTTCAACACTTGTAAACGCATCTCTAACTCACCAAATCATAATATTAACCAATTATAACTCATCTTAAACCCAACTTCAAAATTAACAAAGGAAAACAAGAGAGTACTTACCTTAAATGAAGAAATTTCACAAATCTTTAATTCAATCCTTTGATTCTCCCTTCAATTTGAGTTTAGAAGTTCAAACACCTCTCTTGCTCTCTTTCCCTTTGGATAGCCGGCCACACCCATGAGAAGAGAAGAAAATAAACACAAGTCAACTCCTTTTTCCTCTTTAAATCTCCACCAAGCAATTTACAAGCACAATTACTAACATACCCTCTTCTCATTTGTTCTAGTTTTCTTCTTAATCAAATGCCCTTTTAAGTAATTGCACATATCCCACATAAAATATCTTCTTCCATTGACCATCCCTTTTGACTAATGTATATGTTATATATATAACCATATACCCAACATATACACTTTCTCTCTACACATAACTTTCTTTTTTTTTAAACAATACATAAACATTCTCTTTTCAAATTCTTTTCTTATCAATATAACATATACACAAAATTCAAACAAACAACAATTATATCCAAACTTCTAGGGCACACATTGGGATATTACACCAAAAAGATAAACCTACTTCCACTGAACTTGTGATACACACAATCTTCCATAGCATTTGTCTCAAAACCCAAAGAGACAACTACTTCATGGAACTTGAAGTACCACTGACAAGAAGCCTGCTTGAGTCCATAAATGGATTTCTTTAATCTGCATACCAATCGCTTTGGGTCTCCAGACACAAAGTTTTCTGGCTGCACCATATAGATGGTTTCATCAATGTCTCCATTGAGAAACGCAGTCTTCACATCTATTTGATGTTACTCAAGATCAAAATGAACAACTAGAGCCATGATTGTCCTAAAAGAGTCCTTCGATGAAACCAGAGAGAAGGTCTCATTATAGTCAATCCCTTCTTTCTGAGTGAAGCCTTTAGCTACAAGACGTGCCTTATATCTTTCCACATTACCTTTAGAATCCCTCTTGGTTTTAAATATCCATTTGCAACCAATGGGTTTCTTTCCTCCAGGTAATGGAACAAGATCCCAAACTTAATTGTCTTGCATTGACTTAAATTCTTCACCCATTGCCTTAATCCACTTCTGAGAGTTGGAATCTTGCATGGCATGATGAAAGCTGATAGGATCATCTTCCACCATGTCTACAGTGTCCTCATGTTCCTGAAGATATACTACATAGTCATCCGGAATAGCATTTCTTCTCTCTCTAGTGGATCTTCTTAAAGGCATAGGTTCTGGCTCAAATTCTTGAGGTTGTTGAGCTTGTACTTGAGGAAGTTGTTCAACATTGTCTTGTATTGGAACTTGATGTGCTTCTGGAACAGTGACAGGCGTAGGAGCCAGAACACTGTTAGGAGCAATGATAGGAATCAACACTGAGTATTCCTGACTCGATCCCTCCTCAAAGACAATGTTTCTAACCTTACTTCTCCCCCCAAACTCAACATCCTCAAAAAATTTTGCAATTCCCATCTCAAAATAGATCTGGAAGTAGGATTATAAAATTTAAAACCCCGAGATCGCTCAGAATAACCAACAAAGTAGCTACTAACAGTTTTGGAGTCCAATTTTGTCTCATTAGGCCTATAAGGCCTAGCCTCAGCAGGACATCCCCAAACATGAAGGTGTTTTAGACTGGGCTTGTGTCCAGTCCAAAGCTCATAAGGTGTTTTTGTAGCTGCTTTAGTTGGTACTTTGTTAAGAAGATAGACTGCTGTCTTTAATGCTTCTCCCCACAGAGACTCAGGTAAAGAAAAATGACTAATCATACTTCTAACCATATCCATAAGAGTCCTATTACGTCTCTCAGATACACCATTCATGCTGGGTGTACCAGGCATGGTGTATTGAGGGACTATACCACAGTCCTGTAGGAAAATAGCAAATGGTCCTGGACGTTGTTCACCTGAACCGTCATATCTACCGTAGTACTCACCACCACAGTCAGATCTAACGCATTTAATCTTCTTTCCGAGTTGGTTTTCAACTTCGGCCTTATAAGATTTGAAAATGTCCAGAGACTCTGATTTCTCATGAATGAGATATAGGTACCCGTAACGTGAGTAATCGTCTATGAATGATATGAAGTATCTTTGGCCATTCCTTGTTGCTGTAGGGAATGGACCACAGATGTCTGTATATATCAATTCTAAGACGTTTGATGATCTGTTGGCACCTAGTCTCTTTTGTTTAGTCTGTTTGCCTTTAATACACTCAACACAGGAGTCCAAATCTGTGTAATCAAGTGTGTTTAGGATACCATCTGACACAAGACGTTCTATTCTAGATTTGGATATGTTACCCAAACGTCTGTGCCAAAGTTCAGCTGAATTATCTATATTCAGCTTCCTTTTGGTACCTATAGTACTAACTTGCAGGGTCTCATTATAAGAGGCATCGATATCTAACATATATAGATTATGAAGTGCATACAAGAAACCAGTACCTAAAATTTTTGAATCCATAGATAAAGTAACTTTATTGTTTCCAAATGAACAAGTAAAACCAGATTTGTTCAAATGGGAAACAGAAATTAAATTCCACCTAAAAGACGGAATAACAAAAGTATATACTAGATCCAAAAAAATTCAAGTTCTTAAACGCAATCTAAAATGTCCTATCGCCTTTACTTCTACCGGTTCTCCAGTTCCCATATAAACGTATCTTTCACCGTCAGTTGGGTTTCGGTAACTTAGGCAACCCTGCATTGAAACACTTATGTGACTAGTAGCACCAGAATCTATCCACCAAGTGTTTCTAGGTACCGAAGTTAAATTAACTTCAGAACAGACTAAAACCAAATATTTTCCCTTATCAGCAGTCTTATTATCAGTATTTTCATTCATAGGGACAAAGTTGGGATTACACGGCATGCTAG
Source organism: Garcia nutans (assembly GCA_947685225.1). Lineage (NCBI taxonomy): Eukaryota > Viridiplantae > Streptophyta > Magnoliopsida > Malpighiales > Euphorbiaceae > Garcia > Garcia nutans. Next base: position 29,771,577 of record CANTUV010000039.1, on the reverse strand, counting down.
CTGAATTCAGAGAAAATAAATAATAAATAAATGACATAAGCTCACAATCCACAAAAAATTGAAACAAATCACAGAAGTAGAGTTCAAATATTGGAAACAAGATACCAGACACAACATTAATATTCTCATCTTTGGACATAAAATATTAATTGTAATTGGTATCTCAACGCAGTAATCAAATATTAACAATTCAGTCCTGTCAAATAATAAATCTTCCTTTGGGCTGATTTATTATCCACATGGATGAAAACATAATAATTATCACATATTTATCACTGCACATGTATTCTCAATTCAGCCAGATAGCAACCTTCCTTTGGGCCGGTTTACTACCCGCAATGAATTTTAATACACCTGTCTAATATCCCAAAAAAATTAATTTACACAATAGAGGTCACTTTGGTAACTTTTTTTGTTTCAATTAATTTATTATTAAAAATATTAAACACAATCAAGACTAAAATACCAAAATTTAAACTCAATTTAATAAAATTAAATTTTAAATTACAATCAAAAATTGCAATTTTAAAAATTAAATATATTTTTTTTAGTAAATAATTAATTCACCAAAACCAAAATCAATTAACCAAATCAAACCAAAATCCAAATCAAATTGATTCCAGAAAAAACACAATAATCAGATAAACCAAATTCCAATTAAATTCTAGAATCAACAGGCAAACACCGTAATTAAATTCGAAAACCTAGCAACCTAGCATAGGGCTCTGATACCAATTGAAAGGGGGAGAAAACCTGATTCGCCTAAAATATAAAATATGCATAGATCACTAGATTATTCAAATTAAATTACAAAGGGCTGAATTGCATACCTGACATCATCGTATGTTGATGCTGAAGATGATTTTGGGGTTTGTCGCCTTCCAGGGGATACACACTTTAAGTTTAGCGGAAGCACTACTGAAGGAACGTAATGTTCTCTCAAAATTGTTGTGTTCCCCCGGAGACCACAACCCCTTATTTATAACTGATGATGATGATTAATTTCTATTTTGGTCCTTCAACAAAACAGAAATTCTTAACGGTTTCTACACTTATAATCCTATTACGAGTAGGACACCTCAATAGTCAACAATCCTAATTTGATCAAAACTTTAATTTAACTATCTTAATTTGACTGCAATACACATTTAATATTTAAATATATTTAGCCCACATTTAGGATTAATTTTAATCAATATAAAATTAATTCTAACAGTTTCAATTCCTTTGCTATGCTCGTAAAAAATCTACAATAAAATGATATAAAAAAAATAGATTCAGAAAAAAAAAGATAAAATGAAAGGTGCAGGGAACACAAACATAAGATTCCAATATATGCATGACTTCAACTATTCTAAATAAAAATAAAATAATATAAAAATAGAATTAAACACAAAGACACGCATATACTAGAAATTTAATAAGAAAAAGAATAAATTTTTATGGGCATCTAGAATTTTTTCATCCACAATAGAAAAATAAATTAAAATATAAAAAATATATAAAAAACAAAATTAAAAAATCCAGAAAGAAATTTTGCATAATGATTAGAAACACAACTAAAAGAAATTTTGAATTTTACCTTCTTTGTTGATGAACGATGAAATCAAAACATTTGAAGTGGTTGTTAAAGTATGGATTTAGACAAAAAGGAATGTGCGTGTGTGAGATTAAAAAAACGAAAGAAATAAGAAGAAAAATAAGAAAGGAGAATAGGAAAAAATGAAAAAAAAAAAAGAGGAAAGAAGAGTGAACAACAAAGAAAAAAAAGGAATTGAGTAAGAAAGGAAAAAGAAGTATATATATATATAAAGGCAAAAATTAGGGTTAAATAAAACCCTAAATAAAACCCACCATTTAAGTACAATCCTAATATATATATATATATATCTGTGTGTGTGTATTAAATGCATTATATGACATGCAGTTATAACCCAAATCATCTATTTTTTATATTTATTTATTTTTATCATTTTTTATTCTTTTCTTTACCCTTTCCCTAGTTAATAAAAAATAGCAAAATATGCAACTGTGACTTGAGGGTTACAGTTACCAATCTGTGAACCTCGGATTCCACCCGAAAAGGATTCGGATGAACATTCACTTGTTGTTAGGAGTCGCCACTCAGTTTTTTCTGTTCAAAGGGAAAAACTAAGAAAACCCTTGTTTGACTCCAATAATGCATCCAATGTAAAGGTTTCTAATCTACGAACCCAAGGAGGATTCGGGGACTATGTCATGTATTTGATCAATTTGCCAAAAGAAATGAACCCAAAAGGGACAAAGAAAAAAAGACAAGCAAAGGATATAGGGAAAGAAGACCTTCTGATTCTTAAGTCAGTCTCAACCCCATATGTCAACGCAATGGAAGAAGCCTTTAAAAGTTCTTTCTAATCCTTCGAGATAGCAAATACTTCATATGTTTGAGAAGGATTAGTCATGCTAACTCCTCGATTATCAATTGCAGATATGATGGTAGCAAATTAAAGAAATGATAAGGGTAAGTTATTCCCAGGAAAAGATTTAGGAAAACATGAAAAGGGAATCAATGTCTTTATGCTCCCTCCCAATAATGATAATAGAGCTAGATTAGGATACAAGATCACTAGAGAAGATAGGAAGAGGATTCATAAAGAGAAAAAGAAGTGTCATCTAGCAAGGTTGGCAAATCAGGAGGCATCAACAGAAAAGATGACATTTCTTCTCCTAATGCAAGCCTTTAGAAGCATTGGTTTTTTCATGAGGGAATGGAAGTGGTAAAAAATCCATGAGATGTGGAGATAATGTTAGAGAATTTATTGGTAAATGTGATGAGCAAGAATGAGCCTCAGGATGAAGCAGCTTTATGGGTCACACCTTTGCTATCGGGGCAAGATCTAAACAATTGGAAAGCTTGTGAATTACCATCTCATGACTCAAAGTAATTCAAATAATTATTTTCCTGTGATTTTGCCCAGTATGTAGGAAAATGTTAGCATGAGCTTCCTTTTTCTACTATTTCTAAATAACTTTTAATGAAATAAAATGCATGTTTAATTCCTATTCTTAAACTCTACCTAATTTTTTTCTTCTTCCTTTGTTATATTCTGTTTAATTTATATATCTTGATAATATTTCCCTTTTATATTTATTCTACCTAGGAATACCAATGATGAATTAAATTTTAACGAAATTGAGTCTAGATATGATTTTGATAACCATATCTTTGAAATCACATCTAAAGAAGAAGATGAAGAGGATTTTCCTCCTAAAATAACTAGGATGATATAACAAGATGAAAAAATTGTGCAACCTTTAGAAGAGATAGTAAAGACAGTAAATTTAGTAATCGAAAAAAATAAGAAGGAAATGAGGATTAGTGCATCCTTGCTCCTAGAACTCAAAGAAAGGCTAGTTAAATTACTAGAAGAGTTCGTCTTCACATGGTCATGCCAAGATATGCCAGGGCTAAATATGAACATAGTTGTGCATCGGTTACCATTGAAGCCAGAATGCCAACCCATAAAATAAAAGTTGAAAAAAATGAACCCAAATATTTTGTTGAAAAATAAGAAAAAAGTAAAAAAACAGTTTGATGCAGGTTTCTTAGAAGTGGCAAAATATCTAGAATGAGTGGCTAACATTATTCCTTTCCCTAAGAAAGATGGAAAAGTTAGAATGTGTGTTGATTATCGAGATCTTAATCGTGCAAGTACAAAAGATGATTTTTCTTTGCCGCATATTGATGTACTAGTTGATAATACAACTTGATTTCATATGTTCTCATTAATAAATGGATTCTCAGGGTACAACCAAATTAAAATGAATTCTAATGATAAGGAAAAAATAACTTTTATCACTCTTTGACAAAAAATGCATTTTATTATAAAGTGATGCCTTATGGACTAAAAAAATACAAGGATAACTTACTAGGGAGCAATGATTATCCTATTTCATGATATGATACATAAAGAAATAGAGATATATGTCGATGACATGATAGAAAAATCTCAACATGATGAAGATCATGTTGCAGTTTTAAGAAGGTTGTTTGAGCGACCAAGGAAATTTCAACTCTGGTTAAATCCTACAAAGTGCATATCTGGAATTTCATCAAAGAAATTATTAGGGTTTATAGTCAGTATGAGAGGAATTGAGATTGATCATGATAAGATTAGGGCTATAGTTGAAATGCTAGCTCCTAAAACAAAAAAGGAGGTCCGAAGCTTTTTAAGAAGGCTTAATTATATAGCTCGATTTATATCACAATTGACAGTTACATGTAAGCCTATATTTAAGCTTTTAAGAAAAATAACCTGAAAAAAATGGAATTAGGAATGTCAAATGGCCTTTGATAAGATCAAACTTTATTTGCAGACTCCTCGAATTTTGCAACAACAAATATTTCGCCATCCTCTCCTCTTGTACTTAACACTTTTTGAGAGCTCAATGGGTGGTGTTCTTGGGTAGCATGATGACTCATCAAAGGAGTAGGTCATATATTATATAAGCAAAAAGTTCACCAATTATGAAGTAGAGTATTCTCTATTAGAAAGAACTTGTATTGGATTAGCATGGACCGCTCATCGATTAAGGCACTACATATCATACTACACCACCTTTTTGATATATCGAATGGATCCCATCAATTATATTTTTAAAAAGTCAACTTTAACTAGGAGAATCGCTCGATGGTAGTTTTTACTGTCTGAGTATGAGATAATATATACCACCCATAAGGCAATAAAAGGGGGTATTATAGCTGACTATTTGATAAATCGAGCTGTTGAAGACTACCAAACAATAAGTTACGAATTCCCAAATGAAGGAATTATGTTGGTGGAAGAAGAGATAGGATAAGGAAAAAAACTGGATTATAAAATTTGATTGGGCTTCGAACGCCTTAGGAAGTGGGATAAAAGTGATCCTAATCTCTCCAGAAGGAAAATATTTCCTTGTGATAGCCAAATTATGTTTTGAATGCACTAATAATATGGCTGAATATGAAGCTTGTGCTTTAGGAATGCAAGCCTCTGTTGATATAAAGATCAAAAGGTTATAAGTGTATGACGATTCAGTATTGATAATCAACCAATTGAAAGGAGAATGGGAAACCAAAGATCCAAAATCGGTGTCTTATTAAGAATATTCTTAATTCAACTCAAATATTTAAATTCATAAGTTTTGATCATGTTTCCTGAATCGAGAACCAAATTGCAGATGCATTGGCCATGTTAGCTGCAATGTTTCAACTGGACACTTGTGGAAATATGCCTCCCATCAAGGTCAATGTTTATTGTACAAACATTAAAGAGGAATGTGATGGTAAGCCATGGTTTCATGATGGTAAATCATGGTTTCATGATATTAAATAGTACCTAAAAAATAGGACATTTCCTCTAGAAGCCTCAAACACTGATAAAAGAATAATTCAGCAATTGGCAATGAATTTCCTTTTAAGTGGTGATGTGTTATACAAAAGAAACTATGATACAATGCTGATTAGATGTGTAGATGAAAAAAAAAGCTCAGCGATTGATAAAAGAAGTACATGAGGAGTTTTGTGGGACACATTCAATTGGAATGTGTTAGCCCAAAAAATTCTCAGAATGGGTTACTTTTGATTGAAAAAGAATCAAATTACATTAACTATGTTAAAAAAATGTCATAAGTGTCAAATATATGCTGATGATATCAATGCTCCTTCAACACCCTTACATGTGAAGGTTTCCCCGTGGCTTTTTTCAATATAGGGAATAGATGTGATTGGTCCAATAGAACCTAAAGCTTCTAATGGCCATCGATTCATTTTAGTAGCAATTGATTTTTTTACCAAATGGGTAGAAGAAGCCTCTTATGCCAATACGATAAAGAATGTAGTCTTGAAATTCAACAAATAAAATGTCATATGTCGGTATGGTCTTCTTGAACATATCATCACTAATAATGTAAAGAATTTCAGAAATAAGGACATGATATAGATGTGTACAAAATTTAATATTAAACACCATAATACTTCTCCCTACCATCCAAAGATGAATGGTGCAGTTAAATAGCCAACAAAAATATTAAGATAATTCAAAAAATGGCAATAAAGTATAAAGATTGGCATGAGATGTTTCCTTATGCTCTTTATGATTATAGGACCATAGTCAGAACATCTACTAGGGCTACACCATTTTCCTTGGTATATGGCATGGAGGCAATATTGCCCATTGAAGTTGAGATTTCTTCTCTTAGGATTATTATGGAAGCCGAGCTTGATGATACTGAATGGGTGCATGATCATTATGATTAGTTAAACTTTATTGAAGGAAAAAGATTGGCAGCCTTATGTCACAGTCAATTGTATCAAAGATGACTTATCAAGGCCCATGAAAAGAAGATGAAGGCAAAAGAATTTTAGGTGGGGGATTTGATGCTCAACAGGATTATTCTTAAACATCAAGATTCTCGAGGAAATGGACTCCTAAATATGAAGGTCCATATGTGATGAAGAAAGCATTCTCTAGAGGAACTCTCATTTAACCAGTAGAGATGGAGAGGACATACCAAATCATGTGAACTCAAATACTATGAAGAGATATTATGCCTAAAGTTGTAAGAAGAAAAAAATAGTAAAAGGAGAGGAAAAAAAAAGATATGAGAAGCCTGGTTATGGATTATTCAAAGTCAATGTAGACTTATGATTGTTAGATTTGTATGAGTCAATGGTTTTACCTTAATAAATGTTCCTTTTTTGTTATGCACATCTACAACTTCCAAAAATAAATGACCATGAAGGAAAATTAACAAAACAACCACCAAGAAATTTGATAAACCAAATTGAATGTGCCAAGCCTATGCCTTAAATCACATATTTTGTTAAAAATCATTTTGGAAATGTTTGAAAAAGGGGAACGCAATGCTAAAAGATGGTAAAAACTAAGCTTAACAGATCTATATACGAGACATAAAGATTTTAAACTTGGAATAAAAAAAGTACACATTAATGGGCAAAGGAATTACCAATAATATATTTATAAAGGCACTGGCAAATGAGGTTATTTTAAGATCCATAGTTGTTGCCTAAACATAACCCAAGAAGACATCTTAAAGAACCCATAACCAAAGTTAAGTACTGGATTTATTACAGATTTAGGGATTATTGTTATTCCGATGTTATATTTTTCTTTCAAAAAAAAATCTTTAATCACAAAAAGATGGTTCCAAAAGAAATTGACACTTTTTCTAAATGTTTAAATATAAGCATGCATAAAAAATAAAAAGTTTAAAGCCTTCTTAAGAAATTTTTGAATTTCCTAAATATGATCAAAAGAGTATGCAAACAAAAAAAATACTTTTTAAGTAATCTTAAAGTTGCAATCTAAATTTCTCTTTGTTTTTCAAAAGTTCCTAGTGTCAAATATTAGGTACACCTATGATCAAGACTTGTGTTCACTTTTCATTTTCCAAAAGTTCATAAAGTCAAGTTTTAGATATTTAATATCGAGCCTTACACTTCCTTTTCATTTCCCAAAATGTTTCTAGTGTCAAGCATTAGGCACTCTTAGGGTCAAGCCTTAGATTCCCTTTTCGTCTTTTAAAAAAATTTCTAAAGTCATGCTTTAGGTATCTGTTGCGCTCAAATTAACTCTACCACAAAGCGTCACTCGCAAGTATATGAGGTAGCTGTAGCAAAGGTGATCGCCCCAAGGTCGTCTCACAAGGAAGCTAAAGTGGCTAATTGATTATCATATTATAAATAAAAAGTAATAAAGAAATTTAAATTGCTAAATAATGAAGAAGTTTGATTAAAGTTTAAAACGAATAAAAGTAAACTAGAACTGATGTTTTGATTCACTTGATAAAAAGGTCTAGGGTTTGCACTTCTCTACTACTTGTATGTATGAATGGTTATTTCTCTTAACTAATTCAATTTCAAAGATTAAATCTCAAACAACTTAATTAATTGAGTCAAGGAAATAAGCTCTCGCATTCAAACCTCTTACAACTAATCTTGTTATAATTGAAACAATCTTTTTAATAGGTTATATCTCTAATTCACCTAAGTCCCTAATTGAATTGATCCAGCATTAGACTTCATCTCTCAATCCATCATCTAATACCTAAAACACATAATTGGTGGCCAATCAATTATATATTAAAATATTTCATTCAATCAAGGCTAAAGAAATTATTAGCTAAGAGAATAACCAATTCATATAATTATAGTAGATCCATACAAACCCTAGACTAGATCAAATTAGTTCATGATGCAATCAAACATATTCATCTCATTAATGTTCAAAGAAATCAAAATAGACATGATAATATCCGTTAATACAATTTCAATGAAAATAAAGAGAATAAGTTTGAGAACAAAACCAAGTTACAAACTCCTTGAAGCTTCTGAAGAATCTCTTGATCAAATCTTGCAAGAAGGATGTCTCAATGGATAGAACAATCTAATCTAAGCTAAAGTAATCAAAAGTATAATCAAAATCAAAGAAATCAAAGTTAAAACCCTAACTTCACTCTTGGACGGCTCAAATCTCTCTCAAAATCCTCAACAGTCCCTAAAACCCTAGCTTTTCTTTTCTTTTTATATGAAACGTCTGCTTTAAAATTCGCTGCGTGTTTGGTTCATGAGGGACACGGCCAAGTCAGAAGTGACCTGGCCGTGTGAGTGCTCTTTGGAGGGACACGGCCAGTGACTTGGCCGTGTCCCTTGCATGTGTCACCTACTGCTTGCCTTTTCTTCTTTTCGTCTTTGTTGAGTGACACAGCCAGCTGAAGCTTGACTTGGCCGTGTTGGGCTATTTTGGAGGGACACGGCCAGTGACTTGGCCGTGTCCCTTGCCTATGTCTGCTTCTGTGAAGATTTGCTTCTCTTTTCCTTTGGAACCAAGTGAGACACGGCCAAGTGAAGGTGACTTGGCCCTGTTGGGCTTCTTTGGAGGGACGCGGCCACTGACTTGGCCGTGTCCCTTGCATGTGTCTGCTACTGGGACTTACTTTCCTTTTTAACTTGGTATGGGATACGGCCAGTGACTTGGCCGTGTCCTCTGCCTGTGTCAGCCACTGCCCCTTTCTCCTTCAATTTGTTTCCTTGCCTGTTTTAACCTAACACCAAACTCAAAACAAACTTTAAACAAGAAATAAATAGACAATAACCAACAAAACACAAACACATACTAAAAACTAGATCAAAAATAACATAAACACTGAAATAAACTAAAATACCAAAATTAATAAAAACACAAAATAAACCGATAAAAACTAACAAAATACATAAATAAAACAATAATTATCATAATAAACAAGACACAAATCTATAACAAAAACTAATAAAACAGTATCTCTAAGATTGAGCCTTATATTTCTGTTTATTTTCAAAAAAATGCCATTAATATTAAGTATTAGGCACCCTCAAGGTAAACTTTAGGTTTCCTTTTCATTTTTGCAAAAGTTCCTATTGACAAGTGTTAGGTACCCTTAAGGTCAATCCTTAAGTTCTCTTTTTATTTCAAAATTTTTTTTCTAAAGTCAAGCTTTATGTACTCCTAAGATCGAGTATTAGATTCCTCTTATAATCCTTAAAAAGTTCCTATTGTCAGTCATTAGGTACTCTTAAAATTAAACTTTAGATACCCTTAAGATCGACCCTTAGTTTCCATTGCCTTTTAAAAAATCCAAAATCTAGCTTTAAGTAATATTCAAGTCAAGTCTGAAGAAATAATTTGTTGCTAACCTTTTGTACAATTTTAATCAATTAAAGTATATAAAAAGGGAAGCAACTGTAGTAACTTCATTTTGAGTGAAGAAATTAACTTTAGAATCAAGCTTATTTAAAAAAAATTAATAATAAAGGGTTTATTCTCTTGAATTAATGCTAATTCCCTAATTGGATGGTTGGCAGCAAAATATGTTGATATAATCCAAGCGTATAATGCCATTAATTGGTAATTCTAATTTTCTCATTTTAATATAAACACTTTAAACAACTTGAAGTTAATGCTAATATTTTGCTAAAATTTAATTTGCTAAAAAATCAAGGCACAACTTCTTGTTGATAGTAAAAGTATACTTCAAGAACATAATACTATATACAAATTGTAGTAAAATATACTCATCAGTAACTATTTTAAATAAGGAAAAATAAACAGAAACTTCAATTATTCTTTCCAAATACAAAGGACAAAATTTCAATTAACAAAAAAGGGACAGAAGAATATGCAGCAAGAACCATTAACACGCAAAGCATGAGAATGAAATGGTTAGATACTTGAAAAATATACTATAAAAAAAGAGAGAAAATTTAAAAAAAAAACATGAAAATAAAAATATTGTTCACTATAAATAGATGAAGAAAAAATATAGGAAAAGTGGAGGGAAAATACAAGAGATGAGTTGAAAAGAAAAACTCGGAATTAAAGAAAAAAGAGAAAGAACAGCAAAATTTGAGCATAAATTCTTTAAAAAATGTTTCCTGACAGAGGAAACCTTGAGTGAAATTTAAATTCTATTAAGTGCAGAAAGTGCACCTAAGAAATTTATAGAAAACAAATCAATTGATAATAAGAAATTTGCCATTTTTAGCTATCATAATCAGGTAATCACTATTTTTTAAACTTTAATTTTATATTGCAAATTTGAATACTGATTTATTGTATTTATTTTTTATATTTGTACATTTTTAGATATGTGACTTTAGATATATATGGTCAGGAAGTGACTGCATTATTTAGTGTATGATCACATATATACATGCAACATCTTAAATTAGTTGCCACAAACACAGATTATTGTCAAGAAGATACATACATGTATATGTACCAAGTTAATTATTATCAAAAGAAGTAATAAATAAAATATTAGAAAATAAACAAAATAAAGAACAAAGAATATTTAGTTTTAATTTAGAATTTTTCTTACAATCAAATAACACTATAAAATGGGTTTGATAAAAATAAATTTTTAACAAAAATTAATCTTTGAATAATGAGCACATAGTTTTAGATCTATTTTCATATTAAAAAACTATTTTAATAAAATCAAAAATAAAATCGGATCCAAAAATTAAAAAATAAAATAAAATAATACAACAAGCCTCTACATAATAACAAAAAAAATATTTAGGTTAAAGTAATATTAGAGATCTAACAAATGCGAAAAATAATACAGAAACCATAAACAGTAAATTATGAATAAACAAATAAAAATAAAAAAATAAAAACACATGGGCAAACTTTCCTTAAAGAAAACAATAATAATTAGAAAAATATAATAATAAAATTAAACTTAGAAGGTAAGTGATAAAGCAAAAATATATATATATAGTTTTAGAATTTTCATAAGAAAAATAAAAAATATAGTTTTAGAATTTTCATAAGAAAAATTTGTTAAAGTAAATTATTATTCTTTTTCTTTGAGCAAACCAAATTAAATCTAAACAAGAACAAGAAAATAATAATAATAATAATAATAATAATAATAATAATAATAATAATAATAATAATAAACATGAAAATGAACTAAAAAAAACTATTTTTTACCTTAAAATGTGGTGACGAAGTATAATCTTGATATGTTTGGGGAGCAAATGTTAGTTAAATCAAGGAGAATTTTTTTTTAAAAAAAATAAGAAATGGAGGGTGCTTATTTTCTTTGGAAGTTTTATTAGAAAAGAAAAAGACAAAAAAAAGGACACAAGAAAAGAGATACAAAAATATGCACAGCAAAAAAAATATAAAATTCATACCAGGAAAACACAGAGAAGAAAAAAAAAACTAAGGGAGATAGATAGTGAAAATCGAGAAACAAAATTTTAAAACAGTTTTTTAAAAGAGAAAATTATAGAAAAACTTAAATTTTTATTAGGTATAAGAAGTGTACCTAACAAGTAAAAATTAAAACTCAAGATAATCACTAATACAAACATAGTTGTTTTCAGCAATCACACAGTTTGTAATATATTCCATTTCCTTTTTTTTTTTTTTTTGCTGCAACTTAAGTATCTTTTTTTTTATTGCAAACTATAAATATGTGTACAATTATATGTAATCAGGAAGTGATTACATTTATGTATAAGGAATGAGTAAATAATAAAAACGCAGGAAGTGCATACAGTTAATATAATCACACACATATACGCACAAAAATACTAGATTATCTTACAACTTTCGCAAAAAACACAGATTAATCAACGGAAAAACACATAAAACGAATATTATCATATAATAATAATAATAATAATAATAATAATAATAATAATAATAATAATAATAATAATAATAATAATAATAAGAGGTATAAGGAATAATATGTATAATAAGAGAAAAATGAACTTAGTTTCAATTCCTTTACTATACTCATAAAAAATCTACAGTAAGATGATATAAAAAATATATTCAAAAAATAATAAAATAAAGGTAAAATAAAAGGCAAGGACAAAGCTACACATTAGGGAAGGGGGGCAACTGCCCCCTTCTAATTTGAAAAAAATAATTATTATATATATTTATATTTATTAAAAATTTTAATTTGCCCCCCTCTCAAAATTTTAATTTGCTTCTATATTTTAAAATATGTAATAAGTCAAAGAAAATAAATCTCAATTAATTATTTCAATACAATTAAATATGTTTCTCTTATAAAAAATTAATTAAAAAATTGATACTCTTCAAATAAAATTAGACAGTAAAATTTTTTAATCAAATTAACTTGAATTCATCTATTGAATCAATGGATTAAAAAATTTAAATTCTTGGGACTAATTAGATTAAATAGCTACATTATTTCAATATAGCAAAAATATTGTGGTTAAATTTAAATTTATTATTATAAATTTAAAATATTATAACAATAATATAAAATGATATATTTACTATAAATAATTAATTATATAACTAACCAGTTTAACTGAATTATATAACTACAGAAAAAAAATTTTACTACAAAATTTCATAATTGTATATGAGATTTATTGTAATGATACAATAAATAAGAAGGAAAATTAAGAAATAATACAAGATTAAATTTTTTAATAATTTTTCATTTTTTTTAATTTCTTTTCTTTACATTTGATTTTTAATTTTATTATTTTTATTTTTAATATTATGTGATGATTTTTATTTTAATTTTTTTAAAAAAAATATATTCATAATTTAATTTTTATTTATACTTTATATATTATCTCATTACATATATATATTAATATTTTATTTGATTAATTTAATTTTTTGTAAATTAAATGGTCTATTAATAAATTGATAAATTTACAAAATAATAATTGTATGAAATATGCAATGAGTGTGAAAACTAAAATAAAGCGATAATAATTAGAGATAAAATTAAAATTTTTAAAAGAAAATTTGCCCCTCTTTTTTAAAAATTTTGTCTTTGCCCCTGATAAAAAGCACAGTGAACACAAACTTAAGATTCAATATATGCATGACTTCAAATATTCTAAATAAAAATAAAAAAACATAAAAATAGAATCAAACACAAAGACACGTGTATACTAGAAATTTAATAAGAAAAAGAATAAATTTGTATGGGTATTTGACATTTTTTTTCATTCACAGTAGAAAAATAAATTAAAAATATAAAAAAAATCAAAATTAAAAAATCCAGAATAAAATTTTAAAAAATAATAGAAACACAACTAAAAAAATTAAGAATTTTACCTCCTTTGTTGATGAACAATGAAATTAAAACATTTGAATATATTGTCGAAACATGAATTTATACAAAAGAAATGTGTACGTGTGAAATAAAAAAGAAAGGAAGAAATGAGAAAAAAAAATAAGAAAGAAGAACAGCGAAAACGACAAAAAGAGAAAACAAAAGAAAAGCGAACAACAAATAAAAAGAAATGAGTTGGGTAAGAATAGAAAAAGGGAGAATAAATAAGAAGGCAAAAATTAGGATTAGCTAAAACTCACCGTTTAAGTACAATTCTTATATATATATATATATATATATGCATCATATGGCCTGCAGCCATAACCCAAATCATTTTTTTTTATTTTTTTATATTTATTTTTTATTATTTTCTATTCTTTACCCTTTCTCTGGTTAACAAAAAATAACAAAATATACAACTATAATTTGCAGGTTACAGTTGCCAATCCTTTTTTTTCTTTTATATTTGTTCTTTCAGTATTATTTCTTTACTTTTTAAAAAAAATAATAAAAAAATTAAATGGGTAACGGATAAATAAAAAGAATTGCATAAAATAAAATTTCATTCTTCCAAATTGGAGTGTCATTACAATATATAGATTTTTTTTAAACCAATTAATTCTAATATTTTAAATTTATGGCTAATTTTCTTAACCACTCACAATAAAAATATTTTATCTTGTATATTATATTTAATTAGTCAATAATGAAATTAAATAGTGACTATAGTATCTAGGAAGTATGGTTATAAAAATAATATAATAACAAATAAATAACAGATTTTTGAATAAATAAATTATACAAGGATAACAAATTTAATAAAATAAAAATTATGTTCAAGAAGTGAATATAATAATATCAATAATAATAATAACGACAATATTAATAATAATCACAATAACTACATAAAAAAAGATCGAACCACGTTAAATAAATATGTAGGTAATTAAGATCAAGTTTTAAATTCAAATACACTTTATTTTAAAATACATATTAATGAATTGAAAAAAATAAAAAAAATAAAAAAATTTAATAAAAATGTAAAACTAAAACAGTAATGTCCAGTGAGTGGATATAATTTAAAAAAATAAATTTAATAAATTTAATAAATATTAAACCATTTAATAGCATAAATTTCTTATATTCAGGTAGTGAATATAAGAATTAAGTTATCAATTAATAAATAAGATATGTGTTCATAATGATATTAAAATTATTAAAAATAATAAAATTAAACCATAAAATTTAATTAAAAAATATTTATTTTCAGATAGTAAATATAATAGTCAAAAAATAAGAATAAGAAAATATAATCGGGATTTATATTCAAGCAGTGATTATAGTTCCTCATAACAATAAAAAATAAAAAATAATAAAATATCACAATAATTCTAGTACCAACTTTGGGTATTGTATGGTATTTTTCTTTCCCTACATGTAATAAACTCCTTAAACTTTATCTCTGAAAATTCAAACTATTAATAAGTGTCCAATCAAATTTTATAATTAATTAATAGGGACTCCTGATACACATAAAAAAAAATAATAAAACTAAACATGAGTTGACAAAAATGAAATTACATTTATATTTCGCTGCCCCGTTGCTCCATGTGCAACATATGTAATGTTGTTATTTTTATTTATTATACTCCACTATATATAATGCAAAAAATATTTAATCTCTAAAAAAATTTATTATAAGTATTTCAAGTTTAAAATAATTTATATTATTATATAAAAGTCAAGAAAATGCACCATCTCTTTAAGCTGTTACATCATGACATTTTACAAAAATAAGTAATTTCACAATTTCTCAATTTGTCTCTGTATTTTCAATTTATCACTTTGTCTTCTCTTCTCTCCATATTCTCCATTTATATATTCTTAAATCATTTTGGTTGTCATAATATCAAAATTCAATATGTCATCATTTAATAATAAATATTCAGATACAAAGAATATAAAAAGACATCCTAATAATATATGAATGAAATCTAGCATAAAAAAAATACACAATACAATCAACATTTCAAGTGAATATATATAAAGAAAACAAGATGTATTAATTTAGTTTTTTTTTTTTTTATGATTGTAAGTTAAATAATTATATTTTTAGTAAGTAATAACTAACTTTAGAAGTAATTTTAAACATCTAGATCGGCTTATTTTTCTTCGTGTCTCATATTTACAAATCTATAATAAAGTTAGCCATATTTTATATGATTTTTTTTATAGATTTTCAAGTATTTTTTTTATTTCTATTAATGATAATAATGATGAAAATTGATATTAGAGACAAAACAGAGAGTATATATATATTGATATGTCATATTTTCTTTTCTTTTCCTTTTCTTTAAGGGGTAAATGAATTATACAACACTAGATATTTAGGAATTCTTAAATTTAATGTGAAATTAGAATTGTTTTTATTTTCATTTTATAAAGTTTTAATAGAACTTAATCTTTAAATTATTAAAATATACTTCAAAATTTTAATTTTAATTTTTTAATTTGTATGTGCACAAAAGAATGTAAATTTAAAGAAACCAATAATCTAAATTAAATGCTTAATATTTTCTATTTTTTAAAATTAAAATTCCATATTTCCATAGATTCTAATCAAGTATCAAGCATCAAATAAAATAAATTTAATTCTTTGATTTTTAGATGGTCAAAAGTTTATATATATATATATATATATGAAATACAAACAATAACTATATGTCCAGACCAAACAATTAAGTTAAAAATATATATTTGATTGGTGTTCATGTGTTGTATATGAAAGCTTATATACATATACGTCCAGTATTCTTCTTAAAAATTATATTTCAATTAATCGTAATTACATTAAGTTTAAGTTTATATGGAGAAAATATTATGTATTCTTATCATAAAATTATATTTTTATAACTTCCAATTAAAATTTAATGACACATTAGTATATATATATACAATTTTAAATATTTTTTATAACTTTATGTATGGTTTAATTATTTTCATTAATTTGGTTTTTATGGTGAACAAGAGAAAAGGGCATGGGTTTTTGGAGTTTAGTAATTCCAATAATTCTTTCATCTCTTAGATTGATAAAATGAAGGGATAAAAGACTGTGCCTTAGATTTGGAATGTTTGACATTTGAATTTGTTGATTCTAAATAATATGCAGTATTTCTTCTCCCAAAATAAAATTCAAAGTGAGAAAATAATTGGGGGAGTCATTTTGTATCAATATAAGTTTTTGGTTTTATATTCTTTTTATGGAGTTATTTGCATTGTCATTTTCTAATTTGCAGTTTGTATCAATATTTTATATAATTTTTTTTGTTTTTGTTACTCATTTTATATGTTTTTCAAAAGATTCACTGAATTTATTTTAAATACATTTTTCAAAAATTCTTTATATAACACATGTATATATATATATATATATATCAAGATAGTAGAATTATTGGACATATAATGCAGATTTTTTAATATTTTATTTTTGGTGAATTTTTAATTTAATTTTTAATTTTCATTATTTGATATCACAAAAACTTTAAATGACATTTGCTTACATATACTATAATTAAGTATTTTGGCTGAAAATTGCAAAACTCAAAATTCCAAGATAATGCCTATTTGATTTTGTATTTTTTTTTTGTTGTGATTAAAAATTGTCTAAAAATTCCTTGATATCGAAGGAATATATCCTTATGTTTTCTCTTTTAGCATATTAATTTTTTTTGAAATCTTTATTCCTTATAAGAAATAAATGTTCTCCATTATCTTTTTTGTTATAAATATACTTCTTTATCTTCAAGTCCATTTAAAATTAAATATAATTTCAATAATTTGTTGTATTTTGGATAATTCTTGAGTTTGTGTTTTCTAAGTATACGTTTTGCATTATATTATAATTTTCATATTTATTTACCTACACAATAAAATTTGGCACTAGATTAAGTTACATGAAACAAAATTACATAGATTTAGTTTGTTATGATTTTTAATCTTTTTATATTTTTTATATTACTATTCATTTTTAAATTAATATTCATAAAAAAACAAATAATATACATACGAGTTAGTTGGTTATAGAATATGAAAAGTTCTATAGTAACTGTAACATCTTTATACCCTACATACGTATAATATATATTTTCAGCATTTGTAAAATATGCATATACGGTATAAAAATATCACAGACCGGTTTGATAAAAAAAATTTACATTTTTTATTTAAAATTTCAAATACTAAATATATAAAATTAAATAGTAAATAAATATTATTTACTTGTTATAGGAACCCAAAATAAACATTTTATATGAAAATCTCTGAAAAAAATTCTCCAGAGTTTTGTCTGTAATTTGAACATCTTAAAATTTATCAATTATACAACCTGCAAAAAGAAAACACTCCCAAATAATTTCATATCACCATCTCAACCATACTCCTCAATTTCACCAAGTTTCTCAAACATTTATATATAGATATATAAATATAATTTAGAACACATTTACACTCCCATTTCAAATAACTTAACCCAAACATTCTTTATAGTTTACAATACATAAAATAAAAAACATAATATATTATGCAAAATATCAAAAATATACAATAACATAAAATATATACATGCTGCTGACAGTGTTTTTGATCATGATATCAGCTCTACAAGCACTACCAAAAGTCTTTATCCGACCTGGTTTAGAAGAATTCTCCGGCTCAGCCGAATCTACCTTGTCACCTTCGCGATGTAAACAATCGCACTAAGCCAAAAGCCTAGTAATACAATGTAAAACCCCCATATCCAATGCACACACACTACAACCACAACAAGGTAGCATAAGTGCACCAAACATAAGGATGCTACGGTTTTTTTTAACATTCAAACCCTTTAAACTTGATACAATACCCTTATCATTATACATTATAGAAAAGTAGATCATTTACTTATAAAACAAAACATATTAGTTATATATATATACATTTAAATATTACACAGCGGAAGTTATAAAATATGTACATATTTACGTATTAAACATTTCTTTACAAAATATAAAGAAGTATACATGATTGGCAAGTTTGCTCTGATCTTTAAGCTCCCAAAATGGATTCTTCAAGGTCTACTCTCACTTGGTCTTGATGAACTCTCGGGTTCAACTCTATCAACTCTATTACCTGCGCGATTAAACACTATCGCGCTAAGCCAACGGCTTAGTAAGATAATCATGCAAATGATATGACTTAGTGCAATGCAATGTCATTTCTCAATCCATATTATATATGTAACATCATATATGCAACACTAACAACATATTTTTACATTACATATCACATTTCAATATCTTTTCATATACCTCATTAGTATTCATTTAACCATTCATTATCAACACTAAACAAAGACAAGCATGGGCCCAAGACACACTAATATGTCATTCAATATTCAGAGTTAATGCTTTGGTTTGTTATCACATTTATCAATATCATATACCCAACTAGGCTTCAAGGATTAAGTTCAACCAAGCTTCAAGGGGAGCAAAGCATGCTAAGCTTCAACCCAACTTGGCTTCAAGAACTAACCCAACCTAGCTTCAAGGGTGGTAACATCTCAATTAGGCTTCAAGGATTCAATCCAACCTAACTTCAAGAGATTGTTACACTTATTAGGCATGCCACCAACAACAAACTCTGAAAATGGAATAATACATTAGCCACACAATTTATTTAGTTTTCATTCTCAATTCTCATTATCATTTAGGCAAACATGCCTCATTTATCTCCATTGAATCACCTTAGCCAATAACAATGGCTTCACATTTCATTTCACAATATAACACTTCATTATTCAAGTGTATATTTATCTCATCCATGATCACATTATATCTCACATAGCATCATTCATAAATATCAACATTTCATTCCACATCACTCATGAAACACATTACCATTCACAATGCATAACATAACATTGTTCAATCTCAACAATGCAAGAACAATTTATATTATTCATAGCTTTAGGATCATCCACAAGTGTTTGATTAAGTCATTCCTTGGTTTAAGTATGTTTAAAGTGTTTATGTTTAGGTTTAGAGACCAAACTACCTTTGAAGAACCCAAACCATGCAAAAAAAGAGAACCAAGAAATCAAACAATATCCAACTCATTTGAGGGACACGCCCAGCCCACTTGAGGAACACGGCCGTGTCTTTAAAAATAAAAGAGGCAGTAGCCAACACAAATAAATGACACGGGCGTGTCTCTTCATGGCTTCTGGCCGTGTCACCCATGCACATAACCTTAACTAAAACCAACACTTTCTCAATTGCACTCAAACACAATATTCATCATATAACATGTTTCAAATGAACATAATCAATGTTCTAAACACATATTCATCACAAGAATCACTTTACAACCCATTAATATTACATTTAAACACAACCCATCTCAAAACACTAAAATCACCATCCTTCTCCACCTTTCAAAATCAACATTTACCACTTCCAACAACTACACCTATTTAAACTATTAACTTAAAACCAATTTAACACTTGAGAACAAATCATAAACACATCTCATCATCAAATCATCAAACCCTAATTAACTTCCCATACCACTGCAAAAGAATGAAAGAAATCAAAGGGAAGATCTTACCTTAGTTAAAAACTTCTTGAATCAACACTTGAACACTTAATCTTCCTTCAATTTTGAACTCAACTCATCAAGAACCTCTCTTCACCTCTTGCTTCCCTTTGTCTATGGAGGAGCCGGCCACTTCATGAAAGAAAGAAGAAAATGATCAAGACACAAAGTCAAATTTTGCTTTTAATCTCCACCAAGTGATCTTATCCAAGCAATTACCAAAATGCCCTCAATCATATAACTAACTTTTTGTCTCATATAAGCCCTTATATGTAATTACACACTTAACACAAAAATATCTCTCTTCCTTTGACTCTTCCTTTGACCCATTTATATGTTATATATATCATCATATACACAACATATACCATTCTCTCTAAACCCTATTTTCTTTCCAAAACACATATACACAAGCATTCTCCTCCCAATTTCTTTTCTTAACACATCATATGCATTCAATCCAATTTATAACAATAACAACAACAACAATATAACCAAGACTTCTAGGGCATACATGAGGATATTACAATTCTCCCCCTCTAAAAAGAAATTTCGTCCTCGAAATTACCTGATATCAAGTCTGAAACAACTGAGGATATTGCTCTCGCATGGTTTGTTCATTTTCCCAAGTTGCCTCTTCCTTTCCATGATTCTTCCACAAAATTTTCACCAATGGCAATCTTTTGTTTCTCAATTCTTTCACATCACGTGCCAAGATAGCAACTGGTTCCTCTTCAAACATCAAATCAGGATTTACTTCAATTGACTCAATCGGCAACACATGAGATGGATCCGACCTGTACCTCCTCAACATAGAAACATGAAATACGTTATGAATACGATCCAACTCAGGTGGCAAAGCAAGCCGATAAGCAACTGGCCCAACTCTTTCCAAAACTTCATACGGTCCAATGAAACGAGGACTCAATTTTCCTTTCCGACCGAACCTCAAAATCTTCTTCCAAGGAGATACTTTCAAAAATACCTTATCTCCCACATCAAACTCTATATCTCTCCTCTTTAGATCTGCATAAGATTTCTGTCGGTCTGAAGCTGCTTTTAACCTGCCTCGAATCAACTTTACTTTCTCTTCAGTTTCTTGAATCAAATCAGGCCCAATTAACTTACCTTCCCCAATTTCACTCCAACAAAGAGGTGTCCTACACCGTCTGCCATACAATGCTTCAAATGGTGCCATACCAATGCTAGATTGGTGACTGTTGTTGTATGCAAACTCCACAAGTGGTAAAAACCTATCCCAACTTCCAGAGAAATCGATGACACAACTTCTCAACATGTCCTTAAGAATCTGTATCACCCTCTCTGACTGTCCATCTGTCTGTGGATGAAAAGCAGTGCTGAAGTGCAGTCGAGAACCCAAAGCACTATGCAAACTCTTCCAAAATCTTGAAGTAAACCTGGGATCTCGATCAGATACTAAAGAAGTTGGAACACCATGCAACTTCACAATCTCATGGATATACAGCTCAGCCAACCTCTCCAAAGAGTAATCCATCCGCACCGGAAGGAAATGAGCTGTCTTAGTCAATCTATCCACAATCACCCATATGGCATCATGTTTCCTTTGTGTCAATGGCAACCCAGACACAAAGTCCATTGTCACTCTTTCCCACTTCCATTCTGGCACTGACAACGGTTGAAGCAACCCGGTTGGAACTTGATGCTCTGCTTTAACCTTCTGACAAGTGAGACATTTCGATACAAACTCAGCAATGTCTCTCTTCAACCCAATCCACCAGTAAAGCTGTCTCAAATCATGATACATCTTCGTATTACCCGGATGCATAGCAAACATCGACTGATGAGCTTCTTCTAAAATGATCATTTTCAAATCAGCATCATCCGGCACACACAATCGACTCTTAAACCAGAGACTCCCATCATCTCTCACAACAAAATCTCTACCCTTTCCACTCTGACAATTCGAAACAATCTTCTGTATCTTTTTATTGGCCAACTGAGCTTCTTTGATCTGATCTAACAAAACCGGCTTCAATTGCAACTGTGCCAATAATGCACCATCAACACAAGGTACAAAACTGGCCTGCAATGCTCTCAACTCAACAAGCAACGAGAGCGAGTAAACTGTTAAACCAGCTAAAGACTTCCGACTCAAGGCATCAGCAACAACATTTGCTTTACCTGGATGATAATCAATCAAACAGTCATAGTCTTTAATCAATTCTAACCATCTCCTCTGACGAAGATTGAGTTCTTTCTGGACACCCAAATACTTCAAACTCTTGTGATCAGTGTAGATGAAACATTTCTCCCCAAACAGATAGTGGCGCCAAATCTTCAATGCAAACACAATGGCAGCCAATTCCAAATCATGGGTCGGATAGTTAAGCTCATGCGGTTTCAACTGTCTAGATGCATAAGCTATAACTTTCCCTTCCTGCATCAAAACACACCCCAAACCTTTATGTGAAGCATCACTTTAGATCACATATGGTTTGCCTTCAACAGGTAAAGTAAGAACAGGCGCTTGAGTTAACATTTCTCTCAACTGTTCAAAACTCGCCTGACACTGATCGGTCCACAAAAACCTCACTCCCTTACGAAGCAATCTGGTGAGTGGAGTAGCTATCAAAGAAAACCCTTTCACAAACCGCCGGTAATAGCCTGCCAAACCCAGAAAACTTCTAATCTCTGTCACAGACTTGGGTGGACTCCAATTTAAAATGGCTTCAACTTTACTCGGATCAACTCTAATGCCTTCTGCAGAAACAATATGTCCGAGAAAAGCTACTTGATCCAACCAAAACTCACACTTCGACAATTTGGCAAATAACTGCTTCTCTCTCAAAATCTGCAACACAATCCGCAGATGCAAATCATGTTCCTCTTCATTCCTTGAATACACTAGAATATCATCGATGAAGACCACTACAAACTGATCCAAATAGGGCCTAAACACCCTATTCATCAAATCCATGAAAGCTGCAGGTGCATTCGTCAGACCAAAAGGCATAACTAAAAATTCATAATGCCCATACCTGGTCCGAAAGGCGGTCTTCGGAACATCTTCAGCTTTGACTCTCAGCTGATGGTACCCTGATCTCAGATCAATTTTGGAAAACACAGCTGCACCCTTCAATTGATCAAAGAGATCATCAATTCTAGGCAAAGGATATTTATTTTTAATAGTCACCTTGTTCAATTGCCTATAATCGATACACAACCTCATAGTACCATCTTTCTTTTTCACAAATAGCACAGGAGCTCCCCAAGGAGAAACACTGGGGCGAATGAATCCTTTGTCCAACAACTCCTGTAATTGCACTTTCAACTCCCTTAATTCTGCTGGTGCCATTCTATAAGGAGTAATAGAGATAGGAGTGGTACCAGGCAACAATTCAATACCGAACTCCACCTCTCTCTCAGGAGGCAATCCTGGCAACTCCTTTGGAAAAACATCAGGGAACTCTGCAACTGTGGCAATACTATCAATGGGAGAACCCTTCACTCTAGTATCCACCACATGAGCAAGATAGGCTTCACACCCCTTTCTAATCAATCTCCTAGCTGCAACAGCTGAAACAAATAAGGAGGCTAGCTGTTCCTGCTCATTAGATACTATCACCTCTCTACCATCACCCGTTCTCAAAGAAACAATTTTCTTTTTACAATCCACCACAGCTCCATGTCGAGATAGCCAATCCATACCTAAGATCACATCATATTCCTTAAATGGCATCTCAATCAAGTCTCCAAGGAACTCCTCACCTTGCACCCTCACTGCACTATCTCGGTGCACCTTACTCACAACCACACTATGCCCTAACGGATTTGTCACCAACACATCAAATCCTAGGGACTCAGCATGCACATCAAATACAGGCAATACAAATGCACTAACATATGAATGCGTGGAACCCGGATCAATCAAAGCAAGTACAGGAAAACCAAATAAGGAAAAAGTACCAGCAATGACTGCCGAAGCATCTGGCTGCCTCTGCATAACATACATCCTCTGGGAAGAACCAACCTCCTCTGGTCTACTCTCCCTGGAGGTAGCACCTCCTCTAGAACTGTACCCCGGTCTACCTCCTCGGCTGACACCTCTGCCTCCTCGGCCTCCCCTCGCATTAGGTCGAGAAGCTGCTGTATCAACTGACATCTGCTCTTGCTTCTCAGGGCAATCTCTCACAAAGTGATCAGGTGACCCACACCTGAAACAAACCCCTGCTACACCAGTCTTCCAGCAAGGACCACCATGCGGCCTACCACAATGGATGCAGATGGGTAAGGTGGATCTCTGAACCATAGGGGTCGGAGCACTCGCCACTGAAGCTGCAGGTCTAAATCTCTGCCTCTGTAACTACACTGACCTACCAGCTGACCTCTGACTCCTACTAACTCTAGGAACAAAGCTTCCTTTACCA
The DNA here is from genome assembly GCA_947685225.1 of Garcia nutans. Taxonomy (NCBI): domain Eukaryota; kingdom Viridiplantae; phylum Streptophyta; class Magnoliopsida; order Malpighiales; family Euphorbiaceae; genus Garcia; species Garcia nutans. The sequence goes on along the minus strand of CANTUV010000039.1, from coordinate 29,746,891 downwards.
ACTGGGGCCTTCTAACCCTGATCTCTTCCTCTGAAGCAACCGTAATACCCTGAGCTCGCTCTACACTTCGAGCTGCTGCCACAAGCTGTGAGAAATCCTGATATCTGGATCCAGCCACTAAGCACATAATCGAGGGCCTCAATCCCTCCTCAAACCTCTGACATCTATCAATCTCATCAGCAATGATACCCCCAGCATACTGACTCAGTCGAATAAACTCAACTTCATACTCAGTAACAGTCTTGCTGTCTTGCTTCAAGCTTAAGAACTCCATCTTCTTCATGTCTTTATACTCCCTAGGAGTATACTTCAACTCAAATTCCCTCAGAAAATCAGTGTAAGACAGTGTTGGAGGATCATCCATAGAATGGGGCACCGTCTTCCACCAATCGTAGGCGTCCTTCTGTAGCAAAGATCTTGCATAGTCAAACTTTTCCTCTGAAGTGGCTTGCAACTGAACAAATACCCTCTAAACTCTATCAAGCCACTGTTCTGCTACAGCCGGATCAACTGTACCAAAGAAATCCTCTGCTCCATATTTCCTTAGCTTATCATAGTGCCTCACTGGTACTGAAGGCTGAGGGGGTGGTGGCTGTGGTTGCACAGGTGTTTGCCTCATAGCTTCCATCATATGCCTAAACCAGGCTGGCGGAACCTCCTCACCAACTGGTCTACCCGACACCGAAGCAGGTGCCTCCTCAACACTATCAACCCTAGCTCCCTCATCAGGAGCAACGCTCTCCTCACTACCCTCAACCGACTGGCGTGAGTGAGAATCCATCACAACCTAACACTGCAAACACAATAGAATACTTCTTATTAAAGATCAGAGGTTGCCAATCCCAAACATGTATTTTATTCAAAAACCACCTTTTTTTAAAATCAAAATAGTCTTTTTCTTACATTTTACCTAGGTTGAGAATCTCAAACCTAGGCTCTGATACCAAAACAATTGTAACACCCCCATATCCAATGCACACACACTACAACCACAACAAGGTAGCATAAGTGCACCAAACATAAGGATGCTACGGTTTTTTTTAACATTCAAACCCTTTAAACTTGATACAATACCCTTATCATTATACATTATAGAAAAGTAGATCATTTACTTATAAAACAAAACATATTAGTTATATATATATACATTTAAATATTACACAGCGGAAGTTATAAAATATGTACATATTTACGTATTAAACATTTCTTTACAAAATATAATGAAGTATACATGATTGGAAAGTTTGCTCTGATCTTTAAGCTCCCAAAATGGATTCTTCAAGGTCTACTCTCACTTGGTCTTGATGAACTCTCGGGTTCAACTCTATCAACTCTATTACCTGCGCGATTAAACACTATCGCGCTAAGCCAACGGCTTAGTAAGATAATCATGCAAATGATATGACTTAGTGCAATGCAATGTCATTTCTCAATCCATATTATACATGTAACATCATATATGCAACACTAACAACATATTTTTACATTACATATCACATTTCAATATCTTTTCATATACCTCATTAGTATTCATTTAACCATTCATAATCAACACTAAACAAAGACAAGCATGGGCCCAAGACACACTAATATGTCATTCAATTTTCAGAGTTAATGCTTTGGTTTGTTATCACATTTATCAATATCATATACCCAACTAGGCTTCAAGGATTAAGTTCAACCAAGCTTCAAGGGGAGCAAAGCATGCTAAGCTTCAACCCAACTTGGCTTCAAGAACTAACCCAACCTAGCTTCAAGGGTGGTAACATCTCAATTATGCTTCAAGGATTCAATCCAACCTAACTTCAAGAGATTGTTACACTTATTAGGCATGCCACCAACAACAAACTCTGAAAATGGAATAACACATTAGCCACACAATTCATTTAGTTTTCATTCTCAATTCTCATTATCATTTAGGCAAACATGCCTCATTTATCTCCATTGAATCACCTTAGCCAATAACAATGGCTTCACATTTCATTTCACAATATAACACTTCATTATTCAAGTGTATATTTATCTCATCCATGATCACATTATATCTCACATAGCATCATTCATAAATATCAACATTTCATTCCACATCACTCATGAAACACATTACCATTCACAATGCATAACATAACATTGTTCAATCTCAACAATGCAAGAACAATTTATATTATTCATAGCTTTAGGATCATCCACAAGTGTTTGATTAAGTCATTCCTTGGTTTAAGTATGTTTAAAGTGTTTATGTTTAGGTTTAGAGACCAAACTACCTTTGAAGAACCCAAACCATGCAAAAAAAGAGAACCAAGAAATCAAACAATATCCAACTCATTTGAGGGACACGCCCATCCCACTTGAGGAACACGGCTGTCTTTAAAAATAAAAGAGGCAGTAGCCAACACAAATAAATGACACGGGCGTGTCTCTTCATGGCTTCTGGCCGTGTCACCCATGCACATAACCTTAACTAAAACCAACACTTTCTCAATTGCACTCAAACACAATATTCATCATATAACATGTTTCAAATGAACACAATCAATGTTCTAAACACATATTTATCACAAGAATCACTTTACAACCCATTAATATTACATTTAAACACAACCCATCTCAAAACACTAAAATCACCATCCTTCTCCACCTTTCAAAATCAACATTTACCACTTCCAACAACTACACCTATTTAAACTATTAACTTAAAACCAATTTAACACTTGAGAACAAATCATAAACACATCTCATCATCAAATCATCAAACCCTAATTAACTTCCCATACCACTTCAAAAGAATGAAAGAAATCAAAGGGAAGATCTTACCTTAGTTAAAAACTTCTTGAATCAACACTTGAACACTTAATCTTCCTTCAATTTTGAACTCAACTCATCAAGAACCTCTCTTCACCTCTTGCTTCCCTTTGTCTATGGAGGAGCCGGCCACTTCATGAAAGAAAGAAGAAAATGATCAAGACACAAAGTCAAATTTTGCTTTTAATCTCCACCAAGTGATCTTATCCAAGCAATTACCAAAATGCCCTCAATCATATAACTAACTTTTTGTCTCATATAAGCCCTTATATGTAATTACACACTTAACACAAAAATATCTCTCTTCCTTTGACTCTTCCTTTGACCCATTTATATGTTATATATATCATCATATACACAACATATACCATTCTCTCTAAACCCTATTTTCTTTCCAAAACACATATACACAAGCATTCTCCTCCCAATTTCTTTTCTTAACACATCATATAAATTCAATCCAATTTATAACAATAACAACAACAACAATATAACCAAGACTTCTAGGGCATACATGAGGATATTACATACAAACTTTGATAATAATAATAAAATCAAATGCAATGCCAATGCACAATGCATATGGATATCACATCATTCCATTTTATCATACTTTTCAAACATTTCACAATCCACAATTTTCATAAAACAAACACAAACATGGTCCCAAAGATAACTAATATGCTATTCAAATTTCAGAGTTATTATTTTGGTCTATAATGACATCATGTGTCTAGCCTCGTAGGCAATATATCAATGTAATAATCTAACTAGGTCTGAGCTTATGACCCGATCATTTCACCCAGCCTAGCTTCAAGGACTTGTTTTTGAGACTTACGACCCGGTCATTTCATCTCAAAAATATTTTCACAGTGACGCCCAACATCTGGCCCGTAGGCAAATCATAGGCATACCGCTAAACACAGAACTCTGAAAATTGAATAACATACTAGACACATAATTTATTCATATTTCTCATTTATATCGATATCAATTCATTTCATTATATTTTCACATATCTCATTACATTATACCACATTTTTATATTTATAACACATTGCCCAATTACCTTGGATATTTCAACATAATTCACATATTACACATATTACACAATTTAGCCATTATCAATGGCTTTTCACAATGCATTTAACACATATATGACATTACAAATATCATAGCACATTATTCATACATAACCAATGTATCAAGTAGCTTAACACATTTTCCAACCAAAATTTGTTAAGCCCAAATGTCATGCAAACATAACCAATGTATTCAAAGTTTGTACTTACCTCAAATAGTAACTAAAACAAGCTTAAAACAACCCTAATCCTATCCTTCCAACTTGTCCTTCACCACTTGAATGAAGTAAATCAACCTCCCTCAATACCTAAACCAGATGTGATAGCAAATAATCATTTAGTATCATATTTAATGACATTTTTAATATTAAATCATAATTAAACATCACTCTTATACAAATTTCAAAAATTTAGTCTTTCCTTACTTTAACATTAGAATTCCATTCTATTTCATTTAAATTAGTATTTTAAGTTTATTTATATTATTAAAAACACATTTTAATACATTTAAACCATTTACATTACAAAAATACACTCTTATACACAAAATCCTAAAATGGCATAACCTTTCCCCATTGAAGGTTTTCCATTCCAACACAATTCATTAATCATTTCAAGCTTATATTCATCACTTTTAACACTAAACAACATGCTTAAACAAATAAAATTCAACAATTCAACAACTTTGAAAAATTACTTTTTCAAAATCCTAAATCTCCACTTCCATACTCAAACTCCAACCAAACACAACCAAATCAAATATTTGACTTTAAAATAATTGTTTATGCACCAAAACAACTCATTTGGAACCAATTTGCATAATTAAAAACCATGATTACTCAAACCCTAAAAATTCATAACCCTAAATTCTCTCTCGTCACTATTCTTTATCCAAACTCCATCATCTCTTTAATCCAACCTTAAAATCATTGTTAACTACCCAAAATAACATCATACACACCAATTCCAATAATTATAACATACTACTTAAAAATTTAAAATTACACATAATTAAAATTTCCATGGAATTCAAAGAAAAGAGTTGGAAACTTATCAAATTTGATGGAATTCACCAAAAATCCACTTTAAACTTGTTAAATCCTTTAATTTGTGGAGTATGGAAGAATCAAAATCTTGGTCTATGCTCCCATGGCGGTTTCGGCCTTAATAAAGAAGAAGAAGAAATGAAGACAACTTTTTAATTTCTCTTTCCTTTCATGTTTTATTTTAAACCATATATATATATATTATAATCTTTTAATAATTAATTAATTATTTATTTATTTAATAAATTAAAAGTCCAAAAATTTCTCTTCCATTCAAAAATTATTTATTTTTGAATTAATTTAATAATTTTAAATTTCTAAGATTTAATTACCAAAATACCCTTTTACTTCGACTTTTAACTTTTCTTTTAAAATATTGACTTTTATATGTTGTATATATATATATATCACATATATATTCTACTTTTTTCATTTAAAATCCTTCATTTTTCATTTAAAATCATTAATTTAATTTATCCATTTAAATTATAATTTATTTTATCAAATTTTTAAAAGTTAAAATTTTTTAAAAATTTGATATGTTACAGTAACAATTAATCATTACAAGTTTTAAAATACATTTATTATTCCAATAATTATTTGTGAACTTTCAAGTTTTATAAACATTTAATTAAAATAATAAAGCCAACTAATTTAAAAAGCTTTTAAAACGATCACTCCAACATTAACTTAATCTTCCTAAAACCTTAATCTAGCAATTATATTTAAAATATATTCATCAAGCAATTATCACTCAAATTTTACACTAACAATATTTTTCTACTACTATGTGTAAAAAAAATACAAAACACTCCACCATCTTTATCATATGAAAATTATAATAAACATATTACTTGTAGTCATAGGCATTGATTGCCAATCTTATTCCGTACTCTCAATGAGATAATTACTATAAATTATAGTTTTTTATATTTTCATAATTCATGTAAACATACACTTTATCTACAAAATTCATATATAAAAAAGTACAACATTAACTTGCAATAAAATATACCAAAATGATTTTTCAATTAAAAAACTTTATTATTTAACTAATTTAAAAAGATTTTTTAATGTAATATGTTAAAAAAATTTGCTTCACAACTATATTATAATTATCTTCAATTGTTATTTCTATATTATAACATCAATTTGCAATGTTATCAAATACTATGAGATGCGACCTTCTTTACAAAATACTATTTAAAAAAAATACACACTTTTCTTTTTTCTCCCAAAAATATCATTTTCTAACTTTAAATAAAAAATTATCCCATTTTAGAGATAAAATATACATTTAATGTTTCCTAATATATATATATATATATATATATGTACACATTTAATGTAAAAAATTATATTCTTCTCCATCTCCAATTTGTAATATAATATATTAAAATTTACATATAACATACAATTGTATTCTATAGATGTAGTATAATTTTTCGATTAAATTAGTAAATTTAAGATATTTCTGAATTTTTTAAAAAATTACAATACATTTTTGAGGAAAAAAGTTTAGAAGGTCATATAATATACAATTTCTCTTAATTTATTTTAAATGAAATGACAATGCTAACAGGATCAAATTGTGACAAATCAAGAGGGGCATTTTGACTTCTATTAAAAAAAAGTGAATAATCATTGCAAATGTTATATTATAGGCTAAAATTTCTATTTTATCCTTATTTTATTGAAATTCCTAATTTACCCTCATTTTATTTGTCACAACTTGATCCTCATAGCATTTTTCTAGATAAATTAAGTTATATATTAAAAAAATTAAAAAATAATATAATAAAATTTCTTTAAATATAATATATATATTTCAAGTTAAAAATGAGATACAAATATGCTTTTAATATAGTGTCAGACTTATATTATAACACTTACTATAGTGCATGTAAAAAAAAATAGATATAATAATAGTTTTGGTAACAATTCAAATTTGTTTTCCCCAATTAAAATTGGTAATTTTTAAAAATTTACCTTCATACTAAAAAAATTCTATCATATCCTAAATTATGAATGAGATAAAATAATTACCATTTAAATGTCAATAAATGATTTCTTCATAAAAATGTGCAAATAAATGATATTTTACCATTTTAAAAATATGAAATTATAATACGCATATTACTCAAAGCTACAATAACTAATATCCAATCTTATTTAATCTTATTTACTACGCTTAGTAAGATTATTGCTACAAAAACAAAAATGGATTAAATAATTATTTCCAGTGTAACGGTAACTAATATCTAATCTTATTTTTTTGTAGCTCAAAATTATTCTATAAATTATCAAATCAACATAAAGTACTAAAAAAAAATATTAACATTTGGCTAGTAATAACAAGAATACCAAATTCAAATGACCATATCAGAAAGTTTCTTGGCCAATTGATACAAAATAGAATGAATCAACATCATTTCTCTTGGGAAAAAATTTATTCTTCAATCAAAAGAAAAGAAAAAAAAAGGACTTCAGTTGTTTCAAACTGTTGCTCACACTTTTGTACCTTAAACTTTATATAATTATGCTAATGCATTATTGGAAATTAGGTAATACAAACAATTGATATCTTCAGAAAGTTGATTATCAGCACAAGAGAAGCATCACTACCCACTTGTAGGGAAACTTTTAAGAGTATGTTAGGAGATGAAATTGTACGTACTATCCAAATAATAAATAAATGTTGGAAAATAGTAAAGGACACTAAGAGAAAGACTGGATAACAATTCGCAATAAAAGTGAACTGTAATATTTAAAATTTTAAATACTAAACTTTTAATTTAATACTGATAATTGACAGTGAATTGTGATATAAGTGACATGGATAAGTGATGTAAATAGTAGATCTTAAAAATTTACTGAAGAAATTATTTATTTTTATAGTTTTACGAGACTAAAAATCAAATTAGAATCAAAGTTTAAGAGGTAGGATGCACCATAGCTAAGATGAAAGTGGTCATACTAGATTAAACCAAATATATATATGTGGACAGGTGTGTGTATGTGTGGAAACTTCTCTTTCTTTCTTCTTCTTCCTTCTTCATCCACTCATATCACCACCTTCACCACCAAAACTCCTTTCTTCCTTCTTTTCAAGACTTTAACCAAAACTTAAGAGAAAATCACATCTAGTTATAAGTTTTTAGAAGAATAAGTTGGAAAAGTTGAGTTTATCAATAAGTGAATTAGAGAGAAAAAGAAGATTTTGAAGAGGTAAGTGCTTATGTATTTTAATTTACAACTATCTGAATTTCTATGAATTTTATTATTTGAATTGGTTGATTGAGTTATTTTTAATGAGTTATTACTGAAAAATATTTGGTATAGACTCTTTCTATGACAAAGAAACTAGTTTTGATTCATTCTTACCACATCTTTGAATATATTGTGTTTAAGTTGATGAGTGTGCGAAATACAGAATTTTGCTTGACACTACCAGCGACATGGCCATATCACTGGGCATGTCAATGATGTTGTGTTTCAATATTGATGACACAACCAGTAACACGCCCATGTCATTGAACGTGTCATAGCTGCTGTGATGAAAAATAAATGACACGACCAGTAACACACCCGTGTTGTTAAGCATGTCGTAGCTACTGTAATGCAAGTTAAATGACACAGCCAGTGACATGCCCTTGTCGTTGGGCATGCCAAAACTTCTGTAAGAATGAGCAAATAACACGGTCAATGACATGCCCATATCATTGGGCATGTCACCTGAAGAAATTGCCCAAAATAAACTTTTGTTTGTTTTTCATTTGTAATTCCGGTCAAAAAGATTATAAGTCCTCAAATTGTAAAGGATTTTTTTGAAATCAACCCTAACAAGTAATGTAACAGATTTATTTTGAATGTATAATAAAATATGTGTGATACCAAGTATTGATCAAAGAACTATTCCATTGAAGTGCTATACATAATTTAATGTTAATTAAAAACTACTGAATTGCCCAAATCATACTGATTTTAGATCTAGCTTGGGATTGAATGGCTAGTCAAAGGGAGGATATCCAAAGTGATAGTGAGCACTCTGTGCCCTCAATGGACACTCTGTGTCACCATATTCAGTGGGCATTCGTGCCATAGTGGGCCATTGTCCAAAATTTTATACAGTGGGTATTAAATTGCCAACAGTGACCCATTATCCAAATCTAGGATCTGAGTTCAGTGTGTATGGGCATAATTAAAGAAGTTATCTACATTGAAAATAATGTGTTATATGGTTATTGTTAAATTAATCGATTTTGAATTTAATCGTGTTTAGTACTTCAAGTTTAAATGAATTTATTAATTTCTTTATTTATTGTTCTAAAAATGATACTTTCCATAGTTCCTAAATCATTTTATGTATAGTTCTATTTTCTTTAAATTTTCTTGCATATTGTAAATACATAAGCACCACTAAGCTTTGCTTAGTGTATTAGAATTATTTTCTGACGCGCATATCAAACAAGAAGAGATGAGACTGCAGAGTGAGAGATACACGTTCCTAGTCAACTATATCACAAAGGCTCAAAGAACAATATTGTACATATTATATTCTGTATAGTTCACATGACAATACTTTATACTTTTGTATGATAATTGTATAAGTTTGAGAGCAGTTTGAGAATTATAATAATGTAAGTTAACAATAGAAGTTCTTTGTAAATTAACAGATATATGTTTGTAACATAGTCATGGTTATAGTAGTTTTTTTTTAAAGTTTAATAATTCCATTAATACATAGAAGTTTTTTGGTTTAATTTTTGCAATACGTATATAGATAAGTATGAGTATTTAGGTGACATCACCTATATAGTTAAGTGTATAAACTATATAGGGGATGTTACATGAACACATAATTACATATATTTTTTGTAAAATAGACTTAGAGGTAATGAAAATAAAGACAGACATTCCATAAATTATAAATATGAGAAAATATATTTACTCACATGTTAAAATATTATCAAAATGAGCAAATAGTATTATTACCAAAATTTATTTAGCCAATGGTAAATATATTTTTACTTCCATTGGAATTAAATATTTGGCAGAAATTACTCTATTAAAAATCATCTACTAATAAATTAATGCTAACATCATACAATTATATTATCACACTCTTTAAATAATAAAAATAAGCCAATATATTTAAAAATCTATTTCAACGGTGATATTTAATATTCCGTGTAAAATATTATGGTGAAAATAAAAATACAATAACAAAACTATGAAAAGATAATAATGAAATTATATTTAATAACTTTTTTTTTTGTAAAAAATCATTTTACATAATATAAATTTATATTAAAAAATATAATAGTATATGATACTAATAAATTTTTTATGGCTTCAAAAAATATTTTTACAAAAAAATTAAATATAACATAATATATAATAACTATAATTAATAATTAAAGTATATAAAATACAACATAAAAGAAATTAATCCGCTCACTGCACAAGTCTACACATAGTAAGTAATAATTATTAAAATATTTCAAGTATAAAAAATTTTTACATAGACTTTAATAACCATTGGAAATTCACCTAAAATATACTCTTCTAGAAATGGTTAATATTTTTTAGACTACAATTACCTTAAATGGGCTAAAAAAGACAATAATATCCTTATACATAATAAAGTAAAAGAAAACTCTCAACTACCGAAATAAATATATTCTTCTTCCTTGCGTATTCTCTCTCTCTCTTTCAACTTTCTCGCTCTTTCAACTTTCTCTCTCTTTTCTTTCCAAATTATGAATCTATGGCCATTAGATCGACAAAGGAAAGCTTTGTCATTATCTCTCTCACATTATATGCGATATATTTTTATTTTTTTATTAGTTAAATCTGTAGAAAAAATATTCGATCTTGATTTTATTGCAATGCAGCTTTTATTGAGATGTTTTGACTATAGAATAATAAATATTTGAAGAGAAAATGGTTCATTTTGTTACATTTAACCAATATTTGCATATCTGTTTAGTTCAGCTTCCTTTCTTCTTCTAAACTAAAGTGAAGAAAATTATCCTAATTCTTCCTAATTTGCTCTAACTCACATCAAAATGCTTCTATTTATAATAGAAAATTATTCATTGCACTTCCTAAGACAGTCTATATACTTGAGTCTGAAAATAAAATCTGTATGACATATGTTAATTTTTAAAGAAAAAAATTTACAGAACTGTCATAACTCTCCCTAACTTTCCTCAACTCACATCAAAATATTTCTTTCTATTATAAAAAATTCTCCATTATACTTCCTAAGATAGTTTGTATACTTGAATCTGAAAATAAAATCCGTCTGATTTATGATAATTTTTAAGAAAAAAAGTTTACAGAATTGTCTTAACTCTTCCTAACTTGCCCTAACTCATATCAAAATGCTTATGTCTGCTATAGAAAATTCTAAGACTGCCTGCATACTTGAGTCTGAAAATAAAATCTATCTTATTTATATTGATATATAAAGAAAAAAAAGTTTACAGAACTACTATAACTTTTCCTAATTAATTTGCCCTAACTCATATAAAATGCTTTCTTCTGATGTAGAAAATTTACCATTGCATTTTCTCAGACAGTTTGTGTACTTGAGTCTAAAAATGAAATCTTTCTGATTTATTTTGCTTTTTAAATGGAAAAAAAAATTATAGAACCACCATAACTCTCCCTAATTTGCCCTAACTCATATCAAAATATTTTTTTCTCCTATAAAAAAAATTCTCCATTACACTTACTAAGATAGTATGTATACTTGAGTTTAAAAATAAAGTATGTCTTATTTATATTGATTTTTAAAGGAAAAAAGTTTACAAAACTGCTCTAACTCTCCATAATTAACTTGCTCTGACTCACATCAAAATATTTCTTTTTGATGTAGAAAATTCACCATTGTATTTTTTCAGACAGTCTGCATACTTGAGTATGAAAATGAAATCTTTTTGATTTATTTTGTTTTTTAAATGAAAAAAATTTACAGAATTGCCTTAACTGTCTTTAACTTGCCCTAACTCACATCAAAATGTTTCTTTCTCCTATAGAAAATTCTCCATTATACTTACTAAGACAGTCTATATACTTGAATTTGAAAATAAAATCTATCTTATTTTATATTAATTTTTAAAGAAAAAAGTTTAAAGAACTGCCTTAACTCTTCATAATTTACCCTAACTTATATAAAAATATTTCTTTCTCCTATAGAAAATTTTTCATTATACTTTTTAAGATAGTCTGCATACTTGAGTTTGAAAATAAAATATGTCTTATTTATGTTGATTTTTAAAAAGAAAAAAAGTTTATAAAACTGCTCTAACTCCCCTAATTTGTCCTAACTCACATCAAAACGCTTCTTTCTACTATAGAAAATTCTCCATTGTACTTCCTAAGATAGTTTACATACTTGAGTCTAAAAATAAAATCTGTCCGATTTATGTTGATTTTTAAAGAAAAAAATGTATAAAACTGCTATAACTATCCATAACTTGCTCTAACTCACATCAAAATACTTCTATTTGCAATAGAAAATTATTTATTCCATTTTCTAAGATAATCTGCATACTTGAGTTTGAAAAATAAAATTTATCTAAGTTATTTTGATTTTTAAAGTATTCTATAGTGAACAGAACTGTTATAACTCCCCTAACTTGAGTTAACTCACATCAAATTGCTTCTAACTACTATTAAAATTTTTTTATTATATTTTCTAAGATAGTCTACATACTTGAGTCTAAAAATAAAATTTATCTGCTTTATTTTAATTTTTAAAGTAATTTAATGTGAACAGAGCTTTCCATAACTTATCTTAACTTACATCAAATTGCTTCTACCTGCCATTAAAAATTTTCCATTACACTTCTTAAGACAATATAGATATTTGTGTCTAACAATGAAATCTTTCAGATTTATTTTGATTTTTAAAGGACAAAAGTAAACAGAGCTATTCTAAATTCTCCTATCTTGCCCTAACTCAAGTTCATTCTGTTTAAGAAGAAGAAAGGAAGGTGAACTAAACATAGATGCAAATATTGGTTAAATGTAATAAGATGAATCATTTTCTTTTTAAATATTTATCATTTCACAGTCAAAATATCTTAATAAAAATAGTATTGCAAAAAAATCAAGATCGGACATTTTTCTACAGATTCAACTAAATGAAAAAAAAACAAAAGCATACTGTGTATAATGAGAGAGAGGGATAATGAAAAAGATGTTTTTTGTCTATCTAATGTCCATAGATTCATGTTTTGGGAAGGAAAGAGAGAGAAAGTTGAAAGAAAGAGAGAATACACAAGGAAGAAGAAGACATTTATTTTGGTAGCTAAGAGTTTTCTTTTACTCTATTATGTATAAGGGTATTATTATCTTTTTTAGCCCATTTAAGGTGCCTGTGGTCTAAATTATATTAATATTTTTATAAGAGTGTAATTTAGGTAAATTCTTATAACAATTTATAAAGGCTTAAATGCATAAAAATACATGACCTTTAGCGAGTTTTATATATTTATTATAACCTTTTATTTTTGGCAAATAAATACATGAAAATTAAATTATTGGTAATTTTATGCATTCGCTAACTTTACTCTAACATATTCTGACATGACAAATGGTTCTTTTGTATGAGTCATCCATTGAATTACATGGCATTCCATGTCAAAATAATATTTTACACTTTTAAATATGACCTTTTTATTTTTTTCACAAATAAATATTTGACCTTTGAAGTGTTGGCAATTTAATATATCTGTTAACTTCACTCTAACAAATATTTAATGAACATTTACTTGTGAGCTTTTGAATTGAATAAGTTTCATTTCTCCCTACCTCCAACTCTTCCTCCTTTCTAATCAATAAAAATGGATTCTAGTTGATGTTTTTTTCTTAATTTAAAATGCACACTTAATATTTGTACCTAGGAATACAAGATGCTCCTGTAGTTAATTTAATAGAATTCATGTAGTGAAAGTCATATATATTTTTATGTAGTAGTAGACATCTTGTATGTAGTCAGTTTAGAGTAAATTTCATTACTTGTATGCTACTACATTAAACACTAATTAAGGAGCAATGCACCATTCATATACCGAAATATTTGTTCATAATATGCGGTATGGATTACAAATTAAGGCACAATTTCATTACTTGTATGCTACTACATTAAATACTAATTAAGGAGCAATGAACCATTCATATACCGAAATATTTGTTCATAATATGCGGTATGGATTACAAATTAAGGCGCAATGCACCACCAACAAAAAATATACTTGTTCACAATTGTTCGAAATAAAAAAAAAATAATTCATCCATAATATATTCTTGATTTTTACTTAGCACTATTCTCTTGAGTGGAAACACATATAATAGTTCTTACTTTTGCATTTCTCCCAATCTTGGTTGCATTTGATGCTGGTGTAGATCCACTTATGAATTTGACTCTTTTATTATCCAGCATATACAAAAATTACATATATTTGTCAATTTTTTTTACATAAAATTACATACATTCACCATTTACATATTTGTCATTCATGTCACATACTCTCATGTAAATGTTACCAGTTTCTTCAAATATATTCACATTAAAATCAAACACACCAACTAGGATTCATTTTCACTGATTAGAAAGGAAGAAGAGTTGGAGATAGGGAGAAATGAAACTTATTCAATTTAAAAGCTCACAGATAAATATTCATTAAATGTTCATTAGAGTGAAGTTAATCGATAAATTAAATTGCCAATACTTCAAGGGTCATATATTTATTTGCCAAAAAAAATCACATTTAAATATGTAAAATATTTTTTTGATGTAAAATGCCACGTAATTCAATGGATGACTCGTACAAAAGAACTGTTTGTCATGTCAAAATGTGTTAGAGTAAAGTTGACAGATATATTACATTACCAATAATTTAAAAATGATATATTTATTTGCCAAAAATAAAAGCTCATGATAAATATACAAAACTCGCTAAATGTCATGAAGTTGGTTAATGATATATTTATTGGTTAATGAAGTTGTTGACAACCATGATATTAAGTGTTTAAAACTTTTGGTAGAATTTAAAAGAAGGGTAAATAACACTGGATATACAAATGTAGCAGCTAAATTGTGAAGCTAAATACAAATGTAGCAGCTCAGAAGAGTGATTGGACATGCCAGTGGTAACTTCTTTTTGATCAAGTCTAGTTTGGTAACTTTATTGTAATAGAAATATATTTGATGATTTGTTTGGGAATATCATTTTATGTCATCTGGAATTAATTGAATTGAACTTAACCAATTTGTTTAGTTGACTAGTGAATTGACTTGTATGACTATTTATGATTGGTTTTCCTTTTGCTGAGTTTATTTTGATAGTTTGACTTCCAGCATTTGTTTTTTGTAATTTGGTCTCTTTTACCAAAGTTCATGTTAATTGCATTCTATATGTTTAGGACACTGCTATATTGATTAATTTTTCATATCATTTCATTTTAAATACATTTTGTTTTAGCAACTCTTTTTTTTTTTGGTACATGTACTTTTGTTCAACTAAGTTTTAATTCCAAGTTGATTGGAGTCAGTTATATGAATTTTTTTTTCACACTAAACGATTATGGGCTACATATAAGACCATAAGATCATTTTAACCTCTTTTTCACATGTTTGTTTGCGCCTTTCTCTACCCTTAACTACATCTACCAACACGTACTTTAGTTATTATTGATTAATTCTCTTAATATTAGAGTTTTGTGTTTGTGTTCTGCATAGGTTGGTCAATTGAAGGGAGGGTTGGTGTGCATCATCTAGATGATTCACAGCAAAGTAAGAACTTCACTTTTAAATGCCATAGAGATGGCAATGATATATACTCGGTCAACTCCTTAAACTTCCATCCGGTGAGTTTTTTATTGCTGTTCTTGATATGCAACTTTAGCTATTAAATATTTGTCTGATAGAATCATCTGTAACATAAAAATTTCAGTGTTTAGATGTCTTTTCCTGTTGACCAGCCAAGTGAATTGGTAATGCTATGAATTTTTTGACTGTGGAACGAGGAACATATTATGGCTTATATGGAACAATCTCCACTTTTAGATTTTAGCCTCAAGTACGACACCTCATTCATATCACTCTCCTCCAATATTGCAATATATTGCTGGATGGTTGACTTGCTGTGCAGGTTTTACTTCCACTGGTGTAAAGATCAGTTCGAATAGATTGTGGCTCTATCAACATTAAGTGTTATATGATTAATCCTGAAAAACTCTAGTGTTTTTGGAAAATGAAAATTTTCTATAATGCTTTAGGTTTCAGGTTTCATCTGATGTGTTTCAGATATTGTGACTTTTGCAGGAGAATGTTCACTACTATCAATCATATATTCTTTTCCTTTCTTTCATATGATGTATTTTAACATGGAGCTGGCTTTTTCAGGTGCATCACACATTTGGAACTGCTGGATCTGATGGTGCTTTTAATTTTTGGGACAAAGATAGCAAACAGAGACTCAAGGTTTATCTAGATTTCTTCTGTGATATCGCTTCACCTATTTCCTGTTTAGATTAATTATGCTTTCTATCTTCTACTTCTGTAAGAAGTACAAAATCTGTTATGTTAATTTTTTTAAAATAAATGGCTTTCCTGTGCAAATATATTTATTCCCAAAACCATGAGTTTTATATCCTCATTAAAGTGGTGCTGAGATATTATATTTATGATGTTTCCTGATGTCTGGTATTTGATTATATGAATCTCTATGGTTATTCAAAAGCTATTTTCTGTAAAAAGTAAATCTAGAAAGTCCCTTTATGAGCATGGTCTTGTGCATGTACATGGACATGAATGTTTATTGCATGAGTATTTTGTGCCACTACCACACCTATGGTTAATTCACTTATAGTGGCTGCATAAGTCCGCTAGATTCATGGTTTAGCTGGCTGCCTCCTTGTAGTTCGGTTGTCATTCTGACATCCAGGGGCCTGCTTTGCTTAATGCATTAAAATATTTTTCCAGATATAATTCAATATGACAGGGTCTAATTTTCTCAATATGTGTGATCAATAATCCATTAGCTTTCCGCTGTTTTTCTATTGAGATGCTGTAGTCTAATATGTAGTTGATGATGTAAGTTTTTCTCTATATTTTCGGTAAACAACCAAACGGGAACCGAAAGGGAAACAAAAAGTGGTCCACTCGCGTAACATTTGATAATGATCCATAACTTTTGAAACTCCGGATTTTCAGCCCACGTTTGAAACTCCGGATTTTCAGCCCACGTCTTCTCGGCGAAACCGACTTCTTGATGGACGAAGTCATTTTAAATGGATGGATAACTGTGGTTTTGGTCCCTAAGTCTTCTTTCTCATTAAGAATCCTTATACACCATCTAAGAGAGAAAGTGAGGATTTAGAAGATTAAAACTGATTATCAAAGCTCAAAACAGAGACAGTTTATAGCAATGGCAGGAGGTATGTTCACGAACTAGATTTACATTTGCTTCCGCTAATTGATTTAAATGTGTTTATTGAGATTATTGAGCATGTTTAAATCTATGATATTTGAGTATTTATGATTACATTTGGTATCAGAGCAGTCGTGAATCAATCTCTGCTTTGCTCTATTTTTTTTCTTCATTTTTGTTTGAATGTCTCTGTCAATATTTTATTTATTGATCGACATGTTTTTGGTTGTAAAAATTTTGATTAGAGATTGTAAGTGTAGTTACTATCATTGAACATGTAATTAAATTTAGTAAAATAGAACAACTTACTTGTTGTTCTTCCTCCTTAAATGTAATTGATTTGTTACAGGAATTATTGTTATTACTAGAATAACAATTAAACTTCACAATCTAAACCCTTTCTCTTTTCACTTGATCTTTCTCTTCCTTTTATTTGATACACAAAAAACGTTATCTTCATTCTGTTGCATGTATCTATTATATAAATGGAAGTTACATGGATATTGTAACTTCTCCAAGTAACCTTGGGAAGCAACCCATCCAAATGGGTGTGTCTACCCATATATATATATATATATACACACACACACACACTAACATCTCCCACTCACCCATGATGGGTTGTAGCAGATACAAGATCAAGAGACTTCTCATACATTTAGGGAATAGATCGTGCGACCTGTAAGCATATGTACAATGAGAGCTCCAATATAGTAACCTTCCTAGGCCATAAAGGAGACATCAATCTCAAATAACTTCTTCCATGATAGTGTACTTATATACCCCAAGCATATTTACTAACAAACAATTAAGTATAATTCAATCCCTCAACAATAGCTAGGATGAGGCCTTGCGCTTATAAGCTTGATATGTCTCTATATCACGCCTATGTTGAGCAGTGATCCCATGCTCAGGCTCAACCATTGGTTGTATTATTGTTTCCAGCATGTCTTGCTCCTCCAGGAGATACTGAATTTTTCGATGCCAAACATCGTAGTTTTTTTCATTCAGTTTATCTCCCTGGTTTAAATCAGCGACAATACTTTTTATTGCAGCCATTTCAACTATATAAACACAATTACCAAAATAGGATCAAGTACAATTTTAAAACGATATTATTGTCACTACGTCTTAGATTAAACAAATAATAATTTAACTCATGCAATAGAAATGAAAATAATGTAAACATTTAATCAATTTCTATTTACATAGTCTTTGTTATTATTGTAAATCTAAACAAGCACATTAATTTCTAGTTATTAGCATTATCTAATAACTCCCACTCAAAAAAATATTTTCACAATAAAATAAAATTTCATTTATGAAAGCATTCAAACAGTAGTATTAATATCAACACTACACTACTATGGTACATAATCAGGATCTCTAATTATATCATCAATATCAGTTTCATCATCAGAGATGTCACCAAGCTCATAACTCTCGAACCATGGAACAAATCGTGCAGCAGGATCCAAAAATCTTGCGCTACGCCCAGTGCGTCGTATACCCATAGAGGTATATAAACGCTCTCTCTCAAGCAGCATTTCGTCAGCGAGAGTATTGAAGTCCAAAGTACTCAGCCTTTGCTTCAATTCGTGGCTAACTTTGCCCCATTCAGCAGGCAGAGAGTCAAGCACAATCTGAAACTATTGCTCGAGGTAGAACTCATGCACACCAGTGATCCTCAGCATGTCAAACCAATTATGCATATAATTAATATGGTCTAATATGCGGTGACTTGGGTTTTTTTTTATAGTGCAAAATACAATCAATCATTAATTGTCGATCCACTACAATAAAATAACCCGTAATTATCAATTTATATAGTATATAAATGAAATTATAGCAAATCATCTATTTTCAGTAGCTTAAAAAAATTTAGAAAAATTATAGAAAAATAGGAAATTTAAAAAAAATATACTGGAAAAAACGGGGGTCCAATCGGACATCACACGTGCCCACACTCTCCAACTGAAATGGATGGTCAAATCGCAGCGCCTGTATTACACGCGCTGCGTCCGCGAGTGGGTAAGATCAAACAACAAAAATTGAGTTGGTTCAAACCGATCCAATCAAACCGAACCAAACCAGGTTCGAACAAAATCGGTCCAACCCAAAAATCAGTCCGACCGAATAAATCGGACCGTTGACCCATCCAGCCACACTACCGGCGCGTGCATCTCACGCGCCATTCCGGTCGTCTTCTCCGGCGAGTATAACTGTTTTTGTCCATTTTTCCGGCGAAATTTCAAAAAACCATAACAATTCACATACATGTCCAAAAATTACAAAAAAATACTCGTTGGAAAGCTTGTGACGAGTACTTTAACCAGAAAATATAACATTGAACATATAATGTGAAATTGGCATTCAAATTTTAGAGAGAATCTACTGCATAAATTTTTGAAAAATGCAAAAATTTCCAGAAACCTATTTTAAGTTTCTCAACCCACCATTGCATTCAAGGGCACTTAATAACATGCTATTATGAATTCAAACATACTATGCTCTGATACCAATGTAGTTACTATCATTGAACATGTAATTAAATTTAGTAAAATAGAACAACTTACTTGTTGTTCTTTCTCCTTGAATGTAATTGATTTGTTACAGGAATTATTGTTATTACTAGAATAACAATTAAACTTCACAATCTAAACCCTTTCTCTTTTCACTTGATCTTTCTCTTCCTTTTATTTGATACACAAAAAACGTTATCTTCATTCTGTTGCATGTATCTATTATATAAATGGAAGTTACATGGATATTGTAACTTCTCCAAGTAACCACCAGTTGGTTACTTTGGAAGCAACCCATCCAAATGGGTGTGTCTACCCATATATATATATATACATACACACTAATAGTAAGTAATATGTTTCTCGAATTAGTTTGTGGCCTTAAATGCAAATTTAATCAGTTCTTCATTTTATTTTATTTTATTTTTTTTTCGGCCGGAAAATTACAATCATTAAATTTGACTTGCATTATATGTTCTTTGGAATTTTCTGGTACATGCTACTGGAAATCTTTAAACTATGAGATTTCTAAGATTTCTGGGCTTTGATAGTTTCTTTTTAGTGTATGAAAAGCTTTATATAATTCGGGTCTTTTTCTGGTAAACGAGTTCTTCTTGACCCGAATGAGAGGTTGAAGACGTTCTAAATTTTAGTTTTCATATAATATAAAAAAATTAATAAAATAAATAAATAATAAACAGTTAATGCAACCAATTAGTTAACAGCAGTAGCTTACACGTAAACATGCATCTCGAGAATTGCATATTTGAAGTTGACATACTGCATGCATTTATTAATGTATTCTTATTATTTATTTTAGTAAGTTATATGTATATTTATTAATTCTACATATAATTTATTGTTGTTTCATGCAATTTTAAGATAGATAATATTGGTACATTTGAAAATAAATTCATAAAGTATTGCTTATAGTTTTATGCAATAATTAAGTTAATGTTTATGTGATCAATATAGTTTAAATTAATTAGGGAGTAGCCATAACATCTTTAATTAATTGAAAATATATATTTATTTTGTTGAGGATCATATTTAGTAAATTAACATTAATTGTGATTAATCATATGTAATATAATAAATTTATCCCACAGGAATTTTTACTTATATTCGTATGATTAATTAGAATAGAATATCAAATTTATTTTCTAATTTACCCATAGGGATCAGGAAAAGGAACATAATTTGATAGTTTTATTGTAAAGTTGAGATGAATCTAATTGAATTAGAACTTTAGCCCACAGGCAAGTTTTATGTCACTAGATTAAAAAATTTTTGCATAATTTTACATTGGTAGAATATGTCATATTTTTATAGCCTCAAAATTAGTAACATGAGCATGAACATTTAATTTATTGCAGCAATTCAATCTGTTAATTACTTTGATATGAGATGTGATGTGCCCGAGCTCAAAGGGGACAACTATAAGGTCTGGAAGGAGAGAGTTCTCCTTCATTTTGGTTGGATGGACATTGATTACGCCATTAGGAAGGTGGAGCCCCCTGCAATAACTGAAACCAGCTCTCCGGATGCAGTTGATCTTTATGAAAAGTGGGAGCGATCCAATCTACTCTCCGTTATGTTCATAAAGACAAAAATATCTGCTGGTATTAGGGGCTCCGTCGAGTAGTATGACAAGGTCCAGGACTTACTAAAGGCTATTGATGAGCAATTCGCCACTTCAGACAAGGCAATGGCGAGCACTCTCATCATGCAGTTTTCATCCCTAAGGCTCACAGCATTAAGGGCGTGCGTGATTATATCATGCGCATGAGGGATATTTCGGCCTAGTTGAAAACATTGGAGGTTGATATGTCAGAAGCCTTTTTAGTTCACTACATCCTTTGTACCTTACCTCAACAGTATGGCCCATTTAAGATATCCTATAACACACATAAGGATAAATAGTCAATCAATGAGTTATTGACCATGTGAGTTCAGGAAGAGGGCAGACTGCTTATGGAGGAAAAGGAAAGGGAAAAGGAAACTGTGAACTTGACGACCTCTAGAAAGAACAAGAAGAAGGATCAAGCCAAGGACAAGGGAAAGAGAAAAATCCCTCCACAAAAGGACATTAAGAAGGAGGTTGTGTGCTTCTTTTGCAAAAAGAAGGGGCACGTTAAGAAACAATGCTCCAAGTTCTCAAAGTGGCTTGAAAAGAAAGGTACTCAATTTTCATTTGTTTGTTATGAATCCAATATGACTGATGTTAATCATAATACATAGTGGATTGATTCTGCTTCTACAATCCATATTACCAATTCATTGCAGGATTTGCAAAACCTACGGAAACCAGTGGGGAGCGAGCTTAATGTCTATTCAGGAAATAAGACACCCTCGCATGTGGAGGCCATTGGCACGTGCAGTTTGGCTTTAAGTAGTGGTTTCATTTTAAATTTGAAAAGACATTTTATGTTCCTAGTTTTTCTAAGAATTTAATTTCAGTTTCCAGACTTGTATCAGATGGTTATTCCTTTAACTTTTCAGATTTTGGATTTAATTTATTTTATAAATATGATATTATTGGATGTGGTATTTTGTCTAATGGTCTTTTCTCCTTAATCTACAAAATGATGATAACCATACTTCTATGCACGTTCATGAAAATGTTGGTACTAAATGATGTGTTATGAATGAAGAGTCTTCTATACTGTGGCACCGGAGATTGGGACACATCTCCATTGAGAGGATTAAAAGGTTAGTGAATGATGGGGTACTTAGTACTCTGGATTTTACTGACTTTGAGACTTGTGTAAGCTGCATTAAGGGTAAGCAGACTAACAAGTCCAAGAAAGGTGCCAAGAGGAGCTCTGAGTTATTGGAAATCATACACACAGATATTTGTAGTCCAGACATGGATGCATACCGTGATAAGTACTTCATCTCCTTTATAGATGACTACTCACGATACATGTATCTCTACTTACTTAACAGTAAGAATGAAGCACTAGATGCTTTTAAGGTATTTAAAGTTGAAGTAGAGAAACAATGCGGTAAGCAAATTAAGATCGTGAGATCCGATAGAGACGGAGAGTACTATGGTAGGTACACTGAAAGTGGACAAGCGAGCGGTCCATTTGCGAAGTTTCTTCAAGAAAATGGGATTGTTCCCCAATATACTTTACCTGGCTCTCCAGACCAGAATGGAGTAGCTGAAAGGAGAAACCGAACATTATTGGACATGGTACGAAGCATGCTTGCTAGCACCAAACTTTCTGAGTCCTTGTGGACAGAAGCTCTTAAGACGGCTGTGTACATATTAAACCGAGTTCCAACCAAGGCTGTCCCAAAGACACCTTTTGAGTTATTCAAAGGTTGGAAACCAAGTTTGCGACATGTACGTGTTTGGGGTTGTCCGTCTGAAGTAAGAGTCTACAATCCACAAGAAAAGAAGTTAGACCCAAGGACCATAAGTGGGTATTTTATTGGATATGTCGAAAGGTCTAAGGGATACAGATTTTATTATCCATCTCATAGCACTAGATTTGTGGAATCAAGAAATGCCAAATTTCTTGAGAATGACTTGATTAGTGGGAGCGATCGATCCCAGGGCATTGTGTTAGTGTATGTGCCCTAGGCCATTTATTTGGATCTTTATGTTATACATTCATTATTAATAAATGAGGTTTTATTATCATTATTGTTTGTTTGCATGTTACACAATTTTGATATTTGTCCCTGGTTTATTATTGTTATAGAGATAAAAAAAATAATTCTTAACCAGTATGAACATTGATTTGATAATCATCAGATGGTTATGTGTATAGTGATACAAATCAATTTCATAGATACTTGTTAGAGAACAATGTATTGGATAGACCCATCATGAGATTACTACATGGGTTAGTGTCATAAGTAAATCTCATGATAGTTATGTATTAATTCTTTGACTTGAGATTGTCATAGTTTCCAATATAAGGACTATTATATTTTGACATAATCAAACATTATCCGTAACTGGATAGTGATAAAGGTTATGATCATATATGATAGAAATTATGTAGAGGATAATGAACAATCAAGATAGAATTTGTCCCTCTCTTTGAGAGAGATATCTTTTGGGCCCCTCGATAAGTGAGACTGTGAAATGCATGGCCGTGCTCAAATGAATTGATAGTGTGATCAATTTCATTTGTTTTAATCAACCTACTTGGAGATCGAGTAATCATAAGTTTGGACAATATAAGTATGACGTTGACCATGACTTATTTTCAAGCTAGATATCGTGTGACAAAGAGATTAATGCATGTACTATTATTAGGCAAATTGGACATTCCTTATATTAATTGGGTAGTTGTAATGCCTTGCTAGAGGCCAATTATGACTTGTTGGTTTAATAGAGATTAAATTGACTGCCAATTAATATGGGCCTATCGGGTCACACAAGAATGCGCTTTGGGCTGGATATAATATTAATAATATTAATAATAGATATTAATATTTATTATTATTATTATTTTCGTTATATATATATATTATTAGATAATATATTCAGAATCCTATTTAGATTTGGATTCTGAATTTGACTTACCTTATCCAATTTTGAATTGGATTCTGGAGTGATTATATTCACTCCAGACGTTAAGTCTTCTTATAGGTAACTTTAGAAAATAAAAGGAGAACGAAAAAAAAAGAAGGAACCCTAATACATTTTAGAGAAAACGTTTTTCAGCCTTCGCCGTTGTAGAGAGCTAGAACTCCAGACAGTAGCATTCGTGTGGATACGTGATAGAGGGTGTTTCGCGATCGAGGCATCTCTTCCAAACTGTGATTTCTAATCATCAACAGGTTAGTTCTTTGAACACTTTTGTCGAATTAAACGAACATCATGGATCCTGATCGGAAATCAAAGATCAAATTTTTCCGCTGCGTTTTTTGGTTTGCTGTGATTTCCTCGATTTCCTAACACGTTGGTCATGGGAAAGATCATTTAGATGCTCAATGTGCCACTTCAAGTAATGGACTGATTGTTGTTGTTAACAATACGCCTCGAATACAAACACGTATTGAGGAACCAGTCCAGGAAGTATCACAAGCTGTTGATCCTGATCCAGTAGACATTGAAGTTCAACAGATGCCTGAAGCTGTTGAAAAACCTGCTGAGCAACATGATCCTACACCTCAGGAAAATGTTGATGCAGTATTAAGAAGATCTACTAGAGTAAGGAAATCGGCAGTTCCTAGTGACTATGTTGTGTATCTGCAAGAATGTGACTACAATGTAGGAGCCGAAAATGATCCTGAGACGTTTTCACAAGCCATGAGTTCTAAGGTTTCGAACTTGTGGCACAATGCCATGAAAGAAGAGATGGATTCTATGGCGTCTAATCAAGTTTGGGATCTCGTCAAGTTGCCTGATGGTGTAAAAGCCATTGGATGTAAATGGGTCTTCAAGATAAAGAAAGACTCACAAGGCAACATTGAGAGACATAAGGCGAGACTCGTTGCCAAAGGATTCACTCAAAAAGAAGGAATTGACTACACAGAAACATTTTTCCCATATTTAAGAAAGATTCATTTCGTGTGATCATGGCATTGGTAGCCCATTTTGATTTGGATTTGCATCAAATGGATGTGAAAATGGCGTTTATTAATGGTGATCTAGAAGAAGAGATTTACATGAGGCAACCTGAAGGATTCTCCTCTAGTAATGGTGAGCACTTGGTCTGTAAGCTTAATAAATCTATATATGGATTAAAACAAGCCTCCCGTCAATGGTATTTGAAATTCCGTGATGTTATCAATTCATTTGGTTTTGAAGAAAATGTCATGGATCAATGTATATACCAGAAGTTCAGTGGGAGCAAAATTTGTTTTCTGGTGCTGTATGTAGATGATATTTTGCTTGCAACTAATGATAAGGGTTTGTTATATGAGGTGAAACAATTTCTCTCGAAGAACTTTGATATGAAGGATATGGGTGAGGCATCTTATGTCATTGGCATTAAGATCCATAGGGAAAGATCTAGAGGCATTTTGGGTTTGTCTCAAGAAACCTATATCAACAAAGTTTTAGAGAGATTTCGAATGAAGGATTGTTCACCGAGTATAGCACCTATTGTGAAGGGTGACAAATTTAGCCTAATACAATGTCCTAAAAATGAGCTCAAGAAGGAACAAATGAAAACATTCCATATGCTTCAGCTGTTGGAAGCCTAATGTATGCTCAGGTCTGCACCAGGCTTGACATTGCATTTGTTGTTGGGATGTTAGGGAGATATCAGAGTAACCCAGGTGTTGACCACTGGAGAGCTGCAAAGAAGGTGATGACATACCTTCAAGGTACAAAGGATTACATGCTCATGTATAGACGAACCGATGATTTGGAGGTAATTGGCTACTCTGATGCGGACTTCGCTGGCTGTGTTGATTCACGTAAATCAACATCTGGTTACATTTTCATGCTTGCCGGTGGGGTAGTGTCTTGGAGGAGTGCGAAACAAACCTTGACTGCTACTTCTACTATGGAAGCAGAGTTCGTATCATGTTTTGAGGCTACTTCACATGGTGTATGGTTGAAGAGTTTCATTTCTGGGCTTAGGGTAGTTGACTCTATTTCTAGGCCATTGAAATTGTATTGTGATAACTCAGCTGCTGTGTTTATGGCCAAGAACAATAAAAGCGGTAGTCGAAGTAAGCACATCGACATCAAATACAATTTCAGGCTATGTCTCTGTGCCCTCTTCCTATACCCTGCAGTACTTTCAACAATGATGGCTCAATATTTGCATATTCGGTAATGTATCATTTTTCCTTCTTTAGCTAGTGATTGTGTTCCTAGCAATACTAGCTCTCTCTCTCTCCTGTTACACACACTTGAACCGCCCTTTCTGAAGGTGAAATTAATCAAAGTCTTACTGACTAAAAACAAGTGAAGTCATCCTATTCCTGTGCCCATGCAAAGTAACACCTGAAAAGTACCTAAACCTGTGTAGCCATGCCATATAGGGGGAAAAAGGTATTTAATTATATATATATTTTTTTTTATTACACTGAGCAGTGAGCAGTGTTAGATCTGATTTTTTCTTGTGTGGAATGCATTTATACATGTATCATAGAAATGGTTTTTACCTTTGTTGCTCCATTGGCTTATCTGAAAGGATATGGTGCTTTTTGTCATTTGAGAAATGAATAGCACTTGGCTGCAACAATTTGACCATTAGCATTCATTGATGTTAATCGTAAAAAATCTTGCTTAAAATTAAATTAGTACTAAATTCTTGATTTCATGTTCTGTAGGTGTGTTATGACTGGAGTAAGGGTGCAGAAAATCACAACCCAAAACTGCAAAAACCTACATCTATCTGCATTTGCCACAGGTAATTTTAAAGGGCATTAACGTGATCTGTTGTGGTAACCAAGTCTGAGAAACATAAGAGAGCCTCAAACATTTTATGCAAAAAATGTTGTTTATCTTTCCAGGAGAACGAGGTTAAGGGCAAGCCAAGAGTTGGAGCAAGTGGTAGAAAGTGAAGCTGCTGCATATAAGGGCAAGCCAAGAGTTGGAGCAAGTGGTAGAAAGTGAAGCTGCTGCATATACGGTTTTTGACTTAGATGGTTTTGCAAGTACAGAAAGTCTTTGTTAGAAGTATTAGGTTTATAAATATACAGAGCAGAGCTGCCTGGCTGGTTTCTCATGTTAATATTAGGTCTACCGTAGCATGGCATGCATGTATCTCTGATATATCTTTAAACAAAATTCACTCCAAATTTTGTTGTGGCAAATTCATTTTTGCTATTCCTTAAAGAAAGAAAATCCATTTTCTCATCTTTTCTCTGTCACCGACTTTAACTTGATTTCTTTTCCCCGAATTTTAACGTTTTTTAGTTTTTAGTCTTTTCTCATTTGCTTTGCTTTGGTTGTATTATCAACAATTAATGTGTGATTAAAGAATTTTATTTATTATATAATCCCAATAATTAATAGATTGGTGTTACAATAAGAAATTATTATTCTTTTAAACAACTGAATCTTGATTTATAGTAGTAAATCATATAACAGCAATAGCTTGAGACAATATTTATATATAGTCCACGGTGATAAAAGTTGAATATTTTCTAAAAAGATTTATCCATATCAATACTTTGTTGACTAAAATTTACAAGCAGAGAATAGGCTTTTTCTTTTTTTACTTGTTAATTTACATACTAATCACGATTGCGCTTGTTTGAAAATGAAAATAAGAAAAACAACAAAAAAAAATGATGAATTAAACGACAGAAAAATCCATTCATTCATTGGATAATAGTTAAGGGATTATAATTAACAAACATACATAAATAATAAATAATTATAATAATAATAAAACAATGGAATTGATGTCTTTGTAAGCTAATTAATTCCAGAGTTAATTGTAATAAGCTAATTCTTAAAGATTTAGATAGGTCCACTTAATCATACTTGTTTTATTTTTTTATTTTTGGATTTAAATTTGCATGCAGGAAGAATTACAATAAACAAATAAACAAATTTTAAAATCCTGTTTTGAGTAAATGTCATGTAAGGAACACACACAAAATAAAAATCTAATAAAAATGATTTATTTTATTTTTTCCTCTCATAGAAAATGATAAATTAACTTTTCATTTTTTTAAAAATTATAATCTTCTGAAATTCCATATCTATTCTTTGGTAGGAAAAAATATAATGTAAATAAATTGTTCTTAGATGTTGAAATTTTAATCGAATTCCATCCATATAATTTTGCTCTACATCAAGCTTACAAACTCAGTTCTTGAAGTTGGCTATTCTGAACCAATTCTTCCTTCAAGGGATGTCCCTATATATGCTGTTAACTTTTATAATATTTAAAAAATTAAGTATTTAATAAATTCTATGAACATAATTAATTAAAGAATTAAATTAAGTTAAATTTTTTGAGATGGATATTTTTCTAGACCAGCCATAAACAATATATTATCCCAACATTGAACCTTAATTGAGTTCTTTTTTTGAAGATAACCTAACTAATGGAGTTCTTATAATCAAAGTTTATTGCAATATTGATCTATGTTCTCTAATCTATTAATATTACCCATCATGCTAAATCTCCAAAAGAAGAAGAAAGTGAGAAAGAATAATAGGACTCCTCTCGCTCGTAGAGGTCTTCTCTCCCTAGGATTTCTATGGCAAACTAGGGTTTCACTCCTTGGTCTTAAACCAAGGTTTTCAATACTACAATTCTAATCGTCGAAAGAGTGTTATCTTCCTGGTGATATGTCAAATTCAGAGGATATTGAGAACCGTTATCGTCTTTACATATGACAGTGAAGGAGAATATGATAGGCAAGGTTGTGTTGGATGATAGATCAAAAGCTAAATAGCATACTAAAATTGGATTATGTTTGGTAGGTACAATCTTGAACGTTAAGGGAGTCAATGTTAATGCTTTCACAACTACAATGTTAAATAGTTGAAAGTTGTAGAGGGGTTTTAGCCTACGAGAGTTGGGAAATAACACATTTATCTTTCAATTCTTTGGGAGGCAGATAGGCGACGAGTTCTGGATCTTGGTCCATGGTGTTTTGATGATCAACTAGTGCTGTTACGGAGATAAGGGAGGAGGATGCTGCAAATATGTAGGAACTCAATGAAGTTACAATTTGTACTAGAGCATATGACGTAGCTATGATTTAAAATGAAAATAAATGTTAATGAACCTCTCAATTTTGGAGTGTTGCTACAGTTAGGGGAAAATGTTATTTGGGATAAACTTAAATATGAGAGGCTTCTGATGTTTTGTAATGGTTGTGGAAGAATAGGTCATAGAATCCAAGAGTTCCCAAATGGATGTACTTCGATTGAGTATGGTGATTGGCTTTGGGCATCTCTTTGGAAAGGTTTCAAAAAACCAAGTAGGAAAGGAGAGGGAAGATAAATTGCTATGTCAACTGAATGATTTGAGTCTAGTGAAGACTTGTAAGTATTCTATCATGATAAATAAACAACACGAGAGGTTAAAAGACCATTGAGGGATATCCTAGAATCACTAAACAAAAACATTCAATTGCATAAGGCTAATCAGAGAGAAGGGAAGAGTGAATGTCCGATGGGGAGGCCATAATAAGGAGAGCTTGGACACTTCACTTCCAGTGTATGAACCATGCAATGTATTAAAACCCAACGTGAACAATAAGAACGTAGTTACCCCATCAAATGAAAACTTGACTATGTCCCATCATGTATCAAATGTAGCCTTGTCTGATAATTCTAATATTGTACACATGACTAGGCAAGGTGTTTATTTGAAAGACAGGAATGGAGAAGCCTATGATACTATTAATGACATGTATATTGACAAACTGGACTTAGGGAGGAAAGAGTTTATTGGTGAGAGTAATAAGGTAACATGGAATGTGACTTCTTTGAATGGAGAAAATAAGGTAAGCACCTGGTAATGTATGGCTACAGAACATCATGGGACTACTGACTTGAAGGATAAAGAAAAGGGGACTGGGGATAAAAAGCTAGCAGTGGATGTTTTGCTACTATCAGATGATAGTCAAAGGGAGTTACAAAATAAAGTTGAAGAGTAGTGGTGATGTTTCAATATACTTTTTACTAGAGGCGACCGAAGGGCTCCACCTTGATTGCCTACCAAAATGAAAACCTTAAGTTATAATTGTCAGGATTTAAGGAGTTCTCTGGCAATTGCTAATCTGCAACGCCTAGTGGGTTCACAAGCTCCCTCTATCCTCTTCCTAATGGAGACCCAGGTTACAGGGGATAAAATGAAGTATATTCAATCACTATTGGTTTTCAAGAATGGGTTTTATATCAGAGGTGAGAACAATAGAGATGGGGTGGCTTGTCTATGGATTGATGATGTTGACCTTCAGCTAGTTACATTCTCTAGGAGCCATATTGATTTTGAAGTATGGGAAGGGCAACAGAGGGCTTGGAGATTAACTTGTTTTTATGGATGGGCATAACATCACCTAAAGTATAAATCGTGGGAGTTGCTAAGTTAGCTGGAAGTAGCTTCATCATTGTCTTGTCTAGTTTTCGGTGACTTCAATGAGATCCTTTCTTAGTCAGAAAAAATTGGGTGAATATCTAGCCATGATTTAGCGACTGTAGCATTCCAAGAGACGGTTATTAGGTGTGGGTTAGTGGATTTGGGGTTCAATGGCTATCCTTTTACATGGGATAATCGTAGAGCATGTAATGATTTTATTAAAGAAAGACTAGACAGGTTTCTTACTTCTCCTTCTTGGGTTCAATGTTTTGATTTATCTTAGCTGCAACATTTGATGAAAGCAGGTATACCAGGAGTGAGTTTCATCCAAAGAAAGCTTTTCATCAGTTTCATCATGAATTAATGTGGTGTTAAGACACATCATGCTTGGATATTATTGCTTCAATGTGGGGAGGTGTAGGAGACTAGAACGGTAAAATTGCTGAGGTTTCATCATCTCTCGAGTGGTGGAGCAAGGAGAAACCTATTGGACTTGGGAAACGGAAGAAAGTTATTACTAGGAAATTGCTTGAGTTGGCCTCTACTTTTGATGAACATTCTATTCAAGCAAGGTAGATCTTAAAGAAAGAATTGGCAGAAATATCTAGAAAGGAGGAGCTTCTATGGAAACAGCGCCCAACACAAAGTATTTTCATGTTGCTGAGTCTAAACATCGAAAAACAAACCAGATCACATCTCTTATGAACTCGAATAATTAGGTTCTTGTAGGTGAAGAATTGAATGATCACATTATTAGTTTCTACTCTAAGCTTTATAAGTCTAGCTCACCTTAGGTTTCAAGTGAAGGCCTCCCTTTCATTCAAAAAAAAAAGATTAACACAACAATGAATGAGTAGTTAGATCTGCCCTTTAAGGCAGAATAAGTTTTGGATGCAATAAAGATGATGCATCCCATTAAGGCTCCTAGGCTAGATGGTTTCCCTCCACTCTTTTATCAGAAGTATTGAGGTGTGGTAGGTCAAGATGTTATGAAGCTGGTGCTTAATTTATTTGAAGGTGGTTGTGAGTGGGGATTTTTGCCCCCACTCCCGGTGGAATGGTTCTTGTGACTTCGACATTGTTTAGGCTCGAGGCCTTAGAGAACATGGATCTAAGTCTGGAGAAAATGGAGTCGCCCCCCGGACGGGCCTGGAAAAAGAAAAGGGTGGATGACTCAATTTTTAAGGAATCCCCATCCCCCTAATGGGTTCGAAAAGTTGGGTACATGTGGGAAAGATGAGAAATGGCCCAGCACCCCCACAACGCCCGGTTCATTGAAACCAGTCTCCTTTACAGGTCTTAATATTATAAAAATTTTAAATATAACAACATTATCCATATTACACACAATAATTAAAATAAAGCATCAATATATTGAAAATCAAAACATTGTCCAAGCAAAACAAATAAGTGGACACCCATCCGAAGATGGAAACATGCCCTTACATGATCCATGCCTAAATAGGACACCTACCGAAAGGTAGAAACATGTCATTTACATTGGTTCTAAAATAGAAAAGCAATTTAAATTACATGATATTTAACTAAAGAGGTACCCACCAAGTGGAAACATACCTCTTACAACATTTGGAAATCTAAATAAATCGATAAAAATAAATAACCATTCATCATAAATAAATCATTCATCAAAGATATTAAACATCAATAGAAAGTAAACATCCATCCATGATAAATTAAATAAATTAAGCATTGAACTTAAATAAATCAACAAATCATTAAAGCATATAATATACTACATAATCAAATATAAAATTAAATAAAACAAATAAAGATTCAAATTAGGGCTACTATTTCTATTTAAAATTCTTTAATTAATACTTTAGGGTTTTGGAATTTAGGGGTTTAAGCTACTGTGAGTTTTAAAGGAATTGAAATGGATTGAAGTTTTATGATTTAAGGGGTTGATAAAATTCTTTGATTAACCAAATTAATGTTTGAGAAGTGAAATAATAAAATTAGGGTTTGAACACTTTAAAACATTGGATTCATGATTATTAGCTACTGAATTATGGTTTTTAAGCTTACTGTGTTTGAATTTTAATATTTATGTTTATAAGGTTTTAAGGTTTAAAGGATTAGGGTTTAGAAGAATTAGGGTTTAAGGTTTTAAGGGAGTTAGGGTTTACTGTTTTGGGTTTTGGAGTTGAATTAGGGTTTTAGAATTAGTTGGTTTGAGGTTACTGTCTTGATTCTAAAGTTGAATTAGGGTTTAGTGTTTTCGGAGAATATATTTTATTTTAGAATTTGGAGAAACAATTTATAGTTTTATGAAAATAAACAAAATGATTTAAGGTTTATAGAAACAAAAAAGATATTTTCTAGGGTTTTTGGAAAGAAACATATTCAATTTAACGTTTTGAAAAATTGGAAAGCAAATTAGGGTTTTGAGATTTTGATGAAACAAAAATAACAATTTTAAGATTTTTGGAAAACAAATAAACAAATTAAGGTTTTTAAGCTGTAGAAAAAGGTAAATTAAAGTTCTAGGGTTTTTTGAATCAAAAGAGACAATTGGATTATTTAAGCTATTGTGAAAGAAGTTAGATATTCATACCTCCATTTGTTGGTTCCACCAAAAATTTCTTCTTGGATGAACAAGAACAAAGGCAAGCTTTGCTGCCTTTGATGAATTAAATTGCTTGTTTGCTTCTCTCAATAAGTCTGATCGATTTCACTGCCAGAAGGAATTCTTCAAATCTTTCAAAGTTTTCCTCATCAATTTTGGTCTCAAATTTCCTCCATCCCTTTCTGTGTTGTTTTAGTCCTTATTTATAGAAGATTTTTATGATTAATTTTAGTTATTCACGGAATCTAACATTAATTAAGGAAATAAAACCGAAACATAATTGTATTTGGTTTCGGAAAAATTTGCGACGAAAAAAATTTTGCTGGCGATAAAAAAACTGTTGTGGAAAAATTGCGTTGGAGAAAAAAAACTGCTGCCGAAAATTGGCCTGCGGGCCATTTTGCCGCAACTCTTCGGCGACAAATTTTTTTCGTCGCCGATTTTTATTTTTATTATTTATTTTTTATTAACAAAAATTAGATACTAAAGCAAATATTATTTAATTAAGATAACAAAATTTATTTTGGACTAATTAAAATATATTGGATAACATAAAAATTATTTTGGACTAATTAAAATATATTGGACCGGACTGGGTCAAAAATTAAGGGTATACAGTTTGCCCCCTGCTTGAATGTCTGAGACTTTAGTGAAAGAGAGTGAAAAGTAATAAAACTTAATTTTTGAGATGGTTGAGGTTTTGGGTTCTGGACCCGGTTCAAGTTCTGGACTCAAGGATAATTTTAGGTTCTGGACCTGAGTTAAGTTCTGGTCTTAGCAAAGATTCTAGGTTCTAGACCTAAGGATAATTTGGGTTCTGGACCCGAGCTAAGTTCTGGACTTAGAAGAGATTCTAGGTTCTGGATCTAAAAAAAATTTGAGTTCTGGGCCCGAGCTAAGTTCTGGACTTAAAAGAGATTTTAGGTTCTGGACCTAAGAAAAATTTGGGTTCTGGACTTGAGCTAAGTTCTAGACTTAGAAGAGATTCTAGGTTCTGGACCTAAGGATAATTTGGGTTCTGGACTCAATATTGAATTTAATTTGGGTGCTTGGACATTGAGTTTGACTGACCTTTTATCATTTGAGAAGTCTGACTGCTCCGGTTATTCTATGCATTGTGGTTTTTCACCCTCAAAATGGATCTTCAACCTTTGAGATTGGGTCTTCATCCTTGAAAATGGATCTTCATCCTATGAGATCGAGTCTTCACCCTTGAAAATGGATCTTCATCCTTTGAGATCGGGTCTTCACCCTTGCAAATGGATCTTCATCCTTGGAGATTGGGACTTCACCCTTGCAAATGGATCTTCTTGGGTCTTCACCTTGCAAATGGATCTTCATCCTTGGAGATTGGGTATTCACCCTTGCAAATGGATCTTCATCCTTTGAGATTGAGTCTTCACCCTTGCAAATGGATCTTCATCCTTGGAGATTGAGTCTTCACCCTTGAAAATGGATCTTCATCCTTGGAAATCAGGTCTTCACCCTTGAAAGTGGATCTTCATCCTTTAGACATTGGGTCTTTACCCTTTGAAATTGGATCTTCATCCTTAGAATCAGGTCTTCACCTTTGAAAATGGATCTTCATCCTTTGGACATCAGGTCTTCACCCTTGAAAATGGACTTTCATCCTTTGGAAATCGGGTCTTCACCCTTGCTTCAGCTTTTTTAGCTGGACTGATCTTTTGACTTATGCATCTTCATTCTTTTGAGAGTTCTAATGTTCCATTCTTTTTGTTCTTCCTTTGTAAAAATTCAGCTATTTTTAATTGGACCTTATATCCTCTTCTTACCCCCCTTCGTGGAAAAATATTTGTAAGTAAGTTTGAAAATATTTTATATATAGACTTAAAAAATTAAAAAGGAGAAATTGTGCCCCATGTGTAGGCTCAAACCCATGATTTTTCTATGCGGGCTTTGATTGATGTTTTTCTTGTCTAGTTCTTTGCATAAGCACACATTTCTTCTCTTTGCAAAATTACTGGAGCTTTCTCAAGCAATGAGCTTTCCATGCCCCCCTGATTTGACATCTTCTTTTGATTCTTTACTTCGCAGGGTGTTTGCTGTTCATTTTGACGAGGAATAGACAACACAAGACAAGAAAGTGCGATGTGATATGCTCATGTATGAATGATATGCATGATAATACTCACAGCGGTTTCATTGACTCACAGACCGAGGTGATCAGCAGAAGTATTCTCGTTGACTCCTTTTCGACGCTTGTTCAATTCTTGCATTGGAATGATAGAAAGCTTTGCATTTATGGCTTTTATCTTCAAGATGTTGAAAATATGAATAATGGAGACCCCAAGCAGCAGAGTCAGGGATTAATCTATTTCAAACTATGTCTTAGCATGTCAGTTGATAGCTTTTTCATGACCTTGCCAATAATCATTTCCTTTGCCCAATGTGTCCTTTGGAGGTTCAACAAACTTCCCTTAACTTGAAGGCTTTGTATGACAAAACACTTTTTTTTTTGAATTTTGATTTTTAAATCAAATGTTGGCTTTTCCAAATTAATGTCAATGTACCTCAGGACTTGATTTTCCAAATTAACATATCTATAACATGACAACCCTTGTTACCGTACTAAACTCGGGAATCATTTCTATTTAAGCAAGAACTATTGCACTTCAGATAGGCACATACACATTACTTGGCCAAAGGTCTCATTGAGTTTAAATACTGTCTATCTCATATGCATGCTTATTCAAACTATCTCCACTAATAGACTCTACCTACCAAGAGAGATCAACAGGTCTTTGATAGGCTTGAAATGGGGTCTATAAGGGACACGGGTTTAAGTGAAGGCCATTTTGAGATTGGAGCTAGTGTGACACAATGGACAAACCCTCACACTACAAATTTCTTGTTTGAACTTTAGGTAGCTAAAAGCAATCTTACTAGACTCAAAATTCTTTCTATTTTCTTGGCATTAATTTGAATCTTGATTGGGATAGTCTTTGCCCTTGCATAAAGTTTGGTACCCAAATTCATCCCTTTTCTTTCTTTTTATTTTTCTTACTCTTCCCTTTCTTTGAGCATTTTATCATTTTGTCCTTCTTCCTTATAGGACTGTCAAATACAGAACTTTTAAGCGCTAGATGGTCTTTCTCCTTTTCCTCTAATTTTGATTGAATCTTTAGTTGGGTTGGACCAATTCAAGTCCATCCGTCCTTATAAACCAAATGGAAGCCTTTTGTTGTCTTAGGTAAAAGAGAACTCAATTGGCTTTTTGAACCACCTTTTTAGGTTTTATCTTTCTTCCTTTATCTTTTTTCCCTTTTTTTGTCCTTTTCTTTTTTTTTCTTTTTTTTCTTTTCTTCTTTTTTTTTGTTTGGTTCTAGCTCTAAAAGAGTTGTCTTGTTTGTACTAACTTGGGCTTCCAATAATGGATGAGTGGAGTAATATAAATCTTCTTTAACAGGGATAAATCATTTGTTACTCTGATGTTGATGTTGTCTTGATATATTGGAGATATTAAGGGAACTTCAACTACCCTTATGGTTTTGAGAACATCAACTATCCTTATGGTCTTGAAAACATCAACTACCCTTATGGTCTTGAGAACTTCAACTATCTTCATGATCTTGACTAGTCATTGCTTTCTTTTGATCTTCTTACCTCTTCATCTTAGTGATCATAAGACTTGTCAAAAGTATCACAACAGCTCAGGATAGGTTTTTGGGGTTATATTCCAATTAAAAGAAAGCTAAAATTTTATGAAGGCTCAAAGGGACAACTAGGGATTGATATTTAATAGGGTGGATACTAGTTGTTGGCTAACCAAACAATGCCTAGATCATCTCTCCCTTAAATAAGCAAAGTTCCAATTGCGCCTCGAAAGTTTGTTAAAGCATGTTCTAAGACTGACTAGGACCTAAACAAAGGTAATTATGCAGGAGCCCTCTCTAAGTAAGCATATACAACTCAATACTATAGAGCAATTCCCTTATCTAGTAAAGTCATTCGAGTCATGATGCATAAATACATTAATTCATGAATTATCAAGCTAAATTCCTCATTGGTTGAGCACCAAGATGAACAAAGACCAACAAAAATTTTGATGAAAGTAATTTATTTCAAGCAACTTTAAATTTGAAAAAACATAATAGTTCCAATTAAATATTAAAGAAAGTAAACTTGAAAAGCAACATTTAAGCTAAGGAAATTTTGTTGAGTTTAATCTTCTTTTCCTTTCATATCTTCAATATTTCCATCTTGAAAAGAGGATAAAACAAAATCTTCTTCCAATCCTTTTCCCACCATGAAGGTTGCCGGTGAAGGTACTCTTCCAAACTTAGGCAAAGGATTGTTCTTAGTATTGGGCTTGTCCAGCTCCGGTAGCTTACCACTATCGATTAGATTTTGGATCTCATGCTTCAATCGGGTACATCTATCAGTCTCATGTCCTTGAGTCTGATGAAATTGACAAAAAGCCTTAGTATCAAATTTTGGGGGTAATGGACTAGGCAAAGGTCGAGGAGCTAACGTTTGTAACAACTCTTTCTTTTGTAGTTTGCTAAAAACCCAAGATAGTGGCTTCCCTAATTTTGAAAACTGCCTCATTCCTTCTTGACTAGTGACATTAACATCAGCTTCCTTTTGTGTACTTTGATTGCTAGGCTGATAATTTCCTTTCTCATTCCTTCTTGCTGAAAAGTGATTCTTCTCCCTTTCCCACTCTTCAATTTGTAGACAGGCTTGGAGAAGATCTTTGAAATCACAGATGAGTGTATGAGACATCCTTTCACGAAGACTAGGCAACACCCCTCTCACAATCATCCTTATTTGATCGGATTCATCGGGCCTCTTCTTGAGGAAAGCGGCCTTGTTTCTCCATCTCTTCACATAGTCCACAAAATTTTCATTTGGTCGTTGCCTAATGGACTCAACCTCCATTAAGGTAACTTCCATTTCAACATTATATCCATATTGTTGGATGAAGGCCTTGTATAGCAGATCCCAATCTTTTTGAGTACTTTCCTCGAAGGTGTTGAACCAATTTTGGATAATAGGGTGCATCGAGAGTATGAAGTACCTTAGAGTTTGAGCCTTAGTAGCTCGAGCAGACTGCATAGCAGTGATATAATGCTTTACATGGAGATGGGGGTTTCTAATACCATCAAACTTTGCAAAAGATGGCATCTTGAACTTGTACGAAACTTCTTCATCTAGCTCAAATAATTTGTCAACTTCGGACATTTCTTCGGTTTTCAGTTTCTTCTCAAATTTCTTTTCTAAATCAGCAATCATCTTTTCAACATCAGAAGTCTCGGTCTTTTCAATAGTTACCTTCTCAAACTTCGGCTCCTTTTTGTCTTGAGGATCTTGGTAGTATTGAGCTCAATCATCATCAATGATCACCTTATCATCATCAAAAGCTACTTCACCAACTTTACCCTTCTCTTTATCCTTTGGCTTCTTGGAACTAGCAGACGCTTCGACATTATTTCCTAAAATTGCAGCCAATTGGTTCTTCATGGCCTCAGCCATGGCCTCTTTTATTTCTTCCATCTTGGCATTGAGGGCGTCACCCACCATTCTTTGAATTTGTTCAGGATCCATTGTTTTTGGTGAGCAAGTGATTGAGTCATTGCTAGATACTTCATCTACGGCGTAGGTTGGATTATCGTAAGCTTTTGAACTATCGTAATCCAGGGCTATGAGATAGAAATGATTAATGATATGAGATGCAAATGTATGCATGTATGCAAGTATGCACAAATAATAGACAAACAAGGATGAATAGGACGTTCTTTCCAACCTTATAACATCCACACACGAATGGCGAGTCTCTTTTCCTAGGTATATGGTTAACAAAATACCAACATGGGATATCTTGTTTTCGAATATTTCCCTCGAACATTTCAACCAATAGTTATATTTTTAAAAATAGAAATCCATTCATAGTAATTCCTATTAATTAGGTTTTAATCCATTCAACGAACTAAAGTAGCTTTTATGCTATATTTGATTAAAACTAAATTAAGAGGTTTATTATAAATAGTTGTCTCACGTGAAAAAAGTAACTAATGATTCATGCCAAAAACAAGCCCATGATTAATTATTCTTAGTATAAACTAGGCTCACAATTGATTTTTGGTATTTCGTAATTGACCTAAATAATTTGCAAGCTCTTTGTAAGAAAAGGTTGAATAAAAATAATTTTATTTCTAAGCCCATTGTAAAAAGATTTTAGAAAAAATGGATTTTGGGCTTAGTATTTGGGCCATGAGCAAAAGAATTTTTGATTTGTTTTTAGAAGAATTTTATATCTAAAGACTATCTTGAAATGTTTTGAAGATAACTTTTGTCTTTTGGATTTAGAGAAAATTTTATTTCGAGCTTACAATGTACTTAGGTCATATTAGAAAAAGAGCAAACCAAATAAGCCATGATTTAAGCCAAGGCAAATTAACCATAGTCAAACAACATGCATTTGGGGTAAAACCTAAGGAAAGTAACTAGGCCAATTGCATGAGCTTTAGTCTTTGGGTTAAAAAGCTTAGGTTCCCATAGCAAGTATATACCAAATGGTACGAGGCTATGAGTGGTTATGCCATGCTCGATCTCCATACCTTGAGTGAAAGTATGGTATCCCTTACATAACACAACAAGGGTAACACGGCGTCCTAACTCACGCACACAATGCAATCTAATATGATGCAATGGATAACATCATTATAAGAAAGAATAGAATAATATAAAGACCAATGGAATCAACTTCTCTTATCCCCAGTGGAGTCGCCACTGTGAGCGGGGATTTTCGCCCCACTCCCGGTGGAATGGTTCTTGCGACTTCTGCACTGTTTAGGCTCAGGGCCTTAGAGAACAAGAACCTAAGTCCGGAGAAAATAGAGTCGGGCGGGAAAAAGAAAAGGGTGGATGAATCAATTCCTAAGGAATCCCCAACCCCCTAATGGGTTCGGAAAGTTGGGTACATGTGGGGAAGGTGAGAAATGGCCCAGCATCACCACAACGCCCGGTTCATTGAAACCGGCATCCTTTACAGGTCTTAATATTATAAAATTCTTAAATATAACAACATTATCCATATTACACACAATAATTAAAATAAAGCATCGATATATTGAAAATCAAAATAATGTCCAAGCAAAATAAATAAGTGGACACCCATCCAAAGATGGAAACATGCCCTTACATAATCCATGCCTAAATAGGACACCCACCAAAAGGTAGAAACATGTCCTTTACATTGGTTCTAAAATAGAAAAGCAATTTAAATTACATGATATTTAACTAATGAGGTACCCACCAAGTGGAAACATACCTCTTACAACATTTGAAAATCTAAATAAATTGAGAAAAGTAAATAACCATTCATCATAAATAAATCATTCATCAAAGATATTAAACATCAATAGAAAGTAAACATCCATCCATAATAAATTAAATAAATCAAGCATTGAACTTAAATAAATCAACAAAGCATTAAAGCATATAATAGACTACATAATCAAATATAAAATTAAATAAAACAAATAAAGATTCAAATTAGGGCTACTGTTTCTATTTAAAATTCTTTAATTAATACTTTAGGGTTTTGGAATTTAAGGGTTTAAGCTACTATGAGTTTTAAAGGAATTGAAATGGATTCAAGTTTTATGATTTAAGGGGTTGATAAAATTCTTTGATTAACAAAATTAATGTTTGAGAAGTGAAATCATAAAATTAGGGTTTGAATACTTTAAAACATTGGATTCATGATTATTAGCTATTGAATTATAGTTTTTAAGCTTACTGTGTTTGAATTTTAATATTTATGTTTATAAGGTTTTAAGGTTTAAAGGATTAGGGTTTAGAAGAATTAGGGTTTAAGGTTTTAAGGGAGTTAGGGTTTACTATTTTAGGTTTTGGAGTTGAATTAGGGTTTTAGAATTATTTGGTTTGAGGTTACTCTCTTGATTCTAAAGTTGAATTAGGGTTTAGTGTTTTCGGAGAATATATTTTATTTTAGAATTTGGAGAAACAATTTATAGTTTTATGAAGTTTTATGAAAATAAACAAAACGATTTAGGGTTTATAGAAACAAAAAAGATATTTTCTAGGGTTTTTGGAAAGAAACAGATTCAATTTAAGGTTTTGAAAAATTAGAAAGCAAATTAGGGTTTTGAGATTTTGAATAAACAAAAATAACAATTTTAAGATTTTTGGAAAACAAATAAACAAATTAAGGTTTTTAAGCTTTAGAAAAAGGCAAATTAAAGTTCTAGGGTTTTTTTAATCAAAAGAGACAATTGGATTATTTAAGCTACTGTGAAAGAAGTTAGATATTCATACCTCCGTTTGTTGGTTCCACCAAAAATTTCTTCTTGGATGAACAAGAACAAAGACAAGCTTTGCTGCCTTTGATGAATTAAATTGCTTGTTTGCTTCTCTCAATAAGTCTGATCGATTTCACTGCCAGAAGGAATTCTTCAAATCTTTCAAAGTTTTCCTCCTCAATTTCAGTCTCAAATTTCCTCCATCCCTTTCTGTGTTGTTTTAGTCCTTATTTATGGAAGATTTTTATGATTAATTTTAGTTATTCACAAAATCTAACATTAATTAAGAAAAGGAAACCGAAACCTAATTGTATTTGGTTTCGAAAAAATTTGCGTCGGAAAAAATTTTGCTGGCGAAAAAAACTACTGCGTAAAAATTGCCCTGGCAAAAAAGCTGTCGCAGCTGGCTGCAGGCTGTGGGCGAAAATTGGCTTGCAGGCCATTTCCGACATATTTTTTTCATCTCCGATTTTTCCGTCGCCGATTTTTTTTTATTTTTTTATTTATTATTATTATTTATTTTTTATTAATAAAAATTAGATATTAAAGCAAATATTATTTAATTAAGATAACAAAAATTGTTTTGGACTAGTTAAAATATATTAGACAATACAAAATTATTTTGGACTAATTAAAATATATTGGACCAGACTGGGTCAAAAATTAAGAGTCTACAGTGGTGCAATGCCAAAATTATTTAATTATACACATATTTTTCTAGTCCCTAAGGTAAAAGACTCTAAGTTTATTATTGAATATCATCCTATTAGTTTGTACAATGTTGAAGAAGTTTCCTAATGATGTGATCAATGAGGATTAATGTGTTTTTGTCCCTGATAGGCTTATAACTGACAATATTATTATTGCCTATGAGATTTTCCATCACATGAGTAGTAACTCTGGCTAAAGGAAGGCTATGTCCATGAAAGTGGATATGATAAAAGCATATGATCAGGTTGAATGGCTTTTTTTGAAAGCAGTTATGTATAAGCTGGGATTTCTGATAAAAGGGTATCCATAGTTATGAAATTTGTTACCTCTACTTCTTATTTGATTCTCGTTAATAGCAAAGCATATGGTCATATCTATCCTTTTAAAGGCTTAAGGCAAGGGGACCCTTTATCCCCTTACCTTTTCTTGTTGTGATCAGAGGAGTTGTCTGGATTGTTAGCAGATGCACTTTTATAATGAATCACTTCATAGGATTCACATTTGTAATAATGCTCTTGTTATATCTCATCTTCTTTTTGCTGATGATATTCTTTTGTTCCTGCGGGCTACACCTAATAAAGCAGGTGCACTTCTTTTAGTTCTTTAAAGGTATGAATCTTTATCAGGATAAAAAATTAATTTGAGCAAATATAAAGTTTCTTAGTGTAGATGTTCTTGTGTCTTTGCATAGCAATCTAACTAGTATCCTTAGAGTGAAACAGGTGGAGAAATATGATATCTATTTGAGTATGCCAACTTATGTGGGAAGATTTAAATCGGATTGTTTTAATTTTTTGAAGGATCAACTTTAGCATAGATTATAGGAATAAAAGGAGAAACTTCTCTCTTGGTCATGGAAGGAGTTACTTATAAAAGCAGTTGCCTAAGCCATCCCCACATATTTGATTCAATGTTTCAAGTAGCCTATAAGTTTTTTCCAAGAATTAAGAGCAATGATTTATCATTTCTGTTCGGGGAGAATTAAAATGAGAAGGGTTTTCACTTGTGTAGCTAGAAACACATGTGTACTCCTAAATCAAAAGGTGGTCTGGGTAGAGATTTTGAGTGTTTCAATAAGGCTTTATTGGCAAAGTACGGTTGGAGGGTTATATTGTTTCCTAATTCTCTAATGGCTAGATTTCTTAAGGCTTGTTACTATTCTTATAGTGACTTTATGCAGGAAAAAAAGGGTAATACTTTGAGCTTCATTTGGTCTAGCCTACTTGCAGGTCTTGAAATCCTAAGTCTGGGTTCTTATTGGTAAGTGAGTAAAGGAGAATCAATTGGAATTTGGACTGATCGGTGGATTCCTCAACTACAGTCTTTCAAGGTTATTTCACTAAGATGTTTTCTTCCTATTGATGAAAAGGTGTCAACTTTGATAGACTTTGATTCTTTCTCATGAAATAATGAGCTTATTGATGAAGTTTTTTCTACTGGTGGATAGTGAGCATATCAAATCAATTCCTCTTCTTCAAGGGGTGGAAGCTGATAAACTAGAGTG
This sequence comes from Garcia nutans, assembly GCA_947685225.1. Lineage (NCBI taxonomy): Eukaryota > Viridiplantae > Streptophyta > Magnoliopsida > Malpighiales > Euphorbiaceae > Garcia > Garcia nutans. The sequence continues at coordinate 29,702,927 of CANTUV010000039.1, read as the reverse complement.
GTATTATAGCTCGGATGGTTTCTATTTATGAAAAGTGGGTACAAGGTGGCACTCAGTATATCCTATGGTGGTTTACAAGGGCATGCTTCATCTTTGAGTCAGACAATAGGGTTTTGGAACAAATTATGGAAAGTGCCAGTTTCACCGAAAATTGAGAATTTTCTACGGTGGGCTGCTCTTAATATTTTTTTGATAAAGGAAATTCTCAGTGCTAGAATCTCATAAATAGAGCCATACTGTTTATTTTGCAATGAACTTGAGTCTATTTTATATATGCTAAGGGACTGTTGTGGGTGAATGGCTTTTAGGTAGACAACCTGCCTTTGTGTAATCTAAGCATGATTGGTCGGAGCTTTAGAGAATGGTTCTCTGAGTTATTAGAGGTACTCTCTCTCAAGGATGTACAAGTTTAGCTTCCTTTGTTATGAGATTTTGGCTTACTCATAATAAGTTTCTTTATAAGGGAAGCAACTAAATAAGCAACAGATTATTGCTACTGCACATAATCTTTTTAAGGAATATTGGGAGTTGTATAATAAGGACAATTCTTAGGTTATTCCAGGATACAGTTTATGAAGGGGGAAATGGACTCCTCCACCAGCCGACATTGTCAAGATAAATATTGATGCTAGGTTCTTGGAAGACGGGTTGATTGGTGTCGGGGCAATTTTTAGAAGGGCAAGTATTAGCTTGTGGATGCATGTCAATGAGGAAGTCTTGGTCTCCTTCCTTGGCAGAAGCTTCTACTTTTGGTTTCGGCCTCAGGTTAGCTACTGAACTTTGTTGTATGAAGGTGGTAGTTGAGTCAGACTGCAAGCATGTTATGGATAAGTTACTTGATCAAAGTGCTCTTTGAAATGGTTTGGACATTCTACTAGTTGACTATCGATGTTTGATCCAAGCTTTTCACTCTTATGTATGGTCTTTCACTCAAAGAGAATGTAATAAGATAGCCCATGAGCTTGCCAAGTTCATGAACATGTTCCTACTAATTCTGTTTAGCTAGAGGATTTCCCTAATTCTTTATCCTTTTCTCTTTTATCGGATGTAGCTTCTACTTCATCTTAATGGAATTCCAGAGTTTACTTGTCAAAAAAAATATATTACCCATCATAATAAATACTTATAAGTCATCATCATCCCCACGTAGACCATTATATGATCAAATCATATGCTAATTTTTTTTATGAAAATAATTTTTATTTTATTTTATTTTGTCTTATATTAGTAAACAACCAATTGATTGGAATAAAATTTTAATCGTAAAAGGAATTCCCAATATCCTTTCAATTGGCCTAGCTAGAGGAATATGAGATCAAAAAATGCATAGGAATTCCCAATATAAAATGTGTAATTAAGATATCTCCAACTATATATCTTATTTTTGAATTACATAACGTTCTTAGTCTATTATTTGTGTTTGCTTGGCAATGGTGATAATGTAAAAGAACAAACCCAGAAGAATTATTGGCATTAATTTAACAAATAGATCATTTAATAACACCTTGCTACCTTTAAGGGCACCAATTACTCATCATCCAATCTAAGAGCCTGATAGAGTTTATGAAACAATGGCCCTTGCAAGTTCCAAAAAACCATTATTATATATGATCGATGTAAGGTTGAGTCATCTCAATATATGCAGCCACTCTATTTATTCAAAATGCATTTGGTCTACATCTTTTTAGTAACTTTTGAAATAGTATTTAATTATTTTTTTTAAAAGGAAGGACAAAATATAAATGAATTAAACATTGGAGACTAAACAATAATTTTCCATTCTCTTCTATTACTTTTGAATCTTAAATACAATATATACATGTATTAATTAATCAAGATATTTTCAAATCTCAAACTGTCAACTTCTATTACTAGCAATCTAATTAATAAATCCATAGATATCATTTTGTTCATGTAATGAGTCTATGCATAAAAATAAAACTATAAAAATAAAATATTAATTTTTGATTAATTACATATAAGAAAGGGGATGTATAGGACTTAAAATTGAGACCTAAATGGGTGTAACAATTCTCTTGACCATTAAGCTACAATTTGGTGGTTAAAAATAAAATATTATTTCCCTCAAAATGAGTGAAAACTTATTGGCCTTAAAATAGATTGGGTGCCCTTTTTTCTACACCCTTGATGAAATTTGTTTTGTCATGATCCCAACGCATCTTGAATCGCATTGATCAGACATCGAACAACCCTAAAATTGTCTCAGGAAGTTTTGTGTGCTTTAGACTAGGATTAGTGGCCAGGATCGGTCATTGATCCAGCTTTATGGTCACCGGTTGAAGAGGCGATGGTCGCAGGCCTAACCGATCACCATTCCACTGCCCGATGACTAGACACTTGAATGGTCACTAGTATAGTGATTAGTGACTATCTACATCACTGATTTTTGATTGTCTTCCCAGTCACTATTTTTGGCAGCCGAAAACCATTGATTTGACCTACAAAGATTCTCTTTCTCGATCTGCATGCCTATAAATAGTTCTCTTTTTCCATCATTTTCATAGAGGAATCACTCACTATTGCATCTCATTGAAAGTAGTCCAACAAAAAGCATTTTTCTACTATATCTCATGAAAGAAGTCAAGAAAAAATCTTTCTCGTATAAAAATTCCTCTCGTAGATTTTATTGTATAAAGGTGAAATTAAGATCCGGCAAAAAGGCTCCAAAGACTCCACCACCATGTAAGCCTACTCAAGGAAGGTATAAAATTCTAATTTTATCCTATTAAATATTTTCATATCAATTTATTTTTCATCTAGGTTATAATAATTTTTCTAAACATAAATCTGAATAGGTTAAACACCAAATGATTTTCAAGCCCTAAATCGCTTAGGAAAACCAAATGATTTTCAAGACCTAAATCCCTTAGGAAAACTAAATCATTTTTAAGCCCTAAATCCCTTAGGCAAATCAAATCATTTTCAAGCCCTAAATCTCTTAGGCAAGTCAAAATCATTTTCAAGCCCTAAATCTCTTTAGGCAAACCAAATCATTTTCAAACCTAAAACTGAACTGGTTTGAGTTAGCCTTAAATTCTTCAAGACCTTAGCACTAGGTCACCCCTCCCCCCTCCATTTTCTCACTCTCACAAGTGGAAAAAACTATATGAGGCTCTAATTGCTATGCTAAAAGGATATGCAGGCTTCTTTGGAATTTCAATCCAAATGATCGAGCCCCACAACCCTAGGTCCATCTCATGTATATCATGTTGTTCATTATAATGTTATATTTTTATCTTTTCTTTAATGCTTCCTTTTGGGGAATGTGTGCCCATCCTAGTACCATTTATGTTGGGATCCCCTTTATGTTGGTTTTGAGATGTAGCATTAAATTATTTCTTTGAATACTACTTTTCCCTTATAAATGTGGATGGATGAATATCATGGTCATGCATAATGTAACTGTTCATGCATATTCATTAATTGTCATCATGAAACCCATTTTGTAAATCTTAGTTTATGTAAAGGTTAAATCTATTTTCTTAAAGTGGAAAACCTAGTAGCAGGCCCATCATTTGGATACGATTAGTGCCTTTTTCTTAAATTGGAGTCATAAGGCATTTTTCTTTGAATTTACCCTCTGAAAAAAATTTGAAGTGGCAACTCTCTTTCAAACCTGTGTTTACCCAAGTGGGAAGATCAAACACAGTGGTTTTTCATAAACCAACTCCAAATAATAATCCTGATTCCACAGTAGATTGGGCAAGGTGCTTGGGAAAGGTCTCATAGTTGGCGACTCCACTAGAGAACTACTTTTTTTTTTAATATTTCTCATAAAAGTTTTTCTTAAGCAAATTTATGTAGCCTTTTTATAAACTTTGATTTTGTCATACATACTTTTCCATAAGGCTCTATGCCTTAGCCTAGAATTTTAGGTCAACTCTAGGCTAGGGAAGTACGATCCACCATTAACCTTCCATAGGTAAGTAGGGGGCTTGGGAAAAGCACCCAACTAGCAATGAATTCTCAATCTATTTGAGGTGTAATGAGTATGCACTTATTGTTGGACCAACACTAGATTCTTTATTTGACACGTGGTTTGGTATATCACTACTTTAGTGTAACAGGACCCTTTGAGACTAAACAATCTTCACCCCTTTTTCATGTAGTGACCATAGATCATGGCCTTAGGATTGTATGTACCATAGTTGAGCCAATCGCATTGTACAAACATGAAAGCCTTTTCAAGCATTCATCCATACATCACAACATCCCATAATGTGCCCTTTTTCTCTTCCTTTGGTCCTTTTGGTTGCCTTTTATGAGTTCTATGCCCTCACCCTAGCTTCCTTTTCATTTAGGAGTTGAGTAATGTCCCTTGATTCTGATCCTATACTTCAATCTCAAGGATATTTAAGATACACCCTTCTTTTAAACTTTCAAAATTTAGAGACTAGGATTGCCAACAAAAGAATTTATTTTGAGTGAAGTTTGGGACATTATTAATCAAGCCATATTTGTATGATATAGCTTGACCTTCAACTTAGAATCTTTTCCTGGAACTAAAGCTGCTATATTACTTTTTGAAGGTACCCATAGGGGAACAACAAGGCGACACCTAAATACTAGCTTTCTTCGAAGCCTTTTTGAAAAGACAAGAGGAAAGTAACCAAGCAATGATTACCTATGCACTGGAAACCCAAAGAATTGCAATACTAGGGGAAGTAAAACCATGATACAATCCATTCACCCCCAAACTCTACCATAGACTCAACTGCCATTAATCTCAATACACCTAAGGCCGCAGGTCCTAGTAACTAGCCCCCACCTTCACCACCCATTGGCATCAATTTGGATCCAAATCTACCACTTGTTGGCATCAATTTGGACCCACATCCAACTCCACCTAAAGAAGTTGATGGATAAGTTTGAGGCCATGGAAAGATCCCTCAAGGCCATTAAAAACCATGATGACTTTTTGGTTATGGATTCTCTAGTACTCTTCCCAGAAGCATGCCTCCCTCCTAAATTTAGAATTCCCTAAATGGACAAATTTGATGGAACCACTTGCTCGAAAACTCACTTAAATGTAAGTTGGAGCATTGATCCCACTTGGAGCAACTGGAGAACTCCTTGCTCAAGTTTTTCAACAATCCCTCAATAGGGCTGCTGTGTGTTAGTTTGTGGATCTAGACAAGACCAAGTATCACATATGGGAAGAAATATGCAATGCATTCATTAAGCATTACCATTATAACATTGAGGTTGATGTAACCTAAAGAGATTTAGAGACTACCAAGTAAGAACCTAAGGAATCCTTTTTCGTTTTCTCAAAAAGATGGAGGGCGAAAGCTACTCACATGGTGAGTGGACCTACATATCAAGAACATATTGACATAACTGTGAAGAATCTATTACTAGTCTACCAAACCTACCTACAAACCCTAATTTCCATAACTTTAAAGCCTTAGTAATTACTACATCCAAAACCAAAGATCTTATACAGTCTAGGCAAATTAAAGATGAGACCTTTTCCTCTAGGTATAAAAAGGCCTCTTACACGGTGATAATAACTCAAAAGAGTGGTGAGATTGCAAGCATCAACACTCAGAAAAGTGGTTATACAAAAAGAAGAGAGAATATTTACAGATTTGGGCATGACTTTAAAATTTGTCTACAAGAAGGCTGTAACATCCCAAATCCCAGATTGGTAAGAAATAGACATAACCTATAACTTGAGCTCGAATTGCATCCAAGTTAATGACAAAATTAGAGAGTCTCAAAGAATACTTAATTGTTTATTTGTGTCTTAGCTAGATGTATAACTTGAAATTACTCAATTTAGAGTTGTACAGAATAAGATATGATGGATTTAGTAGACAATGTGCAAGCTGCCTCAGGACAGCATAGTAGGCTTGAATTCGAAGGACCATCAAAAATCAGATATAACTCGGTTCGACCTGAAATTTTGACACAATGTAGCCCCGGATGTCTAGTTTCAGTGGGAATAAGAATTACTTAATTTGGAGTTGTGAGTAAAAAGATATTAATAAAGAAAGACAGCAAGGTCAGGAAGGGATATCAAAAGGACCTAAGTGAAAATTTCTCAAAAGTTAGGGGTAACTATGTAAACTTAAAAATTAAGAGTCGGAAGTTCTTAATAGTGCCCATATCCGACCCCGGAAGAATATTCTAGAGATTAATCGGGTCGCAACGACGTGTAATGGTTTTTCTAGAAAATGTCCCGTTAAAGAAAAACGAAGACATTTTGTCTAGGGGCATTTTGGTCATTATCAATTAAAGTTGTAATATCCCAATGTGTGCCCTAGAAGTTTGGATATAATTGTTGTTTGTTTGAATTATGTGTATATGTTATGTTGATAAGAAAAGAAATTGATAAGAGAATGTTTAGGTATTGTTTAAAAAGGAGAGTAATGTGTAGAGAGAAAGTGTATGTGTTGGGTATATGGTAATATATATAATATATATGTTGGTCAAAATGAGGAGTCAAGGGAAGAAGATATTTATTTGTGATATGTGAAATTACCTAAATGGGCAAGTAAGTGAAAAGAGAGTTAAAACAAATGGAAAGGGGTATCTAGGTAAATTCTTGTTTTGGAATACATGGTGGAGATTTAAAGAGATGATAACTTGACTTTTCTTCATTTCTTCTTCTTCTCTTTCCCATATGTTGGCCGGCCATTCCATAGCAAGAGAGCAAAGTGAGATTTGTTTATTCCAAGTTTTAAATTGAAGGAAGAATCAAAGGATTAAGTTAGAGATTTGTGGAATTGCCTTAATTTTTGGTAAGTACTCTCTTGTTTTTCTTTGTTATCTTTAAAGTTGTGTTTGAGGTGAGTTAGGATTTGTTGTTATTATGATTTGGTGTGTTTGAGATGTGTTTATAAGTGTTGAAATTGATTGTAAGTTACAAAGTTAAATAGGTGTTGGTTTTGGTTTGAAGATGGTAAGTTAAGTGGATGTTGATATTGAAAGAATAAGAGTGATGTTGGTTTAAGGGTTTTTGAAGTGGTAAGTGATTAAATGTGTTGTTGATGTATTGTTAATGTGAATATATGTATATTTGTAAATATGGATTTAAATGTTTTCATATATGTAACTATTTTATAAATTCTGCTGTGTATTAAGTAAATGTATTTATATCTATTTTGTTTTATATTACAAGTTAAATTACTTATTTTCTATAATGTAAATGATAAAGATTATGGTATCTTTTAAAATGATTTGATGGTTAAAGAAAACCGTAGCATTCCTACGTTCAGTGCACGTATATTATAATGTGGTGTTTGTAGTGTGTGTGTACCGGATGTGGTGTTACAATTGTTTTGGTATCAGAGCCTAGGTTTGAGATTCTCAACCTAGGTGAAGTGTAAGAAAAAGAGTATTTTGACTTAAAAAGTTGGTTTTTGAATAATATACATGTTTGGGATTGGCAGTCTCTGATCTTTAATAAGATGTATTCTGCTGTGTTTGCAGACATAGGTTGTGATGGATTCTCACTTGCGACAGTCAGTAGAGGGTAGTGCGGAGAGCGTAGCTCCTGATGAGGTTAGAGAGGGAGCTAGAGTGGATAGTGCTGGAGAGGTACCTGTTTCTGTGTCGGGGAGACCAGCTGGTGAGGAGGTTCCACCAGTTTGGCTTAGGCATGTGGTAGAGGCTTTGAGGCCAGCACCAGTGCAACCACCGCCACCACCCCCACAGCCTTTGGTATCAGTGAGGCATTATGACAAATTACGGAAGTATGGAGCAGAAGATTTCTTGGGTACTATTGATCCAGCTGTAGCTGAGCAATGGCTAGATAAAGTACAGAGAATATTTGTTCAGTTGCAAGCCACTCCAGAGGAAAGATTTGATTATGCAAGATCATTGTTGCAGAAGGACGCATATGATTGGTGGAAGACAGTGCCTCATGCTATGGATGATCCACCTACATTGTCCTATGCTGATTTTTTAAGAGAGTTTGAATTGAAGTATACTCCGAGGGAGTATAAAGATGTGAAGAAAATGGAGTTTCTAAGCTTGAAGCAAGATCACCGGACCGTAACGGAATATGAGGTTGAGTTTATCCGGTTGAGCCTTTATGCTGGGGGTATTATATCAGACGAGATTGACAGGTGTAGAAGGTTTGAGGAGGGATTGAGGCCCTCTATTATGTGTCTTGTGGCTGGATCTAGATATCATGATTTTTCCCAGCTTGTGGCAGCAGCTCGGAGTGTGGAGAGAGCTCAGAATATTGCAGTGGCTGCTTCTGAGGAAGAGATCAGGGTGAGAAGACCCCAGTTTGAGGCAGGGTCTTCATCTGTAAAGAGAGGTAAAGGAAACTTCATTCCTCGGGTTAGTAGGAGTCAGAGGCCAGCTGGTAGGTCAGTACAGTTTCAGAGACAGAGATCTAGACCTACAGTTTCAGTGGCGAGTGCTCTGACCCCAGTGACTCAGAGATCCACTCTACCCATATGCATTCATTGTGGCAGGCCACATGGTGGTACTTGTTGGAGGACTGGTGTGGCAGGAGTATGTTTCAGATGTGGATCGCTTGATCATTTTGTTAGAGATTGTCCTGGCAGGCAGGAGCAGATGCCGGTTGATTCTGCAGCTTCTCGATCTAGTGTGAGGGGAGGTCGAGGAGGCAGGAGTTTCAGTAGAGGAGGTAGATCTGGGTTCAATTCTAGAGGAGGTTCTACATCCAGGGAGAGTAGACCAGAGGAGGCTGGATCTTCTCAGAGGATTTATGTGATGCAGAGACAACTAGATGCTTCGGCAGTCATAGCTGGTACTTTTTCTTTATTTGGTATTCCAGTACTTGCTTTGATTGATCCTGGATCCACACATTCATATATTTGTGCATCTGTTTTGCCTGTGTCTGATGTGCATGCTGAATCCCTAGGATTTGATGTATTGGTGACAAATCCTTTAGGGCATAGTGTGATTGTTAGTAAGGTGCACCGAGATAGTGTAGTAGTGGTGCAAGGTGAGGAGTTCCTTGGAGATTTAATTGAAATGCCTTTTAAGGAATATGATGTGATCCTAGGCATGGACTGGTTATCTAGACATGGAGCTGTGGTAGATTGTAAAAAGAAAATTGTTGCTTTGAGAACTGGTGATGGAAGAGAGGTGATAGTATCTAGTGAGCAGGGACAGTTAGCATCCTTGTTTGTTTCAGCTGTTGCAGCTAGGAGATTGATTAGAAAGGGGTGTGACGCTTATCTTGCTCATGTGGTGGATACTAGAGTAAAGGGTTCTCAAATTGATAGTATACCTACAGTTGCAGAGTTTTCAGATGTATTTCCAGGGGAGTTGCCAGGGTTGCCTCCTGAGAGAGAGGTAGAATTTGGTATTGAATTATTGCCTGGTACCACTCCTATCTCTATTACTCCTTATAGAATGGCACCTGCTGAACTGAGAGAGTTAAAGGTGCAGTTGCAGGAGTTGTTGGATAAAGGGTTTGTTCGCCCTAGTGTTTCACCGTGGGGAGCTCCTGTTTTGTTTGTGAAAAAGAAAGATGGTACTATGAGATTGTGTATCGATTATAGGCAATTGAACAAGGTGACTATTAAAAATAAATATCCTTTGCCTAGAATTGATGATCTCTTTGATCAATTGAAGGGTGCAGTAGTGTTTTCCAAGATCGATTTGAGATCAGGGTACCATCAGTTGAGGGTCAGAGCTGAAGATGTTCCTAAAACAGCCTTTCGTACAAGGTATGGGCATTATGAGTTTCTAGTTATGCCTTTTGGTCTGACGAATGCACCTACAGCTTTTATGGATTTGATGAATAGGGTGTTTAGGCCCTATCTGGATCAGTTTGTGGTAGTTTTTATTGATGATATTTTGGTGTATTCGCGTAATGAAGAGGAGCATGATAAGCATCTGCGAATTGTGTTGCAAATTTTGAGAGAGAAGCAATTGTTTGCTAAACTGTCGAAGTGTGAGTTTTGGCTTGACCAAGTAACTTTTCTCGGTCATATAGTTTCAGCAGAGGGTATTAGAGTTGATCCGAGTAAAGTTGAAGCTATTTTGAATTGGAGTCCACCAAAGTCTGTGACTGAAGTTAGAAGTTTTCTGGGTTTGGCAGGCTATTACCGACGGTTTGTGAAAGGATTTTCTTTGATAGCTACTCCACTTACCAGATTACTTCGTAAGGGAGTTAGATTTGTGTGGACAGATCAGTGTCAGGCTAGCTTTGAACAGTTGAGAGAAATGTTGACTCAAGCGCCTGTTCTTACTTTACCTGTGGAAGGCAAACCATATGTGATTTACAGTGATGCTTCACATAGTGGTTTGGGTTGTGTTCTGATGCAAGAAGGTAAAGTGATAGCTTATGCTTCTCGACAATTGAAACCGCATGAACTCAATTATCCGACCCATGATTTAGAGTTGGCAGCCATTGTGTTTGCATTGAAGATTTGGCAACATTATCTGTATGGGGAGAAGTGTTTTATCTATACAGACCATAAAAGTTTGAAATATTTGGGTGTCCAAAAAGAGCTCAATCTTCGACAGAGGAGATGGTTGGAGTTTATTAAAGACTACGACTATTTGATTGATTATCATCCTGGTAAAGCAAATGTTGTTGCTGATGCCTTGAGTCGGAAGTCTTTAGCAGGTTTGACTGTTTTCTCGCTCTCGTTGCTTGTTGAGTTGAGAGCTTTGCATGCCAGTTTTGTATCTTGTGATGATGGTGCATTGTTGGCACAGTTGCATTTGAAACCAGTTTTGTTGGATCAGATTAAAAAGGCTCAATTGGCTGATGAGAAGATTCAAAAGATTATTTCAGATTGCCAAAATGGAAAGAGTCGAGATTTTATTGTGAGAAGTGATGGGAGTCTTTGGTTTAAGAACAGATTGTGTGTACCTGATGATGCTAATATGAGAAGAATTATTTTAGAAGAAGCCCATCAATCAGTATTTGCTATGCATCCGGGCAATACAAAGATGTATCATGATTTGAAGCTGTATTACTGGTGGTCCGGTATGAAGAGAGACATAGCGGAGTTTGTATCCAAATGTCTCACATGTTAGAGGGTAAAAGCGGAGCATCAAGTTCCAACTGGGTTGCTTCAACCTTTAGCAGTGCCTGAATGGAAATGGGATAGAGTAACTATGGATTTTGTATCTGGTCTACCATTGACACAAAGGAAGCATGATGCTATTTGGGTGATTGTTGATAGGTTGACTAAGACAGCTCATTTTCTTTCGGTTCGGATGGATTATTCTCTGGAGAGGTTAGCTGAGCTGTATATTCATGAGATTGTGAAGTTGCATGGTGTCCCAATTTCTATAGTGTCTGATCGAGATCGCCAGTTTACTTCAAGGTTTTGGAAGAGTTTACATGGTGCCTTGGGTTCTCGATTACACTTCAGTACTGCTTTCCATCCGCAGACAGATGGACAGTCAGAGAGAGTGATACAGATTATCGAGGATATGTTGAGAAGCTGTGTCATTGATTTCTCTGGAGGTTGGGATAGATTTTTGCCACTTGTGGAATTTGCTTACAATAACAGTCATCAATCCAGCATTGGTATGACACCATTCGAAGCACTGTATGGTAGACGGTGTAGGACACCTTTATGTTGGAATGAGCCTGGAGAAGGTAAGATAATTGGTCCTGATTTGGTTAAAGAAACTGAAGAGAAAGTGAAAATGATTCGAGATAGGTTGAAAACAGCTTCAGATCGACAGAAGTCTTATTCAAATTTGAAGAGGAGAGACATTGAGTATAATGTGGGAGATAAGGTATTTTTGAAAGTGTCTCCTTGGAAAAAGATCTTGAGGTTTGGTCGAAAAGGAAAATTGAGTCTTCGTTTCATTGGACAGTATGAAGTTTTAGAAAGAATTGGACCAGTTGCTTATCGGCTTGCTTTGCCACCTGAGTTAGATAGGATCCATAATGTATTTCATGTTTCTATGTTGAGGAGATACAGGTCAGATCCATCTCATGTTTTACCAATTGAATCTATCGAAGTGAGTCCAGATCTGACATTTGAAGAAGAACCAATTGCTATTTTGGCACGTGATGTGAAAGAATTGAGAAATAAGAAAGTTCCACTTGTGAAGATTTTGTGGAAGAATCATGCAAAAGAAGAGGCAACTTGGGAAAGTGAACAAACCATGCGAGATTAGTATCCTCAGTTGTTTCAGACTTAATATCAGGTAATTTCGAGGACGAAATTTCTTTTTAGAGGGGGAGAATTGTAATATCCCAATGTGTGCCCTAGAAGTTTGGATATAATTGTTTTTTGTTTGAATTATGTGTATATGTTATGTTGATAAGAAAAGAAATTGATAAGAGAATGTTTAGGTATTGTTTAAAAAGGAGAGTAATGTGTAGAGAGAAAGTGTATATGTTGGGTATATGGTAATATATATAACATATATGTTGGTCAAAATGAGGAGTCAAGGGAAGAAGATATTTATTTGTGATATGTGAAATTACCTAAATGGGCAAGTAAGTGAAAAGAGAGTTAAAACAAATGGAAAGGGGTATCTAGGTAAATTCTTGTTTTGGAATACATGGTGGAGATTTAAAGAGATGATAACTTGACTTTTCTTCATTTCTTCTTCTTCTCTTTCCCATATGTTGGCCAGCCATTCCATAGCAAGAGAGCAAAGTGAGATTTGTTTATTCCAAGTTTTAAATTGAAAGAAGAATCAAAGGATTAAGTTGGTGATTTGTGGAATTGCCTTAATTTTTGGTAAGTACTCTCTTGTTTTCTTTATTATCTTTAAAGTTGTGTTTGAGGTGAGTTAGGATTTGTTGTTATTATGATTTGGTGTGTTTGAGATGTGTTTATAAGTGTTGAAATTGATTGTAAGTTACAAAGTTAAATAGGTGTTGGTTTTGGTTTGAAGATGGTAAGTTATGTGGATGTTGATATTGAAAGAATAAGAGTGATGTTGGTTTAAGGGTTTTTGAAGTGGTAAGTGATTAAATGTGTTGTTGATGTATTGTTAATGTGAATATTGTGATGAATATGTAAAATAAGTGTTGATGACATAGATTGTATCCATTTGAATGAGGTTATGTTGTGCACAATGTGTTTAAATTCAATCAAAAGAGATTTGGCCATGTTTAGGGTTTTTATTCATGAGAGACACGGCCAAGTCTAAGGAAATTTGGCCGTGTTGGATGATTTTTGGAGAGACACGGCTGTGTCCCTTGCCTGTGTCTGCCTCGGCTTGATTTTGTGTTGAGAGACACGGCCACAAGCTTGGCCGTGTCCCTTGAATGTGTTAGCTACTGTGATTGTTCCTTGCTCTTCTTGCATTGTTTTGATTCTTCAAAGGTCTTCTTGCACCTAAACATAAAAATAAACACTCTAAACACATTTAATACAAAGAATGACCTAAACAAATATATGTGAAAGATTCTAAATCTATGAATAATGTTATATTGTGTATAATGTGGGACACAATGTGAGTATTGATGATGTATATGAATGCTTTTATGATGAATTGCTTTGATAAGAATGGAAATATTATAATTTGAATTGAGACATGATATGATATGAGGCCATTGTGATGCTATGATAACTCAAATGTGATGTGAAGCCATTGTGATTGGCTATGATGATTCAATTGAAAGAAATAAGGCATGTTTGCCTAGATGATGATGAGAATTGAGAATGGAAATGATAATTAAATAATGAATGAATTGTGTGGCTAATGTGTTATTCCATTTTCAGAGTTTGTTGTTGGTGGCATGCCTAATATTAGTAACAATCTCTTAAAGTTAGGTTGGATTTAATCCTTGAAGCCTAATTGAGATGTTACAACCCTTGAAGCTAGGTTGGGTTGGTTCTTGAAGCCAAGTTGGGTTGATACTTAGCATGCTTTGTTCCCCTTGAAGCTTGGTTGAACCTAATCCTTGAAGCCTAGTTGGGTTTATGATAATGATAAATGTGATGATTGAACCAAAACATTAACTCTGAAAATTGAATGGCATATTAGTGTCTTTTAGGCCCATGCTTGTCTTTGTTTCAATGTGATTTATTGATGTTGAAATAATTGAATAATGAGATCCTTAAAAGGACTTTGAAATGTATTATGCTTATATGAGTATGAGTTATGAAATATAAAGGTGTGGTATTATCTTTACAACTATATTGTTGTTTATTTATTAATGTGTATAATATTGCATTGCATTAAAGCATAATGTTTGCATACTTTGTACTACTAAGTCGTTGGCTTAGCACGATAGTGTTGATCGTGCAGGTGACAGAGTTGAACCCGAGTGTTCCTCGAGACCAAGTGAGTCTAGGCATTGAAGAATCTATTTTGGGACTTAAAGATCAAAGAAGAGCTGCCAATCATGTATAACTTCTTTATATTTTGTAAAGTATTGTTTATAATGTGAATATATGTATATTTGTAAATATGGATTTAAATGTTTTCATATATGTAACTATTTTATAAATTTCGCTGCGTATTAAGTAAATGTATTTATATCTATTTTGTTTTATATTACAAGTTAAATTACTTATTTTCTATAATGTATAATGATAAAGATTATGGTATCTTTTAAAATGATTTGATGGTTAAAGAAAACCGTAGCATTCCTACGTTCAGTGCACGTATATTATAATGTGGTGTTTGTAGTGTGCGTGTACAGGATGTGGGGGTGTTACAAAAGTTATACATGAATTTAAAGTAGGAAATAAAAAAAATGAGTACGTAGAGGATGACGAGGGGTGATATATGAAACGATCGTCAGTAGAAACGGAGCTGGAAGAAAACCCGAGCAAGGAAAGGACCTAAAGGGAATTTTGTAAAAAGTTGAGGGCTTATCGGTAATTTTTCAAAATGACTTGGAAACCTAAAATAGACCTTATAAATAGAAATTAGAGGTCGAGATGATCAAAACTATATGTAGTATGACTCGTGGAACTGTATGGTTTAAAAGATATGATCGATTAATCGCCGGAACGTAATGTGGGCCCGGTTTCATGTCGGGACCGTATGGGTAACACGGGACAACTTTAGGGTATCCAATGAGAAGAGGGACAAGTGGGAAGAAGTAATGGGAAAGAAAACTATAAAAAATCTCTTGTTGACCAATCAAAAGTAACCATTTAGCATGAGTATTAAATGAAGAAAGAGAAAGGTGGACAAGTGGTCTTAAAGGATTTATCCAACACATAAGGTGATCATCATTTCCCTTATATATATATATTATGAAATGAAGAACCAATTTCTCTCTTTTCCACTTACAAATTTCGGCCACAATAGGAAATACCAAAGGACTTACAAGTTTTTTTCCAAGTTTGATTTTCAAGGTAAGTTTTAAGGTTTTCAAGTATGTAGACTTTAATTTTAGTATCAATTTTAGGTATTTATATATTTATTGGGAGATTTGAGATTAGAGTCTTTATGTGGAATTGAAAAAAATTTAAGTAAGTGATGAGATTAATTGATTAAATGGAAGAATCAAGATGTATAAAGTTTAATAAGGTTGGATTAGGGTTTTGGTTGAAAAGAAATGGAGGATAACTTATTATTTTAAATTTCTAAGGTTTATGTTGTATCTTGAATTTATTGAAGGAGAAATAAAGAATTAAGGAAGGAGAAGAAGGAAAAGCTAAGAGGAATTAAAGAAATAAGGTTTGGTACTTTACCTTTGAATAATTAATTTTGGGTTGTTTAAATTTAATTGAAACCAAATGTTTTGAGAAAATTTGGCAAGTTGATTTGGTAAGTTGTTTTGAACTTTAATTAGTTTGATTTGAGTTAAACATGCAAAAGTTATCAAAGGGAAGTGTTTGAATCTTCACTTTATCATTAAAGAAGCCTTCATATTGATTTGCAAAAGAAAAATAAACTATCCTATGTATTTCATATGTTTGGGCCGAAATGGTCCCAAAGTGACAGCTTTCTGGATCTTTTTGTGGCAATTGTTTGAGGTAGCTAATGAATGAATTTTTCAACGAAAGTTTACATGCAATTAGTCAACATATGAAATAAGTTTTCTGTAAAATTTCAGCCAAAAATAAAATCATTTACTTGGTCAAATGCACGACTGAAGTGGACTGAAATTTTGACGAAAACCCAGTCATTTGGTCATGCCATTTTGCGTTGCAAATTTTTCGTGCCGCGACACTATTCATTTGGTCAATTTGTGATCTTTTGAGGAATGCTTTGAAATGTTTAATATGTTTATTGTGGATATTAAATATGTGAGAAAGGGGAATGGTTTGACTAAAGAATGTGTTGCGCGGCATAAATGGCAAAGTGCGATGGGAATTAAAATGATTTCTCGAATCATTCTAAAATGAAGTTTGAGACTTAAAGTGAATTATTTTAACCTTTTTGCTCTACTGGATAGTTGGGAGTGGTAGATAAGGGTATGGTGCACTATACTAACTTATGCAGTACTGCCACTTATTGTGTTTGATACGCCCCGGCGGTTACCTTCGGGTATAGGCCGTGGAGCGGAGATGTTGTGAAATTGTGATTGGAATGCCCCGGCGGTTACCTTCGGGTATAGGCCATGGAGCGGAGATGTTGTGAAATTGTGATTGGAATGCTCCGGAGGTTACCTACATGTCCTAAATTTTGGAATGTACATAAGGACTTCCTAGTATTGTAAAACTTTGTGTTTGGAAATAAATAAAAGTTGTGTTGTATATGTGTTATTTAAGAATTTTATAATTATATACATGCCACCTAGGATAAGATAATGCTGTTGGTCTGGGTCGTTACGTATGATGGGATTGTATACGTTTTGCTCTGTTCTTTAGATGTTGCAAGAAGCGCTAGATGTGATTGCAGGTCAGTTGTCTATGTTTGGAGTTCTGCTTTACGTTTTAATACATTCGGGTTCTTCACACTCATATATATGCACTAAAAAAATTGAGAAATATATGCAATAAAGGTTAAGGCAATTATGAGAGGTAAGTAGTAAAAGCACCGAAAGAATAATAACGAATAGAATACCGACCATAATACAAGAGTCTAAAATTGAAAGAGTGAAGAAAAATACTACTGCAAGAAAAAAAATTCATAGAAAATAAAATTGAGAACTAAGAAAAGGAAGCAAAACTAGTTAGATTCTCCAGGATTGATGCTTTACCTGGTTGAAATCATGTGTTCCTTATATAATGAACTATTTAAACTTGTGTTGGAAATGTTTGGTAATGTGTTCTGACAACTTGAGAATTTTTGTGCCTATGTGTGCATTGATATGAATGAAGGAAAGAGAATAAAATATTAGAAAGATATGCTTACCTTGGTAATTCAGATTGAATCAGAGTTGGGATGAGTGTATTTATATGGCATTAACATTTATACTCAATGGTGAGGGCCATTGGGGCCACTGGTGAGGGCCACTGGTTTGAGATTTATCTGGCACCGATATATATACTCAGTGGTGAGGGCCACTGGGGGCCAATGGTGAGGGCCATTGGTTTGATGAAAAAGGTGGTGAGGGCCACCTGTGCCATGGAAATGAAACGGTGGTGAGGGCCACCCATGCCATGCTGGTTCCATATGGTATTGTCTCATCCCACTTTGATTCTACTGTTATTACCTTGAGGAGCTAAGTAAGAAAAATATGTAATAATATACAGATGAAAAAAAAAGTATATATGAAAATAAACAGAAAGTGAATTGAAACATATTCGGAAAAGAAAGGAAAGAAAGAGTTTGAAATGTAATAAAAAAAAAGAAAGATGTTCTCACCTTATGTTGGGATCGGCCGTAACCAGCATAGAGAGAGACATGTAATGAAATAAATAGTACTTCGAGAATAATGGTATCATGGACTGATCACCCATGAGCTATTATTTGAGATGTATATATGACAACACAAGGAAAGTCAGATGAGTCGATACTTAAGGAATGCCACCACACTGCACGAATATACATAGGACATACAAATTCAGTAAGAAGTAAATAAAGAATAACCACAATGCAAAGAGAAGGAAGCTTAGAAATGAATACATTAGAAAGTGAAAAACGTACAAGAAGGAATGAGAAAGAACAAACCTGAATCAAAGTTGAAGGAAATACAAGAGAGTAATAGTGATGTTTCAAATGAGAAATCGTGACAAAAGTCAAAGCATGTTGAACCACATAATAGTCTATTGGATAATCTTGTAGAATAATAAACAGCAAGTGAATAGATATGGGAAGAAAACAGAATACAAAAGGTAAAACATGTTGAATCTTAAAATAGTTAATCCTAGTAAATGAATAAGTGTCAAAATAAGGCAATGCGTAAACAATATCGAGAGATGACAGAGAGCAATCAAGTGAATAAGGTGAAAGAGTGGCAAAAGCAATAGACAGTAGTTAAAGAACATCAAGTATACAAAATGAGTAAGCTTCGGGGCGAAGCTTAAATTAAGGGGGATAGAATTGTAACATCCCAAATCCCAGATTGGTAAGAAATAGACATAACATATAACTTGAGCTTGAATTGCATCCAAGTTAATGACAAAATTAGAGAGTCTCAAAGAATAATTAATTGTTTATTTGTGTCTTAGCTAGATGAATAACTTGAAATTACTCAATTTAGAGTTGTACAGAATAAGATATGATGGATTTAGTAGACAATGTGCAAGCTGCCTCAGGACAGCATAGTAGGCTTGAATTCGAAGGACCATCAAAAATCATATATAACTCGGTTCGACCTGAAATTTTGATACAATGTAGCCCGGATGTCTAGTTTCAGTGGGAATAAGAATTACTTAATTTGGAGTTGTGAGTAAAAAGATATTAATAAAGAAAGACAGCAAGGTCAGGAAGGGATATCAAAAGGACCTAAGTGAAAATTTCTCAAAAGTTAGGGGTAACTATGTAAACTTAAAAATTAAGAGTCGGAAGTTCTTAATAGTGCCCACATCTGACCCCGGAAGAATATTCTAGAGATTAATCTGGTCGCAACGACGTGTAACGGTTTTTCTAGAAAATGTCCCGTTAAAGAAAAACAAAGACATTTTGACTAGGGGCATTTTGGTCATTATCAATTAAAGTTATACATGAATTTAAAGTAGGAAATAAAAAAATGAGTACGTAGAGGATGACGAGGGGTGATATATGAAACGATCGTCAGTAGAAACGGAGCCGGAAGAAAACCTGAGCAAGGAAAGGACCTAAAGGGAATTTTGTAAAAAGTTGAGGGCTTATCGGTAATTTTTCAAAATGACTTGGAAACCTAAAATAGACCTTATAAATAGAAAGTAGAGGTCGAGAGGATCAAAACTATATGTAGTATGACTCGTGGAACTGTACGGTTTAAAAGATATGATCGATTAATCGCCGGAACGTAATGTGGGCCCGATTTTGTGTCGGGACCGTATGGGTAACACGAGACAACTTTAGGGTATCCAATGAGAAGAGGGACAAGTGGGAAGAAGTAATGGGAAAGAAAACTATAAAAAATGTAACACCCTGATATTCCATATAAGTACTATACATACACCTGGTATACATACAGTAAATATATAAAGTATAAGGATGTCACTTTTTGTTATATTTTTAAAACCTTTAACAGAGTTCAAACCACAATACATTAATTTAAAGACCATTTACAAAATCATTATACTTTTAATGATCTTACATATGGTTCATAATCTTATCTTTATCAAAACTTTTTCTTTTATACATATAAATACACTCTTGCAAAAAATACATCATAATTAAAGTTAAACATGTATGCATCACCCTCTAGTTGGTCTCGACAAACTCTTACTCTTCTCGTGGCATAACGAAAGACTTCATATCTTCCAACTAGTTACCTGCGCGATTACACATCCGCGCTAAGCCCGAGAGCTTAGTAGTACAAATATAACATATAAACATACATTATAGAAATTCTAACATATAATGAAATATCACTTCCATGTATCATTAGTATCTTATCATGTTTTTCCTTTTGAATTGCACCTTTCATATATCTCGACTAATTTCATATATTATATACATATCATTATCGCCAACCACATTCCATCATTAATACTCACAACCAATATATCAATACACACATTACACAACATACTTCATAACATTATCTTATTCACAATTCACCAATCATGAATCACATTTCCAACAAAGTCAACCATATATCTCACTACTCATTTATTTCAACATTTGTATATCATATTGACAACAAAGACAGACTCGGGCCCAAAAGACACTAATATGCCATTCGACTTTCAGAGTTAATGCTTTGGTTTTATTATCACATTATCATTATCATCATCCCAACTAGGCTTCAAGGATTTAGGTTCAACCAAGCTTCAAGGGGAACAAAGCATGCTAAGTCTCAATCCAACTTGGCTTTAAGAACCAACCCAACCTAGCTTCAAGGGTTGTAACATCTCAATTAGGCTTCAAGGACTAGACCCAACCAAGCTTCAAGGGGAGTAAAACATGTTAAACTTCTACCCAACTTGGCTTCAAGGATCAAGCCCAACCTAACTTCAAGAGATTGTTACTATCATTAGGCATGCCACCAACAACAAACTCTGAAAATGGAA
Organism: Garcia nutans; assembly: GCA_947685225.1. Lineage (NCBI taxonomy): Eukaryota > Viridiplantae > Streptophyta > Magnoliopsida > Malpighiales > Euphorbiaceae > Garcia > Garcia nutans. The sequence continues at coordinate 29,682,471 of CANTUV010000039.1, read as the reverse complement.
TAACACATTAGCCACACAATTCATTTATTAATTCATTATCATTTCCATTCTCAATTGAATCATCATAGCCAATCACAATGGCTTCACATCACATTTGAGTTATCATAGCCAATCACAATGGCTTCACATCACATTATATCTCAGAACATTAGTTCCACATCTCTTGATGTCTCAATTCACATTACACACTTCATCCTTCAAGCATACATAATCAATTTCATTGCACATGTATCACAAATTCATCGTCATATAAACAACATATCCATTTATTTCATTTTAATCATTATTAAATCATTTATCATAACAAATTGCATTGCACATACCTTTTTGGATGATCCTTATAGCTTTCACACTATACAAATAACAACATTAGTCACATTGTATTAACAATTTAGTAATTTACTTAACATTGTTTTAAGTTTCAAAATCATATAAAAGAATGCATCTAGGTAAGTTTGCCCTTACCTCAAGAACTACTCCCATCAAGCTATACATAATCAATTACCTCATCATATCCTTCACATTTTACATATAGCATCATTGATGTAACATTACAAAGTACATTATTCATACAACACATTACCATTCACAAGATTCACAATGCATAACACATAACATTGTTCATATAGTGTCATATGCATCATCATATGTGTGTTCAATCTCAACAAAGCAAGAAGAGCAAAGGACACTCACAGTAGCCAACACACTCAAGGGACACGGCCAAGCTTGTGGCCGTGTCTCTCAACACAAATTGGCAGTGGCAGACATGGGCAAGGGACACGGCCGTGTCTCTCCAAAAATCATCCAACACGGCCACATTTTCCTTAGACTTGGTCGTGTCTCCCAAAATTCTATAGTTTGGCCGTGTCTCATCCTTAGTTTGGCCTTGTCTCTCATGTATACAAACCCTAAATATGGCCAACTCTCTTTTGATTGAATAAAAACACATTATGCACAATACAACCTCATTCAAATGGATGTAATCAATGTTATTAACACATATTCATCACAATATTCACATTAACACTATATCAACCGTACAATCAATCACTTACCATTTTCAAACCCTAAACCAACATCAATCTTCTTCTTTCAATATCAACATCCACTTAACTTACCATTTTCAAACAAAACCAACCCCAATTTAACCTTTTTAACTTACAATCCATTTCAACACTTATAAATACATCTCAATCATACCAATTCATAATATCAACAAGTCACAACTGATCTTCAAACACAACTTCAACAATAACAAAGGAAAACAAGAAAGTACTTACCTTAATTGAAGAAATTTCACAAATCTCCAACTTAATCCTTTGATTCTCCCTTCAATTTGATGTTTAGAACTTAGAACACCTCCCTTCCTCTCCCTTTCCTTTGATAGCCGGCCACACCAAAAGAGAAGAGAAGAAAAGAAATAATGACAAGTCAAACTTCTCTTCTTCTTTAAATCTCCACCATGCAATTCTAACACAACAATTACTTAAATGCCCTCATCCATTTAAACTTCACTCTTGTCACTCATATGCCCATTTAAGTAATTTCACATATCACACATAAATATCCTCTTCCATTGACCATCCCTTTTGACTTATGTATATGTTATTTATACTACCATATATGCAACATATACACTTCCTTTAAAAATTCTTTTCTCTTTCAATTTGACACATACATTCAATCCAATTAAAACAACCATAATATTCAAAACTTCTAGGGCATAAATTGGGATATTACAATTCTCTCCCCCTTAAATAATTTCGTCCTCAAAATTATCAGTACCGTAACAATTCATTCTTAACAAAATATTATCTTAACTTCCATAAGAAGTTAATTATATGCTTAAGTTATTATGTCATCAAATCATATAACTTCAACTCTTCCCTTTAGAATCAACCATTTTCTCTAAATTCCATAACTCATCATTTTATACGTTTATATATCTTATTACTTCTTTGATCAAACATTCAAAAGAACTCATTACATTTCCTATTAATGACTTTATACAAGAATCAAATCATACTATAGTACATTTATACTTCATTCAATCTTTATATTCAATATATTTTGTTCATTCACCTCTTTGAAATTACTCTCTTAACTTTAACCTTAAAATCATTGGTTTATATCTTAGCATTAATTATCCCGTCATTACAATCACTGTCTAAATAGACATTTATCAAACCTCAATGGATAACAAGATCCTTATTTTTCACAAATGGAGTTATTTCTTTAGCATGCTTTTCACTTAACTTACATATTAATACATTTCCTTTCAACTTATTTTATAAATAACCAATCTTTTCCCTTTTTATCATGATTTATAACTACTATAACTCCATTCATTCATGTCCAATCACACTTTAAAATTTTACATCATATACATTATCATGTAAATAATTATACTCTTAGTACAACTATACACATTAAATCTCGCTAATGATTCATAATCTTAGCCAAATCCAGATCAATTGATCTATCTGTCACAATATGCCCACGTTCCAATCTTGTTCAATTCCAACCAACGACTAAGTTATTTAAACTTATCATGAAATTTCACAATATTCATATATGTATATATATAACCTAATTCCATTAGGGCAAACTTACATTCAATTCCTGATCTCTTCCGATCCATATTCAATCAAATTATCATGATAACAAATCACTTCAAATTATCTTAATATAATTCCCACCAATTCTCATAAAAAGTTTATACCATATTCTCATATTTACTCATTCATTATATATCATAAACATATTCAGTATAACTTTCAGTCATATTTTATAATTTCTCCCTTTTTAATATCTCCTCACATTTCATATCATTGTTATATTTATTTTAATTACCTTTTTATCATATTATCCATAACTCACAACATTTCCATAATTTCCTTTTCTCTTTACCTTCATAATTATAACCAAATTCTTAACATAAAATGATAAGGTACAACTTTATTCATCATAACTTTTAACTATAATTCTCAAACATAATTTTCAATCTCACCAAATCTGTATTGCAATCATTTTATCTAAGACCCAAATCCATGGATAACAAACTAATCGATCAAATATACTGAACAAAACACATGGCTTTAAGAGATTAATATTCAAGCCTGGAACTTTCAAATCAATATTGTTCCTTTATAATTTTATTCTCAATCTTTACAAATACAAGGCTAAGGTATAACTCAAGAATTACATATTCCTTCTTTACCTTTTTGTCATATTAGAAGTTAATACATTCCAACTCCGTTTCAAACCAATTTACACTCGATTATATGATCTTTATCAACTTAATTCATGTTTCAACAATATTACTATATACATATTCAATCATATACAGTTCCCATACAATTTATATTCGTTACTTCATGTCTAATCCATTTACAATCTCTTATAATGTATAATTACATAGAACTTTCCATCTGTGAATACTTTGAAACTCGAAATATCATATGATCATCAAGTTCAATACTCACTATAACAATTTCCACTGTCCAATATTACTCAAGTCCATTCCATTCTCACTTCCATCACATAATCCATCTAGCTTTACACAGTTCAAAACTTAATCTCTCTTAGATCCACTAATACATACAACATCGTTTCCATATCACTAATTTTATAATTATACCACATACATATACATGTACACATTTAATTATATGCTCTTATTTTATTTTCCTTTTTCATACATTCAATACACATTTAATGTTTATCACTTTCTTTTAAACACTATCATTTTTCATTCTTCCAATATGATGTAAAGTATTTATTCATACAACACACACACATATATATATATTCTAACTATAATAGCACTTCACATCCATTTTAGTCACATTCCCAATGTGACATCTCTTTCACTTTTGTCTTTAAAAGCATTTAATATACTTCTATATCCATTTTTACCCTTTGCAGTAAAATGACTTAAAATAGCTCATTTTCATTTGCTTATCCACTTCCCTTTTTACTCCAAAACAAATTCTCATACTATCAATCACTTTACTCAATTCATAATATTTTCATGTGCAATATTAGTCATTTCACCTAGCTCATGTATTGATTATACATTTAACTATCAATATCCAAATAATTTTTATCAAATTCCACTAAAACTTTAACTTTTCAACTTACTACTTTGCTTAAACTTCAATTTGCCAAACTCATCTTTTCTTAATATCACTTTAAAACATCTTATGTATATATATCACAAAGCAATATCAAAACATATAATTTTCACAATTATCAAGCTCATTTCAAAAATCTCAAATATCACATATTACCACCATTACCACGAGCTTTCACAATATCCAAGCATCTCACATTTCTAACATTGAATTCACAATGTTTGCATTAAAATAACAATACCAATTTATATATATCCCAAACTTTAAATAACCACACTTTGTCTATACTACTCAACTCATTCAATATTCCACCATACTCTCCTCATTTAATAACATATCTTTCAATATTAACAATCCAACAATATTTCCTCTGTCTAGCCGACCCAACATAAACTTTATTATAAAGAGGTTCAAAGTGTAGAGGAAAAAGTACATACTCTTATCTTGATTTGATTTCAACTCATTTTCAACTTTATTCTCCTTTTCATTTCTTTATACTTCAACACATTTAACAATTCACTTTACTTGCATAAATTTTATCAATTAAACTTATATAAATCCATATCATTTCTTTCTCTGGCTTTACTTTCATGTAAAACATCATTCACACTCTAGCATCCATCTCATATAACACAAATATTCTACAATTCATATAATGCCACATCCGAGACCAACCTAGGTGTCAATGCATATGCATGTATTACAAATTTCATTTCAAAACTTTTCCTTTTTACTTCTATTTAAACTTTTCAAAACTTTTTCTTTTTAATTTCACTTAAGCCGAGAATCTCAAACCTAAGCTCTGATACCAAAATAATTGTAACACCCTGATATTCCATATAAGTACTATACATACACCTGGTATACATACAGTAAATATATAAAGTATAAGGATGTCACTTTTTGTTACATTTTTAAAACCTTTAACAGAGTTCAAACCACAATACATTAATTTAAAGACCATTTACAAAATCATTATACTTTTAATGATCTTACATATGGTTCATAATCTTATCTTTATCAAAACTTTTTCTTTTATACATATAAATACACTCTTGCCAAAAATACATCATAATTAAAGTTAAACATGTATGCATCACCCTCTAGTTGGTCTCGACAAACTCTTACTCTTCTCGTGGCATAACGAAAGACTTCATATCTTCCAACTAGTTACCTGCGCGATTACACATCCGCGCTAAGCCCAAGAGCTTAGTAGTACAAATATAACATATAAACATACATTATAGAAATTCTAACATATAATGAAATATCACTTCCATGTATCATTAGTATCTTATCATGTTTTTCCTTTTGAATTGCACCTTTCATATATCTCGACTAATTTCATATATTATATACATATCATTATCGCCAACCACATTCCATCATTAATACTCACAACCAATATATCAATACACACATTACACAACATACTTCATAACATTATCTTATTCACAATTCACCAATCATGAATCACATTTCCAACAAAGTCAACCATAGATCTCACTACTCATTTATTTCAACATTTGTATATCATATTGACAACAAAGACAGACTGGGGCCCAAAAGACACTAATATGCCATTCGACTTTCAGAGTTAATGCTTTGGTTTTATTATCACATTATCATTATCATCATCCCAACTAGGCTTCAAGGATTTAGGTTCAACCAAGCTTCAAGGGGAACAAAGCATGCTAAGTCTCAACCCAACTTGGCTTCAAGAATCAACCCAACCTAGCTTCAAGGGTTGTAACATCTCAATTAGGCTTCAAGGACTAGACCCAACCAAGCTTCAAGGGGAGTAAAACATGTTAAACTTCTACCCAACTTGGCTTCAAGGATCAAGCCCAACCTAACTTCAAGAGATTGTTACTATCATTAGGCATGCCACCAACAACAAACTCTGAAAATGGAATAACACATTAGCCACACAATTCATTTATTAATTCATTATCATTTCCATTCTCAATTGAATCATCATAGCCAATCACAATGGCTTCACATAACATTTGAGTTATCATAGCCAATCACAATGGCTTCACATCACATTATATCTCAAAACATTAGTTCCACATCTCTTGATGTCTCAATTCACATTACACAATTCATCCTTCAAGCATACATAATCAATTTCATTGCACATGTATCACAAATTCATCGTCATATAAACAACATATCCATTTATTTCATTTTAATCATTATTAAAACATTTATCATAACAAATTGCATTGCACATACCTTTTTGGATGATCCTTATAGCTTTCACACTATACAAATAACAACATTAGTCACATTGTATTAACAATTTAGTAATTTACTTAACATTGTTTTAAGTTTCAAAATCATATAAAAGAATGCATCTAGGTAAGTTTGCCCTTACCTCAAGAACTACTCCCATCAAGCTATACATAATCAATTACCTCATCATATCCTTCACATTTTACATATAGCATCATTGATGTAACATTACAAAGTACATTATTCATACAACACATTACCATTCATAAGATTCACAATGCATAACACATAACATTGTTCATATAGTGTCATATGCATCATCATATGTGTGTTCAATCTCAACAAAGCAAGAAGAGCAAAGGACACTCACAGTAGCCAACACACTCAAGGGACACGGCCAAGCTTGTGGCCGTGTCTCTCAACACAAATTGGCAGTGGCAGACATGGGCAAGGGACACAGCCGTGTCTCTCCAAAAATCATCCAACACGGCCACATTTTCCTTAGACTTGGCCGTGTCTCCCAAAATTCTATAGTTTGGCCGTGTCTCATCCTTAGTTTGGCCGTGTCTCTCATGTATACAAACCCTAAATATGGCCAACTCTCTTTTGATTGAATAAAAACACATTATGCACAATACAACCTCATTCAAATGGATGTAATCAATGTTATTAACACATATTCATCACAATATTCACATTAACACTATATTAACCATACAATCAATCACTTACCATTTTCAAACCCTAAACCAACATCAATCTTCTTCTTTCAATATCAACGTCCACTTAACTTACCATTTTCAAACAAAAACAACCCCAATTTAACCTTTTTAACTTACAATCCATTTCAACACTTATAAATACATCTCAAACACACCAATTCATAATATCAACAAGTCACAACTCATCTTCAAACACAACTTCAATAATAACAAAGGAAAACAAGAAAGTACTTACCTTAATTGAAGAAATTTCACAAATCTCCAACTTAATCCTTTGATTCTCCCTTCAATTTGATGTTTAGAACTTAGAACACCTCCCTTCCTCTCCCTTTCCTTTGATAGCCGGCCACACCAAAAGAGAAGAGAAGAAAAGAAATAATGACAAGTCAAACTTCTCTTCTTCTTTAAATCTCCACCATGCAATTCTAACACAACAATTACTTAAATGCCCTCATCCATTTATACTTCACTCTTGTCACTCATATGCCCATTTAAGTAATTTCACATATCACACATAAATATCCTCTTCCATTGACCATCCCTTTTGACTTATGTATATGTTATTTATACTACCATATATGCAACATATACACTTCCTTTAAAAATTCTTTTCTCTTTCAATTTGACACATACATTCAATCCAATTAAAACAACCATAATATTCAAAACTTCTAGGGCATAAATTAGGATATTACAAAAAATCTCTTGTTGACCAATCAAAAGTAACCATTTAGCATGAGTATTAAATAAAGAAAGAGAAAGGTGGACAAGTGGTCTTAAAGGATTTATCCAACACATAAGGTGATCATCATTTCCCTTATATATATATATATATATTATGAAATGAAGAACCAATTTCTCTCTTTTCCACTTACAAATTTCGGTCACAATAGGAAATACCAAAGGACTTACAAGTTTTTTTCCAAGTTTGATTTTCAAGGTAAGTTTTAAGGTTTTCAAGTATGTAGACTTTAATTTTAGTATCAATTTTAGGTATTTATATATTTATTGGGAGATTTGAGATTAGAGTCTTTATGAGGAATTGAAAAAAATTTAAGTAAGTGATGAGATTAATTGATTAAATGGAAGAATCAAGATGTATAAAGTTTAATAAGGTTGGATTAGGGTTTTGGTTGAAAAGAAATGGAGGATAACTTATTATTTTAAATTTCTAAGGTTTATGATGTATCTTGAATTTATTGAAGGAGAAATAAAGAATTAAGGAAGGAGAAGAAGGAAAAGCTAAGAGGAATTAAAGAAATAAGGTTTGGTACTTTACCTTTGAATAATTAATTTTGGGTTGTTTAAATTTAATTGAAACCAAATGTTTTGAGAAAATTTGGCAAGTTGATTTGGTAAGTTGTTTTGAACTTTAATTAGTTTGATTTGAGTTAAACATGCAAAAGTTATCAAAGGGAAGTGTTTTAATCTTCACTTTATCATTAAAGAAGCCTTCATATTGATTTGCAAAAGAAAAATAAACTATCGTATGTATTTCATATGTTTGGGCCGAAATGGTCCCAAAGTGACAGCTTTCTGGATCTTTTTGTGGCAATTGTTTGAGGTAGCTAATGAATGAATTTTTCAACGAAAGTTTACATGCAATTTTTCAACATATGAAATAAGTTTTCTGTAAAATTTCAGCCAAAAATAAAATCATTTACTTGGTCAAATGCACGACTGAAGTGGACTGAAATTTTGACGAAAACCCAGTCATTTGGTCATGCCATTTTGCGTTGCCGATTTTTCGTGCCGTGACACTATTCATTTGGTCAATTTTTGTGATCTTTTGTGGAATTCTTTGAAATGTTTAATATGTTTATTGTGGATATTAAATATGTGAAAAAGGGGAATGGTTTGACTAAAGAATGTGTTGCGCGGCATAAATGGCAAAGTGCGATGGGAATTAAAATGATTTCTCGAATCATTCTAAAATGAAGTTTGAGACTTAAAGTGAATTATTTTAACCTTTTTGCTCTACTGGATAGTTGGGAGTGGTAGATAAGGGTATGGTGCACTATACTAACTTATGCAGTACTGCCACTTATTGTGTTTGATACGCCCCGGCGGTTACCTTCGGGTATAGGCCGTGGAGCGGAGATGTTGTGAAATTGTGATTGGAATGCCCCGGCGGTTACCTTCGGGTATAGGCCATGGAGCGGAGATGTTGTGAAATTGTGATTGGAATGCTCCGGAGGTTACCTACGGGTATAGGCCGTAGAGCGGAATTGGTTACAACCAGGATGGTGAGGGCCATTCCTGTGATCTGATATCGGTGGTGAGGGCCACCTATGTTACAGTGGTGAGGGCCACTGCCTTATCGCTATGATTCCCTATATGCCAGTAGAGCCTGATCCAAAGTCTTGTTTCTTTTAAATCACGTAATGCAAAATGAGTTTGAATTATGGTTTTTACATTTGTTGGAAGCATATTTACACTGAATGTACAGAAACTTCCATTGGTTTAAGGTTGGTTGATTTATGATTTAATTATTTCATTTTGTTTCAAAGGCTTTCAAGTTTTATTTATATTTTCATCGGTAAAGTACCCACTGAGCGACAACGCTCAACGAGGTAAGTTTTCCTTGACTCGTAGGTTCGGAGCAGTAGATAAATCTTGGGGAAGCAACGACCAGACCACACCAAATCTCAGGGGTAGATCTTTTAGTTCCATTATGAGTTAGTTAGTTGTGGCATGTATGTGAATAAATATAAAAGAGAATTTCTATGTTATAATTGTATGTTAGTAGTGTGTAATAATCATAAACCTTTACTTTATGTTGTATTAGAAGTGTGAACTCTTCTTGCAGATTTGTAGTTGAGGATATAAGGTGAATTCATTAGGAGTGTATTAAATTTGATAGTATTCACATTGGTCTGTGTAAAGTATTTTCAAAAATCAGAAAAACAAGTTTTGTCGACACTTGGGATCCAAATTTCTAGGCGAAACTATGGCAAAATTTCTGTAAAAATCGAAACTAAAATTTGACGAAGTAAATTGGTAGCAACGTTAGGATAGTGTGGCGCCTCTACTCGGCTTACACATGTAGGTTGGGAAGGGGTGTTACAAAGGCCATCAAAGTAGATCTCCTTAAGTCTCTAGAACCTCTATCCCCCTCCAAACCCATTACCAAAGGGATTCAATGCAAGCCAATGTCAGTACCACCAAGCTTCAGGGCATTTGATTGACAATTACAGAGCTTTAAAGCATAAGATTCGGGATATGATAGATGAAGGGTTTATCCTCCCTCCTAAACCCAAGCCAAAAATTAGTACCAATCCCTTACCAAATCATCAAGCATAGTTGGATGCATAGCCTCCATGACTGAACCCAAAATTTATCCAATCAGACTTATTCATAATTATTGTTGTGTCCTAGATCTAAGACGGTTTGTCAAAAAGGTAAACCTACCATCCACAGTGGAAGGGTCATATTGGCACCACATGAGGTCATCGCATAATCTCAACTATATATAAGGCCTAATCCTACTTAAGCAAAAGGGCCCAAGAACGATCTTACACCCGACCTAGATGATGATGCAGTTTTGAAGCAATTAAAGAAAACCCAAATCTATATATACATCCAGAGTCTAATATGTTCATCCTACACCCATTGACAGCTCTATTTCGAGCTCTGAACCAACACCAGGTTGCATCTGATACCTCACCAAAAGCTCTAGTAGCTACCATGACAAAAGCCACAAAGGCAGTTGCCATTACCTTCAATAACTAGGATTTGCCTGAGAAGGAAGATCAGCACACCAATGCTCTATATATTACTGTCCTTACAAGGGGGTAAGATCGTGTCTTTAGTTCTGATAGACAATGACTCAGCACTCAATATGTGTCCCCTAAAAGTGACCTCCTGCTTAGGCCTTGAAGCATTTGAGTTTGTACCATATGATCAAATCATCAGGGCACATGACAATACCAAAAGGGAAGTTTTAGGAGTGTCCAACCTGAAAGTGACCATTGGTCCAGTAACACAAACTAACCCATTTCAAGTGATTGATTTACCAGCTTGCTTTAACCTACTATTAGGAAGGCCTTGGATTAATTAGGCTAAAGTAGTTCCTTCTTCACTCCATCAGAAGTTGAAATTTCCATATGTCTCATCCATCGTAACAATAAAGGGAGATCCTTATGGGAAATCAGACACTCATCTTGCAAATTCAACCAGAACTGACCACTACCCTCTCTGGGTTTGCTTTTGAGATGGTTTAGTTAATTGAGAAAGAAGCAGGTAAAGAACTAGTACCCCTTGACTTTGATGAATATTCAAGTCATGTAGTAGCCAACAAAATGAAGAAGATGGACTACTTTTCAAGGCTTGGTTTGGGTAAGAATTAATATGGTACCCCTCAATTCGCAACTACCCCATAGCTCAGTCTTCCTTCTAGTTGGGATATCAACCTTTACAAGATGACTTAGAAGAATATGCAGTCCAAGCTAAAGAGATATCTAAAGCTTTTAAAAAAGGGTAATTATATGATTATCCAATGAAACCATATTTTAAGTCCCTTAATTGGTACTTTGTAAAAGAGGAAGAGAATTTTCCTTATTGTGGCTTTTTTAAACCTTGGTATTGCCCCATAGCTAAGAAACTAATACTTGGTTTTGAAATATTCTTTAATAGCAGGTTGAAGTTGGATGATATTGAGCCTTTCCCTCAGGACAATCTAGAATGGGAGGATAACATGAACCCCTCTCTCTTTAAGAGCATTTTCATAGTTCAAGATGGCGATGCACCTGGGGGATTAATTCAAGATGCCACTGGCGAGCTTAAAAATTGGTACTATGAGGAGGTTGATTCCACTAGTTTTCTTCCATCAAACTTTTAATCTTTTTCTTCAGAGTCAAAGTCTCTTGTTCCAATTTTAGAGTCCAGCTCGAATTCAGAATTAGAAGGAGACCTTGAGTCTAGTCCTACTTTTTCTTTCAATTTTGAGTTTGTAACTGAAACTCCTTGTAAAAATTTCATTATTAATAAGAGTTTTGATTATTCCATTTATGCTTCTTTCCCTATTCCTCTAGAGAAAGAAATTTGTCAAATAAGAAAAGAAAAAGAAATAATAAATCTTGGCACAAAATCAAAAATTAAAAAAAATACATATATTGCATTTGCAATTCATGACAAGCAGGGACTAGTGAACCTACTACAAGAGTTCAAGGATTATTTTTCTTAGCAAGTGAGTGACATGATTGGGTTGGATCCAACCAGTGCAGTGCACAAGATACGTACCTATGATCATGTCAAGCTAGTTAAACAGAAGCTTAGAATACTTATGCCAGAGTAGTCGATACAGATTAAGGAATACATTACCAAGTTACTTCAGAATGGCTTCATTGAACCTATCACTTATTCAACATGGCTAGCCAATATAGTCCCTGTATGTAAGAAAGATAGAAGGGTCATAATGTGTGTGGATTATCATGATTTTAACAAGGCCTATCATGAGCATGATTTTCCCTTTCCCTACATAGACTTATTGGTAGATTGAATGGCAGGTCCAAAGTAATTTCCTTGATCGACTTATATGTTGGGTATAATCAAATCTAAGTTCACCCCCCTGAAAAAGATAAAATTGGTTTCACTACTGAATGGGGTACTTACAACTATATGGTTATGCCTTTCGGTTTAAAGAATGCTGGAGTAACCTACCAAAAGATGGCTACTGTAATGTCTGAACATTTTAAGCAATAATTTTTAGTACTATGTGCAAATATAAGTAAATATCAGACTGATTATGATGTTATGTGTGATTGGAGTATTTGGAATTGGTACAAATAAGGTTGATTAAGTCTTAATAAGAGAAAAATTAAATTCGTGTATGGATTTAATCAGTATTTTCGAAAAAAAATTTTAAAGAGGTAAGAAATTATAGAAATGCCCTTATGGCTCTAATATAAAATTTTATTGAAATTGGAATTAGAAATATGGATAATATGACTTTAAAATAATTAAAGCAAATATTTTTATAATTTTTCAGTGTTAAAGACCGGAATAAGAGATAATTAAAGAAAGTAGGTGTACCAAAGCAAATGTATGAGCAATACATAGCATCTTAACCCTAGATATTATATAAAGTGGCTTAGACTATTCTTCTTCTTCTTCTTCTTCTTCTTCATTAAACCCGAATCACCATCTCACCATCACCATTTCTTACCTTTCTTCTTCTTCTTTTTCCATTTCTTTACTTAAGAAACTAAGGATTCTTAGGTAAATATTTAAGATTTTCATAGGAATTAATTAGTTTATGAGTGATTTTCCAAGAATAATGCTATTAAAAAAAAGGAAATTGAGAAAGGAGAAAGGAAGAGCTGATTTAAAGAGGTTAGTGCTTGTGTATTTAATAATGTGTTATTATTTGGATTTTATTTGATTTAATTGCTCATGGAAGGTTATGAGTTAATTAATTGGGTTTAATTGTGAAAGAAATTGATTATGAGTTAGTTTATGTAAAGATGTGATAATGGAACTTTCCTATTTTGAAATTAAAATCATATTTATGGTGTATGTTTGTTGATTTTTAATTCTAAAATTATATTTAAATGAACTTTTGAATCATTAAAATGGTTTAGGGTTATGGAAAATTTAGGGTTTTGGAAAGTTTAGGGTTATGGAAGATTTTAGGATTATGGAACTTTCTACCTTGGAAGTATGATTATATTTGTGATATTTGAAAGTGTGTTTGTTAGGTATTTAATTTAAATCATGTTTAAAAGAATCTTTGAATCAATGAAATGTTGAATTATTTGATTATGGAAGATTTGAAAAATAGGAAGGAAAAACCTTTTCCTTGATAAATATGATTTAAAATGAAGCTTGGAGTTATTAAAATATTGAATCAATTAATTATGGGAGAAAAATTTTTATGGAGCTAAATGACTATTTGAAGTATACTTGATGATTTTGGTTTAAATGGATTATGTTTAAAATAAATTGTAATAGAATTTATTAAATTATATTTGTAAAGTTTGATTATCTAAGAGTTTGTGAAGAAAAGAGGAAATAAAATGTAATTGAAGGAGAATTGAAGTGGGAGAATTCAATTTGTGGAGGAAAAGATTAGTATTAAACATAATTGAAGTTATTGTAAGTGTATTGAATTATACTTGATTGATTTGCTTATGGAGGTTTATGCTTGAATCCAATCGTATTCTTGAAATGTTGGATATTGTTTTCTTGGTTTAATTGAGTGGAATTAGTAATAAATTATTGATTTAATCATGGAAAGTATATGCAATTAATGGAAGGTTTTTTATAAGGAAAATGATGGAAGATTAATCCGTTAGATGGTGAAACTTAGAAAGAGAGAAAAACTTGAGGAAATTATTGATAAATGCATTTGAATATTCAAAATGAGTGTGTATCTAGAGAATGGGTAAGTGAAATTGCACGTGATTAGCAAAATATTGGGATATTCTTGAAGAAATAAGAAAACTTAAGAATTAAGGTAAGAAACCTAATAGGATGATGAATAATCAGTGACTCAAAATAGTTTGGAAAGAAAGATTATGAAAATAAAAAAGAAAAGAAGTGAATGATTAAATAAGTTCTGATGGCTAAATATTGTAAATAATGTTTAGATATACAGACTATATACAGACTATACTTGACAGCAACACCATTTGGAGATTTAAGTTAATTTGTAAATTGTATGTAAAAGTGTTTAATAAGTTAAATTTTATTGAATGTTAATAGATAGAGAGAAAGAAGTGGTTGTATATAAGGAGAAGAAGTGGTTGTATATAAGGAGAACCTAACGAGGATCAAGTTTTAGTATGTTGTGTTGCTATTGGGATTAAGGGAAAAAAATATATAAAGATTGAGTTTAGTTTTTAAAGAGATTAAATAACATATTAGAAGGAAATGATAAAGTTTTTAGAGAAAAATGTATAAATTATAGATATATATACATAAGATATACAGAGTGTATACGCAGAATATACACTCATGGAATAAAGATGATAATTTGTGAAATTCATATATTTGGAAAGAGTTAATTAAGAGGAGCTAGAGTATCCATGTGGAATTTAAGTACTACAAGTAGAATGAAAAATATGTGTTTGAAAAGATAAAATTGATATATGAATAAAGTTGGTCAAATTGTGCTAGTACATGACATATGAAATTGAAAGAATTGTTCATAATTTATAAAATTTATAAAGATATGTAGAGTAATTCAAAAAGAAATTATATAAATAAATAAATGTAATAAGAAGTGAATGAGCAACAAATAAGAAGCTTGAGTATATATGTTGTATACTTGTAATATACCTAAAAGTGACCTTATTGAGATTTAAAGATATTTTATAAATTATATTTAGAATTAATTGAAATAGAGCTTATTTTATTGCATTGCTAAAGTGGAAAAGATTAAAAGTTGGTGAGAAAGAAATGTTTACCTTAAATATATGTTTTTAGCAAAAATTAATATTATAACTATGAAATTGATAATATAAACGAGTTGCTCAAATTATACTTATAATAAATCTAGTTATTAGATAGAATGACTAGCCAGAAGATAGACGTCTGCAGTATTAGTAGGCACTTTGTGTCAATATTGGACACTTTGTATCACTATTGATAGTGGGCATTCGTGCCGTTATTGGGCCACTGGCCATATTGACTGATGTAGGCTTAAGTACTGCAGGACTTATCCTGAGTTTTCTCTTCTCATCTTAAGCTCTGAAAGTGGGCATTTACTTGCATTTATTGACTCATTATCCAAGTCTAGGGTTTAATACTATGTATATGAGACAAAAAAGTTTAAAATATATATTGAAAGCTTATAATAAATTATAATGAAAAGTGAGTTTTACTGAAGCTTAATTGAAAGCTTAATTATATTGTACATTATAAAAGTGTTCAAAATGTTAAATTGGAGAGTGAAGTTTACTAAAAATATGAGAAATATATTATGAACATTATTAAGTGTTGTCTCAAAAATTGTAAGTGGAAAATATAATTGTTATAATTGCAATGTAGATAATGGCAATGTGTGATAAACAAATGCAATATAGTTATATCTTATTTAATTAAATTGAATTTGAAAAATGAGAATATGTAACACCCTTATATCCCATTTACGTATAATACAGATACCTCGTATATGTAAAATACACATAAAGAATATAAGAACGTCATAGTATAGTCTTTTCAAAAGTTTTTATAATTCCAAAATAATTATTTTAAATACTTAAAATGTATTTTAATAAATAAATAAAATTATTCATCAATGATTTAAATATTAAAAAGATATATTTTAAAAAAATATCTAGGAAAAATTCGCCAGAGTTTTGTCTGTATTTTGGATATTTTCAAATTTCAAATTTCACAACCTGCATTTAAAATACACTATTTATTCAGTACATATATTTCTCCAAAATAGCCCAACAGCTCAAACTACCAACATATCACCTAAATACATCTATCGATATATTTATAAATATAAGTCCCATTTGTTTTAAAAGAACTTCCAACACCTAACACCAATGGAAATCTTTATAATTTACATCATATACATGGTTATATATATAATGTACATACTTAAGTAAATTTCAAAAGTTTAAAATTTATACATAAAATACAGATGGCACTGGTTAGTGTAGCTCAAAAACCTTCACAATGACCAATTGTAGCCTAGACCTGGGGTGGTCTAGCAGTACTCTCCAGATCCTATGGATCTGCTCTATCACCTGCGTGATGAAATCCAATCACGCTAAGCATTTCGCCTAGTAGTATATACTTTGGTACAAAGAAAATGATATTTCACACATAATGTCAATAATACACTATAATTCAAATGACACCAAACACATTAAAATTTAGTTAACATAGTAATCATCCACACACATTGGGCCCTAAAATTCTTATATATTAGTCTAGTTTTAGAAATATTATCTTGGGTTATCTCAATCATTTGTGACACTTGTATATCTCACCCGAAGGCGTAATGAATCTATGACACCAGTGTGTCTCACCCGAAGGCGTAATCAGTATATAAAACTAGTGTGTCTCACCCGAAGGCGTAATCAGTATATAACACTAGTGTGTCTCACCCGAAGATGTAAAAAAAATCTAAAAACAATAATTCGGAACTAGACTTTATATGAGGTAACATGCAGATACATTTTTCTCAAAATTCACATTTCTCTTATTTTTTCACATTTCTCATTCGCTTTCATATTTTTGACTCATAAACCACATCATCATCACATTTTAAGCCAATGTAGCTCACTTTCATGTTTCCATACACATTTTGCATTTTTAACACTTTACAAAAACACTACATTTAGCCATTTGTCAATGGCTTATCATGCCATAATAAATACAAATCAAGCATTGTTACTTCAAATAATACATACACACATATTCACATTAGTCAAGTAATATAACACACTAAAATAATGAAATGCATTATGCTTAAAATCAATGTAACCAACTACATTCAACGTCAAAGTATGTACTAACCTCCTTTAAGAGCACTCCAAGCTAAAAACACCACTTGTTCAAAATACTCTTCACTACTACATTGAAGAAACAACTTCCTACTCAACACCTATTCAAAATGTGAATATATACCACACATTAGAACCACATTTTAAGGTGTTTAATGCTTAAACCATAAATTAAAACACATTCCTTTAATTTTTCTTTTCTTAGTCCTAAGGTTCTCCAACCTTATAAATCTAATTCAATCAATTCTAAATTGAGTTTTAAGCTTAAATATATCTAAAACATCACATTTTAACACATTTCAAGCAATAAAACTCAATTTAGAATCATTCCCTTCAAAACCTTAAAATATGCCCTAACTCACTTAAATTTTAGTTCTTCATTCCAACCAATTATAAATAGTAATTTAAACTCATTTTCACCATTAAAACCATTAAACAACACAATTTAAACCATGAAACCAATTGCACAATCATTCTTTAACCAAAACCCTAAATCACTTACTACCTCTTTCAAACTCTAACCAAACCTAACATTTTCTTCAATCCAACCTTAAAATCATTGGTTACTCATCAATATAATATCATTCATACCCATTTAAACAATTATAAAGCCCTCTAACAAAAACTCATATCTTAGATAATAAAAAATTCAAAGAAACTTCATAATTTTAAAGAATACTTACTAGTTTGTTGGAAAATCACCAAAACTCTTTTTAATTCTTGAAAATCCTTCTTAAATTAATTCTTGGATGAAGAAATTTCTCCTTTGGCTATGGTAAAATTTTGTGCAAAGGAAGAAGAGGAAGAAGAAGAAGAAGAAGAAAGAAAGAGATAAAGATAAAATTTTGACTTTTTTTCTTCTTCGATCCAATTATATATATTATTTTAATATTTTAATTATTTATTTATTTTTTTAATTTTTAATTCCAAAATTTCGTCTTCCGTCCATATTTATTTTTTAAATTATTTAATTAATTTTAATTTTCATAAAGTATATTTGCCATTTTGCCCCTCTATACTATTCATCTTTTATTTTTTTTTCCTCTAAGTTATGTTTTGCTTTTTATGTAATGTATATTTTTATTATATTTCACATATATACATATTATTCTGTCACTTCTAACACTTCATTTACCCCTCCAACTCATTAGTCTAATTTAATTTAATTTATTTTTAGCAAATTAACGGATGTTACAGAATACATGTTGTACTGGAAATAGTGGTGTTATTATTAAAAAGCTTATTAATATTAAAATAAGTTTGATTGAAAGTATTTGATTTATTGATTTGCTTTCAAAAATAGAGATTTGTTACTTTTACTATTATAATTATTTTCTTTGATATTAAGTAGCAAAATATGTGTATATAAGCACCACTAAGCAATATGCTTAGCGTATTAATTTTTTTGAGGTGTAGATCAGATGAACTAGAATAGATTCGGCAAGTGGAGAATTAGAGTTTTAGATATTGATTGCAGCCTTTAAAGGTGTTATTATTGAACAAATTTTGTATTACATATTTAAATACAGTTCACATAGTAGTATGCTCAATTATTAATAGTTATACAATTTTTTATTATAAATTATGAATTTTTGTTAAGACCAATAATGGTTGAGTGTAGGATTGTACCTAATATGCATTTTGGATGGGTTTTATATGTTTTATTTTGAACTTTAATTTGGGTATAAGATTTTTTTTATTGGGAGATTGTAAAGATATATGTAAAGTTTTACACATTGATATAAGAATGTTGTATTTGTTTTGGATTGTGATTGACTATTGGTGAATTGTTGATATTAGAGTTAGAGGTGTGCATTATTTGATAAAAACTGAATAACGGAATCGAACCGCAAAAATTCAGTTATTTCGGTAGAGGGGTAATCGATTTTCAGTTCAGTTCAATTATTAAAACATAAAATTTTCGGTGTTCAGTTTTCGGTTCAGTTAGTTCTATGGTAATATAAAAATTAACCAAATTATTGCTTTAGTTATATATATATATATTGTCCTTTTTATGTTGTATTAACTATTATAGTTAATTATATAAATGAAAACTTTACAATTTAATTAACATAATTTATATATAAAAACTTTACAATTTAATTAACATAATATTTTATTATCACTTATTTTCTTAGCTTAAAAATGACACTTTTTATCTTAATTCCTAATAATATTTTGAATCATTTGTTGTATAAAATCAAAAAAAATTTATAATATAATTAAAGTTATAAACTCATTGATTATTTTGAGATTATTATCCATTGAAAATATATTTTAAACTATTTTTATTTATATAATGATATTTAGTAATATTAAATATTAATATATTAAATGTTGACTTAACTATAACTTCTAATAATATTACTTAACAAATAGTATGAGTTTACTTATTTTGAAAATTTATTAATTGATTAATTTAAAAAGTTTTACAATTACATATTAAGGAAAAAATTGGTTAACCGAAATAATTGATTAACCGAACTAAAATATTTCAGTTCGTTTGGATTTCTATTTTTGAAATATTTAGTTCAGTTCGGTTACCATTTATAAAATTTTAAAATTTCGATTATTTCATAATTTAGTTCGGTTCAGTTTTGGTTAATAGAATGCACACCCCTAATTGGAGTTCCGTTTGATTTTAAGAAGGATATAAATGTTTTATTGCAGGTTGTGTTAGACTGAAAGAGATATTTTGGTAGTAAATATTACGAAGGAAAACTCTGCCGAAATATTTAGTTGAAATGTTTTTAATGTTTATTTAATATTAGATATAAAATTATACTGTACCGAGTAGCATCTTCTGACGATTCTTAAATAGGATTATCAGAGGATGTTACAGCCAATGGCGAAACTACCATGGGGTCACACAACCCCCCTCCCCCTCCCCCCCCCACTAGCGGCCAGAAAGGGGGGCAATTGATGGTGCAAAACTTAGCCCCCCATTGATGGGGGTTGAGTTTGCACAAAAGTAGTGAGGGATTGAAGAATCTCTCGCTGCAAATAAAGTTTTTATTTTTTTCAAGTTAGCACCTGGTGAAATGACGCCATTTTACTTAGGGCTAATCTATTTTTCAAGGGCCAAATTTAAAAAAAAAATAAGGGGTTGCATGATTCAAATCATGCAACCCTTGCCCCTCCCTCCGTACCCCCCTAGCCCCAAGCGCACCCCACCCCCCCTAGCCAGGCGAGCCACAGCCCCACCAACGACCCGCCGGTCACCCCTTCCTCACTGAGCCACTACAGAATGCTGGCCAAAGGTATTTTCCCTCTTTTAAAAAAATTTTATTGTTTATTGTTTAAATTGAGGATTTTTTTAATAATTGTTGATTTAATAATTGTTGATTTTGTGTTTTGTTGTTTATTTGTATAATTATATTGTTGTAATTTGGATTTTTTTTTTGAATTGTTGATTTATTTGAATGATTTTATTGTTGTTAAATCGGGAATTTAAAAAAAATAAAGAATGTGGTATTATTTTTTACTCTTTTTATAGTTTGTGTAATAATTGTTGGTTTTGTATTTTGTTGATTTGTGTTTTATTGTTTATTGTTTAAATTGGGGATTTGTTGTTTATTTGTATGATTATATTATTGTAATTTATTTTTTTAGAAATATATAGAAGGATTTAATATATAAAAATTAAATATAATAGTTTATTTGAATTGTTGATTTGTTTGTGTGATTTTGTTGTTGTTAAATTGAGGATTCTTTTTAAAAAATAAAGAATGTGTTTTGATTTTTTTAGAAATTAAGTTATTATTTTATTTAATAATTTTTTATTTGTGTTTTGTTTATTAGATGATAATGAATTGTTGGTTAGGTTATTTTTGAACTACTGTAATATTAAATGTTCAATTTTATAGAAATCCGTCTGTAATTTTTTTTTCTGTGTAAATTTTTATCCCCTCTCAGTAAATTCCTGTTACCGTTATAGTTACCACCTTGTTCCATTATGTGATGCATCAAAATGTAGAAGTCTATGTTGATGATATGGTAATCAAATCTCAACTGGCAGGACAACATTTAGACGCTCTACGATGATTCTTCTTTAGACTTTGCCAATATAACCTTAAACTCAATCTAGCAAAATGTATGTTTGGAGCAGCGCCTGGGATATTTTAGGACACAAGATCAGTTTTTGAGGCATTGAAATAGAACCTGCAAGGCCAAAGCCATACTAGAAATGCCACCATCAAGAATTGAAAAGGAAATTAGAGGTTTTCTTGGGCATTTATAGCATATCAGCAGGTTCATGCCCCAGTTAGCGGATAAATGTGGACTAGTGTTCAAACTTCTAAAAAAAGATGCCTCTAAAGTGTGGAATCATGAGTGTCAAGAAGCTTTTGATAAGGTTTAGAAATACATGCTCAACCCCTTAATACTGCAACCTCCAAAGCAAGGAACACCACTTCTCCTATACCTCTCAACTACAATAGAAGCTATGGGTGCAATGTTAGCACAACATGCTGCGGATTCATGAAAAGAAAATGCTATCTATTACTTAAGCAAGTGGATGTTTTCCTATGAACTCAAGTACAATGAGATTGAGAAAATGTGCCTTGCATTAGTATGGGCTTGTTAAAAGCTGAAACATTACCTGAGTTCATTCACTACATATGTGATCTCTAATAAGAGCCCCTTGAAATTCCTTATGGAAAGACCGATTCTTGATAGTGAGATCTCTCAATGGATTGCATTTTTTATGGTAGCTTTTTTTATCTCAAATACACCCTAAGAAAAGTAATTAAGGGGGAAGTCATTACTTATCAGTTGGCGGCTTGCCCTATTTCTGATGAGTCATATGAACTAGAGTTTCCAAATGAGGACATCTTGCATCTATTCACAAGAGAATAGAGCATGTATTTTGATGGAACAACCAATAGTAAAGGATTTGGTGTTGGAATTGTTCTGATAACACCTGAGGAAGAACAAATCTCCATAGTAGTCAAACTAGATTTTGAGGTAACAAATAATGAGGTAGAATATGAAGCATGCATAATAGGTCTAGAAGCTGCACTCCAATTAGGAGTATCCCACCTTCACATGTATGGGGATTCAAATTTGGTAGTTTCCCAAGCTCTAAGAAAATGGAAGTTGAGTGAATAACATTTGGTTCCATACCATCAAAGTTTAGACATACTCAACAATTTAGTGAGCTAACTTTCCACTATATTCCTCGATTGAAGAATCAGATTATAGATGCTTTGGCAACTCTAGTCTCTATGTTCAATATGAACAATGATGTTGTAATTAAACCAATACATGTTCAGGTAAAATGACAGTCGGCATATTGTGCCAACATTCATATTGCATAATCAAAACCTTGGTATTGGGACATTTTCAATTATCTCAAATATGAGGGGTATCCTGAGGAATTAGGAAAGACTGGGAGGCGCTCCTTATATTAGGAATTTATAGCAAGAACAAAAAAAATGGCAGCCAATAAGCAGTGGAAAATAAAAAATTCACAAACCTTAGATCATCCCATATTAATTAAAATCGAAATAAAAGAACTTACAAGGTTTAGAGATTATACCTAGATTCTTCACAAATTATTCACCTTCTCTTTTTGTTAGGTTATCGCAAACCACAACAATCCAATAGTAGGATTGTCTCTAATAGTATCCATACAAAGGGAAAAATTAATCTTCTATCTAATAGGAGTGGCTTACAATGAGTCTTTATGCTAGCAAAGAAGAGACACTCTAATGGAATAAGAACAAGAAACTCTTTCTTATCTTCTTTTTTGTTAGGAGGCAAAGATAGGCTCTCATTTTTTAATATGGCTTTTATATCCTTTATAGTCTTTATAGGATTTCATTTAACTAGGCCTTTAAACTTATTCGTTTCTTATGCCTAAATGGGATTAACTTGGCCCAATAGCTAATAAACCCACTTTCTTCTTCCTTAATGGATTCAATCCATTAAATATATTATCTCATAATATATTAAAGCCAATTTACTTAATTATGAACCTTTTTAGTGCGCGACCCATTAGGCTCCTATAGACCCTTAATTTCTGACCCAGTTTAGTCCGATATTTTTAAACAGTTTAAAATAAATTTTGTGGTATTTTAATATTTATTATTTATTTTAAACTAAATAATATTTATTGTAATAATATTTATTACTTATAACATTTATTTTTAATAATAAAAATAAAAAATAAAAAAATAAAAAATCGGCGACGGCAAAATCGGCGACGGTAGAATAGGCGACGAATTGGCTTAGGCCAATTCACCGCAACTGTGCTTGCGGTGAATCAGCGCCCCCTCACAGTTAGCCCTCGCAGATCCTCATAGTGCCCAGGCCAATCCTTGCCAGCCTGATCCTCGCACAGCCGCGCCCAACGCCAGTCTCGCCCGATCCCACACGCAGTTTTCGTCAAAACCGTATTTTACTTGGTTATTAATTTTATTTCCAAAATAATTTTTAATTTTCTTAATATACTAGGTATTTGATTTTAGTTTTCTATAAATACCACATTAAAATACACCGAAGGAGAGGGATTTTTGAGGACTTTACGGATAGAAACTATTGAAATTCTTTTTGGCAATTTATTCATAACCTCAGACTTGAAGGATCAAGAAGCAGCAAACAACATACAATCTATCAAAAGGCAGCACACTGTCTTTGTTATTATTCAACCAGAATTCAAATTGTGGTGGAACGAACAACGGAGGTTTGAGCTTAACCAATATATTCTTATATTCACAGCAGCCATAATATGCTTCTCTTTTAATGTTTTATTAAAGTATTTTGATATCAATTTTACAGTAGCATGAAATTGTTGAATCCAAATTATATGTTTTATGAACCAAAATTCTAATATCTTAATACTCGTTAAATTAATTTTTAAAGTCTAAAACCCTAATTGCACTTTTCTAAAATCCCAAAACAATAATCTGTTTTCTCAAAACCATAATCAATTCTATTTTTCTAAGATTTACAGTAGCTTATTCTTTCTAAATACCTAACTCAAAATTCTATTTGCATGATCTTCAAATTTTATTTATTTAAACCCTAAACTTTACTATTAGTTTTATACAACTTCCGAAATACTAAATCCAAAACCTCCATTATTTAGATTCAAACCCTAATTTATTTCAAACCTAATCTTTAATTCAAACATCCAATAGCCATATTATTTTCTTTATATTAAATATTTCTTAGTTGACTAATCTAGTAACTAAAATACAAAACTCTAATTGTTAAACATAAAACCTAAGAAATCCTAATTGATGCATAAACCCTAAATTTATAAACTGACTGTTTTATTTAAATTAGATGAATGTTTATTATATATTTTGATTGATGTTTCATGTCTTTGATGAATGATTTATTTATGATGAATGGTTGGTTACTTTTATTGATTTTCTTTGGTTTCAAAACATTGTAAGATTTATGTTTTCATTTTTGGGTACCTCATATTGTGAGCATCATATAATTTATTTTATTTTAAAATTTTTGGACAATGTAAGGACACGTTTTCATTCTTGGATAGGTGTCCATTTGTTTATTTTATTTGGACCTTGCCATGATTTTTTAATAAAGTATTTATTTATTCTATTTATCGCATGTAGTATGAATAATATCATTATATTTAAGAATTTTATAATATTAAGACCTGAAAAGGAGGCAAATTCCAATGAACCGGGCATTGTGGAGGGTGTTGGGCCATTTCTCACCTTCCCCACACGTACCCAACTTTCCAAACTCATTAGGGGGTTAAAAATTCCTTAGGAATCGAGTCATCCACTCCTTTTTTTTTTCGGCCCATCTGAGTGGCAACTCCATTTTCTCCAGGTTTAGGCCCGTGTTCTCTAAGGCCCTGAGCCTAAATAATGCCGAAGTCACAAGAACAATTCCACCGGGAGTGGGGATGAAAATTCTCGCTCATAGTGGCGACTCCACTGGAGATAAGAGAAGTTGATTCCATTGGTCTTTATATTATTCTATTCTTTCTTATAATGATATTATCCTTTGCATCATATTAGATTGCATTATGTGCGTGAGTTAGGATGTCCGTGTTACCCGTGTTGTGTTATGTAAGGGATACCATACTTTCACTCAAGGTTTGGAGATCGAGCATGGCATAATCACTCATAGTCTTATACCATTTGGTATATACTTCCTATGGGAACCTAAGCCTTTTAACCCAAAGACTAAAGCTCATGTAATTGGCCTAGTTACTTTCCTTAGGTTTTTACCCCAAATGCTTGTTGTTTGACTATGGTTAATTTATCTTGGCTTAAATCATTACTTATTTGATTTGTTCTTTTTCTAATATGACCTAATTACATTGTGAGCTCAAATAATTTTTTCCTTTAAATCCAAAAGACCAAAGCTATTTTTAAAACTTTTCAAGATGGTCTTTGGACATAAAACTTTTCTAAAAATAAATCAAAAAAATTCTTTTCTAATGACTCAAATACAAAGTCAAAATTCTATTTTTTCTAAAAATCTTTTTTACAATGGATTTTTCAAACAAAACTAATTTTGCATTTCATCCAACCTTTTCTTACAAAGAGCTTGCAAATTATTTAGATCAATTACGAAATACCAAAAATCAATTGTGAGCCTAGTTTATACTAAGAATTATTAACCATGGGCTTATTTTTGGCATGAATCATTAGTTACTTTTTCAAGTGAGAAATATATTTATAATAAACCTCTTAATTTAGTTTTAATCAAATATAGCATAAAAGCTACTATAGTTGGTTGAATGGATTAAAACCTAATTAATGGGAATTATCATGAGCTGATTTCCATCTTTAAAAATGTAACTATTGGTTGAACCATCCGAGGAAACTTTTTGAAAATAAAACATCCTATGTTGGTATTTTTGTTAACCATATACCTAACAAAAAAGAGACTAGCCATTTGTGTGTGGAAGTTATAAGATTGGAAGGAACATTCTATTTATCCTTGTTTATTTATTATTTGTGCATACATGCATACATGCATCACATGACATATCAGTAATCCTTTCTGGCTCATAGACCTAGAGTACGGCAATTCAAGAGCATACAACGACACCACCTATGACATTGATTTTTTATTCAAGTGCTTCATTGGAAGGATGGATGCAAAACAGTTAAGGGACATAGTCGATGAAGTTGTCAAAGCTAGAATGGCTGAGCTACGAGATCAATTGGTTGAAATTATGAAGACCCAGTTGATTGAAATTTTGGTGATCATCAACAATGCTATTGAGGCATCTCCCATCAACATAAGAAAGAAGGGAAAGGTAGAATCAATGGGGAACATGTTCACTAATAGAGATCGAATGAAAAATGAGGGATCAATCCCTATTCTACGAGACCAGGTGAACCATGTGCTGTCTAAGTGGAACAATAAGGGCGACTATCACCCCAGTGGGCAAAGTCAAAGAGAAAGAGAGAAGAAATATTTTTCTTCAAAACAGAATTATCAGCCTAGCAATCAAAATACACAAAAAGAAGCTGATGTTAATGCCACCGGTCAAGGAGGAATGAGGTAGTTTTCGAAATTGGGGAAGACGCTATCTTGGGTTCTCAATAAGATACAAAAGAAGGGAATGTTACAACCCTTGACTCCTCATCCTTTGCCTAATCCTCTTCCACCTCACATTGATATTAAGGCATTTTGCCAATTCCATCAAAGTCTTGGACACGAAACAAACAAATGTATGAAGTTGAGGCATGAGATCCATAATTTAATTAATAGTGAAAAGCTTCCTGAGCTTGATAAGCCCAACACTAAAAATAATCCTCTGCCTAAATTTGGAAGGGCACCACCGCTTACAACCTTTATGAAGAGTTTTATCTTGTCATCTTGTGATGATATGGATAGAGAAGCTGCTAAAGATGATGTGCTTGGACTAACTGTGGATGATAAAGCAATGATCCTTGATGATGAAAAAAATCCTTGCCCTTAATATGTCTAAATAAATGGAGTATCTTTGACTCCAACTCAACAAACTTCCCTTAGCTTGGAGTGTTGCTCTATTTATTTTTCTTTCTTTAATATTTAATTGGAACAATAATATTTTTTTTAAATGAAGATTGTTTGAATAAATTATTTTCATCAAAATTTTCATGGTTTTTGTTCATTTTGGTGCTCAACCAATAAGGAATCTAGCTTGATAATTCATGAATTAATATATTTATGTATCTTGACTTGAATGACTTTACTAGGTGAGGAAATTTTTCTATAGCATTGGGTTGTGTATGCTTACAAAGAGGGCTCCTGCATAATGACTTTTGTCTAGGTCCTAGTCAATCTTAGAACATGCTTTGACAAAATTTCGAGGCAAAATTGAACTCTGCTTATTTAAAAGAGAGATGATTTAGGCATTGTTTGGTTAGCCAATAACTAGTATCCACCCAATTAAATAGCAATCCCTAGTTGTCCCTTTGAGCCTTCATAAGACTTCAACCTTCTCTTTATTGACTTATAAGCCCGATAACCTATCCTGAGCTATTGTGATACTTTTGATAAGTCTTATGATCACTAAGGTGAAGAGGCAAGAAGATCAAAGAAAGGAATGAATAGTCAAAACCATAAGGGTAGCTAAAGTTCACCTAATATCTCCAATCTATCAAGATAACATCAGAGTAATAAATGATTTATCCCTATTAAAGAAGATTTATGCCACTCCTCTCATGCATTATCAGAAACAAAAGTTGTTACAAACAAGACAACTCTTATAGAGCTAGAACCAAAAAAAAAAAAAGAAGAAGAAAAAGAAAGAGAAGAAAATAAAAAGAAAATAAAACCCAAAACGGTTCAGAAAGCCAACTGAGTTCTCTTTTACCTAAAGTAGCAAAAGACTTATATAAGGGCAGTTTGACTTAAATTGGTCCAACCCAATCAGAGATTCAATCAAAATCAGAGAAAAAGGAGAAAGGTCGTCCAATTCTTGAAAGTTTTGTACTTGACATTCCTACAGGGAAAAAGGACAAAATGATAAAATGCTCAAAGAAAGGGAAGAGTAAGAAAAAGAAAGATAAAGAAAAGGAAAAAAAGAAATGAATATAGGTATCAAACTTTTTACAAAGGCAAAGACTGTCCCAATCAAGATCCAGATTAATGCCAAGAAGATGAGAGAACTGTAATATCCCAAAATTTTAGAAATATTAATTGTTGAAAATTAATTAAATGATTTAAAAGTATATATATATATATTTAATTAAGTGAAAAGAAGAGAGAACGGAAAGAGTGTATATGATGTATATATGAAGATATATACAATATATACAAGTCAATATCTTACTAAGGTCAAATGATATTTAATTATTTAAAATAGATATTAATTAATGGATAGTGGAAGAGGATATTTGAGATTAATTATATTATAATAATATATTGCTTGGTGGAGATTAAAAGAGGGAAAAGTGTGTGGTTAATAGTGAAGTGGTTGGTTTGAGTGAGTGGATGACTATCTTCATTTTCTTCTTCTTCTTCTTCTCCATTGAAGGTCGGCCATCATCTCCATCAAAAGGGAAGCAAATTTTTGCTTCTTGCTAACTCAAGAAATTGAAGGATTTCAAGTGTTCAAGTTGGAATTTTAAGGATTTTCTCCATATTTGGTAAATATCCAACTTGTTTCCTTGAATTTCTACGAAGTTTGTGTATATGTAAATTAGATGTTTGGTGTAGTTTGTGTCTATGGTTGATCTTTGGTATGTTTGAAGTTCTTTTGTCTAGATAACTATGAGTTTGGGGTTGGATTGAAGAAAAATGTTAAGTTTGGTGAAGAGAATAAGAGTTTTGGAATTGTGTAATTTTTGAGTTGTAAAGTCTTGGTTGTGATTGAGTATTTTTTCTTATAATTGAGTTGTTTTGATGTTTATACAAGTATCATATGGTATAATGATGAATTTGGTTGAGTTTGTTTGAAGTTAAAAAGTTTAATGAAAGATATTAGTTGGTTGTGGCAATTTTGTGTGAACATCAAGTTTTTTTTTTTTGCCTAACACACCCGGTGGCACGGCCATGTCTTTGGGTGTGTCGATGGTTCTATTTTCAGTGTTAGTAACATGAGCAGTGACACGCCCATGTCACTGAGTGTGTCATAGCTACTGTGTTGGAGGAGTTTTGACATGTGCAGTGACACGCCCATGTCACTGAGTGTGTTATAGCTGCTGTGTTGTTGTAGAATTGACACGTGCAGTGACACGCCCATGTCACCGAGCGTGTCATAACTACTGTATTGTTGGAGTTTTTACACATACAGTGACATGCCCATGTTACTAAGTATGTCAAAGCTTTTGTGTTGTGGGTTTAGGGCACGGTCATGGACACGCCCGTGTTGTTGAGCGTGTCATGTGTAGAGTTTGCCCTAGATAGTTCTTTTCCTTATTTTTCTTTGTTGATCACTTAGTGATTATTTATAATCATATTTGGTTTAGGCTTTGAAGAGACTTGACTTACCCTAATCTAAGTGTTGAGGGATATCTTGGAAAAGGAGGTTTGAAGTGGTGTTTGTTGCTTTTAAAGGTAAGTACAAACTTTGAATAATTATTTATATTTACATGAGATTGGGACTTAACATATTTCGTTGGAAAATGTGTTAAGTTCCCTAATACATGATTGGCACATGAATAATATGCTATGATTTGTATAATGTCACAAATGCATTATGCATAATGTGGGCTTGGTGCAAAATATGATAATGATCCAAATGTATGGATAATGTAAATTATTTTGTGTACATTAAAGATAGTATGTAAAGTCATTGATAATGACTATATTGATAAAAGTGAAATATTTGAGGCGTTGTGCCTAATGTGATCATGAGAAAATGAGAAAGGATTTGATAATGAAATGAGATATATGGAAACATAATACAATGAATTGATATCGGTATAAATGAGAAATAAAAATAAATTATATGCCTAGTATGTTATTCAATTTTTAGAGTTCTGGGTTTGGCGGCATGCCTATGAATTGCCTACGGGCTAGACTCTGGGAGTCAATATGAAAATATTTTTGAAGTGAAATGATCGGGTCGTAAGCCTCAAAAACAAATCCTTAGGCTGGGTGAAATGACCGGATCGTAAACTCAGACCTAATTAGATTAATCCATGGATATATTGCTTACGGGGCTAGACACAAGGTGTCATTATAGACCAAAACAGTAACTCTGGAATTTGAATAGCATATTAGATCCTTTTGGGCCCATGCTTGTTTTTGCTTTAACGTAAATTATGAATTGTGGAATAATTGAATAATTTATTAAGATATAATTATATAATGCTATGAGATATATTATCCTTATGAATTGTGGAACAATTGAGCAATATAATGAGATATAATGTTATGAGATATGATATCCTTATGTATGATACATTGGCATTACATTTGAACTATATGGTTATCAAAGTTTATACCACTAAGCTTCTGGCTTAGCGCGATTGTGGTTCATCGCGCAGGTGACAGGGTAGATCCGGTTGAGCCGGAGAGTTCAGCTAGACCGAGACTAGTATAGGCTTGAGTTTGTGAGAGCAGTGTTAATTTGGACATCAAGATCAGAGACAAACTGCCAGCATGTATATATTTCATATTTTTGTACATATTTATTTTGATGTATATAAATATGTATATTCCGCAAACTATCAAAAATATTTTGGATTAATCTTTGGTAATGAAGTTATATATGTTTTAACAAGTAATATATCATCTATTATTTTTATGATACAATTGAATGTTTTAAGATTATATAGATTTTATAAATGATGATTTGATTGTTTAAAAAGGTTGTGATATTCTTGTATCCTCTATATGTATATTACATATAGCAAGTATATGTGGTGTATGTATATTGGGTATAAGGGTGTTACAAGAACACTCAAACCTCTATCTTTTCATACTCCCAACTGTCTAAAGTTCCAACAAGCAGTTTGTAGTGTGAAGGTTTGTCCATTGTGTCACATCAGCTCCAATCTCAAAATGGCTTTCATTTAACCTGTGTCCCTTATAGACCCCATTTCAAGCCTATCAAAGACTTGTTAATCTCTCTTGGTAGGTAGAGTCTATTAGTAGAGATAGTTTGAATAAGCATGCATATGAGATAAACAATATTCAAAATCAAATGAGATCTTTGACCAAGTAATGTGTATGTGGCTATCTGAAGTGCAACAATTCTTGCTTAAATATAAATGATTCCCGAGTTTGGTATAGTAACTAGGGTTGTCATGTTATAGATATGTTAATTTTAAAAATTGAGTCTTGAGATACAATGACATTGATTTGACAAAGTCAACATTTGATTTTAAAAAACTATTTTCTTGTTATAAAAACATTTAAGTTAAGGGAAATATGTTGAACGGTCGAACCTCGAAGGACACATTGGGCAAAATAAAAAATTATTTGCAAGGTTGTGAAGAAGCTACCAATTAACATGCTGAATCATAGTTTGAAATGGATGTTTCCCTGACTATGCTGCTTGGTCCTCACCATTCATGTTTTTGATATCTCAAAGATAAAAACAATAAATGCAAAACCTTATGTCATTCCAATGCAAGACCTGAACAAGCATCTGGAAGGAACCAATGAGAGTACTTCTGTTGATCACCTCTGTCTGTGAGTCGATAGAACCACTGTAAGTATTATTTATGCATATCATGCATACATGAGCATATCGCATTACATTTTCTTGTATTGTATTGTCTATTCTTTGTCAAAGTGAACAACAAATACTCTATGAAGCAAAGATGAAGCTGGTATTGAATCAGGGGGCATGGAAAGCCCATTGCTTGAGGAAGCTCCAAGTCATTTTGCAAAAGAAGAAATGCATATTTATGCAAGGAACCAGACAAAATACAAACATCAATCAAAGCCTACCCAAAAAAAATTATTGGTTTGAGCTTACACAGGGGGCAAAATTTTTCCTTTTCAAACTCACTTTCAAATATTTTGCCACGCAGGGTGCAAGGAGAAGATATAAGTGGTTAGCTAAAAAATGGCTAAATTTTTTTTTTAAGAGTGGAAAGGAAGAAGTAAGAGAATGGAACATTAGTTTGAGAAAGTAGTGATGTGACAATTGATTTGACAACATATATATAGAATTTTGCCTAATGACAGCAGTCATTGGAAAGGATGGATCCAGTCACGGGATGAGTTGCCGGTGACCGCTAAGTAGAATTATCACTAGTATGGTGGTTGTGTCCGGTAGTTCAGTCTGGACGCTGAATTCTCCTCTATTTTGTTTTGTTTTGTTTTACTTTATTTTACAATAGTTTTATTTTATTTTATGTCATTCTCTCTTATTTTATTATACTATTGCTTTGCTTTGGCTTTGTCTGGTTATGCTTTATTCCATGCAAAAATTTGAATCATTCTAAATTGTCTTTTTCAAAAAAAGAAAAAAAAAAG
Organism: Garcia nutans; assembly: GCA_947685225.1. Classification (NCBI taxonomy): domain Eukaryota; kingdom Viridiplantae; phylum Streptophyta; class Magnoliopsida; order Malpighiales; family Euphorbiaceae; genus Garcia; species Garcia nutans. Next base: position 29,649,549 of record CANTUV010000039.1, on the reverse strand, counting down.
AAAAAATTCATGCATTTTTCCATAAGGAGTACATTACATAATAGGAAATAATAGAATAAAAGAAAAATAAGAGCAACAAATCAAGATCGCCCCTGCCGTCTTCTGGAACCATCCTCATCATTCGAATCCCCATTAGATATCTGACTGAATTGCGCAAACCAGACCACACTCAAGCCTCTGATACAATCTAAAAGCTGCAAAAGTAAGAGTCATGAATAAGTCAAGTGATCAAGATGCAAGAAGAAGTAAAACTAAAAGAGTAGAGAGACATTACATTACCGATATTATCTGACATATAATAAAAAGAGACATCCGGCACAGTATAATGATGCCTGACTCCATGACAGACATATGATATCTGAGCCTGAATCCAATAGTATGGTAGAGTGGGAGCACCATCAGGAATCTAGACCAAATGAACTAGTGTGGAAGCTGGGGCATGCTGAGAGGAAAAAGCACCATCGTATGGCCTGAAGTGTCACAGGAGGACGAAGGCCCAGGTGATGCTCTTAAAGAAGGGTCGGTGTGCCTCAAACTACTACTCGATGAAGAGGAAGAATCTAGGGCATCAGTCAAGTTTTACTGAAGGAGTAATAATCCACATCAAGAATGACAAATTCTTTAGCAAGCATCCCATCTAGGAGGAGTAGGGTCACAATGATCCAAGAAGGAGTACGCATGTTAGTAGAAGGGTCAACTGGGACATGCTGCATCCTTGAAACTTGTCCACTCACCCTCTCTCCAAGGAAGAATGCTCAGTAATTCCCTATTGTAAACAGTATCTGCCGCCAAGCATATGACAGGAACTCAGCCTGCCTACCCCCATCTTGCATCAAATGGAACCCAGTGTACTTGCATAGGAGCAAATTGATTAATAAGGGCATAAGAGAAAAAATGGAACCAAAGAGGTAGAAAGATATACCAAAGATGCCTGTAGGTGGTTGAAATGATTCTGTAGGGTAGGAAAATTGAGTAAGCTAGAAATAGAACTAGACCAGTGCTCCTACCTCCATCACACCCTGGCAGGAAAAACATTATGTCTAGGCTCTCTCAGCATTGGAGCAATGAAAGGGAAATACTCTTATACCCACATCTTCAACACAAATAGTCAGAATATAAGGGTAACACCAAAAGAAAAAGTAGTTTTAGCAAGGAAAGTACCTCCCAAACCAAGTAAGTCTCTCCAAGAGAGTGCAAGTGACCCCAAGAGAAGTTACCCATGTCCTGATACATGGCGGTCATGAAGTCGTCGCCCTAGTTGAACTCCATAATGATTAAAAGATCTTCTAAGCTCCTAAGGATGTTGAAGTTGATGCCATCCTACCCATCATGAATAAAGGAGCACCCTAGGATTAATAGCATCAATAAGCGAGCCATCTGCTCATTGGAGTCCAGGATTAATGCAATACTGGCTCTGTCCATAGTGATAAAATTTATATCCCTCCAAGTAGTAGGGGAATAAAATAAAGCAGAACAATCTAAGACATGTCTAAGCAAGCTATTCAACTGATCATTAGATAGATTGTGCCAATCCTTATAGAAAACCAGATCCTGAGGACCAAATCAGATGCTGGTCAAGTGCAATAAGTCCACCAGAGTCATCATCATCTCCCCACATGGGAAGTGGAAGGTGTTGGTGGTATTCCACCATCTCTCACCCAAGATGTAGAGAAAATCATGATTATTGTTTGAACTACAGTCCAGACCTAAGAAATCTACAAAGCATGCTGGCTGAATTAGGGTCAACACCTCGGCAGGCAGTCAAAGACTAGCCAAGTTTCATCGACTACCTCTCAACCTTATACAGAGGCCCTATATGATTCATAACAACTTTGATAAGGTATGTATGCATGCTATCTATTATTTATGATGATTTCTAACCCTATATATGAAATTTTGAATGCAGGGGAAAATCATAAATTATCTCAAGTTCTTAATGCTCTGAGATGTGTGTTTCCAGCTCTTCAAGAGGAGTGCAGGGGCAGCAGGAGGAGTCAGAGGTTCATCCTCTTTAGAAAGAGGAGTGTAAGGAGGAGTAGCCATGATTAAAGGAATTTTCAAAGAGAGAAGCTCTAAGTAGGAGCGAGTGTGATGTGACAAATGAAGGGATGTGACCCCTATTTATAAAGGTAGCCTAGGGTCCTAAAGTGACTGTTCTGTAATCGTTTCAACTTTGATTCTAGATCTGTAAAAAATGACATAATTTTGCCAATGTAAGCTTTCATAATTTGCCTTAATATCTGATAGTTTTTCCAAAATGACAAATGAAACTTTAGAAGTATGGCTTTCAATAGTCAATTGATTGTAGTTTAACCCTGGTTTTGAGTCTTGCACTTTCTGATTGAGTTGGTTCATAACCATCATCTTATCTAACTATTCATTGCCCAAAGTGATGGGGGAAATTGTGAAACCTTTTTTTTGCACCCCTTGACAAAATTCATTTCTTCGCAATTCCAATGCATCTTGAATCACATCGATCAAATATTGGATGACCCCGAAACTGTCTCCAGAAGTTTCATGCTAGTTAGGCCAAGATCAGTGGCCAGGAGTGGTTGCTAATCAGGCTTTTCAGTCACCAATTAAAGAGGCAGTGACCGTAGGCCTGATCGGTCACCGATCTACTAGCCGATGATCGGACACTCAAACGGTCATTGGTTATTGGTGATAACCTATGTCACCAGTTTCTTGTCATCTTCCCGGTCACCATTTTTAGTAGCCAAAACTGCTAATCTTGTAACTCCCTTATACCCTATATACATATAATACACACACCCCCATATATGTAAAATACATATACATAATACAAGTATGTCATTGTTCTAGTCATTAGAAAATTTGCCACAATTTTTAATAAAATAATTTATTTAAGGATAATTTATTAGTTAAACAAATATATTTATAAGTAATTTAAATATAAAAGTTGCATTTATTCATGAAAATCTCTGGAAAAAATTTGCTAGAGTTTTGTCTGTAATTTGGATATTTTTCAAAAATTCAAATAGAACACAACCTGCATAAAATACACTCCCAATAAATATATTCATCCATTTCTCCAACATCCTCCAAAAATATTCATTGCCTCAAAAATATATAGTACACTTGAAATATTTCACAAAATCTAATCAAACATTAATATATATAACTTATTTTCTTAAAAACATAATATATCAAAAAAACCAAAAGTTTACATGATATGTTAGCTACTTTGGTCCTATGGCAAGCTAAGAAACTTCAAGTACACTCCAAAAACCCAAGACTTGGTCAGGTCTAGTAGAGTGTGAGTGAGAATTTTTGCCCCCACTCCCAGTGGAATGGTTCTTGCAACTTCGGCACTGTTTAGGCTCAGGGCCTTAGAGAACACGGACCTAAGTCCAGAGAAAATGGAGTCGCCACCCGGATGGGCAGGAAAAAAAGAAAGGACTAGATGACTCGATTCCTAAGGAATCCCCAACCCCCTAATGGATTCGAAAAGTTAGGTACGTGTGGGGAAGGTGAGAAATGGCCCAACACCCCCACAACGCCCGGTTCATTGGAACCGGCCTCCTTTATAGGTCTTAATATTATAAAATTTTTAAATATAACAACATTATCCATATTACACATAATAATTAAAATAAAGCATCAATATATTAAAATTAAAGCAAGGTCCAAGCAAAACAAATAAATGGACACCTATCCGAAGATGGAAACATGTCCTTACATCACATGCCTAAATAGGACACCCACCAAAAGGTATAAACATGTCCTTTACATAGGTTCTAAAATAGAAAAGCAAATTAAATTACATGATATTTAACTAATGAGGTATCCAACAAGTGGAAACATACCTCTTACAACATTTGGAAATCTAAATAAATTGATAAAAGTAAATAATCATTCATCATAAATAAATCATTCATCAAAGATATTAAATATCAATAGAAAGTAAACATCTATCCATGATAAAATTAAATGAACCAAGCATTGAACTTAAATAAATTAAAGCATAAGAAATAAATCAAAGCATAATCAAATATAGAATTGAATAAGGCAAATAAAATTCCAATTATAGCTACTGTTTCCATTTAGGGCTCTTTATTTAATTTATTTAGGGTTTTAGAATTAATGGAATTTGGCTACTGTGACTTTAAGAGAATTAAAATAGATTGAGGATTTTATGTTTTAAAAGGTTGATAAAATTTTTTGATTAACCAAACTAGGGTTTGTTATGTAAAATCATGAAACTAGGATTTGGACTCTTTAAAATACTTTTGATTTATGGTTTCAAGTTTACTATGTGAAATTAATTATTTGTGTTTTTATGGTTTTTAAAGTTTTAAAGGATTAGGGTTTAGAAAAAATTAGGGTTTACGGTTTTAAAGGGGTTAGGGTTTACTATTTTAGGTTTGGAAGTTGCATTTAGGTTTAGTGTTTTAGAATTAGGGTTTCGGTGAATGCTTAGGTTTTTTAGAATTTGGAAAAAAGCAATTGATAATTTTATGAAGTTTATGAAAATAAATAAATGATTTTAAGTTTATATAAATAGAAAAGATGTTTTTAGGGTTTGTTGAAAGAAACAGAATCAAATTGTGGTTTTGAAGAAAAACATGTTTAATTAGGGTTTTAAGATTTTGAAGAACTAAAAATAACAATTTTAAGCCTTTTTGGAAAATAAAGCAACGAATTAGTGTTTTTAACTTTAGAAAAACTAAATTAAAGTTCTAGGGTTTTTGATTTTGAAAGACACAATTTCATAATCTTAGCTACTGTGAAAAAATATAACAATTAATACATACCTTCTTTTGATGATTCCTCCAAAATAATTCTTCTTGGATGAACAAAAACAAAGGCAGTTGCTGCCTTTGATCGTTTGTTAATGGCTTTTGCTTCTTCTCCTCTCAAAATGTCAGATTGATTTCACTGATTTCCCACTCAATTTTGGTTTCAAACTCTCTCAATTTTCGTCCCAATTTCTGATCATTTTTCTCTCCCGATTTCTTCCTTATTTATAGAAGAATTCTATTATTAATCATAGTTACTCACGGCATACAACATTGAATAAGAAAAGGAAACCGAAACCTAATTGTATTAGGTTTCAAAAAATTTGCGTCGAAAAAATTTCGCTGGCAAAAAAAAATTGCTGCTGAAAAATTGAGCTGATGAAAAAATCTGTCGCGGAAAAAATTAAGCTGACTAAAAAGTTGCCGCAGCGAGCGAAATGGGCCTACGGGTCATTTCGCCCGCAGGAAACACCTGAGGGCGAAATGGCCCTGGCTATTTCGCAGCAATCCGACTTTTTTTAAAGCAAATATTACTTACTTAAAATAACGAAAATTATTTTGGGTTAAAAAAATATATTGGACAACAAAAAAATTATTTTGAACTAATTAAAATATATTGGACCAGACTGGGTCAAAAAATAAGGGTCTACAGTTTGCCCCCTGTTTGAATGATCTGAAACTTTAGTGAAAGAGAGTGAAAAGCAATAAGACTTAATTTTTGAGATGGTAGAGGTTTTGGGTTCTAGACCCGATTCAAGTTCTAGATTCAAGGATAATTCTATGTTCTGGACCTAAGAAAAATTTGGGTTCTGGACCCGATCTAAGTTCTGGGATTTAGAAATAAATTCTAGGTTCTAAACCTAACGAAAATTTGGGTTTTGGACCCGGTTCGAGTTCTGGACTCAAGGATAATTCTAGGTTCTGGACCTAAGAAAAATTTGGGTTCTGGACCCGGTTCGAGTTCTGGACTCAAGGATAATTCTAGGTTCTAGACCTAAGAAAAATTTGGGTTCTGGACCCGGTTCGAGTTCTGGACTCAAGGATAATTCTAGGTTCTGGACCTAAAGAAAATTTGGGTTCTGGACCCGAGCTAAGTTCTGGACTTAGGGATAATTCTAGGTTTTGGACCTAAGGAAAATTTGGGCTCTGGACCCAAGCTAAGTTCTGGACTTAGAGAAGATTCTAGGTTCTGGACCTAAGGAAAATTTGGATTCTGGACCCGAGCTAATAATTTTTTATTTCAAAAAGTTTGGCTAATTTTTATGCATGTCTTCTTATTGCCCCCTGGGTGTAAAAATATTTATATACCTGCAATTATTTGAATGATTAAAGTGAATAATTAAATTTACTATTTATTTACTGTGTAGTCACTGTTTATGCACTATTTACTATTCATAAATAGTAAATTTACTATTTGCAAATAGTATCAAATAGTATTTACTATTAGAAATAGTAATTTTACTATTTATCAATAGTAATAATTTACTATTCATGAACAGTTTTGAATTTTGTTTTTTGCTTGCCGTTTCTCTGTAAAAAGCCACCATTCCTTCATTTCATTTCACAGCATTATTTCAATTTTATAAATCTCTCAAATTTCTTTCAATTTTAGCACATATTTTTCAAAAACAATACATGCTTCGAGGTCAGGGACTCATTCTAATGCCGAGTTATTGGAGTTTATTCGGCATCATAAAGACGGAAATTTAGATATACTAGCCGAGATGCTGCTTCACCGCAGTTCCAGCGAAAAGAGCGAGGTAATTATTTTTTTCTTTTTCATTTCTCTTGATATATATATATATATATTATTATTTTTGATTTTTTATTTATATATTTATTATTATGCTCTTTTATTATTATTGCATTTGCCTTTATTATTATTTTGTATGTTTATTTTATATTATTATTTTTTTAGAAAAATAAATTAAATTAAGCAGATAGAATAATATGTACTTACCTGGTATCAACTTACCTGGGTCTGTGTTAGCATGATCATTGCATTGTTCGAGCTGGAGTGTGTATTTACAAAGCCCGACAATGGTACGATGTAGTGCCATCTCGGGTAAGGCGGATTATCCGAGATTGCGACTTTGAGTAGTTCATTTTACAATTGCCATCCAAGGAATATCAGATAGACCGGAGCGTAGTCCAGGCGCTTACAGAGCGATGTTGGATAAAACCCACACTTTTCATTTGCCCATTGGAGAGATGACAATTGGTCCGGTCGATTTTACTGCCATAACCGGCCTTCGATATGATGGTGTTCCGGTCCCTCTGACTAATGATATTTTAATATTTGAAGAAATTCAAGAATTAATTGGTATGGAACCATCATATAAAGGGCCTTTTAAGATAAAAATCGAGCCAATTCATAGTTATTGGATGAACTACGAAGGACGAGTTGGCAGAGACAGGGCCAAACAGTATGCTCGAGGATTTTTGTTATATCTGCTCGGGTCGACCATCTTAGGCAGCACTGAATCCTCCATCCACTTGTCAGTGTTGAGTGCCCTTTCTCATTTCAGAATGGTACCATCTTTTGGCTGGGGTGAAGCTGGTCTTGCGTGTCTTTACCATGATCTTGATAAACTTTGCCGAAACAAGAAGTCTTTTGTCGACTTGATGGCGGTTGTCGAGGTATTCTTTCCTTCACCAATGTTATTTCCACTCTTTTCTTGCATGAATTTGATATTTTCTATTATTGTTGTAGGTATGGTCATATGAACATAACATCATGAGGGTACCCGGTATTTCCCGAGAGAGAATCGGGTATCCGAGATTAAATTACTGGTTGTCTGATCGTGTGGACATTCCCGGCTCTCATCATGTGCATACTCATCGCTTTGTGTTGAGCCGCTTAACCTGGGATCAGGTAAAATAATATTAGTATGCTTTAAATTTTATGTGAAAGTGACTTACCTTATGTTATTTTGCAGGTGAATTTGGCCTGGTGGAGCCCAGAAGAGCCAACAAACTGGTCTCTTTTGATGAGGGTTGCACTGTCTTTCCAACATTCTCGCCGAGTTATTGCTAGCCCAGTGTCTAGTGGCTGGTTTCTCGGGGAGAGAGTTTATGAATGGTTTCTTGGTCCAAAGCAGCGGAGGGTTCCGATGCAAATCCCGAAATATACTTTAAATATTATGTCAATGTCGGAGGATGCATGGTGGCCGGCCCGGTATGGTTATGGTGCCGAGTCATTTCTTCATTTACCGGATCCATTTTATGCCTTTTTTATTCAAAGAAGAATATTGAACTTTGATGTATCTCCTGTTGGTGTGCGGGAGATTTTTGACGAAAATGAGGGTAGAGATGAAGAAGAACATCATGGAGCTATAGGAGAGTCTATTCCACATCTCGGGACTAGTACTTCTCAGGTAAAACTTTTATCACTTTTCTCTTGCAACTGCTTTTTCTTTCTTTGATTCTTTAATGATTGTTGCAGGCTGTTGGCTCATTTGATCATGAGGCTGGACCTTCCTTACTGCCCCTTCATTTGCTTGTTCTAGCTCGCCAGATATGCCATCTCATTCGCAGGGTATTAATTTGAATTACCTGGTACGTTCCTTATTTCATAGTAGTTTATGCTATATGTATGCATGATTATGTATGCTCTTACCATTTCCTCTTTAGCTCACAGCGGATGCTCGTAGAACAAAATAGGAAACTTCAAGAAGAGTTGGCGACAAGTCGTCAGCAGGCTTCTCATTTTGAAAGTTTATATCATCAATCCGAACAACATTTTCGAGACGTTCGATTTCAAAAGATGAGGGATCCCGGCGCTTCTTCATCAAGAGGCCTCCAGACTGATGACCATGAGATCCTTTCGTCTGCTTCTGATGAGGACCATGACGTATCAAAACTTCAAGGTAATAAAGATTTTGGTGCTCCCGCTGCGGGTGATCTCGGGATAAGTAATTTGCCGAGTTTTGGTGCTCCCGGTTTGAGCGGACTCGGGACAAGTGATTTGCCCCCTCCTCCAACAGGCGATGACTTTTCAAGGCTTTATTTGATGACCTACCACTTCCCTCTTAGTGATATGTAAATATTGTAGCAATTATATAATATTGTGCAATAATAAAAAAAATACAATTTTCCTCTTTACTGCACCACTTTTTTTTTTCCGTTACTGCACCACTTTTTTTTATCACGGTACATCATAATTTACATCCACATCATTTTGCTAAACCAAATTCAACATGGAAAAGGAAATTGTGACCAATTCCTTTCCTTATGCCATATGGTCTTTCCCTTTCCCATCACCTTTTCCTTTTCACTTTAGGAAAAGGTTTATTTTCTTCTATATAAATCACCTTGCATGCCCTATTTTAATACAGAAACCAAAATTCTTTCTCTTTCAACGTTAAGACTCCCTTTAACAATTTTAATTTTTTCTTTATTCATTCACCATGACCGAGCATCATTCAAAGAAGATAAAAATTCTATTTAAGAATATGGATGTCATCCATTGGAAGCAAATTTCATGGTCAAAACTTGATGTTTTAAAATGTTTTCAAATTGTCAAATTGGACCACTCCTTCTTACATGTCGTGGCTTCCTTTTGGAATACGGATTCTAGGGTATTTAAAATTAATGGCTTTGAAATATGTCCCTTGATTGAAGAATTTGAGGCCATCCTTGGATATCCAAATAATCAAAAAATGGTGTTACCCACATTGATTTCCAAGACTCAACAGAAGATGCAGATGTTATTTCAAATTCCAAAACCCAAAGTTCTTCGGTTGATGAGAGGTGAAAAAATTCTACTTGCTCCTTTGATTGAATTTTGTCTCTCTCATTTGGCCCCTACTAAGGCAGGAGGACGCATGCTCTGCCTTTGTTTGATTGGCCAATTCTTGCTTGTTTCTTTCGACGGCGATATTGATCCACGAGTACTGGATATCATGGACCAAATGGAAGGAGGCTTGTCGTCGGTACCTGTGATCTTAGTCGAGACCTTAGTTGGATTAGACCGATTTAAATTCGGATTGTCAAAGAGACTTATTGGGAGTCCGTTGCTACTCTAGGTAATTACCTAAACTGCCCTTTCGGGTTTTCAATTTAGGTTTTTTTTCTTTATTGCTCTAATTTTTACCTAGTCAGCCCATGTGGATTTTCAGAACTAGCGAGTTGTCCTAATTTTTGCCTAAGTTGCCCTTGTAGGTTTTCAACTTAGCGGAATTTTTTCTTTTTCTTCTTCTTCTTCTTCTTTTTAATTTAATTTAATTCTTTCTTCACAGATTTGGCTTTAGGAGCGTCTTTGTTTGCTTGATACTCCATCCATGGATTTTACCAAATATCTGCCACGTCATCATTCTGCTAGGAAGCTACTCCATCCCGCTTCTTCATATGCTGACTGGGTTGATTGGATCCACTCACGCTCTGAAGTCAATATCCGTTGGTTGGTATCTTGGTGGAAGATTTCTCGTATTACCATGCGGACATACTTGATGTATGTTTCCCTTGCTGCTCTTCGTCAAGGTACATGCTATGATCCTCGCCGACTTGGCCCTCAGTACGGAGCTGAGCCTCGCTATTCTAACTTTACTCCAGACTTAGACATGCCTTGTTTGACTGAAGCCTACTTGGATCGGCTGAGGCAAAGCTGGCCTGCACGTTACACTTATCGACTGCCATAGATTTTACATTTATCAATTCAGAAAGTGTATTGTTAGGATGAAAATAATTAAAGTAATAAAGATGCTTCTTTTCCATTTATAATTTGTCATCACTTTTTGCTATTGTGTTGATTTATTTCATCCATATCTGGTCAGATACTTATAACAGTGCACATAGAACAATTTTAACATTAATTCTGTTTTATTAAATTGGGGAACAACCAAACATAAAGCCAGCATACACAAGATCACTCCTGTTGCTAACTAGCCCTTTCGGGTTTTCTAATTGACAATTTTCTCTCATTTAGCCCTAATTGTTGCCTAGCCCGCCCTTTTGGATTTTCAGAACTAGCGGACTGCTCTAACTTTTGCCTAGGCCGCCTTTTTTGGGTTTTCAACCTAGCGAGCTCTTTCTTTTTTTTATTTTTCATACATAAAACTTCTTCAACCTGTCAATGTTTACTAGCTCACTAAACTCGTTCCCATCCATGTCTGATAGCTTCATCGCACCTTTGTTCATGACTTGTTTCACGACATATGGCCCTTCCTAGCTAGGCCTGAAGTTCCCTCTTGGATCAGATACATTAGGCTTATATTGCTTCAACACCAAATCCCCGACTCTGAATTTTCTAATCTTAACCCTTCTATTGTTGGCCCGAGCTATCTTCTTTTGATACAGTTGGTGATGATATAGTGCCTTTAACCTTCTCTCTTCTAGTAAAGCTAATTGTGTGTATCTGCTTGCTACCCATTCCGTTTTAGGCAGTTCAGCTTCCAAAACTACTCTTAACGACTTGATCTCAATTTCAATTAGCAATACCGCTTCCATCCCATAAACCAAAGAGAACGGTGTCATTCCAGTAGGTGTTCGCAAACTTGTCCTATATCCCCCATAAAGCAAAGGGAAGCATCTCTGACCAATCCCTGTAAGTCTTGGTCATCTTGGACAGAATTTGCTTAATTGTTTTGTTTGTTGCTTCAACCACACCATTATCCTTTAGTCTATAAGGAGAGGATCGATGAAGATGGATTTGGTACTTCGAGAACAAATCCTTAACTGCCCCTTGAAACTGAACCCCATTGTCTGATATCACACTGTATGGGACCCTGTATCTATAGATGAGGTTCTTTTCAATAAACCTACCCATTTGGCTTGCACTCAGCTTGTTGAAGGATTCGGCTTCGACCCATTTTGAAAAATAATCTACTGATACCACAATGAAATGGTGACCATTTGAAGCTGTCAGATGTATCTCTCCTATAATGTCGATACTCCAGGTGGCAAATGGCCAAGGTGAAGACATTGAATGCAGTTCTTTAGAAGGCATGTGATTCAAGTTACCATACATCTGTCATTGTTGGCACTTCTTGACAAACTCAATACAATCTTTCTCCATGGTCAACCGGTAGTAACCTTGTCGAATAATCTTCTTAACTAGGGCCAAACCACTTATGTGCGGACCGCAACTTCCCATATGTATTTTTGACATGATATGCTCCACTTCAGGTTTTCTTAAACATCTTAAATGCACCCCATCAGGCTATCTTCAATATAACTCCCCATGGAATGTGATGTATTGCAAAGACCACCGCCTTATGGCTCTTCTCTCTTTATTTGTTGCCCCCGGCAGGTATTCTCTTTCCTCCAAAAATCATCTTATAGTATCATACCACGCATCATGGTCTGTATCAATTTCCATGATTGTTTCATATTCATAGCAAGGAGTTGATGAACTGGTCAAGATCAGAGGCTTAAGGAATAAGCTGACAGGGATTTCCCATACCGAAGCCAATGTGGCTAGGGCATCAGCCATCTGATTTTCTTCTCTTGATAGGTGTATAAACCTATACTCCTTAAAGTTCTTCTTCATCATGGTCAAGTAATGGTGGTATGGTTTTAATTTTTCTTCTTTCAACTCCCATTCTCCATTTACTTGGGATACTACTAGCAATGAATCGCCATAAACTTCCACCTTATCCACCTTCATAATCATTAGGATTTCTAAACCGAAAATACAGGCTTCGTACTCCGCCATATTATTGGTTGCCGTAAATTTCAATTTTTTGGCTAAAGGGATGAGTTCCCCTTCGGGCGATTCTAGTATAACTCCCAAACCTGCTCCTTTCCTGTTTACTGCTCCATCAAAATACATTTTCTACCCTTGTACTTCGATTGCTTCTAAATGTTCATCCGAAAATTTCAAGATTACCTCTTCGCTTTCTGGTAATGGTTGTTGGGCCAGGAATTCTGCCATCACTCTACCTTTGATTGTTTTCCTAGTTACATACTCAATCTCAAATTCTTTTAATATTATCAACCATCGACCATATTTCCCAATTAAAGAGGGTGTCTCCCTTAAGTACTTCATTGGATCCAACCTAGAAATTGCTTGCACACTATACGATTGAAAATAATCCGCAACTTCTTAGAAGACCAAACCACGGCTATACATGTCTTTTCAATGATACTATACTTAATTTCAGAAGGTAGGAGCTTTCTACTCAAATAGTAAATGGCATGCTCAATCCCTGACTCATTTGCTTCGGCTAGCATGGCTCCTATTGACTCTTCTTCTACTGCTAAGTATAGTAATAGAGGTTTGCCGGGTTTAGGTGGTTTTAAAATAGGTGGATTCAGCAAATACTCTTTTATTCGCTCAAAGGCCTTTTGACACTCTTCATTCCATATGACCGGCTGATTTTTTCTAAGCAATTTGAAGATAGGCTCATAGATTGTTGTGAGCTTTGCTATAAATCTTCTAATATATTGTAATTTACTAATAAATCCCCAAACTTCTCTCTCTGTCTTAGGGGCTGGCATATCCCTGATTGCTTTAACTTTGTCAGGATCAATCTCAATGCCATTTGGACCAATCACATGTCCTAATAATTTGCCTGAAGTAACACCTTATACACACTTCTTCAGGTTTAGTCTTAGCTTGTATTTCAAAGCTCTATCGAAGAATAATTCTAAGTTTTGGAAGTGTTATTCCCTTATATCCGATTTGACCATCATATCATCAACATATACTTCAACTTCTTTGTGCATCATGTCATGAAATAGTGTGGTGGCCATCCTTTGGTAGGTTGGTCCAGCATTTTTTAAACCGAACGGCATTACCCTATAACAAAATATACCCCATGTGGTAATGAAAGCAGTTTTGGCTTTATCCTCTTGGGCCATTAACACTTGATTGTATCCGGAAAATCCATCTACAAACGAGTGTAGCACGCTAGAGGCTGCACTATCAATGAGAACATCTATATGAGGTAAAGGAAAATCATCCTTAGGGGAAGCCTTGTTCAAATCTCTATAGTCCACACAGATCCTTATTCTCCCATCTTTCTTTGGCACGGGTACTATGTTCTCTAGCCAATCTGGATATTCTGTCACTTCAAGGAACTTCACTTGTATTTTCTTAGTGACCTCTTCTTTAACCAATTCAGCCCACTCAGGTCTTAATCGCTTAAGCTTTTGTTTGATAGGTTTCATGTGAGTGTGAGTTGGAATATGATGCTCGGCTATGTCTCGATCTATTCCAGGCATATCCTCATAAGACCAAGCAAACACTTCTTCATATTTTTTAAATATTTTTTCAAATCTCTCTCTCTCTCATCAGGAGTATGGTCGGATACTATGCTAATGTTTTTAGGATTTTCAGTTGTTCCCAAGTTTAATGATTATGTGTTAACAGAATTAATATTAAAGATGCTCATGTAACTGCTATTTGAATGTATGCAACCATCAGGAGAAACATCACACAAGTAAGCAAAATCAAACTTTATTGCATTCATTTTGGAAAAGAAAACATCATCATCCTTATACAAAGCAGACAAATTAAAATCAAAATCAAAATCATTGTTCTCAAAATCATAAAGCAGGATGTCTTCAAACTTCTCTTCAACCAGGGTAGCAATCTCCTCCGGAGTCTTCTCGACATTCGGCACAGCTTCATTCTTCTCTTTTGGATTGAATTCTTTGCTGGTTGGCAGGGTGAGTTCTTTCTTCACTTGCTCCACTAGCTCGGCAACATCAGTAAAAATTTCAAAACCTGGGATTAACTTACCCATAAACATGATTGGCTCGAGCTTTTCTTGGAGTGGTCCCATATCTGGAGCTTTGACAAAAATCTCTTCAAGTGGTGGGAAGCTCATCTTCTCACTCTTGTTTGGCTGGACATCATTATCTTCATCATATCCCAACCCCTTCTTGGAAGTTTGAGTTCTAAAATCTGGCAACTTTGTCAAACCGGCCTTACCCTTTCCAAGACCAGCTCCGAGAAGGTAGTTCATGTTCTTCATCATATTCAAGACTTTGGAGTCCACTACTTCATCATCAAAAATTGCAGCTACTTGAAAACCATTGGAGGCCTCTCAATCATTAGAGTGTTAACAATCTCATTGTCTTCAGCTTCAATGACCACTATCCCATCTCCGTTGGGGAACTTGATCTTTTGATGAAGGGTGGAAGGAACTCCACCAAGAGGATGAAACCATGGTTGGCCCAAAAGCAAGGCAAAGGTAACCGATATGTCTAAAACAACAAACTCAACAATAGATTCAATTGGACCAACCTTGACAGTCGATTTGAAAGTCCCTTCGGCATGCCTCTTAGTGTTGTCATAAGCACGAATCGTTACCTTGGTCGGGTTTAGATCTCTTGTTGACATGGCTAGCTTTGGCAATATCTTAAGTGGACAAACATTTATGGTGGAGCCATCATCGACCATTACACAAGGAGTCCTCTTCCTCTTGACTTCTACTTTGATAAAGAGAGGGCGGATATGGTCTCTCCCCTCCTCCGGTAAGTCCGCATCCGAAAAAGAAACTGCTCCCATTTAACCTCACTCTTTTCTTGAACCTCTTCACATTTCATTACTTCCCCAGTTTTTATGAAGTTGATCAACTCCTCCGGTGTTGTGGAGGTAGAAATTGGCATGCTAGCTAAAGCTTTGGCCATAGTTTCTCGATGCTTTTTAGAAGTAGCTAATAAGTCCCAAATGCTAACACTTGCTTGGGTTCTTTTCAATTGCTTGAGCACAGCATCATCTTCTTCTACTTCCACTTCCTTTCCCTTATTAGTTTCTACCTCCTTAGGTGGTGGCCTTGCATAAGGTTTACCAGATCTAGTGTTCATTACTTCATCTTCTTCGGGCTCAGACCAAGTCCACTCCTCCTTCTTGGATACAATATCATCATCACTATCACTCGAATCCCAAAATCCATTGACAACACAAATTGTTACATCTCCACCCATCATAGCTTGTTTAATTTCACCAAATATCTCTTCTTCTTTGGTTGCTTCTCCACCTGCATCTTGAAAAGAAGACATAACAAAATCCTCATGTAAACCTCCTCCAATCATGAAGGTTGCTGGTGGTGGTACCCTATTGAATTTTGGTAATGGGTTGTCTTTGGTGTTTGGCTTATTGGGCTCGGGTAGCTTCCCATTATCAATTACATTTTGGATCTCATGTCTCAACCTCACACATCTATCTGTGTCATGCCCTTGCATTTGGTGAAATTGAAAAAATGCTTTAGTGTCAAAATTAGGTGGGAGGGGTTAGGCAAAGGACAAGCATTTAAGGGTTGTAGCAATCCCTTTCTTTGAAGCTTATTGAGAACCTAAGACATCGATTTTCCTAATTCAGAAAATTGTCTCCTTGTTCCTTGGTTAGTAGCATTAACACCGATAGCCTTTTGCATGCTTTGGCTACCAGATTGATAGTTCCCTTTCTAGCTCCTTTTTGTTGAAAAACGGTTCTTCTCCCTTTCCCATTCTTCAATTTGCAAACCAGCTTGGAGAAGGTCTTTGAAATCACGGATGAGTGTATGAGACATCCTCTCATGAAGATTAGGCAACACCCCTCTCACAATCATCCTTATTTGATCGGATTCATTGGGTCTCTTCTTGAGTAAAGCGGCCTTGTTTCTCCATCTCTTGACATAATCTACAAAATTCTCATTTGGCCTTTGCCTAATGGACTCCACTTCCATTAAGGCAACTTCCAACTAAACATTATATCCATATTGTTGGATGAAGGCTTTGTAAAGTAGATCCCAACTCTTTTGTGTTCCATCATCAAAGGTATTGAACCAATTTTGGACAACAGGGTCTAATGAGAGCATAAAGTACCTTAGGGTTTGGGCCTTAGTAGCTCGGGCAGACTGCATGGCAGTGATATACTGCTTCACATGGAGATGAGGATTTCCAGTGCCATTGTACTTTGCAAAGGATGGCATCTTGAACTTGTACGGGACTTCTTCATCTAGCTCAAATAGTTTATCGATCTCGGACATCTCTTCTATTTTCAGCTTCTTCTCAAATTTCTTTTCTAAATCAGCAATCATCTTTTCAACATCAGATGTCTTAGTCTTTTCAATAGTTGCTTTCTCAACAACCTTCGGTTCTTTCTTCTTCTCTTGAACATCTTCGTAGTATTGAGCCCAATCATCATCATCATCAATGATCACTTTTTCATCATCAAAAACCACTTCACCAACTTTAGTCTTCCCTTTGTCCTTTGGCTTCTTAGTGCTAGTAGATGCCTCGGCATGATTCTTTAAGATTGCAGTCAATTGGTTCTTCATGGTCTCAGCTAGGGCCTCTTTTATTTCTTCCATCTTGGCATTGAGGGCCTCATCCACCATCCTTTGAATTTGTTCGGGCTCCATTATTTTTGGTGAGCAAGTGATTGAGTCGTTGCTAGATACTTCGTCTCCGACGTAGGTTGGATTGTTGTAAGCTTTTGAACTGTCGTAATCCAGGGCTGTGAGCCAGAGAAGATCAATGATATGAGATGCAAATTTATGCATGTATGCACAAACAACAAACAAGGATAATTAGGACGTTCCTTCCAACCTTATAACATCCACACACGAATGGCGAGTCTCTTTCCCTAGGTATATGGTTAACAAAATACCAACATGGGGTATATTGTTTTCAAATAATTCCCTCGGACGTTTCAACCAATAGTTATATTTTCAAAAATGGAAATTAGTTCACAATAATTCCCATTAATTAGGTTTTAATCCATTTATCCAACTAAAGTAGCCTTTATGCTATATTGGATTAAAACTAAATTAAGAGGTTTATCATAAATAGATTTCTCAATTGAAAAAGGTAACTAATGATTCATGCCAAAAACAAGCCCATGGTTAATTTATTCTTAGTGTAAACTAGGCCCACAATTGATTTTTGGTATTTCATAATTGACCTAAATATTTTTGCAAGCTCTTTATAAGAAAAGGTTGGGTGAAAATAGTTTTGTTTCTAAGCCCATTGTAAAACGATCTTAGAAAAAATGGATTTTGGGCTTAGTATTTGGGCCATGAGCAAAAGAATTTTAGAAAAGTCTTATGTCCAAAGACCATCTTGAAAAATTTTGAAAATAGCTTTGGTCTTTTGGATTTTAAAGAAAAATTTATTTGAGCTTACAAATGTATTTGGGTCAAATTAGAAAAGAGCAAACCAAATAAGCCATGATTTAATCCAAGATAAATTAACCATAGTCAAACAACATGCATTTGGGGTAAAACCTAAGGAAAGTAACTAGGCCAATTACATGAGCTTTAGTCTTTGGGTAAAAAGGCTTAGGTTCCCATAGCAAGTATATACCAAATGGTACTAGGCTATGAGTGGTTATGCCATGCTCGATCTCCATACCTTGAGTGAAAGTATGGTATCCCTTACATAACATAACACGGGTAACACGGGCGTCCTAACTCACACACACGATACAATCTAATATGATGCAATGGATAATATCATTATAAGAAAGAATAGAATAATATAAAGACCAATGGAATCAACTTCTCTTATCCCCAGTGGAGTCGCCACTGTGAGCGGGGATTTTTGCCCCCACTCCCGGTGGAATGGTTCTTGCGACTTCGGCACTGTTTAGGCTCGGGGCCATAGAGAACATGAACCTAAGTCAGGAGAAAATGGAGTCGCCACCCGGACGGGCCAGGAAAACATAAAGAGGTGGATGACTCGATTCCTAAGGAATCCCCAACTCACTAATGGGTTCGAAAAGTCAGGTACGTGTGGGGAAGGTGAGAAATGGCCCAGCACCCTCACAACACCTGGTTCATTGGAACCGGCCTCCTTTATAGGCCTTAATATTATAAAATTCTTAAATATAACAACATTATCCATATTACACACAATAATTAAAAGAAAGCATCAATATATTAAAATTAAAGCAAGGTCCAAGCAAAACAAATAAATGGACACCCATCCGAAGATGGAAACATGTCCTTACATCACATGCCTAAATAGGACACCCACCAAAAGGTATAAACATGTCCTTTACATAGGTTCTAAAATAGAAAAGCAAATTAAATTACATGATATTTAACTAATGAGGTATCCAACAAGTGGAAACATACCTCTTACAACATTTGGAAATCTAAATAAATTGATAAAAGTAAATAATCATTCATCATAAATAAATCATTCATCAAAGATATTAAATATCAATAGAAAGTAGACATCCATCCATGATAAATTAAATTAACCAAGCATTGAACTTAAATAAATTAAAGCATAAGAAATAAATCAAAGCATAATCAAATATAGAATTGAATAAGGCAAATAAAATTCCAATTATAGCTACTGTTTCCATTTAGGGCTCTTTATTTAATTTATTTAGGGTTTTAGAATTAATGGAATTTGGCTACTGTGACTTTAAGAGAATTAAAATAGATTGAGGATTTTATGTTTTAAAAGGTTGATAAAATTTTTTGATTAACCAAACTAGGGTTTGTTATGTAAAATCATGAAACTAGGATTTGGACTCTTTAAAATACTTTTGATTTATGGTTTCAAGTTTACTGTGTGAAATTAATTATTTGTGTTTTTATGGTTTTTAAAGTTTTAAAGGATTAGGGTTTAGAAAAAATCAGGGTTTAAGGTTTTAAAGGGGTTAGGGTTTACTATTTTAGGTTTGGAAGTTGCATTTGGGTTTAGTGTTTTAGAATTAGGGTTTCGGTGAATGATTAGGTTTTTTAGAATTTGGAAAAAAAGCAATTGATAATTTTATGAAGTTTATGAAAATAAATAAACGATTTTAAGTTTATATAAATAGAAAAGATGTTTTTAGGGTTTGTTGAAAGAAACAGAATCAAATTTTGATTTTGAAGAAAAACATGTTCAATTAGGGTTTTAAGATTTTGAAGAAGTAAAAATAATAATTTTAAGCCTTCTTGGAAAATAATGCAATGAATTAGTGTTTTTAACTTTATAAAAACTAAATTAAAGTTCTAGAGTTTTTGATTTTGAAAGACACAATTTCATAATCTTAGCTACTGTGAAAAAATATAACAATTAATATATACCTCCTTTTGATGGTTCTACCAAAATAATTCTTCTTAGATGAACAAAAACAAAGGTAGTTGCTGCCTTTGATAGTTTGTTAATGGCTTTTGCTTCTTCTCCTCTCAAAAGGTCAGATTGATTTCACTACTTTCCCACTCAATTTCGGTTTCAAACTCTCTCAATTTCCTTCCCAATTTCTGATCATTTTTCTCTCCCAATTTCTTCCTTATTTATAGAAGAATTCTATTATTTATCCTAGTTACTCACGGCATACAACATTGAATAAGAAAAGGAAACCGAAACCTAATTGTATTAGGTTTCGAAAAATTTGCGTCAAAAAATTTTCACTGGCAAAAAAAAACTGCTGCGGAAAAATTGCGATGGCGAAAAAATCTGCCGCAGGAAAAATTGCGCTGGCAAAAAAGCTGTCGCAGTCACATTTCATATACATTGTCTTTTTCACATTGTATCCATTTACCATTTTCTTTTCGATAAACATATATAATTTCCTTATTTCAGCACAACTAATCACATATTTAATAATATATGTCACATTTAGAATGTGACCTCACTACCCACATACTTTGGGCATTTTCCATTCTTTTTCTCAAATCACCTATATTAATATTTTTAGCCATTTACAATGGCTTAACATAAAGCAATTAATGCATTATACACATTTTTCCAAACAATAATGCACTTATATACAAAATTCAATATCAAAGTAGCTTAGCACATTTATAATATCAAAATGTGCTAGGCCAAATCAAATGCAAACAAAATATACAAAATCAAAGTATGTATATACCTATAAATATGCCAAAATCCAATATAAAATCTCCTTCCAACTCTACTTTTCCCAAATACCTTTCACCTTACCAACTTTACAACTTTACCTCACTGGATCCTAAACCAACATATAGATTAAAATAAATCATTATAACCATAATTCTATTCATTTTAACTAATCAAACTTCACTTATCACCTTTTTTTCAAATTTTCAATATTTTCCCTAATATACTTTAAATTTGGAAATCCTTCCTCATCAATTCTAAATCAAATTTTAAGCTAAATTATATCATTAAAATCATATTCTAAGTCATTTTAATGGATTAAATATCAATTACATCCATTCTTTACAATTTCTACCCAAACCTTAAATTCAATTATTCTTCTCCCAAACTTTAACCAGACTCATTCAAATCAACCATCTAACCTTAAAATCATTAACCCCATATCAAAATAACATCTTCCTATACCATTTCAACAATTATCCAATTCTCCATAAAATTTTCATTTTTCACATAACCTAAATTTTAAGGAAATCAACTTAAATACAAGGTAAACTTACCTCTTTCTTGTAATTTCCTTAAAATATCCTTAATTCCTTGAAGAAACTTGAAGAATTTGATGATTGAAGAAGCAAATATTTCCCCTTCAACCATGGAGGAAATCGGCCTAGGGAGGAAGAAGAAGAAGAGGATGAAAAAGCCAATTTGATTTTTAATTCCTTTTTCTTTTATTTTTAGCCATATATATTTATAATAATATAATTAATTAATTAATTAAAATTAATAGTTTTTCCTCTTCCACAGCTAATTAATTTAATTTTGATTTTTTAAACTTTTTACCTTTTTACTATTTAACTTTTGACTTTTACCTTTTTACATTTTGATTTTCTTTTCATTTTCTAGTGACATATATATATATATATATATATTGTATATTTTATTTATATCCTACATATACATTAATTAATTTCTTCTTCCAACACCTTAATTAACCTTTCAAATTATTTATTTAATTATATTTTAATAAAATTATGTGTGTTACAAATCTGATCTGTAGAAGTCCTCTTTCTCAATCCGCGTGCCTATAAATAGTGCCATTTCCCATCATTTTCATAAAGGAATCACTTATCACTGCAACTCATTGAAAATAGTCCAACAATAAGTATTTTTCTGCTGCATCTCATTAAAAGTAGTCAAGAAAGCGTCTTTCTCCTATCAAAATTCCTCTCATAGATTTTATTGCAGAAAGGTGGAATTAAGATTCGGCAAGAAGGCTTTAGAGGCTCTAATACCACGCAAGTCTCACTCAACGAAGGTATAAAATTCTAATTTCATCCTATTAAATATTTGCAAATCAATTTATTTTTTGACTAGGTTATAATTATTTTTCTAAACATAAATTTGAATTGGTTAAACACCAAATCATTTTCAAGCCCTAAATCCCTTAGGCAAACCAAATCATTTTCAAGCCATAATCCGTTATGCAAACCAAATGATTTTCAAGCCCTAAATCTCTTAGGCAAGCCAATCATTTTCAAGCCATAAATCTCTTTATGCAAACCAAATTATTTTCAAACCTAAAACTAAATCGGTTTGAATCAGCCTTAGGTTCTCATCTTTAGGTTCTCTAAGACCTTAGAACTAGGTCACCCCTCTTCTTCCATTTTCTCACTCTTACGAGTGGACAAAACTACATGAGGCTTTGATTCCTATGCTAAAAGGATATCCAGGATTTTTTGAAATTTCAATATGAACGATCTAGCCCATAACCCTAGGTCCATCTCATGTATATCATGTTGTTCATCATAATGTTGTATTTTTATTGTTTCTTTAATGCTTCCATTTAGGGAATGTGTGCCCATCCTTGTATCCATAAAGGCTAGAGTTGGGATTCCCTTTATGTTGGTTTTGAAATGTAACATTAAATTATTTTTTTGATTACTATTTTTACCTTATAAATATGGATGGGTGAATGCCATAGTCATGCATAACATAACAGTTCACGCATTATATAATTATTCATGCATATTCATTAACTGTTATCATGAAATCTATTATGTAAATCTCAATTTATGTAAAGGCTAAATATAATTGTTTACAGTGGCAAACCTAGTAGCGAACCTATTCTTTGGATTCGACTAGTGCATTTTTCTTAAATTAGAGTCAGAATGGGTTTTTCTTTGAATTTACCCTCTGAAAAAAAATTTGAAGTGGTGACTCTCTTTCAAACCCGTGCTTACCCATGTTCCTAGGCTGAACGCGACGGTTTTACATGAACCAACTCTAAAAAAGCATCCCAATTTCACAGTGGATTGTACAAGGTTCAATTTAAGCATTAGTAGAGTTGGTCAGGTTTTAAGACTTGACTAACCCAACTACTTAATAGTGGTCCAAAAAATTATTTTTGAAAATCGACCAACAATGGTCGGTTCGGTCGGTTATTTATCGAGTTCGATCTATTTTACTAGTAAATGTATAAGCTGAATGTAATATCCACGATATTTAAGAAATTAGATAAATATTTGAGATATAGGTGTTGTATATATCTAATGTATACTTAATGTATACATAGTATATACATATTATATATATATATATATATTATATATTATGTATGCTGGTTATATGTGTATATATATTATATTTTATATATAATATGTATAAGGTATATTTGATGTGTACATAGGGTACACATGATATATATAAGTATATGGATATATATATATATATATTAAATATATATTACATATATATAATATATACGCATTACATAAATATGTATAAGTAACATATGTATGACATATACATAGAAATTAAATATATGTAATATATAAATAATTATTTATGGATGGGAAGATGGGAAATCAGTAAATAAATAAATAAATTAGAAAAGAAAGTCAAAGTAAGAAAGAAATACTTAGTGGAGATTAAAAGTTGTTTTAAAAAAATAATAAAATAAATCAAAATTAAAAATAATTTATGATAGTGGAAGATGATGGAAATGTGAAAATTTATTAAATATTAATTAATTAAGTGATTAATTAATTAATTAATTATACATGTTTGGAAAGAAGAAGGAAAAAAATTAAAATTCATTTGTCAATAGGAAGAAGATTATAAATATCTTAATATTGTATTAATTAATTAATTAATTAATTATATGAGTAGATGGAAAAAAGAAAGAAGTAAAAAATTAAAAAGAAAACTATTATCTTCCTCTTATTCCTTGAGAAAAATGAACCACCATAGCAAAGAAAGGAAAAAACTTATTCTTTCATCATCCAACTCAAATTTTCTAAAGAAATCAATGAAATTAAAGAGATTTTGAAGAAAAATGAAGAAAACAAGTAATTAATTTTTCTAAAGCTTGTAGTTTTGAATATGTATGATTATGTTTGTTATAGCTAGAGAAAGAAAGTATGTTTAATTGCTAAAATAGATAGTAATGAAGTTAAAATGATGAATAAATAATGATTTAGTGGTTGGTTGGTTGAAAGTAACATAGTTGATGAAAGTAGAGTTTGACGATAAATATGTGCAATTAGGGTTTCTAACATGGTTGATGATAATTATGTTAATGAATGAATTTAATGTTGTTTTCATGTGTATGTGATTATTTTATGGTTAGAAAGTGAATATGGTTAAGTTTGGATGAAGTTAAGGTTATGGCCATATTATGTGAAATTAGGGTTTATGGAGAATGTGTTTTTAATTATGTTAATGCTTTGTTTTGATGTTTTATAGATTTATTATGGATGATTATATAGTTGAATGATGGAAATGAGGTTGATATGTTGAAGTTTGAATAAGGTAGTAATGGTGAAAATAGTATTTTGGTGAAATGTTATGTATAATTTGATGTAAATGGTGTATGAATAATTAAAGTGTATTAAAATGAATTTCTAATGCTATGTTGAAATTTGTAATGTGGTGATTTTAACATTGAAAATGTAATATGGATAAGTTTTGGAGAAGTTCATGTTAATAGTTGCAGTATGTGAAATTTGAATTTTTGAAAGAGGTTTCCATAATTATGAAAGTGAATTGCTTTAGTATTATATTAATATATAAGTAATGTTTTTAAGGTTAAATGTTGAAAATGAAATTGGTAGAATAAAGTTTAAATAAAGTAGTGAATGGTGAAATTAGAGTATAAATGAGTTATTGATGAGAATTGAATAAATAATGGTAATTTAATAATCAATAAGCATGTAAGTGACTTTAAATGAGTAATGTTGCTTATTATGGTATTATGCATGTGCAGGTTAAAGTGATAAAAGAAATGAAATTGAGAGTTTGGGTTGGGAAAGAGAAAAGAGGTTAGTACATATTACTAAATTTTGTATTTTCCTTATAATGTAAATGGGCATTATGTATGTATGTATAATGCTATTTTTTAAAAAATATTGACATGCACATAATCTATGCAATGTGGCATAGTTATATGAGGGGTGTCACATTAGCAAAAGTCTAATCTAGGTTGATATATATATATGGTATGATGTCCAAAATATAAATATTTATGACTTGTGGGAAAATGTAGAAAATGAGTCACATTGTGAATGTGACTCATGGATATGAAATTTATTAACGAAAAATATGGAAAAAGATAAAATATGAAAATATGAAAAATAGATAAAGAATATAAAAATTAAGGGAAATTGCGGTAGAAGAATAAATATGAAGAAAAGTGATAAATTATGACAAATGTGCTAATAATGAATTTATGATGTGTATAAATAATAAATGAATGAATGTGTTGAGATATGATGGTAAAATGCATTGGAATGTGTTATATGTGATGTGCAATGTGATGTTTGTGCAAAATGTGAAAAGTGCAAGTTGTGCATTAAAATGTGGAAGTGAGCCACATTTGATTTGAATATGATGAAGGTTTGGTTTATGAGTTAAAAATATGGAAGAAGAATGTGAAATGTGGATAATAATTATAAAATGAGAAAAAAATATGGAAATCCGATACTTATATGAGACATGTGATGGTGATCATAATTTGAAATAATTACAAGAGATATGAAAAATGTGATAAATGTACTAAAAATGTGATTTACTAGTCACATTGTGTTTGTGGTTAGAAAGATGATGAAATATGTTGCAAACATTTGAAATATGGAAATTAATGATGTTTAAATGATAATATGGAATGAAATGTGTGTTTGCCTTGTATAGTATCTTGTTCTAGAGAATTGCTTTTGGTGCTATATGATTTGCCTTTGAGCCAGATGTTGGGCATCACTATTAATTGCCTTCGGGCTAGATGCTCGGTATCACTATTATTTGCCTACGGGCCAGACGCTGGGCATCACTATCATTTTCCTTTGGGGCCAAACACAGAGGTGTCAACTGGAGACGATTGTGACACTTAGATTACAGGTGTCGCAATAAATGATGACAATATCTCTGAAATAGGAATACTGTATGGGATTTATTTGGGCCCAATGTGCGTGTGTGATATGCTCATGTGTATGTGTATTGTGTTATGGATAATGGAATATGACATTTGGATGGTAAGATGAATTATGATTTATGATTAAAAATATTAGTGTTGATAAACCTAAGCAGAGCTGGGTCCAGAGACAGAGTTGACCTAAGTATAATTAGGTCATGAGATTATTTGTATGTGTACTGAATTTGATTATTGAGATTGAAAAATAAAGAAGTATAGGTATATATACATCATGTATAAAATAAGAAGTAAGAATATGTATGTGTAATATTTATTATTTATAGATATGTACCACTAAGTTGTAAGGCTTAGTGCGGTTATATGAATTGCTCAGGTAAGAACATGCTGATCAGTGAAACTCAGACTATGGTAGATGCGTGGTGAACTAGACTGCCGCAAGACCAACGATGCCATTTGCATATATGTATATTTGTAATTTAAGTATTTTGATTTATGCAAATTAACTCATAACACTTGTGTTGGTCTATAAAGATTTAAGATGACACTGTGTATATATCTACGTCAGTATTTAATTTTAATAGATAAAGTTTGAAGTGTTGAAATTTTAATTCTATATTAATAAAGTGGTGAGTTTGGAGAATGAATGAAATTATTAACATTTTGGAAGTGTAAAATTTTTATGCAGTTTGTGTGTTCGTTGTTTTGGAAATTTTCGAAATTACAGATAAAACTCTGGTGAAATTTTTTCCAAAGATTTTCTTTTATAAATTAATCTAATTACATTCTATCTATAAATAAGTTTAAAGAAAGTGATTCTTCTGTAAATTACATTTTCCTTTAATTAAATAAAATATTTTGAGATTAATTATAAAGGTTTCTATAGTGATTTTTTTATGACATTCTTCTATTCTATATATGTATGGTACGTATATGAGTATATATACTATATGTATATAGGATATAAGGGTGTTATATTTATTTTGGTATCAGAGCTTGAGTGTAAGATTCTCGACCTAGGTGGATTTTTAAAATGAAAAAAAAAATAAAATAGTGATTTGAGTTTTAATACATGCATATACATTGACATCTGTGTTGGTCTCTGATGTGGCAAAGTTAGTTCGATATAACGGGTATAAGTTTAGATAGAGTCAGGGACACGTAGATCAGAATGGCACAACGAAAGTGTCATTTTAGAGATTTTAAATTAAGGATCTTTGGAGTATTTACTTTTAAAAAAATTAAATTAAGATTTATGGTTGATTCAATTGATGAATAAGTGAAATTAAGAAAATGATCGAGGAAATGAAATAAGAAGCATGAGATGAGTATTATAGTTGCTGAAAATTCTATATATGTACTACAATGTGATTTTGTCATAATTTGTAGACTAATCTAAAGACTTTAAATGAGCTTGTAAATTTAATAAAAAAAAATTTCTATGTGTTAGTATTCATTTTATATAATTTCATAATTTTTAAATATGATTTACTATTTAAGAAAAATAGAAGAACACGAATTGTTGGAGCAGTTTCAGCAACATAGAATTTGTATAAGTTGAGAAATATATTTAAAAACCATAGCAAATCAACCCATAAATATCTAAAAATTTACATAAAACATAAAATGTATTCCTAAAATATATGGTTAAAATTTCATGAATTTTTATTAAGGTTTGATAACTGAAAAAAATGGATAACCCTGGTGTTGCCAGAGGAATTATTAAAGAGACAGATTCTGTGGGTTTGAAAGACTTAATTTTTAAATATAGTAAATCAGCTTAGAAAAATATAAAATTTTAAATATAAGTCCATATATGTATCAAGTGAATACAATTAAAATTTTATAATCTTCTGTGAAGATTTGGTGATGAATGAAAAGTTAAAAATTGAGATTGACATGAAAGTTAGAAAGTCATGCAGATTTGCGTAATTGAGTAATAAATTAATTTTATGTGGCAAATGAATGAAAGAAATTATGAAAATTTGCTTAAGGATTTATAGATGTATGAAGAAGGAATATGGAGTTTCTAATAAATTATAACAAAGAATTCATAATTAAAATTAAATAGAGAACTAGTATATGTCAGCAAATTTGTTTACTATGAAAGTATATTGAGGATTCATTAAAGTGACATATAGTATTGGTTAAGTCAAGATTTACTATGAGTGAATAAAAAATTTAAATGTTGTTCCTTATTATGAGCAATTAAAATGTGAATTTATATAAATGGTTTACTAAGTTAATATGAGTTGAGGTTATGTATGTAATCTATATTTGGTTGCATAGTTGAGATGTACTTATTAATGTATTATGTGGAAGTGGATGTTATGAGAAAGGTAATAAATATATTTTTGGATATTTAAGGTAGATGTAAAAATTTAATATATGGATTTTAATTTATTTTATAAATGGTATTTAGTTGATTAGTTAAGACATGAATCATTTGATTTAAGTGGATGGAATTAAATAAAATATGATGAGTAAATTTTAGGAGCACTTGTAATTGATATCAAATTATCAAAGAAGGAAATGAGACCAATTCATTGAATAAGTTTGAAAAGTAGGATTTATATGAGGAAAATTTGACCTTTATATATATATAAAGTGCATAGTTGGATAATTAAAAAAAATTGGAAGCTCATGACAGATATGGCATGAAATACATGGGTGTATCTTTATATTGACATAGCTGAGTTTTTTATTAGAATTTTGAATTGATATTTACAACATAAATATTTTGTTAAAGTTACATAAATATTAGATTATAAGTATTTACCTGTAATTGATTAATGAAGGGAAGTATGGATTTTGAATTTAATTGTGCTTTTGGAGAAATAAAGACTATATGCACATTGAATATAAGTGAAGAATTAAAATTTATTATTGATCTTTACAATGGTAAATGTAAAAATGATTAAGAGTATCTATAAAGGGGAGACTAAAAGATTATGTGGCTAGTAATGATGATAAGTTGTGACAATAATTTGATAGTTTGTTATATAGGAAGTGAAGATTGATGATTAATTTTAGTGGAGTTTGATTACTACAATTAGTATTTCGAGGATGAAATTATTTAAGACAAAAAGAATTATAATATCCATGATATTTAAGAAATTAGATAAGTATTTAGAGATATAGGCGTTGTATTTACCTAATGTATACTTAATGTATACATAGTATATACATATTATATAGATTATATATTATATGTGTTGGTTATATGTATATATATATTATATTTTTCATATAATATATATATAATATATTTGATGTGTACATAGGGTACACATGATATATATAAGTATATGGATATATATATATATTAAATATACATTACATATACATAACATATACACATCACATAAATATGTACATAAGAGTAATGTAACAGATAAATAACATATATATGACATGTACATAGACATTAAATATATGTAATATATAAATGATTATTTATGGATGGGAAGATGGAAAATTAGTAAATAAATAAATAAATAAGAAATGAAATGAAATGAAAGTCAAAGTAAGAAAGAAATACTTTGTGGAGATTAAAAGTTATTTTAAAAAAATAATAAAATAAATTAAAATTAAAAATAATTTATGATAGTGGAAGATGATGGAAATGTGAAAATTTATTAAATGATTAATTAATTAATTATGGTTGGAAAGAAGAAGGAAAAAAATTAAATTAAATTAAAATTCATTTGTGGATAGGAAGAAGATTATAAATATCTTAATATTAATTAATTAATTAATTATTAATTATTAATTAATTAATTAATTAATTATATATGAGTGGATGGGAAAATGAAAGAAGTAAAAAATTAAAAAGAAAACTATTATCTTCGTCTTCTTCCTTGCGAAAAACGGGCCACCATAGCAAAGAAAGGAAAAAACTTATTCTTTCATCATCCAGCTCAAATTTTCTAAAGAAATCAAAGAAATTAAAGAGATTTTGAAGAAAAATGAAGACAACAAGTAACTAAATTTTCTAAAGCTTGTAGTTTTGAATATGTATGATTATGTTTGTTATAGCTAGAGAAAGAAAGAATGTTTAATTGCTAAAATAGATAGTGATGAAGTTAAAATGATAAATAAATAATGATTTAGTGGTTGGTTGGTTGAAAGTAACATAGTTATGAAAGTAGAGGTTGATGATGAATATGTGCAATTAGGGTTTCTAACATGGTTGATGATAATTATGGTAATGAATGAATTTAATGTTGTTTTATGTGTATGTGATGATTTTATGGTTAGAAATTGAATATGGTTAAGTTTGGATGAAGTTAAGGTTATGGCCATATTATGTGAAATTAGGGTTTATGGAGAAGGTATTTTTAATTGTGGTAATGCATTGTTTTGATGTTATATAGGTGTATTATGGATGATTATATAGTTGAATGATGGAAATGAGATTGGTATATTGAAGTTTGAATAAGGTAGTAATGGTGAAAATTGTATTTTGGTGAAATGTTATTTATAATTTGATGTAAATGGTATATGAATAATTTAAGTGTATTAAAATGAATTTCTAATGCTATGTTGGAATTTGTAATGTGGTGATTTTAAGGTTGGAAATGTAATATGGATAAGTTTTGGAGAAGTTCATGTTAATGGTTGCATTATGTGAAATTTGAATTTTTGAAAATGGTTTTCATAATTGTGAAAGTGAATTATTTTAGTATTATATTAATGTATAAGTAATGTTTTTAAGGTTAAATATTGAAAATGAAATTGGCAGAATGAAGTTTAAATAAAGTAGTGAATGGTGAAATTAGAGTATGAATGAGGTTTTAATGGGAATTGAATAAATAATGATAATTTAATAATCAAGGAGTATGTAAGTGACTTTAAATGAGTAATGTTGCTTATTATGGAATTATGCATGTGTAGTTTAAAGTGATAAAAGAAATGAAATTGAGAGTTTGGGGGAAAGAGAAAAGAGGTTAGTACATATTACTAAATTTTGTATTTTCATTAAAATCTAAATGAGCATTATGTATGTATGTATGTATGTATGTATGTATAATGCTATTTTTTTTTAAATATTGATTTACACATAATCTATGCAATGTGGCATAGTTATATGAGAGGTGTCACATTAGCAAAAGTCCAATGTAGGTTGATATATATATATGGTATGATGTCCAAAATAGTCATATTTATGACTTGTGAGAAAATGTAGAAAATGAGTCGCATTGTGAATGTGACTCATGGATATGAAATTTGATGAATGAAAAATAGAAAAAGGATAAAATATAAAAATATGAAAAATAAGGAAAATTGTAGTAGAAGAGTAAATATGATGAAAATTGATAAAATATGAAAAATATGCTAATAATGAATTTATGATGTGTATAAATAATAAATAAATGAATGTGTTGAGATATGATGATAAAATGCATTGGGATGTGTTATATGTGATGTGCAATGTGATGTTTGTGCAAAATATGAAAATTGCAAGTTATGCACTAAAATGTGAAAGTGAGCCATATTTGATTTGAATGTGATGATGGTTTGGTTTATGAGTTAAAAATATGGAAGAAGAATGTGAAATGTGGATAATAATTATAAAATGAGAAAAAAAAATATGGAAATTTAATACTTATATGAGACATGTGATGGTGATCATAGTTTGGAATGATCACAAAAGATATGAAAAATGTAATAAATGTACTAGAAATGTGATTTACTAGTCATATTGTGGTTGTGGTTAGAAAGATGATGAAATATGTTATAAACATTTGAAATATGAAAATTAATGATGTTTAAATGGTAATATGGAATGAAATGTGTGTTTGCCTTGTATAGTATCTTATTTCAGAGAATTATTTTTAGTGTCATATGATTTGCCTTCGGGCTAGACGCCGGGCGTCACTATTAATTGCCTTCGGGCTAAATGTTGGGCATCACTATTATTTGCCTACGGGCCAGATGCTGGGGCTCACTATTATTTTCCTTTAGGGCAAGATATAGAGGTGTCAACAGGGGACGGTTGTGACATTTAGATACTCGATGTCGCAATAGACCATAACAATATCTTTGAAATTGGAATACTGTATAGGGTTTATTTGGACCCCAATGTGTGTGTGTGTGATATTCTCATGTGTATGTGTATTGTGTTGTGGATAATGGAATATGATGTTTGGATGATAAGATGAATTATGATATATGATTAAAAATATCAGTGTTGATAGACCTAAGCAGAGCTGGGTCTAGAGAAGGAGTTGACCTAAGTATAATTAGGTCATGAGATTGTTTGTATGTGTACTGGATTTGATTGTTGAGATTAAAAAAATAAAGAAGTATAGGTATATATATACATCATATATAAAATAAGAAGTAAGAATGTGTATGTATAATATTTATTATTTATAGATATGTACCACTAAGCTATAAAGCTTAGTGCAGTTATGTGAATCGCGCAGGTAAGAACGTGCCGATCAGTGGAACTCAGACTGTGGTAGATGTGTGGTGATCTAGACTGCCGCAAGACCAATGATGCCATTTGCATATGTGTATATTTGTGATTTAAGTATTTTGATTTATTTAAATTAACTCATAACACTTGTATTGGTCTATAAAGATTTAAGATGACAGTGTGTGTATATCTACATCAGTATTTGATTTTAATAGATAAAGTTTGAAGTGTTGAGATTTTAATTCTATATTAATAAAGTGGTGAGTTTGGAGAATGAATGAAATTTTTAACATTTTGGAAGTATAAAATTTTTATGCATGTTCTATATTCGTTGTTTTGGGAATTATCGAAATTACAGACAAAACTCGGACGAAATATTTTCCAAAGATTTTCTTTTATAAATTAATCTAATTATATTCTATCTATAAATAAGTTTAAAGAAAGTGATTCTCCTGTAAATTACATTTTTCTTTAATTGAATAAAATATTTTGAAATTAATTATAAAGGTTTCTACAGTTATTTGTCATGATATTTGTATATTCTATATATGTACGGTATGTATATGGGTATATATATTGTACGTATATAAGATATAAGGGTGTTACACTGAAATCTACCAACTCAGTCATTTTAAACATTTATGATCGGTTGGGTTGGTTGAGTTGCAGTCGAGTTCAAGATTTTTTGCTCATCCTTAGGCAAGGTGCTCGAGGAAGGTCTCATAGGTGCATGCCAGAGGATACAAGTTCCTTGACCAATTGCACTCCATATGACTTTTATCAAATGAATATGTGGATTTCTCACATAACCAACGAGAAATCAAAGTTCCCAAAATCACTTTGATCAATTTGTTTACATTCTATAGCTGCAAAATCTAATAAATGAAATTCTTGAAGAAAATGGACTGTGGAAAAAAGGTTGTGGACAATATTATTGAGCTGAAGAATAAAACATAATTAAATAAATTTACCAAATTTGGAATATGAACAATGAACTACAATACTAAACTTAAAAAACAATGGACTTAACAAGATAGCTAAAGCTAAATGAGATAAATTTATAAATTAGATAAACTAAATTTATTAGAAAACTTGAAAATTTGCTGCTATAGAATTAGAACTTCTGCTGTAGAACTGAAATTTCTACAATTTGAATCTCTTGTAGTTGGAAAGATATGACATCTTCTTTTGATTGATTATTGGTTATTATGGTTCGTTCTCTCCATTTTTTATTAATATTTTTTTTATATGCAAGGGTGATGGTTCCTTATTTTTTAGGATTTCATAACACCATATCTCCACTTTTTCCATACAGAGCTCCTTTATCCACTAATTTCCTTTTTCAAATAACCACTCCACTTTTTACTCCATATTTATTGCCCATTATCTTTCATAGTAAGAATCTAGCCTCATTTTTTCCATTTTCTCACTTTTCTTAACTACCAAAATTATGTTAATTTGGAGTGCAAATAAATACTAATAATTTTTTGTTGTTTTTAATTATATTCAAATTTCAAATGAGATACATGTATTAATTAAATGAGATATTTTGGAACCCCAAACTATCAACTCCCATTTAATAAGCAATCTAATTAATAAAATGAGTAGATATATTTTTTTTTTCATTTTCACCATAGGTATCTCCACCCCTATTCGTTTAATGATCTAGGTGTAGGACTAATTCTGTTCGGAACATAGGTCGCAGGTTAAGACTCTTTGCCTCTCCCAAAAGAGATATTTAGTACATATTATTTTATTAATTTAATAAATTTATAAATATTTGTTAATGAAAAATAATAAAAAAAATTAATTATTTGTTAATGGGAACAAATATGAGGGACTATTTAAATTGTTTTTCAAAAATAAGAGAAAATCAATAATTAAAATAAACATTAAGAACTAAACAACAATTTATTCTTTTACACTATGTTTGAATTTCAAAGGATATATTTTCGCATCAACATTTCCTATTTAACTAGCAAGTAGATGTTATTTTTATAAATATTGATGTATAAAAATAAAAAAGAATTAATCTTAAATTTATTATTGAGATAAATATGAATTTATTGTTAAATTACGTGCAAACAAATATTGTTTTATTCACTTAACAAGTTCATATATGGAGTACAATAAAGAAATAATGTGTTCACTTATGGAGTACAATAAAGAAATAATTTGTGCGTGGAAGCAAATGTGACATGCTATCTAAAGTAGTTTCTTAAAAATACGAGACAATTAGAAAATAATTTATTTTTTTAATTATATTTTATGATATAAGTGTATTAATTTTTATTTTTTTAATTATGTTTGAATCTCAAATAATGCAAGTGTATTAATTAAATAATAAAATATTTTCAAATCTCAAACCATCTACTCCCATTTAACAGTCTAATTAATAAATGAAATGAATATATTCTCTCTGTCTCAGTGAAATTATCAATTTTACAAAAAAAAATACTCAAATTATCATTTTATACAATAAAAAAATTAATTATTATTTTAAATTATACTCTTATTATTAATAAGTTAATTAATGAAGTAAAAGTATAGTAATTTTAATATTAATGAGTAAATGAAGGATATTTTAGTCCATTTAAAATAATTTTGTATAATATTTTTAATAATTTTCTCAATAGAAGCGTATGAGCTGAAGGCGCTAATTTCACTTAAATGAAAAAAATATTAATTATTTAATGAATATATGGAGTAGTATTCAATTATTAACCAAAAATAATACAAGGAATTATTTGATTAGTTTTTCAAAAAAGAATGATAAAAATATTAATTAGATTAAACATAAAAAAATTGAATAATAATTTTTCTTTTTTTAAATTAATTTGAATCTCAAACGAAATACATACATTAAATTAAATTAAATATTTTTTGAATCTCAAACTATGAACTCCCATTTAATTAGTGAACCAAATAATAAATGAATAGGTGTTGTTTTACTCTAATAATAATAAATGAATACGTGATGTTCTTGATTCAGTATACATTGTGTTTGTTGTCTCAAAAAAAAAAAACGTTTCATATGTTGTTTTTTACTAGAATATGGCTAGGCACATTCGAAATAGCAGAGGATGCTGCAAGAGCTTACCACGAGGCAGCAAGACTAATGTGCGGGCCAAAAGCATGAATAAATTTTCCATATAATCCAAATGAGTAGGTAAGTGCAGTAGCCAAGTTGGTTAGATTTTAGCAATTGACTAACTCAATCACTATTAATTAATGAGAAAAATCTATTTTTAAAAATTAATCATTACGGGTTGTTTAGATCAATTTTATCAAGTTTATTAATAAATATACAAGTTAAAACCAACCAACTCAATTAGTTTAAATTGACAAAATTGGTCAGATTAGTCGAATCAATTGGAATCGATCGGGTTCAGACAATTTTGTTTATCCCTACAAACGAGTCGCAGTCATCTTCTTCAAATTAGCTACTTTTGGTATTTTGGCTGCTGAGCAATACAAATGTCAAGTCAACAAACAAATAATTCATCGAAAACCTCATGACCCACTTGGAACTAGCAATGACATTGGCAAAAAAGTGTAGAAACCAATTGTACTTGCCTGAGGAAAAATGGGTCAGTGAAGGAAGTATAATCGAGAATAGCAAACAACCAGTTAGATCATTGGTGTATACCAGTAGATCGACAATAAGCAATCGAGCCGAACCATCACATTATACCGAGATTTTGATAGCTCGGAATGAGCCATGCATTTTGTTCAGACTCGATATATTGGACTGGTAGAATGCTCTTCGATCGAGTTTGTGTCTAAGGCTCGGTTAGTTGACTGCTGCAGCGTTTCTTATAAATTTCTAATATCTCCTAATATTCCCTGACACTCCCATTATCTTTAGAGTTTATCTCCCACCATATTCAGAGTTTGTCTCCCACCATCTTTAGAATTTATCTCCCACCATCTTCAGAGTTTGTCTTCCACCATCTTCAAACTTTGTCTCCCACCATCTTCATAGTATTATCTCCCACCATCTTCAGAGTTTGTCTCCTACCATCTTCAGAGCCTGTCTCTCACCTTCCATCTATAAACAGAGATAAAATGCTACCTGTAAAGGATCCCTTTTTCTTCCAACTACTAATTACTTGCTGTCTCTACAAGGAAAGTCGAGCTCTGATTTAGGCATTGAAATTTTTTCACTGGAGCTTGAGCCTCTTCTTTGTCTTGCAGTAAACTCATCAGTCATTGAGTCTAGGAGCCCCCGAGCTGAGCTTTGAGTCCGAAAGTCCACCTCGTCATCAATCATCATATAGAGTAAATGATAGAGAAGTTGCTTTATTATGGATCAATGGAGTTTTGTTCTGTTTATTCAATATAAAGTCTTATTATGAATTAGTTAATTAGAAAGATTAATTGAAAATGTTATCAACCTTAGCCGATGGTCTAAATTGAGTATTTTTTTTTAGTCCATTTAAAGTATTTAATTTCCAATTGAGTTTAAATTTTCTTTTTAGGCGAGCTTCATAAATATTTAGGAATTATCTATGATACTGATTTAGAAAGTTAAACTCTCATCAATAATAGAGAAGACCAAACTCTTTTTATCAATAAACCCAACTAATCTAAAAATATGAGTGATAATGCTCCCGCTTCTCTAGCTCATGTGCCGAGTTTCTCACTGGGTCTACATGAGTTTGTACAACCTCTTTATATCATAAGTTAGCATAGTTACCTGAGCTTATCTGAGCTCCCTTACGTGGCACCTTTGCATCAAACATAAATGTCGGATGACTTGAGGTGGTCTAGTGATACTACCCCTCATTTAACCGAGCTCATAGATTGAGCTCTATGACCGGTAGTCCCTTAGACAGGCTCTCAAGAAGACTCAACCTTGGCTCTAGATACCTCTGTCCTACCGAGCTCCCTGGACATCCTCTCACATAGTAGGAGCTCAGTCCCAATATGGCAGGTGCACCATCCCAGCATTCCAAATATTCTCTGACACATACATGTTTTTCCTCCATGCACCATCTATATATAGAGGTAAACCCCCACATATATGGCATCTTCTTTACTCTTCTCTACATAATTACTCTTCTTATGCTCAGATAGACCGAGCCTAACTTAGGTATCGGAGCCTCCCTCGCGAAGCTCGATTCGCCTCTCTCTCTTATCTTGCAGGTTGGAGCCCGAGCACAGACAGCCCTTGAGCCCAAGCTCAGTGAGCTAGGATGACCCCCCTAAGGTAGCCCCAGCATCAGTGGTGTGGTGAACATGGACAGGTTACTCCCCGATATAAGCGATGGAGCCTAAGGTACTTCCTACCGCTCCCACAAGGGATACACCCTAATTGTGTGATATTTCAATAGTTCTTATTATAATGCCCTGTGCCCCTGGCTCTTATGCTATCTCAGCGCCCTCGCACACCCTAAGCTATTACAGCGCTCTTGTGCACACTTAACATATATTACAGCTCGCCATGCCTCAAACAATGAGCCCCTTAGCGTTCTCATCGTGCTCAAACTCTTTAAGCACCTACAGTGCATATCATCCCGCCCTCATCGCTCTCAAATTCTTTAAGCACTTACGGTGCATGTCAACGCACCCTCATTGCACTCAAACTTTTAAGCACTCATTGTGCCATCAACGTGCCCTAGCCACGCTCGAAGCTTTTAATTATGCATATTACAACGCCTACGCATGACCTAAGCTATCATAGCACTCCTACTATGAACTGAGCTCTGATCACCGTGATCAAGAATTTGGGTGAGCACTTTAAGATGTGCATCAATTTTTACTATAACACTATGCACTGGCACTATTTGTATCTACAAATTCCTATTTTTGTTATAATGCTAACTCTTTATTACTGTGTATGGTGCTGTTAAAACTCACCAAGTTCTAACAACAATTATATATCTTAGTACTCGAACTGAGCACTCATGATACTCTATTTGACGTCTAGATTTTTTATTCCTAAGCCTAATCTATTATTGCAACAATTAGCCAATCCAACACCCAATAGCACGCCCAAGGGGCTGCTTGATATGAATGTCAAGGCAATGGAGGAGGCACTGACATCCCTGATTACTAAGCATTGGCATTCCAAATAATAAGTCCCTGAGGGCTAAGTATACACTCAAGCTTATCACAGAGAAAAAGCTTCTCACTCCTACAAACCGAGCCATGGTCAAAGCTAGTAGCATAGGAAAATGAGCGCCCCGAGCCATATGTTCAATTTCGAAAGGCTCTCCAAAGAGCTATACTACAAAATAGGTCAGGCTAATAGACCGTTGCAGATGGTACCTCAAAATAGGTCACCCATACTTACTCTACAACTTCACTTTTTTCATTTCTATTTTACAAAGTTTTTAAAATGCATGTATACATTCACATCATAGCATAACATAAAGTGAAGTTCAGGTTAATAACCCCATCATGCCTAGTAGACTGCTCAGTACACGGCCACCAGAGCATGCAGTGTAACCCGAGCTTGCTCTATAACCATTCTCAAGGCACATTATAATATTAGAATGCTCTGATGCACCTCGTGCTCGAGCATATTGAATTCCCCTCACAAATAAATCAACATAGCATAGCAGGAAGATTATTTATTTTAAGTTCGTACATTAATTCTACAAATCCTACTAAACTATGTAGTGTCCTTGGGCACTCCGAATTCATGTTCTTCATGTTTATGTGATAGTGCCCTTCCGCACACCTAATTTATAATATTCATGTATATGTGGTAGTGCCCTTGAGCATATTATATTTTTTATGCATATTATATTTTTTATGTTCATTTTCCAGACTGTGTTTATCATTTGATCATGTCTATAATATTGAACAATTGTGGTGCTAACTCATGCATTAATCTCCTTGTAGCACCTGCATATGCAATTTCTTTTAACCTCTTATTGAGGGTAACACTTCTATGCTTTATCCGGACATCAATGCTCCAACTGTAAAAATTTATATTTATTTTTCCTACTTGTAAATTTGGTGGCGCCTTCTGTACTGGTGATTTTTTCTCGAGCTCCCATTCTTTTGTAAATGTAAGTTTGATCCAAAGAAGTTACATCAGCACGACAAAGAAACTGCTTGACATGAATGTTCAGTCAATGAAGGGGGGCACCATTACCCCTAATTGTCGAACATTGACTGCAACATTCACCAAAGCTTCAAGTTTATAAAAAATACACCGAGCCATAGTCAAGCTAATAGCCTAAGCAAAGGATGTATAAAGAAGCTAAGAATCCTTCCTAGGCTAAAGAACTCATGCGAAGCCATTAGAATCAAGAACATCTCCTTCCCCAGCAGCTCTTCTCGAGCCATAAAGATGCTCGAGCAGCTCAGCACCGAGTCGTGCTTAGGTAATTGGTTGCTCCATCCGACTAGCTCATGCGAAGCCATCTGAATCAAGAACATAAACTTAAGCAGCTCTTCCTGAGCCACTCTACACCGAGTCGTGCTTAGGCAGTTGGTTGCCCATCCGACCACAGTAGATCACCTTGAGCAGGTAAGCTCTTTGCAATTTCAGCAGGTTATTTTTATTTCTTAAGTTATTAAAACCGCTCGTAGACCATGTATGAATTCATTTTATAGTAAAGCATATTTTGAGATTTGGGTAACTAACCCACCTTACTTAACCAACCGCTCGGTTTCTGAAAGCCCAACTGAGCTCATTGCATTTATCTACTCCTAAGGTACATTATAGTTAAAAGTGCCCGAGCGCGCATTATGGTTAGAGCACATTGTTGCTAAGCCACATTATAATAGTTGCATGCTTGTTCACACACTGTGATAGAGAAAGATTGAATAAAGTCCATAGATAAATTAAGACAACACAGCATAGAGCATTAATGACATCTTATAAAGTTTGATTTTTGATTGAGCCCCAAAGTTCATAAAAACAATATATCACACAAAAGAACACAATCATTAAGTTTAAAAGAAAATATTTTATTAATCAGGACATATTCATTACACAAAGTAGCCTGGTCCTTACAGTTGGCTAATGGACCAAGCATCG
Organism: Garcia nutans; assembly: GCA_947685225.1. Taxonomy (NCBI): domain Eukaryota; kingdom Viridiplantae; phylum Streptophyta; class Magnoliopsida; order Malpighiales; family Euphorbiaceae; genus Garcia; species Garcia nutans. The sequence continues at coordinate 29,609,215 of CANTUV010000039.1, read as the reverse complement.
ATGAACCCTACACTTCCTACCATAAAATTTTCACAACTCTTAGACCTCGTCATCCTGCTCTAAATCCTCCTCCTCCTCATCTTCTTCATCTTTTGCCTCTTGCTCGGTAGCTAGCCTATCTCCATCATCCAGGACAAGTCTATATGCGGATTCTCTTTCTTCAGCCGGTCGAACACAGCCTTCTGATAGACATAGACACCCCGAGCATAGTGCCTGTCACTCCTTGGGGACTCAACAATCAATCCTTGATGAGTGGCCTCCAGAGTGTCTTCTGCCAAATGCAGCTCGCTATCTTTCACCTTTAGAGCTTCTTTTTCATAGTGCAACTCTTCATTTTTTGCTCCGAGAGTCTCTCTGACTGAGCTCAGCTGCACTATTTTCCTTCTTAGAGCCTTATGAATGTCGTTTAGCTCTTTGTCTTTGGCCTCTAATGATTGCTCTAGTTCTAGTCTTTTGACCCACTCATCGTCAGTGTCCTTGGCAGCTTGGGCAAAGTTGGCCGCCATGCCCTTTGCTCGATCCTCCATGGTATGGGTGAGCTGGGTGACCTGTGATATTCTTTTAGTTAGCATCTATGCCCAATTTTAACCCAAGTCCAACATTCAGATTTATACTTACCACATGGGACATTGTTACCATCTCCTTTGCTATGTCTTCCGAGCTCTTTGGCACTTTCTCGCGTCTCTCCTAGACTCTGTATATTTGCCCGAACACCTTTTGAACACTGGCATCCTGCACAGAGTAGTTGGTGTTGTGTGGACCTGCCAACTTCTCATTAACTATCTCCACTAGCTGAACCTTATTGTATCAGTGGGCTAGTGGTTCTTCCACCTCTCCTTGAGGCAAGTCCTCACCTACTCCTCTGTGAGGTAACTGTTCTTCGATCTCCTTTTGTGGCTCGAGCTCTGGCACCATCTCAGTGGCGAAAGCCAAGTCTATTGCAGGCTCCTGCTCCCAAGCTTGACTGGCCCCAACAGCCAGCTCTCTCAGTTATTCACAAGTGGGATTGCTCCCAGCTACTGGATCACACGGTTGCTCGCGAGCCATCTTGGCCCTTTTCTAGGCCTTCCTTCTGGCCTCCTTCTCAGCCAGGCATTTAAGTTCTCCACTTGCTGATCCTGAGTCCTTCTTTGTTTAATCGAGCCAAAAATTAACTAAACACTTAAACCAAACACTTAACACATTAATCTTAAGAAAAAATTGAGTATTCAATCATAGAGCATACTTGCTTGGTCTTCTGGCCGAATCTCCTTTGGATCCCTCTCAAGGGGGAAGTACTCCCTTATCAATGCAGTGACATTCCTCTTCTCCCTCAGAATGTCTTGCTCCACTATCTCAAACACAGCAAGTTCATTCTCATCCAGCCTCTCCCTGGTCACTTGTTCACCACTAGGGTTGACCCATCATATGTTCTGCCAGTTGAACCCCTTACGGTTCTCCAAGATGAAAAATTAGTCCTTCCATGCCTTTATTGAGTCCGGCTTTCCTACAAACACTCTTATCACGGACCTTCCTTACAAGTACAGAAAATCCTCGTCCGCTCTTGGGTGTATTCTAAACACGTTGAAGGCACTCAGCACTCGAGGGGTAGGCACAATGCCAAACAACCCACAAAGTATCTCAAACCCCATAATTGTTCGCCATGCATTTGGACTGAGTTGACCGGGGGTGATGTTGTGGTATCACAGGAAAGCCAGAGGGAAGGGGCACAGAGGAAACCTGACCCTCGACCTCAGATCCTCTTCATAGATTGTCAACTGGTGTTCTGGCTGGCTGTCGTAGGCTTGGGCATCCTCCTCCAGGACAAGAATTTTGTACTCCTCTATTATTTGGTACTTCTGCTGGATCCTAACCAGGTCCATTTCTATTTTTGTATATCAAATGTCTTTTACTCGGATCTTCTCTAAGCACCTTTTGGACTTCAGTCGCATCTTCCTCATCAACTAGTTGTAGACCTCTTCTTGTGTTTGGTTTGGTCATCCCTGACCTGGCATCAACGCGAGCCCCTCCCTCTTCGTGGTGAGTCACCTCACCCGGTATGCTAGGAGAGCCCCTCTCTCCCAACTCCTCTGGCAGCGCTGAATTAATAGTTGCTCGCACCATTTTTGCTACTAAAACTTTAAATGCAAAACTTAAAACTAACCTCTAAAATCAAGCTCTTCAGCCTTTACTAGTCAGACAAACCGAGCTTTTCCCTTTTGAATCTTGTACTGAGTGCTGTCCCACTACCCTCTATTTATAGAGTCCACTTTGGCCATTTGAACCAACGTCCCTCTTTAATGCCGCAGATGTTACATCTTTTTAATTACCGTTCAACCGTTATCTCAGTTTTAAAAGCGTCACTTCTCCTCTGCATGACATGTGTGTAGACCCTTAATTTTTTACCCAATCCGATCCAATATGCTTTATTTAGTCCAAAATAATTTTTGTTGTCTAATTGGTCTAAAATAATTTTAATTAAATAGTTTTTGCTTTATTATCTAATTTTTATTAATAAAAAATAAAAATAAACAAATAAAAATAAATAAAAATAAAAATAAAAATCGGAGTCGAAAAAAAAATCGGCAGCGAAAAACAGTCGCACGAGCCCGAGGAAGTTTTGCCCCGCAGGAAAATCCTTGCAAGTGAGCTATTTCGCCCGTAGGAAACTCCTGCGGCAAAATATTCGCCCGCATGAATTTCCTACAGGCGACGTGCCCACAGGCCCAACCGTTCGCCCGCAGGAATTTCCTGTGGGCGAAATAGAAATTCTATTTCGCTCGCAGGAATTTCTTGTGGGCGAAATAGCCGCCCGCAGGAATTTCCTGCTGGCTGGCACGCCCATTGGCCCCAGCCACGGGCCCGGCTGCCGCAGTTTTTGCCAGCGCAAAATTTTTCAACGCAAATTTTTTGAAACCTAATCCAATTAGGTTTTAAATTCTTTTTTTATTAATATTACTTGTCATGTATAATTAGGAATAAACAACCTAAAATCATTATAAATAAGGACCAATAGAACCAAATTGAGGAGGAAAAAAAGAGGCAGTAGCTTGATTTTTTTGAAACCAAATCAGTGAAGGAAAAGGGAAACTCAATTCAAGTGATTTTTAAAAGCAGCAGCAGCACAAATTAAGAATTCAAAGGCAACAAAGGCTTGTCTTTGGAGCTAGTTCATCCAAGAAGAATTGTTTTTGGAGGAATCAACAAAAGAAGGTATGTTAAATTCTTTTTGATTAATGTTACACAGTAGCAAATCTATAAAATTTAAGTTTTTTTAAATCAAAAATCTTAGAGCTTTAATTTAATTTTTCCAAGATTAAAACACTAATACATTACTTTATTTTCCAAAAAGTCTTAAAATTATTATTTTTTGCTTCTTCAAAATCTTAAAACCCTAATTGAACAAATTCTTTAACAAAACCAAAACTTGATTCTATTTCTTTCAAATTTTTAAAATAAGTTCTATTTCATTCAAAAAAGCCTTCAAAAAACATCTTTTCTACTTATAAAAACTTCAATCTGTGTGTTTAAATTCATAAAACCTCATGAAATCATCAAATTGTCTTTTTTAAACCCTAATTCAACAAATCACCCGAGAATCCTAATTTTAAAGCATAAAACCCTAATTCAACTTTTAAACCTAAAATAGTAAACCCTAAACCTTTTAAAACATTAAACCCTAACTTTTTCTAAACTTTAATCCTTTAAAACATAAAAACATAAAAACACAAATATGCTAATTTTACACAGTAGCTTAAAAATACAATTTAAAATCACAAATCAAAGTACTTTAAAGTGTCTAAAACCCTAGTTTCATGATTTCACCATTCAAACCTTAATTTGGTTAATCAAAGAGTCTTACCAACCTTTTAAAACATAAAACCCTAATCTATTTTAATTCCATAAAAAGTCACAGTAGCTTAACTTTAGAATTTCCAAAACCTTAACACATGAGATAAAGAACCCTAAATGGAAATAGTAGCTATACTTGAACTTTTATTTGCTTTATTCAATTCCATACTTGATTATGCTTTGATTTATTTCTTATGCTTTAATTTATTTGAATTCAATACTTGATTTATTTAATTTATCATGGATGGATGTTTATTTTATATCTTGATTAATAGCTTTGATGAATGATTTATTTATGATGAATGATTATTTATTTTTATCAATTAATTTAGATTTCCAAAAGTTGTAAGAGGTATGTTTCCACTTGATGGGTACCTCATTAGTTAAACATCATGTAATTTAATTTGCTTTTCTATTTTAGAACCTATGTAAAGGGCATGTTTCTACCTTTTGGTGGGTGTCCTATTTAGGCATGTGATGTAAAGACATGTTTCCATCCTTGGATGGGTGTCCATTTATTTACTTTGTTTGGACATTGCTTTGATTTTAATATAATGATGCTTTCTTTTTATTGTGTGTAATATGGATAATGTTATTATACTTAAGAATTTTATAATATTAAGACTTGTAAAGGAGGCTGGTTCCAATGAACCGGGCGTTGTGGGGGTGCTGGGCCATTTCTCACCTTCCCCACACGTACCCAACTTTCCGAACCCATTAGGGGGTTGGGGATTCCTTAATCGAGTCATCCACCCCTTTCTTTTTTCCTGGCCCGTCCGGGTGGCGACTCCATTTTCTCCGAACTTAGGTCTGTGTTCTCTAAGGCCCCGAGCCTAAACGGTGCCGAAGTCGCAAGAACCATTCCACCGGGAGTGGGGTCAAAAATTCCCGCTCACAATGTGTCCTCCTGAAATCTTCACCGACTCCTTGGCATAAATGCCAAGACTTCTTAGGAGAGTATACTTCTGAACTATTATCAGTTTCTCTCACTTCTTGAGCTTATCAAGCTCATAGTTCTCGAGCTCCTTGAGCTCTACCTTGTGCCTCTCAATTTCTCTTTAGCTCTTGTCAAGATCATCTTCTCTGTCACAAGTCTCAGTTTGACATGGATGTCAAAAGACCACCTCCTTCTAAGAATCTTAACCAACTCTCCTTGGCATAACTACCATCACTACTCCTGGAAATCGAACCTAGCCCCTCTAGTTGTGCAAACTCTACTTTGTATTTCTCAGCTTCTCTGTAGCTTCGACTGAGGTTGGTTTGACCTCTAGGTAATAGATTTGAGTTTAACATAAATGTCAACTGACCGAGGGGGGGGGACTAGTGATAGTGCTATCGCTTCTCTAGCTCCTGTGTCGAGTTTTTCACAAGTTCCATGTGAGTTCGTACAACCTCTTTGTATTATGAATCAACATAGTTATCCGAGCTCATCCGAGCTCCCTTTATGTGGCATTTTTGCATCAAATATAAATGTCAGATGACTTGAGAGGGGTCTAGTGATACTACCCCTCCTTTAATGAAGCTCATGGACTGAGCTCCATGATCAGTTGTCCCTTAGGCAGGCTCTCAAGAAGACTCAACCTCAGCTATGGGCACCCCTATCCTACTGAGCTACCTGGACATTCTCTGACACAGCAGGCACATAATCCCGATGTGGCAGGTGCACCATCCCAACATTTCAAATATTCTCTAACACATACAAGTTTTATCCCCCATGTACAATCTATATATAAGGGCAGACCCCCACATGTATGACATCTTCTCTACTCTTCTCTACACAATTACTCTTTTTATGCTCAGACGGACCGAGCCTGATTTAGGCATCGAAGCCTCCCCCGTGGTGTAATGGTCAAGATGTTAAACAGGGACGTTTTGACTAATAATGAAAACTTGATAGTGTACAGTGACCAAAGTATTATGGATAAATGTTATATGTAGAGAAGAGTAAATTGTGTATCTTAAAACTTTACTAAAAAGAGTATTTTTACTGTTTTACGAGATTAAAACTCGATTTAAAATCAACGGTTAAGAATGAGGGTGCACCATAGTTATTATGAGCATTCCCTCACTAGATTAAAAATATTATATATATATATGTATATGTGTAAGTGTGTGGATCATCACCATCTTCACTCCTTTCTTCTTCCTTCTTTCCATGATTTGAATCAAAACTTAAGATTAAGTTGGAAAAGTGGTAATTATCAATAAGGTATGTGCTTTTGATTTATAATTTGCAAAAATAAGAATTTTTATGAGTTTTAATGATTTAATTGAATGTTTGAGTTATGTATAATGATATATTTCTTGAAAATATTGATTAAATAGATTGATGAGTGAAAAAAAACTTTTATATGATGGGTTTTGATCCTTAACTCAACCTTTATGAGAATTGAATGGTTTGATGTTGGTTTTATTCATGGGAAATGATTGAAAGTTTGATTGAGTGAAGTTGTGGTAAAATATTTGATATGAATTCTTTTTCTATCAAAACTTTGAGTTTGATACATTTTGATCTTAGATCTTAAACATGTTTGTGTTTAATGAAGTTAAAAGTGCAGAATACATGATTTTACTCCGAAAATAGTCCCAAAATCAATGCCACGGTCGTGGCAATTGAGTGCCACGACTGTGGGATTGAAAGTGATGCTGTTTCTTCAAAATAATTCGATAAAATAGAGCAAGTTACAATGCCACGACCGTGACCCTTGAAGGCCACGACCGTGGGGGTTTTAAAACAAAGTGGACAGACTTGTTTGCTATCCCACGGTCGTGGGGTTGTGAGGCCATGACCGTGGGGACCTAAATAGTGTTTTTGGCTTGTAATTTGTGATCTACGGGCCTAGTATGAGACTAATATGTGAATAATTGTATTAAAAAGTCATGTGTATGTGTTAAATGCATGAAAAAGAGTGAGAAACTTTAGATAAGTGACAAATATATATCATACTAAATGTTGCTAAGAGTAATGTACCAAGGTCATGGTATAATCAAGTGAAATGATATAAACAAGTTAAATGATATAAACAAGTGCTTATATAAACAAGTGAGTGTTTATATAAACAAGTGTTAATCAATGACATGAGACTAATATATGTATAGTCCATACTTTTGTGTTAATGTGTTAAATGTATGAAAACGAGTGATAAACTTTAGATGCGTGAAACACATATATATCCTACCAAATGTTAATAAGAGTATAGTATCAATGAAAGGAAATAAACAATTTAGTGTAAATTAAAATTAATGAATGGCCCAAATCATACTAAATTTATATCTAGCTTTGGATTGAATGGCTAACCAGAGGATGGATAGCCACAGTGATAGTGGGCACCTCATGCCTTTAATGGACACATTGTGTTATCAGTGATAGTGGGCATAATTGCCATTATAAATTCTTGAGATTGCTATACTAACATGTTATCCAAACCTATGATCTAAGTTTAGTATGTTTAGGCATAATTAATGAAAATATATGTGAACATGATAGTTGAAAGAAATGTAAAATAATATTAAAAGTCAATTACTTGAAATTGAAGTATTGTGTTACAGTGTAAAAGTGAATGGTAATATATATATTAATGCTTATAAGTGAAAGTCCTAATGCACGTAATGGTAATGTAATGCTCAATGTATTGAATTAATCAAAAGATTAAAAGTGTATATAATGCTATGAGATACAAAGTGCTCCAAAGTATATCAAATGATTGAAAGTGTATATCATGATGTGAGATACAAAGTGATAAGTACATAATTGATGATATTTTATTCCTATTTCTTAATATGATTATTATCCAATTGAGTTTAATTTGTTTGTTCAAAGTGTATTTTAAGGTTAATTCCAGGAATTCTCTGTAATTTGAGGCTTATGGTCATTTCGGAGGAATTACGGATGAAAGTAGAAGAAAAGAGCAAAATTCATCAATGGACACGCCTAGGAACACGGGCGTGTCGATAGACGTGCCCTTGATACTGCATTCAAAAGCATTGACATGCCCAGTGACATGGGCGTGTCCCTAGACGTGCCTTATATTCAGACACACAGTAGCTGTGACACGCCAAGTGACATGGGCGTGTCACTGGACGTGTCCTATATACAGAATCACAGTGCCTATGACACGCCTAGTGACATGGGCGTGTCAATGGCTTTGTCCCCTATGGAAAAGTTAGATTCTCTGCACTGATTGAGGAACAAGCGGGGGACAAGAACTGTGCTTTTGTCAAAAGAAAGACAAAAGAAAAGAAAAGACTACCAAAATAATGGGAAAGGGAGATGAATCAAAGGAAGGTGGTAGACAATGGATGGGTGTGATGAGTTGGAGGTATGGGTTGGAGATTTGAATGAAAATAAAAAGAGAAGAGCTGGAGAAGGAAGGGAGTTTTTTGGAGAGAGCTTTTGGGACGTTTTTGAAAACAGAGAGCAGAGAAGAGGAGGAGGAGCCAGCTGCTGGAGCAAGGAGAAGGGTCTTGAGCTGAGTTTGTAGAAGGATGCACATCTTGTACAAGCCCTAAACCAAGAATCAAGGATTGAAGTGAAGAAATACAAATTATCTGCCATGGATTGTTTGGTTTCTCTTACTCATTTATCTTGCTCTGTTTTTCTAGTTTTAAATATGAACTAATTCCTTCTCTATCTAGATATTGATGAACCCTAGCTCATTTGTATGAATTGAACAATTATATTCAGTTGAATCATTTGATTGAATTGTTTTATTCTTATGATGCTTGATGTTATTTCCAATTGATAATAGCATGCTTATTGATTGGTTGTTATTTTCATATTATTGACTTGAGAAAGCTTGATATGAATTGAATACTCATAAGGATTGAGGATTGATTGGGGTACTAGAGATAGACCTACAAGATCCTTTGGTTTATAGTTCTTAATGCAAGATCTATTTAATTGTGTTTGAGAAGAGATTCCAGCACTCTACTTAGTGATTAGGGATTAATCCACTCGAGAGGGGTTTTAGTCTAATTTAGAGGAATGCCAACTCAAATCTATTAAATGATTTAACTGAGTTGATTGATCATAAATATTATTGAGGCTAGGCGGATTCAATATCTAGATAGTACTATTAATATTATTATCAATCCTTTTTGCATAGCATTTAATTTCCCTTTATTTTCAGTTATTAATTTAGTTGTTTTTAGTTACAAAGCATCATACAACAATTAATTTGCTAAACAATGATTAAGATTTGCACTAGTACTTGGCCTGGTCCCCAGTGGAATGATAACTCACTCACTACTATATTACTTGGGCGACCCGTGCACTTGCGGTGATTGCTATAGCATAGTTCACGCTCCACCAAGTTTTTGGCGCCGCTGCCGGGGACAACGGTTGCAATATTAGTAATATAATTAAGATTGTTGATTTAGTTTTACTTTTAATCGGTTTTAATATTGGTTCTTGCTGGTCTATTATCATTTTAGGTATTTCTTGTTGTTTATGACCAGATCTAGCTCATCCCAACTACTGGAGTTAGACCCAGAGCTAGAGAGAACGTTGAGAAGAAAGCAAAAGGAAGAAGAGGAGGCAGATCTGGAAGACGCAGAATCAGGAATAAATCTGGAAATAGAACAAGAAGAAGTATTCAAAGTGATGGAAGGAGCTGGACCAAGAACAATGCAGGAGTTTGCTAAGCCCAATTTAAATGGGGTTGAATCTAGTATCCAGAGGCCGACAGTTGCTGCAAACAACTTCGAAATAAAGGCGAATGTAATTCAAATGGTGCAGCAGACTTGTCAATTCGATGGGTTTCCTGATGAAGATCCTAATGCACATATTGAGAATTTTCTGGAGATATGTGACACATTCAAGATAAATAATGTCTCAGATGATGCAATTATACTGAGGTTGTTCCCATTTTCCCTTAGAGATAGACCAAAGAAGTGGCTAAAATCCTTTTCTCCAGGGACTTTTACCACCTGGGGTCAGTTGGCAGAGAAATTCTTAGAGAAATACTTCCCACCATTAAAAACTGCTAAGTTGAGGAATGATATCTCATCCTTTCTGCAGCAAGATGGTGAGACCCTTTATGATGCCTGGGAAAGATTTAAAGATTTGCTGAGAAGGTGTCCTCATCATGGACTTCCACTATGGCTTCAAATTCAAACATTTTACAATGGGTTGAATTACGTAAGTAAGCAATCCATTAATGCAGCAGCCGGTGGTACCATAAACAACAAGACACTTGAACAAGCAAGGGATTTAATTGAAGACATGGCTATCACCAATTATCAGTGGCAAGCCCCAATGGAACAAGGAAAGATGAAGACCATGGGTTCACACCAATTAGATCCGGTGGTGGCTTTGACAGCCCAATTGGAAGCATTGAATAAGAAATTTGATTCTTTGGCTTCTTCTTCTGGGAAAGTAATGCAGGTGATGTCTTGTGAATGGTGTGGGGGTAGACATCAAAGTCAAGATTGCCAAAGTGGCAACATGTTTGCTAGGCAAGAGCAAGTAGATTATTTTGGAAATATGCCAAGGCAACAACAGAATAATCCCTACAGCAACACATACAATCCGGGGTGGAGAAATCATCCAAATTTCTCATGGAATAATCAAAATAATCCAAGACCTCCACCTGGATTCCAGCAGCCCCAACATCAACAAGCTGCCCCTCCAAGAAAGAGTAATTTGGAGGACATGATGGAGAAATTTATAGCAGCTTTTGAAACTAGACTCCAATCAACTGAAACCACCATAAGGAATCTGCAAGCCTCCATTCATAATTTGGAGAATCAGGTGGGGCATATTGCCAAATTGCTCAGTGAGAGACCACAAGGAAGTCTGCCTAGCAACAATGAGGCAAATCCTAAAGAGCAGCTCAAGGCAATTACACTAAGAAGTAGAAAAGAGATCAAGAGCAATATGGTTGAAAAAAGAGAAGAAGTGACAGAGAAAGGGACTGAAGTACAAGAAAAAGAAGACGATCCTCCTATCACTTCGGGAGAGAAAACAAGTGAGAAAGAGAAGTAGCCACAGGAAAGCAGTCCCATACTGAAGGAATATCAACCTAGAGTACCCTATCCGGCAAGATTGAACAAGGACAAGATTGATGCTCAGTCCGGTAAGTTTCTTGAACGTTTTAAACAATTACACATTAATATTCCATTTGCTGAAGCTTTGTCACAGATGTCTAAATATGCTAAATTTTTGAAAGATATCCTTTCTAACAAAAGGAAACTCGAGGAAGTGTCTTTAGTGCAGTTATCTGAAAAGAGTTCAGCAATTTTGCAAAGGAGGTTACCTAAGAAGTTAAAAGATCCAGGTAGTTTCACCATTCCGTGTTTGATAGGTAACCTTGAGGTTAAAAGTGCATTAGCTGATTTCGGGGCTAGCATAAGTTTATGCCCTATAAAATGTTTAAAGAGTTAGGCATTGGTAAACCTAAACCAACACTCATGACCATCCAACTTGCTGATAAGTTAGTAGTCCACCCTCGTGGCATTATAGAAGATGTGTTGGTAAAAGTCGGGGATTTCATTTTCCCCAATGATTTTGTTGTCATTGATATTGATGAGGATGTGGATGTTTCACTTATTCTTGGTAGGCCATTTTTAAATACAGCCCGTGCCCTTATCGATGTTCATGATGGCACCCTAACTTTGAGAGTGGGTGAGAAAGTTATTTTTAGGATACATGATGCCATGAAACATTCACTTTCATTTGATGGGGCGGAATCATGCAATGATGTTATTGAGCATGAGACCGTAAACTGTGTTACTAACATTGTTTCCAAGGATCCCCTTGAGTTGTGTTTATTGCAGGAAACTGTTGAGGGTCAAGAAGCAATGGAGCAGCTTGCTTTTCTTGAAGCAAGCAAATCGTTCAAATGCAGGGCATATGAGACTATTGAGATGCCAAAGGAAGAAAAGCCAAAACCATCGGTGATTGATCCACCCAACTTGGAACTGAAACCTCTTCCAGCTCACCTTGAGTATGGATTTCTGGCATAGAAGAAAAAATTACCAATAATTCTGAGTTCCCACCTATCTTCTGAGCAGAAGGAAAAACTTATCCAGTTGTTGCAGAAATATAAGCAAGTGATAGCTTGGAAGATAGCAGACATCAAAGGTATTAGTCCATCCTATTACACTCACAAGATACTGATGGAGGACGAATTCAAGCCGGTAGTGCAACCACAGAGGAGACTAAACCCAAAGATGAAAGATGTAGTGAAGGCTGAAGTGATAAAACTACTTGATGCAGGGATTATATATCCGATCTCGGATAGTTCTTGGGTGAGCCCAGTCCAGGTAGTACCAAAGAAAGGAGGGATAACTGTGATCCCTAATGAAAATGATGAGCTGATTCCAACAAAAACAGTTACCGGTTGGAGGGTTTGCATTGACTACAGAAAATTGAATGATGCAACTAGAAAGTATCATTTTCCTTTACCCTTTATTGATCAGATGTTGGAGAGGTTATCCGGCCATGAGTATTACTGCTTTTTGGATGGCCTTTCAGGCTATTTCCAAATTCCTATTGCACCGGAAGACCAAGAGAAAACTACATTCACCTGCCCATATGGGACATTTGCATATCGAAGAATGCCATTCGGGTTGTGTAATGCACCTGCAACTTTCCAAAGGTGCATGATAGCAATCTTTGATGATCTTATAGAGGATATTATGGAGGTGTTTATGGATTATTTCTCGGTCTATGGCAGCTTATTTGAAAAATGTTTGGAAAACCTTGAAAGGGTCTTAATGAGATGTGAGGAAACCAATTTGGTGCTTAATTGGGAAAAGTGTCATTTCATGGTTCAAGAGGGAATCATGTTGGGACACAAGATTTCAAGCAAGGGCATTGAGGTGGATCGGGCAAAGGTAGACATAATTGAGAAGCTACCACCACCCACATCTGTGAAAGCCATCAGAAGTTTTCTAGGACATGCGGATTTTTATCGGAGGTTCATTCAAGATTTTTCTAAGATAGCCCGTCCATTGACAAGGCTCCTTGAGAAGGATGTCAATTTTGTTTTTAATGAGGAATGTCTGAGAGCATTCACAACCCTAAAGGAGAAAATGACCTATGCTCCAATCATGGTAGCTCCTAATTGGAATCTACCATTTGAACTAATGTGCGATGCAAGTGACTTTGTAGTAGGAGCAGTCTTGGGTCAACGCAATGAGAAATACTTTCAGCCTATCTACTATGCGAGCAAGACCTTGAACATAGCTCAAGCTAATGACACAACTACAGAGAAAGAGCTGCTCGCTGTGGTGTTTGTTTTTGACAAGTTTATATCATATCTAATCTTGTCTAGAGTGATTGTTTATACAGACCATTCAGCTTTAAGGTATTTATTCGCAAAAGTTGATGCTAAGCCTAGGCTAATCCGATGGGTTTTGTTGTTGCAGGAATTTGACTTGACAATTCAAGACAAGAAGGGAGCCAAAAATCTTGCAGCAAATCACCTTTCTCGCTTGGAGAATCCAACCTTGGAGAGGTTTGAAGAAGGGGACATTGATGATCACTTCCCCGATGAGCAGCTGTACGCCATGGTAAGTGAGGTAAGTAATTTAAATTCTGAAACACCTTAGTTTGCCGACTTTGCTAACTATTTAGCTGTTAGGGAACTTCCTAAGGACTTAAATTATCAAGCAAAGAAGAAATTCTTTTCTGATTTAAAATATTATTTTTGGGAGGATCCCTTTTTGTTTAAGTTATGTAAGGATCACATGATCCGACGATGTGTGGCATGGCCCAAAAAAATGAACATCCTTAGTCAATGCCATGTCGGACCAGCTGGTGGTCATATGGGAGCCAATAGGACTGCTCAAAAGGTACTAGAATCAGGATTTTATTAGCCCACTTTGTTTAAAGATAGCTACGAATTTGTAATTCATTGTGATCGCTGCCAAAGAACTGGAAATATTTCATCTCGTGATGAAATGCCCCAAAATGGGATTTTAGTTTGTGAAATCTTTGATGTGTGATGTATTATGGGACCATTTCCAAATTCTTTTGATAACAAATATATTATGGTAGCTATAGACTATGTATCTAAATGGCCTGAAGCCCAAGCCTTGGCAACCAATGATGCTAGGGTTGTGGTGCAGTTTTTGAAGAAGTTGTTTTCTCGATTTGGTACACAAAAAGCAATTATAAGTGATAGGGGTACTCACTTTTGTAACGCTCAGATTGAGAAAGTTTTCAAAAGATTAGGAGTTACACATAGGTTTGCTACTCCCTATCATCCCCAAACCAGTGGCCAAGTTGAGAACACAAATAGGGAGATTAAACGGATTCTGGAAAAAACTGTTGAGCGATCCCGAAAGGATTGGTCCAAGAAATTGGACAATGCTCTATGGGCTTTTAGAACTGCATTCAAAACTCCCTTGGGCACTACACCATTTAGATTGGTATATGGAAAAGCTTGCCATTTACCTGTTGAAATAGAACATTATGCATATTGGGCAATAAAACAGATTAACCTTGATCTAGCTTGTGCAGGTGAAAGGCACAAATTACAGGTAAACGAACTAGACGAGTGGAGGTTGCAAGCTTATGACAATGCGAGAATGTATAAGGAACGTACCAAGAGATGGCATGATGCTCACATTAAGGAACAGAAAGAGTTTCAAGCAGGAGATCAGGTATTACTGTACAATTCAAGGCTTTGACTCTTTCCAGGTAAGTTGAAATCTCAATGGTCTGGTCCTTTTACTGTCAAGGAAGTTTTCCCTTACGGAGTGGTTGAAATAACCCACCCGGAAAAAGGAGATTTTAAAGTCAATGGGCACAGGCTCAAATATTATTTTGGAGGGGAAATACAGGACTTAAAGGAGGTTTTACACCTCCAAGATTAGAGACATTCACCCGACCGTCCAACTAATACGATGTTAAAGAAGTTCTGGGTGGGAGACAACCCACCGTTTTATGTTTTTGGTTTGTGTCGTCATTTTGTTTTAATTTTATCTTTCTTTTATTGGGTGGTTGTTTGTTTGTTTTGCAGTCATCTGAATTTGTAGAGGAAATTTGATTGTGAGGAGTAAATTGAACACGCCCATGGACACGACCGTGTAAATGGGCGTGTCATTACCTTTTTCAAGCAGTAGCTAGAACACGTCCATGGACACGACCGTGTCTATGAGCGTGTCATTATTTTTTTCAAACAGAAGCTATAACACGCCCAACGACACTCCCGTGTCCATGGGCGTGTCTCAAAAAAAATAAAATAAAAATAAAAATATCCAGTACGCCCTCAGAACACGCCCAGACTAGTGGGCGTGTCGTTTGCATTTTTGTCATAGAATATGTGACACGCCCACAAACACGCCCATGTTGTTGGGCGTGTCGATTGTTATTTCACGCAGTACCTGTGGCACGCCCGGTGACACGGTTGTGTCTTAGAGCGTGTCATGCAAACTGGCTTTTATATTATAGGGCACGCCCAGTGACACGGGCGTGTCAATGGGCGTGCCGACGTCTTTATATATAGAGCAGACGCCATTTTCACGAAAATTTCAAAATTTTCTCTCAATTTTCTCTCGTTTTCTCTCAAATTTTTTGCACTCTCACCGGCGCATTCACACACCCATTCGATTTAGGAGGGATTCTCACTCCCGGCTTGCATAGTTTGCGTGTATTTTCTCATTTTTCCCATTTAAACTACTCGTTCACGCGGATTTGCATTTTTCAGGTACGAGATCTCAACTTTTGCGATTTTTGTTTGTTTTCCTTCATTTTTCTTTCATTTTTCATATACATTCCTTGTATTTTCTTGTGTTTACCTTGAAATTCGAAATGTCATGACTTGTTTGCGTTATTCTGTTGTGTTTTTATTTTTTCATAATTTTTGTGGCATTTGATTAATTATAATTTTCTTCGTTTTGAATTCCATTTTGATTCGGCATATGTTTATTTTTGAAATTGTTTTGAATTATATATTGGTTGTTTCGTTTGTTTGTTTTGAATTACTCGTGATTTTTGGATATATATTATCATTGTGAGGATTGATTTTGTTGTGTGTTTGTGCTGACATTCGGGTTAGTTTATTGCTTTCGGTTAATTGAGAATGTGTTGCTATAGGTGGATTACGTTTGTTTTACATTATCGTTATAATGCCTGCATTTCGGTTAAAATTGTATCATGCTATGCTTTTGTTATTGACAAACCTTTTGATTTGTTTTGTAGATTAACCGAAAATGGGCCCTCGCAAACAATCATCTTCTCAGCTTCCCACCAAGCGGGCACGAGGGGAGGGCAGTTCCAACCAACCTGCTACACGCCCAACTTCTAAATTTATGGCGACACACAAATGCCTCAGATTCTAAAACGCCGAGGAACGAAGGCGATTCAAACTTTTTGGCAATAAAGAATGGTCCGCGCCTCGTGTCTTAGATTGGGAGGCCATAGAACTGGTTAACATTGCAGCAGATGTGAAGGAATTAATTGATCAACCAGGGTGGGGCCAACTATTCTCTATCAACGAGCCCTCATATCGAGAGCTTACACTAAAATTCTACTGCACCTTCCAATTCCAGAAAACCAAGGTTTCCATTACTGAGCCGACGATTAAATTCAGACTGGGAGGGCAGAGATTCAGCATGAGCATTAATGACCTTGGGGTACATCTCGGGTTATATACTGAAGAGGAAGTCCAAACCTTCGATTATCTAAACTCCGAGGTGGATTTTGCTGAGTATGAGGTTGTTCCTCCTCGGATTTGGCAGCACTTTGCACCCAATGCCGATAAATATCAACCAAAGGTTTCTAAGGCATCTAACTTCGATTCTTTCCCATGCCGAGTGGTGCACAATTTATTAGTTCATACTATTATAGCACGGCTGAGCAGTACAGGGGTGGTAACCTTGAGAGATCTGTTTTTCCTACACTACATGGCGCAGAAGACCCGGTGCAATGTCGCCCATGCCATCACCCACTTTTTCTACGAGCAGTCTAAAAAAGGAGCATCAGGTACTTTACATGGTGGCATGTATGTCACAAGACTTGCTAGTCGTTTGGGTGTATAAGATGGATGCCTCCCTATGACAGTGGATGGTATGCCCAAGCTGTTGGGTATGGACACGTTGAAGAGACTGAATAGGGAGAAGGTAGCTGGGCTGCAGGCCACTCCTATGGATTCGGATGTACCGGAGGCAGCTCCTTCTGCTCCTACTTCCGATATATCACCACCTCCAACGTCAGATTATCCGGGTACATCCACCGCTGCTGGACCTTCAGCTGCTGCTGCTGCACCTTCTTCTTCTGCTGGACCTTCTTTTGTCCAGACCCCTGCATTCCGGGATTGGTGCCAGTTAGTTAATGTCGAGTGGGATGATGATAGGAAACCCACAGAATTTGAGCATCAGATTTGTCGGATTGAAGGAAGGATAGGGAATATTGAGCTAAATCAGAATATGATCTTAATCCAGCAGGAAGAGTTACAGCAGCTTTTACAAGACTAGAGAAATTCTTTCCAAGCCCAGCTGGATCACGAGATCTTGAGACGGCAAAGGCTGGAGCAATCCATGTTGGAGTTTTGGCGGTATCAAGGGTTTCACCCTTCGCAACCACCACCTCCACCCTATCAGCCACATGTCGGTGCACCGGCACCTGCACCTGCACCTGCGTCGGAACCTGCACCTCAAATTGATGTTTCCGATGATGAGACCAGCAGTGACTAGCCCACATTTTATTTTTCATTTTAATTTTATTTTTATGTTATTTTTCATTTCTTTGCTTATTTAATATCCTTTTTAGTTTTCTTTCTTTTTAATTGCTTTTGGTCAATTGTTATTTTCTTTAAGAATTATTTTCCTTTGTTTATTTATATCTTAACCTTGTTTTTTTTTTGCATTTTAGAATTTTGTTTTGACACAAACCCTCCTTCACCGCAGTCTTGGCACCGTATTCATATTCATCCACTCATGGGCATGAAAAGGGAAGTTGTTCTCTCTCTACATTATTTCTTGTTTTGCGCACACATCGGGGACAATGTGCATCTTAAGTATGGGGGAGAGGTATACTTTCTTGATTAAATTTCTACTACTTCATTCTTTCTATTTGATTCATTTGTCTCAATTAATGCCTGCTAAGTAAGCTAGATTGTTATGATAAGTGTGACTTGATGTGGTTTCCCTTTATATGTTAAACTAATTTGAGATTTCCTAAATAACAATTTCTTGTTGAGGTTAACTTAGTGATCTTGATCAAATGCTGAGGATCAATTGAAATAGCTACATTTAAGTTGTGGATTGATGGAAATTGGAACATTACTAAAGTTTAAAACCTTCATTACATTTTTGAGCATGATATAATTCCGTAGATTCTTAAGTCGAACTTAGTACGACCCTTAAGTTTCTGACCCTTGAATAATAATAACCAGAACAAATAATTCTAATTAAAGGAGCTTTGAAAATTTTTCCCTGTTCCGCTGATTTTGACTCTCAAATCAAAATAAATGAGTTGGAATCATGAATAGTGCTAGTAGCCATTTGAACGGTGATTCTAGCTGAGTAACCGGGGGTCGGCATCACAAATGTTTACCTTCGCGTCAAAAGGTTAGTATCAGTTCAAACATGTCGGGCTCCTTAAAATATGTATATATATACATATATATATATGTATTCCTAAAAAAAAAATATTTGAGGGTTAGAGAGCTTAAGAGAAAATTCACGTTTTTCGTACTTTGTTCATGACATTTGGATTTGCTGGAATTTTATGCTCAATTTTTTAACTCTGGATTTTTAGGTTTTAGGTATGTGAAATTTTTATTTTGAAACTTCTTAATTCAGCTGTTATGATTGTGAATTATCTTGGTTGAGAAAGTGAGGTTTTCCGATTCTAGCATTGTTAAAACTTTATTTTCCTTTTTGAATATAGAGGGATTCCGTCATTTCTGCTTATTACAGTGATTTAGTTTGCTTGAGGACAAGCAAAAACTCAAGTGTGGGGGAATTTGATAAGTACATAATTGATGATATTTTATTCCTATTTCTCAATATGATTATTATCCAATTGAGTTTAATTTGTTTGTTCAAAGTGTATTTTAAGGTTAATTCCAGGAATTCTCTGTAATTTGAGGCTTATGGTCATTTCGGAGGAATTACGGATGAAAGTAGAAGAAAAGAGCAAAATTCATCAATGGACACGCCCAGGAACACGGGCGTGTCGATAGACGTGCCCTTGATACTGCATTCAGAAACATTGACACGCCTAGTGACATGGGCGTGTCCCTGGACGTGCCTTATATTCAGACTCACAGTAGCTGTGACACGCCCAGTGACATGGGCGTGTCCCTGGACGTGCCTTATATTCAGACTCACAGTAGCTGTGACACGCCCAGTGACATGGGCGTGTCACTGGACATGTCCTATATACAGAATCACAGTGCCTATGACATGCCCAGTGACATGGGCGTGTCAATGGCCGTGTCCCCTATGAAAAAGTTAGATTCTCTGCACTGATTGAGGAATAAGTGGGGGACAAGAACTGTGCTTTTGTCAAAAGAAAGACAAAAGAAAAGAAAAGCCTACCAAAATAATGGGAAAGGGAGATGAATCAAAGGAAGGTGGTAGACAATGGATGGGTGTGATGAGTTGGAGGTATGGGTTGGAGATTTGAATGAAAATAAAAAGAGAAGAGCTGGAGAAGGAAGGGAGTTTTTTGGAGAGAGCTTTTGGGACGTTTTTGAAAACAGAGAGCAGAGAAGAGGAGGAGGAGCTAGCTGCTGGAGCAAGGAGAAGGGTCTTGAGCTGAGTTTGGAGAAGGATGCACATCTTGTACAAGCCCTAAACCAAGAATCAAGGATTGAAGTGAAGAAATACAAATTATCTGCCATGGATTGTTTGGTTTCTCTTACTCATTTATCTTGCTCTGTTTTTCTAGTTTTAAATATGAACTAATTCCTTCTCTATCTAGATATTGATGAACCCTAGCTCATTTGTATGAATTGAACAATTATATTCAGTTGAATCATTTGATTGAGTTGTTTTATTCTTATGATGCTTGATGTTATTTCCAATTAATAATAGCATGCTTATTGATTGGTTGTTATTTTCATATTATTGACTTGAGAAAGCTTGATATGAATTGAATACTCATAAGGGTTGAGGATTGATTGGGGTACTAGAGATAGACCTACAAGATCCTTTGGTTTATAGTTCTTTGTTCTTAATGCAAGATCTATTTAATTGTGTTTGAGAAGAGATTCCAGCACTCTACTTAGTGATTAGGGATTAATCCACTCGAGAGGGGTTTTAGTCTAATTTAGAGGAATGCCAACTTAAATCTATTAAATGATTTAGCTGAGTTGATTGATCATAAATATTATTGAGGTTAGGGGGATTCAATATCTGGATAGTACTATTAATATTATTATCAATCCTTTTTGCATAGCATTTAATTTCCCTTTATTTTCAGTTATTAATTTAGTTGTTTTTAGTTACAAAGCATCACACAACTATTAATTTGCTAAACAACGATTAAGATTTGCACTAGTACTTGGCCTTGTCCCCAGTGGAATGATAACTCACTCACTACTATATTACTTAGGCGACCCGTGCACTTGCGGTGATTGCTATAGCATAGTTCACGCGCCACCACAAAGAACTCTCCAGTATAGTACTAAAATAAAGTGATGAAAAATATAGATTGAATGAAATGATACTAGAAGTGAACTTGAAAAGAAAGACTTATTGAAAAACAAAATAAGTGTATTGTGAACAATGTTATCAAATAAGAAAACAAGTCTTGAATAAACTGCTTCTCAATGAGTCAAGAAGCAATACCGAAAGTATTGTATTATATGATAACTTTATACAGGGATAGCTCTTATTTTGTGTATTCAGCATGGTATATTGACTTATTACTAAAATTAGTTTATATATGGAAATACTTCTTAAAACTAAGTGTTATTAATATATTTTCATAAGTATATTTCTTTAATATAATGTGTGTATACAAGCACCACTAAGCTTTGCTTAGCGTGTTAGAATTGTTTTCTGACACGCAGGTATTAGGACATCGGAGCAAGTTAAGAATAGATGAAATCTTGTGTTTATTGTATTCATAAGTTATAAGGTGTATGTATATAGATACTTCAGTTTAGCTATTTAAGAGCTTGTATAAATTTTGTAAACATAAGAAGATTTATGTATTTAGAGAATGAAGTTTGAGATTCTAGTGAATGAGTATATTGAAAGAAATGTATTGTTTATTTATTTGATTTGATGAACTTATAAAGTTTATCTGATTGATATTGGAGATATTGAAAATTGGTTTAAATATTGAATCTATAAGTGTTGTGATATGCAAATTGTATTATTATTTGAAAATTTTTATTTATGAAAAGAGTTTTCTATGAATTGATTGGAGCGCGAATAGTATATAGAATAACATTCTCTGATAGTTTTTATATAAGAATTGTCAGCGGATGTTACATTTAGTGGTATCAGAGCGTGGTTTAGGCGTTTCTGGCATGTGGAGTAATGGGAGAAGTGAAATATAATTGTCTAAGTTATGTGAAGTGAATAAGTGGATATGTGTTGTGACACAATTGATATTCTATATGTTTATGGTAATAGAATGTTTACTAAGAATTGATTGACAATTCGTAGTGTATTGTTTGGAGTGCACTAAATCTATTTGTGAAAAAGAATGATGTGAAAAGAAAACAAGATATGAGTAGTGAAAGAGATATGTCAAAGTAACACAGTGAAAGTGTAATAATTTATTGAAATTTGAGGAATGAATTATGACAGAGAGATAAATTTCGAGCATGAAATTTTTTACGAGAATGAGAATTGTCATGTTGTACAACATTAAGTATTGATGTTCTACATTAAGTGAGTGAATATATGAGTGTCAAAGTGGAGTGATTATAATATGAGTGTATTTGAAATTGATAGTGCTAAGGTTAAATAAGCCTTAATAAGAGTAATATTAAATCTTAGTATGGATAATATCTGTATAGTGGAAAAAGATTTCGAAGAGGTAAGAAATTATGAAAATACCCTTATAGCTCGAAATGAATTTGAGCTATACTTTGAATGTGAAATATGAATAATGGAGTTTTAAAGTATCAAAAGTAATTGTTTTTATAATGTTTCAACGTTAAGGATTGAAGTGATAGTTAAATGAAAGTACGTGAATGCATCAAAACTATTGTATAAGTGAGTATATTGGATAAAAGTCCTAAAACTTATGTAAAGATTTCTAGTGTCTTCTATTGTCTTCTAAAATGTCATCAAAACAAAAGATTGAAATGAAAAGTAATGTAAAAGTATTGATAAAGAGGCTAGTGTTTGAATACCACTTAGTGTGCTATTTATTGAAATGATCGTGATTTTTATTATGAAAAGAGATTTGTGAATTAATAAAACACCATTACTTGTGAAAGATATGGTGTATTAAATAATTGTGAAAAATATGAGTATAAAACTTTATTTCTATGATAGTAAAATTCTTCGTGCAATATGTAAATGTGTAGCTATATCTTATTTATCTGGAACAATGATTCAATCTATCATTGAATCATTTATGAGTTAATATAAAGTTGTGAAAAGGGTTATGGAAATTGAGATTTGAATTTGATTATGCCTTGAAGAGTTGGATTTTGTTTCCTTAAAGTGTATGAGTTGCATTCTTCATAACTTATTGATTAAATCATGAAAAGAAATTCTAGTGGTGATATGCATGATTATTTGTATAGTCATGCATATGCTTGTGTAAATTTCTATTCTTCAAACTTTGAGAAGAAATTCCAATATTGAGCTGCATGATCATTCATATGGACATGTATATATTTATGCCCTTAAAATTGTGAAAGGTAATTTTAGTAGAGACATGTAAGACCATTCATATGGATATGTATTTGTTTATACATATTTCTACCTTCTTATTCCTTCACAAAGTAGGGTTTATGGTAGAGAGTTATTGAATACATCTGAAACATAATTAGAATTGATTGCTTATAAGATTGAAATGAAATCAATTCATTAAATGATGAAATTTAGATGTGAAGAAAACGTGAGAAAAGTATAGATAAATGTAATTAGATATGTGAAAGAAGTGTAAAGGTAGAGAAAAGACAAGTACAAGTGATTAGTGGATTTAACATCTTCATGATGAAATAAGATAATTTCCGAAGTAAAGTGAAAAGAATGATGTATTGATAAATCAATAAGGATTGTACATAATGTGAAGAGCAAGTTAAAGAAACTAAAGAGGTATATACAAATTGATTGAGTAATGAAAGCAAGAATGTGAGAATTACATATTGTGTATTTATAAAATACGTGATTGTAATATTATTTGGTGAGTAAAGCCAAGGTATAGATTATATATATAGAAGTGTTAAAGAATTACTTAATACTGATTGATAATAGAAAGAAAGGAATTGATAATGTAAAACGAAAAGAATGTAGTGAGATGTGAAGGTAATGAACCCTTCTAGTGACATGATGTATGGTAGAACAAGTTAGTAATATATACATATATGTGTGTGTGTGTGTGAATGTGTGTATGAGACATAGAGAATAAAGTGTAAATGTACATGTACTCTTAAAGTGAAAGAATAGTGATAAATTCTTAATATGTTAAGACAAGAATGAAACAAGTAAAGAGTGGAAATCTTTGTAGATTTCAATATTTCAGTGGACACATGGAAATGATTTGAAAAGATATAGATTGATGAAGAAATAAAATCATTCGAACTAATCAAAAACAAGTATAATGTGTTCATATGATAAATGTGTTTGAAATGATTGTTTATATCTTATACATTTACAGTAAGAAACAAACATTTCAAAGAGAAAGTGTTATATTTCACAGTATAGTATAATTGACAATACTTTGTACCATTGAAAGAAATGATACTGATTTTAAATCTAGTTTCTGGATTAGCTAAAGGGTAAATATTCAAAGTGATAGTGGGCATTTTATGCCATATTGACAGTGGGCACTCTGTGCCATAGAGGACACTTATGTTCCATATCAAAAGTGGGCACTTTGTGCCATAGAGGACATTGTTTTTTATATATGTCCCAGTGATATTGGCATCTATGCCATCAGTGGACGATTTTGCGCCATAGCGAACCTTTGGTTCCTTTCTCTCAGTGGTCACTTCGTCACATCATATACAATGGGCATTCATGCCATAGTGGGCCTTTGGCCATATTGATACAGTGGGCATTTACTTGTCATCAGTGACCCGCTATCCGGAACTAGGATTTAATGTTCAGTATATAAAAGAAAGAACGAGATATATATATATATATATATAACAGTGGAATGTAATGATACACATTATAGAAAAAAAATCTAAAGAGGAATAAAGGCAAATCCAAAATTGCACTTGAAAAGTGTAAGTGTGTAGAGTTGAATACTCTTCTACAGTTCTATAATAAGATTATTCTGAAAGTATTATATTGATTGATATCAGATAGAAAGAAATGTTATATAAGTTAATAAAATCATTGATTTTATGTGACATGTGAGATTATTTAAAAAGTAAATAGCTTATTGCTATAGTATGTAAATTTCGAGGACGAAATTTCTTTAGTGGGGGAGAATTGTAATGGTCAAGATGTTAAACAAGGACGTTTTGACTAATAATGAAAACTTGATAGTGTACAGTGACCAAAGTATTATGGATAAATGTTATATGTAGAGAAGAGTAAATTGTGTATCTTAAAACTTTACTGAAAAGAGTATTTTTACTGTTTTGAGATTAAAACTCGATTTAAAATCAACGGTTAAGAATGAGGGTGCACCATAGTTATTATGAGCATTCCCTCACTAGATTAAAAATATTATATATATATGTATATGTGTAAGTGTGTGAAAATTTCTGATTTCCTTCTTCTCTCCACGCCATCATCACTATCTTCACTCCTTTCTTCTTCCTTCTTTCCATGATTTGAATCAAAACTTAAGATTAAGTTGGAAAAGCGGTAATTATCAACAAGGTATGTGCTTTTGATTTATACATTGCAAAAATAAGAATTTTTATGAGTTTTAATGATTTAATTGAATGATTGAGTTATGTATAATGATATATTTCTTGAAAGTATTGATTAAATAGATTGATGAGTGAAAAAAAACTTTTATATGATGGGTTTTGATCCTTAACTCAACCTTTATGAGAATTGAATGGTTTGATGTTGGTTTTATTCATGGGAAATGATTGAAAGTTTGATTGAGCGAAGTTGTGGTAAAATATTTGATATGAATTCTTTTTCTATTAAAACTTTGAGTTTGATACATTTTGATATTAGATCTTAAACATGTTTGTGTTTAATGAAGTTAAAAGTGCAGAATACATGATTTTACTCCAAAAACAGTCACAAAATTAATGCCACGGTCGTGGCAATTGAGTGCCACGACCGTGGGATTAAAAGTGATGTTGTTTCTTCAAAAAAATTCGATAAAACAGAGCAAGTTACAATGTCACGACCATGGCCCTTGAAGGCCACGGCCATGGGGGTTTTAAAACAAAGTGGACAGACTCGTTTGCTATCCCATGGTCGTGGGGTTGTGAGGCCACGACCGTCCCCACGACCGTGGGGACCTAAATAGTATTTTTGGCTTGTAATTTGTGATCTACGGGCCTAGTATAAGACTAATATGTGAATAATTATATTAAAAAGTCATGTGTATGTGTTAAATGCATGAAAAAGAGTGAGAAACTTTAGATAAGTGACAAATATATATCATACTAAATGTTGCTAAGAGTAATGTACCAAGGTCATGGTATAATCAAGTGAAATGATATAAACAAGTGAAATGATATAAACAAATGCTTATATAAACAAGTGAGTGTTTATATAAACAAGTGTTAATCAATGACATGAGACTAATATGTGTATAGTCCATACTTTTGTGTTAATGTGTTAAATGTATGAAAACGAGTGATAAACTTTAGATACGTGACACACATATATATCCTACCAAATGTTGATAAGAGTATAGTATCAATTAAAGAAAATAAACAATTTAGTGTTCATCAAAATTAATGAATTGCCCAAATCATACTAAATTTATATCTAGCTTTGGATTGAATGGCTAACCAGAGGATGGATAGCTACAGTGATAGTGGGCACCTCATGCCTTTAATGGACACATTGTGTTATCAGTGATAGTGGGCATAATTGCCATTATAAATTCTTGAGATTGCTATACTAACATATTATCCAAACCTATGATCTAAGTTTAGTATGTTTGGGCATAATTAATGAAAATATATGTGAACATGATAGTTGAAAGAAATGTAAAATAATATTATAAGTCAATTACTTGAAATTGAAGTATTGTGTTACAGTGTAAAAGTGAATGGTAATATATATATTAATGCTTACAAGTGAAAGTCCTAATGCACGTAATGGTAATGTTATGCTCAATGTATTGAATTAATCAAAAGATTAAAAGTGTATATAATGCCATGAGATACAAAGTGCTCCAAAGTATATCAAATGATTGAAAGTGTATATCATGATGTGAGATACAAAGAACTCTCAAGTATAGTACTAAAATGAAGTGATGAAAAATATAGATTGAATGAAATGATACTAGAAGTGAACTTGAAAAGAAAGACTTATTGAAAAACAAAATAAGTGTATTGTGAACAATGTTATCAAATAAGAAAACAAGTCTTGAATAAACTACTTCTGAATGAGACAAGAGGCAATACCGAAAATATTGTATTATATGATAACTTTATACAGGGATAGCTCTTATTTTGTGAATTCAGCATGGTATATTGACTTATTACTAAAATTAGTTTATATATGGAAATACTTCTTAAAACTAAGTGTTATTAATATATTTTCATAAGTATATTTCTTTAATATAATGTGTGTATACAAGCACCACTAAGCTTTGCTTAGCGTGTTAGAATTGTTTTCTGACACGCAGGTATCAGGACATCGGAGCAAGTTAAGAATAGATGAAGATCTTGTGTTTATTGTATTCATAAGTTATAAGGTGTATGTATATAGATACTTCAGTTTAGCTATTTAAGAGCTTGTATAAATTTTGTAAACATAAGAAGATTTATGTATTTAGAGAATGAAGTTTGAGATTCTAGTGAATGAGTATATTGAAAGAAATGTATTGTTTATTTATTTGATTTGATGAACATATAAAGTTTATCTGATCGATATTAGAGATATTGGAAATTAGTTTAAATATTGGATCTATAAGTGTTGTGATATGCAAATTGTATTATTATATGAAAAAATTTATTTATGAAAAGAGTTTTCTATGAATTGATTGGAGAGCGAATAGTATATCGAATAACATTTTCTGATAGTTTTTATATAAGAATTGTCAGCGGATGTTACACGTGGAGCTTGATCTGCCTCTCTCTCTTGTCTTGCAGGTAGGAGCCCGAGCACAAGCAATGCTCGAGTGATACTACCCCTCCCATAGGTTAAAGGAGTGATACTACCCGTCCTTTAACCGAGCTCATGAAGCGAGCTCCATGACTGGCTATCCCTTAGGCGGGCTCTTAAAAAGACTCAACCTTGGCTCTGGGCATCTCTGTCCTACAAGCTCCCTGGACATTCTCTGACACAGTAGACGTATAGTCCCGATGTGGCAGGCGCACCATCGTGACATTCCAAATATTCTCTAACATATACAGGTTTTGTCCCCCTTGTACCATCTATATATAGGGGCAAACCCCCTACAGATATGACATCTTCTCTACTTTTCTCTACACAATTACTCTTCTTATGCTCATACAGACCGAGGCTGACTTAGGCATCAGAGCCTCTCCCGCGGACAATGCCCACAGACAA
Organism: Garcia nutans; assembly: GCA_947685225.1. Classification (NCBI taxonomy): domain Eukaryota; kingdom Viridiplantae; phylum Streptophyta; class Magnoliopsida; order Malpighiales; family Euphorbiaceae; genus Garcia; species Garcia nutans. The sequence continues at coordinate 29,581,624 of CANTUV010000039.1, read as the reverse complement.
TGCCCAAGCCAGAGCTTAATGAGCTAGGATGAGCCCCCTAAGGTAGCCCCAACATCAATGAGGATGTGTAGGATTTAGAGTGTTTAATACGTTTTAGGGCTACAATCCTCTTTGCACTTGTAGGCCACTCTTCTGCTGATGACCGTTTCTCTTTTAGGAGTTTGTTTCAAGAAATATTGCTTGTATTGCTTGAGGGTGTTGGTGTTCATATGAGTTTCTACCTTGTTTACTCAAGACTTTGTTGTAAGCTTTCTCTGTTTTAATGAACTTTCATCTTCTGATAAAAACAAATCAACCTAACTAACTCTTGGAGTTTTTGACTCATCAATTGTCACGCATTATAATAAATTTACATTCACTTTATTGAAATGATAAAAGACAAATCAACCATGTTAAAATTAAAAAAAAAATGGTATATGAAAAAAATTATTCTTTATAATTTGACTTCAAAATATTTCTAACTAGTCAAGTTAACTCTTAGAATTTTCTTTTATTATTATTATTATTATTATTGTTATTAATTATTATTATTATTATTATTATTATTATTATTATTATTATTATTATTATTATTATTATTTGGCTAAAAGGGTTTGGAAGTGTTTAATTGCTACATTCAAGGGCAATTAAGAAATGAATATAAATGAATTTCTCAAAAAAAAAAAAATGCAAAATTGCCCTGAACAGAAGTGCTTAAAGGGTGATATAATATTAATATATAATCAAAAACTTTTAAACACCATTGCTTTTGATTTTTTTTCCTTTTTTAGTGCAGTAAAACTTACTTTTCATCAAACCAGACCTCACCCAAATTGTAAACAGCTCCTATGGACAGGTCTACCAACCAGGCAACCAAGCTACTCATGGTTATTAAATTTTCAATTCGCAGAGTGTTGGCGCCAACGGAGAATCAATTGAAAATTGAAAATTTAGAGGGCTTGAAATTGAAATTTAGATGGCAGCACTCAAGCTAAGGCTTCGTCGAGCCATAGACTCGTTATACAATTATGGTCCTGCAACTCATGAATCCTATACTCGTCTCGCTCTTGATTGCTTTAGAGCCAATGATGTCGATCAAGCCAAAAGATTGCAAACTCATATGGATCTTCACTTTTACCAGCCAAGCGATAGTTTCCTTCAAAATCGTCTTCTTCATTTGTATGATAAATCGGGTAATATCTCTAATGCTCAAGACCTGTTTGATAAAATGCCCCACAGAGACTGTTTCTCCTGGAATGCGATGCTTTCTTTGTATGCAAAAGAAGGGTTGATTGAGGATTTATGGGCTGTCTTTGATAACATGCCTTCTCGTGATTCTGTGTCTTATAATACAGTGATTTCAGGTTTCACCAAAAATGGATGTGCAAGGCAGGCAGTGGAGGCTTTTGTGAAAATGCAAAATGATGGGCTTAAGCCTACAGAGTATACCTATGTGAGTGTTTTGAATGCATGCACACAATTGTTGGATTTGAGGAGAGGAAAGCAAATTCATGGTAGGATCCTTATTCGAAACTTGGGTGTCAGTGTGTTTATATGGAATGCTTTAACTGACTTGTATGCTAAATGTGGTAAGATTGATCAGGCTAGGCGGTTGTTTGATAGATTGGAGAATAAGAATGTGGTGTCATGGAATTCGATGATTTCTGGATACTTGAAAAATGGACTGTATGAAAAAGGAATAGACTTGTTTCATGAGATGCGGGCACTAGGTTTGAGGTATGACCAACATACGGTTTCAAATGTTCTATGTGCATATTTTCAAGGTGGATTTATTGATGAGGCAGGCAAGGTGTTCAATGAGATTAGAGAAAAAGATAAGTTTTATTGGACAACAATGATAGTGGGTTTTGCACAGAATGGAAAAGAAGAGGATGCTTTAATGTTGTTCAATGAGATGTTATTAGCTAATGTAAGGCCAGATAGTTATACTTTCTCAAGTGTGGTTAGTTCCTGTGCCAAATTAGCCTCTTTGTTTCATGGTCAGGCTGTTCATGGTAAAGCATTACGTATGGGAGTGGATGACTATTTACTTGTGTCCAGTGCACTTGTTGATCTGTACTGCAAATGTGGAGTCACTAATGATGCTTGGCTTGTATTTAGTATAATGCCAACTAGAAATGTGGTTTCTTGGAATGCCATGATTGGAGGTTATGCACAAAATGGAAAAGATTTAGAGGCTTTGGCCCTTTATGAAAAAATGTTGCGAGAAGACATGAAACCCGATAGTGTTACTTTTGTGGGAGTACTGTCTGCTTGTATCCATGCTGGTTTAGTTGATGAAGGGAAGAAATATTTTGACTCAATGAGTAAACTGCACGGATTGGCGCCTACTTTGGATCACTTTGCATGCATGATCAATATTCTCGGACGCTCAGGATATATGGACAAAGCAATTGACCTCATTACTAGTATGCCCATGAGCCAAATTCCTTAATTTGGTCCTCTGTTTTGTGCAGTGAAGGGCTACATCAAGCATGGAGAGATGGCAGCTAGCCACCTATTTGAATTGGACCCACTCAACGCTGGACCTTACATAATGTTGTCCAATATGTATGATGCTTGTGGAAGGTGGGATGATGTTGCATATACAAGATCTCTGATGAAAACTAAGAATATTAAAAAATTTGCAGCCTACAGTTGGATTGAGATTGACAATGAAGTTCACAAATTTGTAGCAGATGATCATACTCATCCGAATACAAAGTCAATCTATGAAGAGCTCAATGGATTGATAAGGAAACTGCAGAAAGTTGGGTTTAGCCCTAACACAAACTTGGTTTTGCATGATGTTGGGGAGGAGGAGAAACGTGAATCCATTTATTACCACAGTGAAAAACTTGCTCTTGCAGTTGGATTGATCAAAAAGCATCATGGACCCATAAGGATTATAAAGAATATTCGTAGTTGTGGAGACTGCCATGTTTTTATGAAGTTTGTATCTAAAATTACAGAAAGGCCAATCAGTCTGAGAGATTCAAACCGATTCCATCATTTTGTAGCAGGAAAGTGCTCCTGTAATGATTATTGGTGACTTCAAGGTTAGTTACCATCTTCAATTTTCTAGGCTATACTGGTGACATGAAGTACCAAGTAATGATTATGTTAAGTCAAAATATCATTCCATATCATAGATATAGATCTTAACAAAATGTTTAATCTCAGTTGTCCATTTGCTAACAAACTATTCTCATGCTTAAGTTTTGGTGTCTGTTATAGCAGGCTTCATTATTCTAGTTTAAATTCAATTTCTTCTTTTTGGAACATTTTACTCCGTGAAATTTTGAAACATCCTCTTGACTCTCAAAAGCTGAAACAACTGAAACACCTCCCTCCACTTTCACGTCACCTCCAACAATGAAAATCCAAGTACATTCGCTTCCAGCATTTCTTCTCACTTTGCAAAGTATTCATAGACACCTAGCAAAAAACAAATACAGAGGTAGGGAGAAAGTGAGAAACCTTTTCCTTCTTATTCCTTCTTCATTTTTTTTGGGCATTGCCGTCAATAATTTTGATTTTGCTATTTTAAATATATTACTCTTCTTTTATTTATGATAGAATTTGAAGCCTGCCATCTAATTGTTTGATTTCATATTTTGGAAAATAATTTTGTTTAAAAACTATTTCAATTTTTTGGAATTGGATCTATACTGTAGGGGACTTGTGACAACAAGAGAGTGGACACGCTGATCTGAGGTATTGTTTATCGTTTTAATTTTAATTACGGTTGAAATAATTTTATTCATTTGAATTTTTTTTGTTCATTATAAATCTTTTTTTAGCCTAATTAAAATTTTGTTATTATTTAGTTTTTATGATCCATAGCCAATGCCTTATGTTCTCCCTTCTTTTTGTAATTCTGAGTATAACGATTCTTTTGCTCCAAATGTCACCCTAACACTGATAATCATGGATTACTATTATTAGGTAGGCTTTTATTGCTTCACAAGCAGCAGTAGAGGAGGCAAAGGCTCGTCTTGATTTAAAGGGTTTACTTTTGGTTAAGTTTAGGTGATGAGGTACTTTCTTTGCATGTTCTTCTCTCTCTCTCTCTCTTTCTCTCTCTCTATATATATACATATATATATATATATATATATATATATTACTAGAATACTAGAATTTCCTTTTCTAATTTGATGGTTTAAGTTTTTTTCCCTATTCGGTCAACCACGTGCTTTCAATATCTTTTTTTTTTAAAGCTTTCCATTTGGCTTGGAAACGTATTTTATATATTTTGCTCTCAACATTTTTTCCAATTTCAACAATAAGGGACTGAATGATTGTTTACGCTGCAAGTCTCATCCCTGAAAATTCACTTGGAGAATATCAGTTCTAGCCCAAGCAAGACACTAATTTTGATAGTACATGGCATATGGAGTATTGATTGCATTTATTTTCACATTGTGTTGCATTATTTTCTAGAAATTGTTTAAATGGTAATTGAGATTGTGCGAGGAATTCCAATGAGTTTGTATTTTGGACGAGTGGGGAAAATTACAAACTTTTTGTTGTGTTTGGATAATCATTATGAATTATCTAGTTCATCACTGTTTATGAAATGTTTATTTTCTGACATACTCTAGTTATGAAGTGTACAAATATGTTTCCCTTGCATTCTGGGGAATTACATGTCATTAATGTGCAACAGGTCGGTGATGGAACCAGTATAGTGGTTCTACTTGCAGCAGAGTTTTTGAAGGAGCAAACGTTTTGTAGATGGAATCCACTCTTACATTTTAATGCAAAGTTATGGAACTTTCTGGTATTTGGTATGAACATAGAAGAAAAAACTGTAGAAGAAGAAAGAAAATGTGATGCCACAATGGTTCTTTCAACTTTATTGGTGGGAGGAACTTTGCTCAAATTGTTGTGGATACTGTCATTGCAATTGCGAACGAGGGTAGGCAAATATTATTGCATCTTCGCATCCATAAGAATCGGGGAGCATAAAATAAGGGAGCCACTAAGATTGGAAAGAGAAAAAAGATATCAATGGGTGCTCTTGTTTTGTTGTAAGTATCTTTATCTGGATTCCAGAGGGTAATAAAGAAGGTATTTGCGCTCATTTAGCTATGTTTGACGTTGCTTTTGTCTTATTATGGAAACTATTATCATAGCAAATTTCATTGTTTCAAAAACCACTTTGGCCTGTAAATTTTACCTTCAATGTATTTTTCTTTGGAAAGAAATTTTTATCAATGGCTTTATATTAATTCCCATTTGATTTTTGGCTAATTAATTTGGACCAATTCTAAAATGCATTACATTTCAACTTTTATTCATAGCAGTGGTATGCAAAGAATCTTTCTTTATTATAATTTTTATTCATATTCATGAGGTGTTTGCATTTTGAGAATGTACCACAAAACCATAATTTCTACAATCCCCAAAACTTCAAGCTGAGGTGGTATTGTGCAGCAAAGTTTGGAGCTGCTGCTTTTACCTGAAATTCTGCCATCCTTGTTTTCATGAAAACACGTCAATGAACACAGGATATCAATACCCAATGTTTGATTCACTTGTATAGTTGCAATTGAGGATATTTTGATTGCAATTGAGCATATTTTAATTTATTTTTTCCCTTCTTGTTGGTGGGGCTAGTTTCATTTGTTTTCTGGGGCAACAAACAATACTGGTTGGTTAGCTTTAGTAATTTAACTAGATTTCTGAAGTTGCTATGTGATAACTGAATTGATGTACTGTTTGAAAAATACACTAGTTATATTGTGTTTATTTATTTAATTTACTGTTCTTATATATTACTAGGAGGGGGTTAATCTCTTGTGATTGCGATTTAGGTAAGGGCATGCCAGCTGAGCTTTGACATATGCCTAAAATATTTTATTCCTCGAGGTAAGGGGGCTATTTCAAAAGTGAACAACATTCATTGCATAACTCTGTGGGGTAGGGTTCTTCATGGCATAATTTGTATTGTCTAATGAATAATTTTTTTAGGTGTTGTTTCATGTTTGGCAATCAAGATTGATGACTCATTTCCATTCCTCTGTTTCTTTCTTAGACCTGGTGCCCATATGGGAATGGAAATCTGTTAAAAAATTATTTACAAAAATAAAAGGTTGGGGGCATAATAGGTTTAAATAGAAGTGGGGGAGGGGAGCAATGTTTGTTTATTGCACAGCACTGTGGCAAATTTATGTATTCCACCAAGGTGGAATAGCCAAATTCCTGAAGTTCTACAATTACACGATCTAGTCTAGGATCAGAAAGAAATTCAATTGAGAGCTATCTGCAAGATAGCTTTTTCGGAACTTCATATTCAGTTCTACTGTTATGTTTGGCAACCATTGAAGTATTTATATTTGATCATGTTAGATGCAAGAAAATGCATCCATTTTTGCTGTTTTATTTAACTTTTTAGGCTAAATGTTTGTATTTTTCTTTCACCACAGTATTATGCATTTCTTGCATTGGTTCATTTGTAGTTTGAACTTCTACTCGTTCATTTCTATAGATGGATTCTTACTATATTTTCCTGAATGCAGATGATGCTATGTGCTACCTACATCATAAGCCCTGTAGACACTATCCGAAAAGGTGACTTTGTTACTAAAGCTTTTTATTGAATTATTTTATTTGGTATCATTACATATCAGATCAAAGTAATTTGACCAACTATTAAATCATTGCAGCAATTGTGGGTATAGACATAGTTGGTCTATTGGATGATTTTCTTATAGCAATTGTTGGCTTTCTATTTTGTAGTTTTAAAAGAATAATATTTGGAGTCCATTTGTAACTAAAACATGCGATGGCTCTTGAACGACTATACTTGCCCTATAAAATATGCTTTTGTATAGTTTTCTTTTTCCTTTTACCTTTTTTGTTAAAAAATCCCTGCTAGTACAAGTTTTCACCTATGGAATAAAGGAGTGTAGCAGCTGTTATTGTTTCAATTTTGATGATGTTGTATTGCTGGATTTCTTGACGTTATAATGCTTTGATCAGTTCACGTAGCTATAGTGATAACTTTTCTTTAGTTAAGTTAATTGAAATAATAAATAAATGAGAAATATTATTATTTTTTTCTAATTAAGTTAATGACAATCCAATATAAATGAATGATGTATTTTTAGTAGAATAGGAATAACAATCAATTTCATATAAATGCCTGTAGAAAAGACGTCTGCACTTGCTTGTTTGATCTTTCTAAATGTCTAAATTAGTGGGTGCTCATACCTTCCCACATTTAAATTTTGATAATTAGTAATGTGTTTAATTTTTGTTATATTATTAATATATATTAGGTATCCACAGTTAAATATATCAGTGAAATAGAATATTTTATTAGGTACAGACAGGAGTGACAACAGGTTATTGGTTAAAATTATGGATATTTATAAAATCAACTTAAAAAGCAAATTTATTTTAAAAAATATGGAAACTAAAAAAAATCAATTTTATAATACGGTAAAAAATTCCCAGCCTATAGGCTCAATAAAAGCCATGGACTTTTTTAGCTATTGATGATCCATCTGCAAAATTACCGCCAAAAGTTTCAATAGGTTTATTTCGCCTGTAATTTTTTTAAAAATTTATTCTCTCATCTTTAATTTTGCTTTTGGTTTGTTTGTAAATATTTTAATTTTTGTATTTTGATTTATGTTTTGAATTTGAACTGTAATGATTGGGAGTCTTATTTTATTCTTCAATTTAAATGCTAGTGTATGTTCGATAAAATAAAGATTTATTTTTTAATTTTTCAGCTATCTATTATATTAATAGATTGGTAGGCAATGATTGCTTTGTATATTAGTTGCCAACAAGCTATCTATTTGGATTTTTTTAATATAAAAATAACATCGAAGCAACAACTTTTTGATATTATTAGAAAAGTGAAAAAACATTGTATTTCTAGTTATAATCTCAAATGTTTGCAAATCTATGTGAGGTTGCGGGAGGAAACTGATATAATACCGAATTAAATATCTAAATTTTCCGTCTTTCAGTTTATATTTAATTCTTTTGCAGTTTAAGCCTAGCTTGAATAGGTCAAATTGGTTCACGATCGCCAACACAAGAAATTTCTCAAGTTCACCCATGAGCAAGAACTACTCAACTAGCATAGGTAATTTCTTTGGTTAGTGCAAGAATGCGGTCGGGATCAGTGCATGTCCATAAACTCTGCGTCTATACATTGTTCATGTGCATGTAAATTGACATGTTTGTTTGTTTTTTCTCTATTGTAAGATACGAAGAGCAAAATAGCAAAAAGTGTTACCTACTGAAGCCCAAGGAATTAATGCTCAATTCTTATTTCTTCCAATGTAAAAGATATGTGCGTTTAAATAAAACATCAGAGTGTTTACATTTTATATTTTTTCACATCTCTGTATCAATTCAGATAGATATATATTTATATATATATTTAATGTGATATATATTAATATAAGTAGATATGCACAAAAAAAAAAAACACTATATGACTATTATGTGTTTATTTATATGATATATATGTTACATATAATTATATATATGTGTTGCATTACAAAGGAATAACAATATATTATCATTATATGTTTTGTCATATGTACTTATATGTTACATATAAGTAAATACATGTGTTGAATTATAAAAGAATAATATTACATAATTGCTATATATTATATATTTAGTTATATGTACTTATATGTGACATATGAGTACATATATGTGTTAGATTAGAAAAGAATTATAGTATATGACTGTCATATATTTAGTTATATATGTTAAATATAAATAGATATACGTTTTGGAATAAACTATTATAATATTGCATAATTGTAATATACTTAGTTATAATTATTAAAATGTTAAGTGTTAAATTGCAAAAGAATAACAATATATAACTGTTGTATGTTTAGTTATATGTACTTATATAATACATAAGTAGATATACGTGTTGAATTGAAAAAAAAATAACATTACATTACTGTTATATATGTTGGCTAAATATTTGGATAATAAATTCTATTTTAATCTTTAACAATCAAATTGAAGTGTATTAATATTTGTATCCAAGTATTTTTGTAACACCCCTATATCCCATATACGCGCACTACATACTACTACACCTGTAATATACATATACCGAATACAGGAGTGCCACGGTTTATATTAAACAACTCAATCTTTCAATTTAACAACAATATAAGTAAATTTAAAACATTCAAATTATATTATAATATATAATTTATGTTATAGAACATAATAGATAAAATATTTATTTATTACGCAGCGGAAAATGTAGCGGTATTTACATATATATACATCAAAATCAATGTTTACAAAACATAAAGTTTATACATGTTTGACAGTTCGTCTCTGATCTTTAAGCCCACAATCAATACTTCAAAGTCTAGACTCGACTCGGTCTAGCTGAACTCTCCGGTTCTACCCTGTCACCTGCGCGATGAACCACAATCGCGCTAAGCCATAGGCTTAGTGGTACAACCCACAATAGCAATATGCTTTAATGTAATGCTAATGTCACACATTCATATATAATAAACAATACATAAGAATATCATATTTCAAAATCTTACATTAAGTTTTATTATTCATTTATTTCACCATTTATGATTCACATTTAAATAAAGACAAGCATGGGCCCAAAAGACACTAATATGCCATTCAACTTTCAGAGTTAATGTTTTGGTTCAATTATCACATTTATCATTATCCCAACTAGGCTTCAAGGATTAGGCCCAACCAAGCTTCAAGGGGAGCGAAGCATGCTAAGCAGCAACCCAACTTGGCTTCAAGAACCAAACCCAACCTAGCTTCAAGGGTTTGTAACATCTCAACTAGGCTTCAAGGACTAGACCCAACCAAGCTTCAAGGGGAGTAAAGCATGCTAAACTTCAACCCAACTGAGCTTCAAGGATCAAGCCCAACCCAGCTTCAAGAGATTGTTACCATTAGGCATGCCACCAACAACAAAACTCTGAAAATTGACTAACATATTAGACACAATTCTTTTATTATTTAATTATAAATTTCATTCTTATTCCCTCATAATCATCTAGAAAAACATGCCCCAATTATTTTATTTGCATCATTATAGCCAACAACAATGGCTTCACATCTCATCATTAGGGTATACACAACCAATTGCATTGTACATATAATTTGAATGATAATCATATCTTTCACATTATTCAATTCATAGCATTAATCAATTGTATCAACAATGTAATTGATTACTTAACACATTTACAACCAAATGTGTTAAGTTCCAATGTCATGTAAATGTATACAATAATATAGGATTTGTAGTTACCTCAAGTGCACCTCACACAATACCAAACTCCTCTTCCAAAAATCCTCAACACTAGGATTAGGGCAACTCAACTCTCTTCAAAAACCTAATCCAAAAGGAATAATACACACTTACTTAAAGATACACATGAGAACTCTACACATTACACGCTCAACAACACGGGCGTGTACCTGACCGTGCCCTAAAACCACAACACAGAAGCTTTGACACGCTTAGAATCACGGGTGTGTCACTGAACGTGTAATACATTTTGTCTCACAGAAACATTGACACTTTCAACAACACGGGCGTGATCATGGCCGTGTTAATTCTTCACCAACACAGTAGCTATGGCACGTTCAATAACACGGGCGTGTTACTGGCCGTGTCAATGCTACTACAACACAGAAGCTGTAACACGTTTAATAACACGAGCATGTCACTGATCGTGTCACCCATCCAGAAAACAGAACTATTGACACGCCTAAAGACTTGGTCATGCTCATGGGCATGTCAAGCCAAAAATGCAGATTCCGGCAATATCAACACTACATCCAACAAACCACTTTCTTCCACCATTATCCACTTTAAACAAACTTAACTAAATACACCCATAAACCATAATAACTTGTAAAAATACTAAAACAACTAAATACATACATCAAACCCCAATTCACAACCATCACATACACACAACTCAAACACAACACTTACTCTTCCAACACCAAACCTAACTCCTTCCCTTCAATCCAACCCCAAAATCAAAATCAATTAAACCCAACACTCTCAAATAGACCACAATCAAACATACTCATACATCAATAATCAACCATCAAACTCAAATACAACTTAAAAGAAAACTAAGGAATCAAGTGGAAACTTACCAAAAATGATGAAACTTCTTAGATTTCCAACTTGATCACTTGAAACATCCTTCAATCACGAGCTTGGAAAATCAAAAACTCTCTTCCTCTCTTGCTATTGTGATACTCGGCCAACAACAAAGAAAGAAGAAGAAGAAGAAGAAGAATGAATGAATGGCAAAGTCAACCACTTCTTCTCTTTAAACCTCCACCAAGCAATTAAATATTAAAATAATCAAATATCTTCATCCACTCACTAATTCAATTTTCCATTTAATTAATTTAATTAATTGAAAAATAATTAATTAATCTTCTTTGACTTTCATTTCTTTGACTTGTATATATTGTATATATCACTATATATACAACATATACACTCTTCCCTTACCTCATTTCTCTTTCCATTTAAACATATACATTTAATCCAAATATAACAATAATATTCCAAAACTTTTAGGGTATACTTTGGGATATTACAATTCTCCCCCTCTAAAAAGAAATTTCGTCCTTGAAATTACCTGATCTCAAGTCTAAAATAGCTAGGGATACTGATCTTGCATCACTTGCTCATTCTTCCAAGTTGATTCTTCCTTTGCATGATTCTTCCAAAGAACCTTCACAAGTGGCACTTTCTTATTTCTTAACTCTTTCACTCCATGTGCTAAAATAACCACCGGTTCTTCTTCAAAAGTCAGATCCGGACTCACCTCAATAGATTCAACGGACAGAACATGAGATGGATCTGATCTGTACCTCCGCAGCATAGAAACATAGAAGACATTATGAATTCTATCCAACTCAGGCGGCAAAGCGAGTCGATAAGCAACTAGTCCAATTCTTTCTAATACTTCATAAGGTCCAATAAAACGAGGACTTAGTTTCCCTTTGCGGCCAAATCTCAAAATTTTCTTCCAAGGAGACACTTTCAGAAAAACTTTATCTCCAACATTAAACTCTATGTCTCTTCTCTTCAAATCTCCGATCTGAAGCTGCTTTCAACCAATCCTGAATTATCTTCACTTTCTCTTCCATTTCTTTAATCAAATCAGGACCAACCAACTTGCCTTCTCCAACTTCATTCTAACACAGAAGCGTTCTACATCTTCTACCATACAATGCCTCATAAGGTGCCATTTTAATACTAGATTGATGACTGTTGTTATAAGCAAATTCCATCAATGGCAAACATCTATCCCAACTCCCAGCAAAATCAATGATACAGCTCCTTAACATATCCTCCAGAATCTGTATCACTCTCTCTGACTGCCCATCTGTCTGCGGATGAAAAGCAGTGCTAAAGTGCAATCGAGAACCCAAGGCACCATGTAAACTCTTCCAAAATCTTAAAGTAAACCGAGGATCTCGATCAGACACTAAAGAAATTGGAACTCCATGCAACTTCACTATCTCACTAATATACAGCTCATCCAACTTCTCAAGAGAATAGTCCATTCTAACTGGAATAAAATGAGCTGTCTTTGTCAACCGATCAACAATCACCCAGATGGCATCATGCTTCTTCTGAGTCAATGGCAAACCAGTCACAAAATCCATTGTCACTCGCTCCCATTTCCATTCAGGCACTGATAAAGGTTGAAGCAACCCTGTTGGAACTTGATGCTCAGCTTTCACCCTCTGACAAGTGAGACACTTGGATACAAATTCCGCTATATCTCTCTTCATACCTACCCACCAGAAATGCTGCTTCAAATCATGATACATTTTAGTACTCCCAGGGTGCATAGCAAAAATTGATTGATGTGCCTCTTCCAAAATAGTCTTTCTCAATCTTGCATCATCAGGAACACACAATCTATCCTTGAACCAAAAGCTACCATCACTTCTCACATGGAGATCTTGGCTCTCCCCATTTTGGTAATCTGACACAACTTTCTGAATTTTCTCATCTTCCAATTGAGCCTCTTTAATCTGATCCAACAACATCGGTCTCAAATGCAACTGAGCTAACAAGGTTCCATCATCACATGATTTAAAACTAGCATGCAATGCTCTCAACTCAACAAGCAACGAGAGTGAATAAACAGTCAAACCTGCTAAAGACTTCCGACTCAAGGCATCAGCAACAATATTCACCTTACCAGGATGATAATCAATCAAACAATCGTAATCTTTGATCAGCTTCAACCATCGTCTTTGCCGAAGATTAAGCTCTCTCTGAACACCCAAATATTTCAAACTCTTATGATCTGTATAGATAAAACACTTCTTGTAATATCCCAAAATATACCCTAAAAGTTTTGGAGTTATTGTTATATTTGGAGTTAATGTATATGTTTAATGGAAGTAAAAATGGGAAATATTATAAGATGATATATATATAAGGAAATATGGGAATATAAATACCATATAAAAGATATATACATATACATCACATATACATGGGATATAAAGTGGTGTAGGGAAAGTGAGTTATGTATATATTTTTATAATTAATTAATTAATAATTATGATGATAAGGACAAAAAGAAAAAGAGAAAAGAAAGTCAAAGGTTGGAAGAGAGTGTGTGGTGGAGATTTATTGTTTTTATTATTATTGTTATTATTATTATTAATTATTATTATATATATATTTGAGATAAGAATAAGAAGAGAAGAAAAGGAAAAACGTGTTCTTCTTCTTCTTCTTCTTTTTGGTCGAGGGAGAGAGAGAGAGAGAGAAGCTAGAGAGAGAAGGAGGTGATTTTGCTTTTATTTACACCAAATACTTAAGGATTTCAAGTGGATAGTGAAGATTTGGCTAAGAATCCAAGTAAGTTCTCTTTCTTGATTTCTTTGGTTTATTTGAAGTTGTATGAAGGTTTGATTGTTGATAATTGAAATTAGGGTTGTATTATTGTAGTATGTTGGAGTATGTTTGATTTAATTAGGTTGGTGTTGGTGATTGAAGAGCAAGAGTTGTGTTTAGTGGAATTTCTTTCTGTTTTACAACTAGTAAAGGCTGTGACTTGTATGATTTTTAATTAAATATAGAAAAATGTTCCTGAAGTGAATTTTTGATATGTTGTGCCTATATGAGTCTAGAATGACTGAAAAATATGTTGATTCGATTTTGGAATGGTTATGATTTTGGAAAGATTATTTTTATTAGACCTGTTCCAGCAGGTACCTTAACTGAGACAGCTATATTTCGGGATTTTTAATAAAATGTAGAAAAATTATATTCAATTGAATTTTGGATATGTTGTTTCTTAATGAGTCTAGTATTTGAGAAAAATAATTTGGAACCAAGTTGATTGAATTTAATTTATGGAATTCACAAAGTTTAGAACTGCTGCCATGATGCAGGGCAATTGGGGCAGTCTGTTTGGATGAACTATTTGACCAAGATTTTGTGTTCAGTTTGATCTGAAATTTTAAAGGAATGATTTTAAGATGTAAAATTAAGTTCTGTAAAAATTTTAGAGTTTTTAGTCAAGTATATTATTTTATACAAATTTTCAAAATAAGGATAAAATTTAGTCTAAAACCAGAATTTACTATTCATATGGTCATTTTGCTAATATTCCTTTTGGATTAGGTTGTGAAGAGGTTGAATTGCCCTAATCTAAGTATTGAGGATTCTTGGAAGAGTAGGTGTATAGAGTGGTGTAAGTTGGTTTTAAGGTAAGTACAAAGTTTATATGATTGCACTTATTTACATGAATTAAGACTTAACACATTTGTTTGTAAATGTGTTAAGTGAATTACTATATTGTCAATATAATTTGATTAAGGTTATGATTGGATGATGTGAAAGATATGAAGATCATTCAAATAGGTATGTACAATGCAATTTGTTATGATAAATATTGTAATGATGAATTGTGCTAATGTGTTTTGAGAAATGATGAAATGTATTGTAATTGTGGTTGGTAATAATGATTGAAATGAAATAAATAGACATGTTGATTATATGATGATGAATTTAAGATATATGCTCAATATAATTGTTTATGTATACTTGAATGATGAAGTGCTATAATGTGAATTGAAATATGATAAGAGGTGAAGCCATTATGATTGGCTATGATGAATCAAATGAGATGTGAAGCCATTGTGTTGGCTATGAGAATGTAAATGAATTATAATTGAGGCATGGTTGCCTGTTTTGAATATGAAATGAATTGAGAAAGAAATGTACAAAGATATAAATGAAAAGAGTTGTGTCTAATATGTTAATTCAACTTTCAGAGTTCTGGATTTGACGGCATGCCTATAACATATGAAATGTAACAGTCTAGCCGGGTTGAGGATCTCCTCAAGTTGTTGAGTTGATGGTCCAAGAGACTGGGTCTGTTACAAGTGTTAACAGTCTAGCCGGGTTGAGGATCTCCTCAAGTTGTTGAGTTGATGGTCCAAGAGACTGGGTCTGTTACACTATATGAATTATAAATGTGAAATATATGAAAAGTAACAGTCTTGCCGGGTTGAGGATCTTCTCGATTAGTCGGGTTGATGGTCCAAGAGACTGGGTCTGTTACACTATCCATGGATAGAGATATGATATATGTTGCCTACGGGCTTGATTATTGTGATTATGGATCAAAGCAGTAACTCTGAACTTTGAATAACATATTAGTGTGTTCTGGGCCCAGGTCTGTCTTGATTTTCGATGTAGTTTATGAAACGTGAAATGAATGAATAATGAAATCTATAGTTGCCTTAATTGGAAATGAAATGTTATGAAATATGTTATGTAATATGTATATTGATATGTTCCTTGTGAGTAGTAGTGATGGAATTGTGGTTGGTGTTATTGATATGTATGCATGTATGTAATATATGAGATTAGTTGAGATATGTGTAAAGTGTAATTGAAAAGGAAAACTACGATAAGAAACTAACAGTACTTAAAGTTAGTATATGGATATACGTTAGAATTTCTGTATTGTATGTTTATATTATTCATTTGTACTACTAAGCTCTCGGGCTTAGCGCGGATGTGTTAATCGCGCAGGTGAGTAGATGGTAGATCTGAAGTCTTTCGTTTTACCACAAGAAGAGTAAGAGTTTGTCGAGACCAACTAGAAGGTGATGCATGCATGTAAAATTTTTTTTAATATTGTATATTGACTAAAATGTTTTGTTACTATATATTTGGATTGTTTTGAGAAGTAAGGATTTTTTTTATTATAATGAACAGTGACATTCTTATACTTTATATACTTACTGTATGTATACGAGGTATATGTATAGTACTTATATAGGGTATGAGGGTGTTACACTTCTCCCCATACAAGTAGTGTCGCCAAATCTTCAAAGCAAACACTATAGCTGCCAACTCTAAATCATGCGTCGGATAATTAAGCTCATACGGCTTCAATTGCTGAGAAGCATAAGCTATGACTTTACCCTCTTATATCAAAACACAACCTAAACCATTATGTGATGCATCACTGTAAATCACATATGGTTTATCTTCTACAGGCAAAGTAAGAACAAGAGCTTGAGTCAACATCTCCTTCAACTGCTCAAAGCTTGCTTGACACTGATCTGTCCACACAAATCTAATTCCCTTTCGAAGTAATCTGGTGAGTGGAGTAGCTATTAAAGAAAAACCTTTCATAAAGCGTCGATAATAGCCTGCCAAACCCAGAAAACTTCTAACTTCAGTCACTGACTTCGGTGGACTCCAATTTAAAATAGCTTCAACTTTACTCGGATCAACTCTTATACCATCTGCTGAAACTACATGACCCAGAAAAGTCACTTGATCAAGCCAAAACTCACACTTTGACAGCTTAGCATACAATTGCTTCTCTCTCAAGGTCTGCAACACAATCCGCAAATGCTCGTCATGCTCCTCCTTATTATGTGAATATACCAAAATATCATCAATAAAAACCACCACAAACTGATCCAGATAGGGTCTAAACACCCTATTCATCAAATCCATAAAAGCTGCAGGTGCATTTGTCAATCCAAAAGGCATCACTAAAAACTCATAATGTCCATATCTTGTGCGGAAAGCTGTCTTAGTAACATCTTCAGCTCTAACCCTCAACTGATGGTACCCTGATCTCAAATCAATCTTGGAAAACACTGCTGCTCCCTTCAACTAATCAAAGAGATCATCAATCCGAGGCAAGGGATACTTATTCTTATTGGTCACCTTATTCAATTGCCTATAATCGATGCACAACCTCAAAGTACCATCCTTCTTCTTCACAAACAAAACAGGAGCTCCCCACGGAGAAACACTAGGGCGAACAAACCCTTTATCCAACAACTTCTGCAACTGCACCTTCAACTCTCTCAACTCAGCAGGTGCCATTTGATAGGGAGTAATAGAGATGGGAGTGGTACCAGATAACAAATCGATACCAAACTCAACCTCTCTCTCAGGGGGTAACCCTAGCAATTCCTTAGGAAAAACATCTGGGAATTCAGCAACTGTGGGTATACTATTAAGTTGAGAACCCACTACTCTGGTATCCACAACATGAGCAAGGTAAGCATCACACCCTTTTCTAATCAACTTCCTAGCTACAATAGCTGAAACAAACATGGATGCAAGTTGTCTCTGCTCACTAGATACCATCACACTTCTACCATCACCGGTTCTCAGAGTAACACACTTCTTTTAACAGTCTACTACAGCTCCATGTTTAGACAACCAATCTATGCCTAAGATCAAATCATACTCCTTAAAAGGCATTTCAATCAAATCATCCAAAAACTCTTCACCTTGCACCACAACTGAACTATCACGATGCACCTTACTCACCACAACACTATGTCCTAAAGGATTTGTCACCAACACATCAAATCCTAAGGACTCTGAATGCAAGTCAGACACAGGCAAGATAGATGCACTTATGTATGAATGAGTAGATCCTGGATCAATCAAAGCAAGAACTGAAATGCCAAATAAAGAAAATGTACCCGCAATAACTGTTGAAGCATCCGGTTGCCTCTGCATCACATACACTCGCTGAGAAGACCTAGCCTCATCTGGCCTACTGCCTCCGGATGTAGAGCCTTCCCTCAGACTGATCCCAGGTCGACCACCTCTACTAACACCTCTGCCACTTCGACCTCCTCTGCTAACACTAGGTCGAGAAGCTGCAGTATCAGTTTGTCTATCCTCCTGTAGCTCAGGGCCATCTTTGATAAAGTGAGCTAGTGACCCACATATAAAACATACTCCTGATCCACCCGTCTTCCAGCAAGCACCCCCATGTGTCCTACCACAATGAACACATATAGGTGGAATGGATCTCTGAACCACTGGAGTCGGAGCACTCGCTACAGAAACTGTAGGTCTCGATCTCTGCCTCTGATACTGAACTGATCTACCTGACTACCTCTGGCTCCTACTGACTCTTGGAATAAAACTCCCTCAGCCTCTCTTCATAGACGAAGACCCTGTCTCAAACTGGGATCTCCTAACTCTGGGCTCCTCCTCAGTAGCAGCTGCTGCAATACCTTGTGCTCTCTCAACACTTCTAGCTGTTGCAACCAATTGAGAAAAGTCTTGGTACCGAGAACCAGCAACAATACACATAATAGAGGGCCTCAATCCCTCCTCAAATCTCCTACACCGGTCAATCTCATCTGAAATAATCCCACCGGTATAGTGACTCAACCGGATATACTCTATCTCATACTCTGTCACTGTCCGGTTATCTTGTCTCAGATTCAGAAATTCCATCTTCTTGACATCCTTATACTCCTTCGGAGTATATTTTTGCTCAAACTCCCTCAGAAAATCACCATAAGACAAAGTAGGTGGATCATCCATGGCATGAGGAACCGTCTTCCACCAATCATAAGCATCTTTCTGCAGAAGCGATCTAGCATAATCAAATTTCTCTTCAGAAGTGGCTTGCAACTGGATAAATACTCTCTGCACTCTATCCAACCACTGCTCAGCTACTGCAGGATCTATAGTACCAAAGAAATCCTCAGCCCCAGACTTTCTCAATTTATCATAATGTCTCACCGGTACTTGTGGCTATGGTGGCGGTGGTGGCTGCACTGGAGCTTGCCTCAACAATTCTACCACATGTCTTAGCCAAACTGGTGGAACTTCATCAGCTGCTGGTCTCTCTGGCATAGGAACAGGTGCCTCTCCAGCTCTCTCAACCCTAGCTCCATCTCTACCCTCTTCAGGAGCTACACTCTCAGCACTACCTTCTATGGACTGACGTGACTGAGACGCCATCACTACCTATATCTGCAAACACAACAGAATATACCTCATCAAAGATCAGAGACTCCCAGTGCCAAAGCATGTATCTTATTTAAAAACCATATTTTAAAATCAAAAATTTTTTTTCTTACAATTGACCTAGGTTGAGAATCTCAAACCTAGGCTCTGATACCAAAATAATTGTAACACCCCTATACCCCGTATACGCACACTACATACTACTACACCTATAATATACGTATACCGAATACAGGAGTGCCACGGTTTATATTAAACAACCCAATCTTTCAATTTAACAACAATATAAGTAAACTTAAAACATTCAAATTATATCATAATATATAATTTAAGTTATAGCACATAATAGATAAAACATTTATTTATTACGCAGCGGAAAATGTAGCGGTATTTGCATATATATATACATCAAAATCAATGTTTACAAAACATAAAGTTTATACATGTTTGGCAGTTCGTCTCTGATCTTTAAGCCCACAATCAATACTTCAAAGTCTAGACTCGACTCGGTCTAGCTAAACTCTTCGGTTCTACCATGTCACTTGCGCGATGAACCACAATCGCGCTAAGCTATAGGCTTAGTTGTATAACCCACAATAACAATATGCTTTAATGTAATGCTAATGTCACACATTCATATATAATAAACAATACATAAGAATATCATATTTCAAAACCTTACATTAAGTTTTATTATTCATTTGTTTCACCATTTATGATTCACATTTAAACAAAGACAAGCATGGGCCCAAAAGACACTAATATGCCATTCAACTTTTAGAGTTAATGTTTTGGTTTAATTATCACATTTATCATTATCCCAACTAGGCTTCAAGGATTAGGCCCAACCAAGCTTCAAGGGGAGCGAAGCATCAACCCAACTTGGCTTCAAGAACCAAACCCAACCTAGCTTTAAGGGTTTGTAACATCTCAACTAGGCTTCAAGGACTAGACCCAACCAAGCTTCAAGGGGAGTAAAGCATGCTAAACTTCAACCCAACTGGGCTTCAAGGATCAAGCCCAACCCAGCTTCAAGAGATTGTTACCATTAGGAATGTCACCAACAACAAAACTCTGAAAATTGACTAACATATTAGACACACAATGCTTTTATTATTTCATTATAAATTTTATTCTCATTCCCTCATAATCATCTAGGCAAACATGCCCCAATTATTTCATTTGCATCATTATAGCCAACAACAATGGCTTCACATCTCATCATTAAGGTATACACAACCAATTGCATTGTACATATAATTTGAATGATAATCATATCTTTCACATTATTCAATTCATAGCATTAATCAAATGTATCAACAATGTAATAGATTACTTAACACATTTACAACCAAATGTGTTAAGTTCCAATGTCATGTAAATGTATACAATAATATAGGGTTTGTAGTTACCTCAAGTGCACCTCACACAATACCAAACTCCTCTTCCAAAAATCCTCAACACTAGGATTAGGGCAACTCAACTCTCTTCAAAAACCTAATCCAAAAGGAATAATACACACTCACTTAAAGATACACATGAGATAATAAGGCTAAGAACCAACTAGGGTAAACTCTACTCATGACACGCTTAACAACACGGGCGTGTACTTGACCGTGCCCTAAAACCATAACACAGAAGCTTTGACACGCTTAGAACCATGGGCGTGTCACTGAACGTGTAATACATTATGTCTCACAGAAACATTGACACGTCCAACAACACGGGCATGCTCATGGCCGTGTCAATTCTTCACCAATACAGTAGCTATGACACGTTCAATAACACGGGCATGTTACTGGCCGTGTCAATGCTACTACAACACAGAAGCTGTGACACGTTCAATAACACGAGCATGTCACTGATCGTGTCACCCATCTAGAAAACAGAACCATTGACACGCCTAAAGACTTGGCCGTGCTCATAGGCGTGTCAAGCCAAAAATGTAGATTTCGGCAACATCAACACTACATCCAACAAACCACTTTCTTCCACCATTATCCACTTCAAACAAACTTAACTAAATACACCCATAAACCATAATAACTTGCAAAAACACTAAAACAACTCAATACATACATCAAACCCCAATTCACAACCATCGCATACACACAACTCAAACACAACACTTACTCTTCCAACACCAAACCTAACTCCTTCTCTTCAATCCAACCCCAAAATCAAAATCAATTAAACCCAACACTCTCAAACACACCACAATCAAATATACTCATACCATCAATAATCAACCATCAAACTCATATACAACTTAAAAGAAAACTAAGGAATCAAGTGGAAACTTACCAAAAATGATGAAACTTCTTAGATTTCCAACTTGATCACTTGAAACATCCTTCAATCACGAGCTTGGAAAATCAAAAACTCTCTTCCTCTCTTGCTATTGTGATACCCGACCAACAACAAAGAAAGAAGAAGAAGAAGAAGAAGAATGAATGAATGGCAAAGTCAACCACTTCTTCTCTTTAAACCTCCACCAAGCAATTAAATATTAAAATAATCAAATATCTTCATCCACTCACTAATTCAATTTTCCATTTAATTAATTTAATTAATTGAAAAATAATTAATTAATCTTCTTTGACTTCCATTTCTTTGACTTGTATATGTTGTATACATCACTATATACAACATATACACTCTTCCCTTACCTCATTTCTCTTTCCATTTAAACATATACATTTAATCCAAATATAACAATAATATTCCAAAACTTTTAGGGTATTCTTTGGGATATTATAGTTTTTGCCTTAGGATTTAGGAAAATTTCAATTCTCCATTAAACATGCTTGTCGCGATATCATTCTATCCAGTGTGCTTGCAAGAAAAGATCACACCATTATCTCAAAGTGGCAGAAAGGTACACAGTAGCCAAGTTCGACCATAAGAATAATTTTACAACCATGTAAACTAATAGCACAACCGTCCAATTAAGGAGAAAAATTACTTGAGTGACAATAAGGTATGTGGCTTGTGGTGAGGGCCACTTCAGACCGCGATTTGAATCTCACGCCCTCCCTCGCCATTGCTTAATCGTGAGATTCCTAAAAGCAGCTGGTGAACATTTTAGTAGAATGGTTTGCGACCAAGTGTAGTAGTATATGTCACGGCATGAGAAACAATTTGTCTCCAAGATTTAGACATAGCGTGACTGCAATATTCATATGAGCTAAAGCATTAGTGCGATGATGAACAACCAATCGTAAGTCACCAAGTGGAGAAGGAATTTCTAAAGAAAGCTCAACTTTGATGAATCACGATCTCTCCCAAGTAGGACTTGATCGAAACGTTTATACAGATGGCATGGAATAAGGACCATTGACTTGTCAAGTGACACGTGTATTAGCCGTTAGACTAGCCAGCAGATACAAATTAAATCCTGCAATTGTGTTTCAACCAAAATCACTGCGAAACACATCTTGCAACCTCGAGACATGGCAAGAGACCACAAGATCTTCTTATAGCATTAAATGCAAGAGATTTTGGTTGGTGAAAGCTTGATCTTTTGGTACTCAACTCCAACGACTCCAAGAAGTTATGAAGGATATAAATATCTCACCAAACATCAATCAATGCAACTTTTAAGCATTGAATAGCCAAACTCTTAGAAATTTAATTCTCGAATTGTCTTGTACATTCATACACTTCCCATAAATTTGGTAAATTAGGAACAAAAGGGAAAATATGTATCTTTATAAGGTAATATGAACATTCAAAGGTTTATACATTTATTGGTGAAGATTCTGATGCAAGAATAATAGAAATTGAGTCCTGAGATGTCACCTTAAAGATACTTTCTCTTCCAAAGATGACGTGGACAAAGGTCTTCATCTATATGAGATGGAAAAACAAGACAAGGATAGTCCAAGTTAACCAATAGTTATACCTAGTCTTGTTCTTGACAGTGGGAGCACACTAGACTTGCTTCACCCATCTCAATTGAGTGGGAGAAATGAGGAAGGATTTGATCCATTTTCGATTAATGAAGAAAATAATCCTCAATTATGAAGGAGTAAACGTTCAAAAACTCCTAAAAGACTTTTTCCAATAGAAAATGAAGTTTATATAGTTACCCTTAATGATGGTGAAGAACCTAAAGTAGTTAAAGTGACGCTTAAGTTTCCTACAAAGGGAAAGTGGAAAATTGCATTGGAAGAGGAAATGGAATCAATGAAAGTAAATCAAGTGTGGAGCTTGGTTGATTTGCCAGCTGGGTGTAAAGCAATTGGGAATAAATGGATTCTCAAAATAAAATGTAAGGCAGATGAATCCATTGATAGATATAAAGCTCGTTTAGTGGCGAAAGGTTATACTCAACAAAAGGGTATAGACTATAAGGAAACTTTTTCACCTGCTGTAAGGTTTACCTCCATTCACTTAATTCTAGTTATCGTGTGACATTTAGATCTAGAATTACATCAAATAGATGTAAAAATAGTTTTTCTTAATAGTGAGTTGGAAGAGAAAATCTACATGGGACAACCTATAGATTTCATTACTAACGGTCAAGAGGACAAAGTGTGCAAACTTCAAAGATCAATATATGGCCTTAAACAATCATCCAGATAATGGTATCTTCGATTTCATAAAGCTATCTTGACTTATGATTTCAAAATGGTTGACGAGGATCACTGTGTTTATGTCAAAAGAATTGATGACAAATTTGCAATTCTATCTCTTTACGTTGACGACATTTTGATAGCGGAAAATGACAAGGAGTTTGTTATGACTATCAAAAGTTGGTTATCCACGAATTTTGATATGAAAGATATGGGTGAGGCAGACTACATATTGAGAGTGAAAATTAAAAGAGATCATTCAAAGAAACTTTTGGCCTTATCATAAGAAAATTATATCCAAAATATTCTTGAACGTTTCAATATGAGTAGTTGCCCTCAAAATCCACAAGAACAAAAGGAAATGTCCACTGTACCATATTCGAGTGTTGTTGGAAGTCTTATATATAGTATGTTGTGCACTCGCCCAGATATTTGTTCTATGATTGGCCTAGTTAGTCATTATCAATTAAATCCTGGAAAAGAAGATTAGAAATTTGTGAAAAGGATACTAAGATATCTTAAAGGCACTATAGATTATTTCTTATGTTATCAAGGCTCGAAATTGTGTCTAGTTGGTTTTTCATATGTTGATTGGGGAGGGGACCTTGATCAATGCAAATCTACTTCAAGATTTGCCTCGGGATTTACCTTCTTACTTAACAAAGGTGCTATATCTTGGAGCAGTAAGAAGCAAACTTGTATAGCTTTATCCATAATGAAAGCTGAATTTATAGCATGTTCAGCTATTGTGTAAGAAGCTATTTGGTTGAGAAGATTCTCTATGAGTTTTGAAATTCAAAATGATCCTGCAGTAGTTGCAATCTTTTGTGATAATCAAGCAGCGATTGCTTTCATAAAAGATCCCAAATTTCATAGTAGAACCAAACATATTGATACTAAGTATAACTATGTTCGAGACATCTTTGCTGGACGTGAAATAGTTGTAAAATATATATTTACACATCACATGGTAGTTAATCCCCTTACAAAGCCTATCTCAAGAGATGTTTTTCTTACCCATGTGAATCCACTTGGATTACGTAGAATATAAAATATTATTGAGTGTGTATGTTGTATTTTTTTTTAATAAATGCAAGTAAGTTTATGTTTTTCTCAAACTTGTTGATTGATTATGTGCATAATGTATACGTATCACATAAATGATTATTAAAAGCTCAACAAAAGATGTCACACAGGTTTTAGATTGGCTCATTCACACGAGAAATCGCCTCTAATGCTTGAATAACGAGTTGAGATGAGACAAAAGTTAGGATTGTCGCCACAGATAAAATGCAATGAAGTTGTATTTATAAATAACAACTAATTTGGATTTCCCATATCCAAATAACTCGTGATAAGCCAAATATGAATTATTGGTTATAACTTGCAAATTGAAAGAGAACTTGGAGAAATCTAGTTAGACGCTAGATAGCGACTGAACTTAGATCTGTATAGTGTTTTACATGGCATCCAAAGGAAGATAAACACTGTAGCACATGATTCATACCTTGTGTGATTACTCGACTAAGAAGGTAATAGGAGAATGGATCCCTGCTTCTCCACTATGCGAGGCTTTGAGGTTAAAATTTTAACCTCACGATAGTACCCTCATACTTTTTCATGTTGTTTGTCATTTGTACTAAGTGTTTGCTATCTTAGCATGTTACCTATGATTATGGATGATTCGGTCTATGGAACATGACTAGAAAAGCAACTAAGTACAAATCATAAATTTTGAATGAAAAAGGAAGACTTTGTTAGATGTGTCCATTGGCTAGCCAATCTCATCACTTGAAAAGTAGTTTGACTTGATTATAGATACATGAATAATATTTGTGAATCATGTTCTTAAGGGATTAGAAATGTCATGATGAAGAGATAAGTCTAAGGTTCGGCGAGTGTTATGAATGACTAACTTTATAATCTTCTTTAGGGTTGAAGCTATTATGTTATTCCTAACAGATGCATAGAATGATCTATTTACTAGTATGAAGTTGTGGTCTGGATTTTAGAAAACATTGCAATATGGATCTTACCCATCATATACAAGTGGAAGATGTTGGAAATGATTAACAAACAGAGTCGCCCATGCTAAGTTAACCCGGATCCAAAAGTAAAGAGTTGTAACTCTTAGAATGGTTGTAACTATGCCAAAAGTTACAAGCTTCCATACTAAGAGTTGTAACCATAAGAATGGTTACCATGCTAAACGTTGCAACCATTCAAAAGGCAACTCTTGACTTCTATATAGATATCAAGAGATAAATTGATAAAAAAGTTTTTTCAATTCATGCAATTTTAGAGAAAAAATGACACAAACATTTTAAATTATACTGTAAAAAATAATACATTTCCAATTTGTGATTTGCATTAGACTTGGTAAAAGATATCAAAATATTTCTTTTGGAATTGTCAAAAGGTAAGTGATTTGATTCAAATTTCAATTAATTCCGCATCATTTAACAAATAGCAACAATAGACATAATCTCTTTTATACTTTCTGCAGTTGGACTAGGCATACAATAAACATATGTTATAAGAAGCATGGATCTCCAGCAAGTTTTGAAGGAAGAGGTAGAGGTACCACTGTTGTTGCAAATCAAGTTGAAAGGTATGAATGTTTAAGCCCATACCAAGAGCAATACGCAAAATCTGACCACCAATGTCTATTGATTCTCCACTTGCAATTTCGAAAGGAACAATTCTCTCCAATCAAAAGTATTCTTTTGGTAATTGCATCCGATTCATACAGAAGCAGTATCAATAACTTTTGGCTCTCATACAAAATTCCCCATCATCATTTGGTGTAGTTGTTGCACCTTCAAGTAATCTTGCTAAAATAGATCCTCAACCAGCGATACCTTATGGGATGTCTTTGTCATCAAACTTTTAATCCAATAGCTTCTCATGGATCTTATACACTAGTGCAACTGGCCATATTACATGTTCTTTGATCCTTTTGCAAGGCTATAATCTTGTTATAAATTACTATATTAAACTTCCAAATAACCAATACATTCCAATATTGCACATATGTATAATACACTTTAATAACCAATTCAATTTTGACTAATGTTCTTCATGTCCTACAATTCATATATAACTTGATCCCCATTAATAAACTGACCTCTTATTCTAATTGCTTTTTCCATTTCAAATCTAATAATTGTGATATTCAGGACCCACAACATTTGAAGAGGATTAAATTAGCTAAGCAAGTGGATGGATTATACCAACTTGTTGAACCTGTAATTTTAATTTTTTCTATAAATTTTTGTTTCTCCTAAAACTTTGATCATTACCATTTTCATTTAGGGCATCATTCAAATTATACAATAAAATAATTTCAGAAGTTGAATTCTACTATTTGTGTAATAAACAACCATGTATGCGAAATCTGTCCTTTTGCCAAAAAAAAAAAAAAGAAACTTCCATTTCCTACTAATACTGCATCCATCTACTTAAGCTTTTTTTTGACTTGATTACATGTTGATATTTGGGGACCTATACATGCTTCATTTACTGGACATTGCTATTTTTCTCACTATAGTTGATGACTTCTCAAAATTCACTTAGCTTTGTTTAATGAAAATAAATTGAAACAAGATCCTTGCAACAAAACTTTTATACCTTAGTACTCACCTAATTTCAAATCAATATAAAATATATAATTCTATAATTCTCTTAGTATAATCCACCAAACCTCTTGTGTTGAAACTTCCCAGTAAAGTAGCATAGCGGAAAGGAAACACCAACCAATTTTAAATGTCGCTCAAGTCCTAAAATTTCAGAGCAATGTGCCAAATTCATTTAGGAACTTTTGCATTTCCCATGCCATGTATCTTACAATTAGAATCCCCACCCCTATTCTTCATGGATGTAGCCCTTTTGAACTAGTCTACAAAAACAACTAATTTCTCTAATCTTAAATTATTTGGATGCCAAAACACTTGAAAATCATAGAACAAGATTTCCAGAGCCTCTAAATATTTCTTAGGATTCCAGCATGCAACAAAAGTATATAAATTATATGATCTTTGTTGTATTCATTTTTGCTCATAGTTTTTGAATAGAAAAGCTCCATGAATGTTGTTTCTTTTATATCTCATGATAAATTTTAATGTAAAATCTCTTTATTGATAGTTTGCATGGATAGTTGGCATTACAGAGTGAAAATGAGCTTAAATGCTTGAAGTCCATCAAGGAAAATATGTGCACATGCCTATCTATAGCTTTAGACACGGTTATGCAAAAGAAATGCTGAATTTCTGGAAGAAAGGAGAGAAATCCAGAAGAAGAAACAACAGCACGGGCATGCTCAGCTAGTTATACACGGCTGTGCAGAAGGATTACAAGCTATTTGAAGGAGAACAAGAAAAGCAGAAGCCAAATCAACAGCACGGGCATGCAGGGGCTCAAGAACACACATGTGCATAAAATTACTTCACTATGCAGAGAATAATCACGCTGGGACAGAAGGTGACTGATTAGCACGGGTGTGTTGGTGTAATTATGCATGCCTGTGCATAACAAAGACGCCTTAAACTCATGATTTTGAAGGCAACGATTCTTTAGAAACCCAAGATCACTTAAAGGACATTTTGCATAGAATAAATAGGATCTGTAATAGACTTGAAGAGGTCTTACCTCACTTTTACCCTTTTTGGCAAAAACTGGGGATCTTGAGAGGAAACCTATGTAGAAGGAAATTTCAATGGATTTTGAAGCTTCAAGTTGATCAAGGATTCAGTTTGGCAAGCTAGAGTTTAATAAATTTGGTTTACAATTTCAATTTATTTGATTGTTTATTTGTTTTAGCTGATTAATTTACGGGTACTTTGTTTGTATATTACAAATCTTTCAACATTTTGTTTAATTGAGTTATGGGATTAGGTGAATATTGTTTTAATTTATGGGTATTTTGTTTGTACATTACATATTAGATTGAGTGAATTCAAATTTGGAACTATTGGTTTTTAATCGAATTCACTAAATTTCTTATCATATTGATTTGTTTTTAATTTTAATGCTAGTAATCGTTTGGCCACTGATTGTTTGATCTATTAAATTGGATAACAAGCAAGAGTTGAATGCAATTTTGATTTTAGGAACAACAATCTTAGAAAGCCAATTTTAGAGATAAGATAGCTTTCTAGGGAACCTCTAAATTGTCCCTTTGAATACTTGAATTGTGCAGTTTTTGGTTCTCTTGAGAGTAAGGAATTGAAACTTAACAATTACCATTCTAATTGCTTGAGAAAGAATGGGGATAACTTTAGTGCGGATATAATTGAATTACTTGATTAAAACTCATACGGAAAAACACTGATGAAATGTAATCTTGCATTTTTCATTCACAGTTTCTATTAATTCTGCATTAGAAATTTACTATTTAGCTTATTCTAAACAATAGGCAATTCAGATTTAAGCTACTTGAAATATTCCTTCACTGCAGAAACGATAATTGTACTCTCATTATATTACTTGTTAGGCATTGTCCATTTGGAGTAGTTAGGCTAGGACCCATAATAATCTCCCCACTAGGAAAATCTTCCTATCCAGATTCGTGGTTTTTCATGAGAGTCTTTCCCTTTTACATCACTCATTCTTCTGATAATTCCTTTGTCTCTGCACTACCATATGATCATTGTAACATTGAAAATCTTTCTCCATCAATTTCATCTCACAATCAATCTCCTTTTGGACCATCAAACATAAACTCATCACATTCTGTTCCAACAACACAATCATTATGGAGATCCACCAAAACACATCAGCCACTCTTTTACCTTCAAAATTACATTATCAACTTCCTTCAATATCCACTATGCCTCAAGATAATTCAATTTCATTAGATTCTGCTCAGTTATCAAGTTTCCTGGACTCTCTCTCCCATGTTTTATCATACGACAACCTTTCTCCTAGAACAAAACAATTTTCCATTACCTTATCAACCATCTCAAAACCTAAAACTTTTATGGAAGCTATGAAACACCCAATACAGCAAGAGACAATGCAAGCAAAATTGCAAGCTCTGGAATGTAACAGCAATTGGACATTGGCTGACTTGCCAAAATGTAAACAACCAATTGGTTGTTAGTGGGTATACCATATCAATTACCACTAAGATGGCACAATTGAAAGGTACAAATCATGACTTATTGCCAAAGGCTACACACAACAAGAGGGGGTAAATTATCTTGAAAATTTCTCCCCATTTGTCAAAATGACCACCATAAGAACATTGCTTGTTGTCTCTATAATTAAAAAATTGACATTTGGAGCCATTGCACATTAACAACACATTTTTAAAGAGATTTGCATGAGGAGGCATACACGAAACCACCCATAGCTTAAAAATTTTCCAATCTAGGCCCGATTTGCAGGTTGAACAAGTCCCTATATGGCCTCAAATAGGCCAATAAACTATGATATGCAAAATTGTCCAATGTTTGACTTTGAGAGGATTTGTTCAAGCACCATCTAACTCTTCATTATTCATCTAACACACTTCATCCTCCTTTATTGCATGCTCAATTTATACTTGTTATGTGAATTTAGCCAATGACTCATTAATAGATATTAACTCCATCAAGGGATACCTTCAAGCAACCTTCAATTAGCCATTAACTGAAGGGCTTAAAAAGTCTACTATAGAAAAATTTGTTCACAATTGAACTCAAAATTTCTTTAAAGGCTAATGTGCACATTAGCAAAAACATAAAGGCATATTTGCACATTCCCTTTTTTTTTAAAAAAAAAAAATTAACTTACAAAACCATTTAATTTACTTAGCAAAATGAAATACAAAAATTCTTTTAATAAAACTATATGAGTAATCAATCACATACCCTTAAAAATCGATAAATGTTCCAACAAAAACTTAAATTATTCAAAAATAAACGATTTCTAGTGCCTTGCGAACTAATTCAAAAATAAAAATGAATTTCTATTTTCCATTCTAAAGAGAACCTATTATGAGTTGGTTCTAGTATTTGGCCCAAGAAATTTGTTATAGAATTTCTAGGTCTTCGGGAAACATTATCTATTCAGCATGTAAAAACAATAACTAGAACATAAGCAGAAGCAGAAAGCTTAATAATAGAATAACCAGGCTATTATTACAAAACTGCTTGCTAATTTAAATACCTTCAAAATCACAATATTCCATATTTTGAGCCCAAAAAGAGAACTTGGTTTTCCAGAACAAAACATTGTATCTCAAACTCCAGCCATAAATTAGGCAAAAAAAAAAAAAAAAAAAAAAACTGCACTATTAGCATCATGCAGCCATGCCACCCATCATTTTGACTTCTTTCCTTGTTTCTTCTTGATCACTTCCTCAATGTACATTACTCCTTTGCCTTTGTAAACTTCAGGAGGTTTGTAACAGCAAACAACTGCAACAAACTGGTGCACTCTTTGCTTGTCAATTCCAATGCAACAAACTATATTGTTCTTAAATTAGAAAACACGGATAGTAAGAGGAATTGTGAGTTCAACATCATGGTTGTATCCCAATTTGAGATATAAAAGACGCCCTTCTTATTCAGCTTAAGCTTTGTATCCAACACCTACTATCTTAAGAAATCGAAAAAAATTTGCTTTCATAATGATTAAGCAGATTGATAACCTGACTTCTCCTAAAATAAAACAAGTACCATTAATTCCATTATCTCATGAAAATATGCTATTTTGGACACGAGCGCGCGTGCACACACACATATATATTAGAATAAATATCAGAAACTCTTTTTTTTCAGAACTATTCTCAATAAGGATTCCAAGAATATTATAGTGAACCAACATCCAAACAGGTAATCTTGATTTGAAGCAACCTTGCAAAGTCCAAACTTATAAACATGGAACTAGATAGCCATGTTATGGTCTTTAGCATTAAGTCTCATACAAACACAATCCATTTTGAAATCTTGTGAAGCTAAGTAGTTTCTAATCAAATAAGCATGTTAAACAATATAAGGACTTCCAGAAAAAGGTGACTAACTCATCCAGCTACATTCTAAGTTGCATTAGAAACAAAATATCCACTTCAGCAACAAACAAATCATATTGAACCAAACTCGAAAATCTTCAGCAATTCATAAATGAATTAATTCAGAAAAAAAAAAGAACTGGTTGTTTCACCTGCAAATTCAAAATCTTATATCCACCATTTTCAAAAGTTGATTCTCGATTTCACAATTCCAGTCAATAAACAAACACAGAATCAAATCAAACAACAATTCACAAATTAATCTCATTTTATCTCAACATTGAATACAAAAATTTCATTCCAATTCAGAGATGGAATTAACTTATCATATTGATGTCCACATTATCTCACTCCTATTTTAACTTTTTACTTTTAGTTTAATGAATCTGGGATTGTCATTAAATAATGATTATAAATTTTTAACCACTTTATTTACTTCTGTGAGCGGAAATTTTTACCCCCACTTCCATGTGGAATGGTTCTTGCGACTTCAGCACTGTTAGGCTCAGGGCCTTAGAGAAAATGAGCCTAAACTCGAAGAAAATGGAGTCGCCACCCGGACGGGACTGGAAAATAGAAAATGGTGGATGATCGATTCATAAGGAATCTTCAACCCCTTATTGAGCTTGGAAAGTTGGGTACGTATGGGAAAGATGATAATGACTCAGTATCCCCATAACGCCTGGTTCATTGGAACCGACCTCATTTTCAAGTCTAAATATTATTAAATTATTAACTTATTGAAATATCATCCATACTACATACACATTAAAGTAAATAAATATTCATTGTATTAAAATCAAATAAGTTTAAACAAAATAATAAATGGCACCCATACGAGATGGAAACATGCCCTTACAACCATGTCCAATTGTCCAAAACTAAATAAAATAGGACATCCATCATTTGGTGAAAATATGCCCTTTACATTAATCTCAAAACTTAAAATAAATTAAATTACACTGAACTTAGCTATGAGGTACCCACAAAGTGGAAATATACCTCTTACATCATTGAAATCAAAATAAATAACATTAAAATAATAAATTAAACCATTCAAGCATTCACAATAGTTAAAAGTAAATCATCCAAAAAAATCTTCATCACAAACATATATTAACAAATTAAATAGTCAAATCTAAGTTTTAATATTACATTAAACAATAAATATGCAAAACTAGGGTTTTTAAGGAAAATTAGGGTTTTAACATTTTAATTTTGGAAATTAGGGTTTTGATTTAAAAATTAGGACTTTTAGGGTTTTAATTTGAAAATTAGGGTTTTGGTTTAGAAATTAGGGTTTTAGTTTAGAAATTAGTGTTTTTAGGGTTTTAGAATGTAAATTAGGGTTTTGGTTTAGAAATTAAATTAAAGTTTTAGAAAGTAAACTAGGGTTTGATATTACTAATTATGCATATTAGGGTTTGATGGTATTTTAGCTACTGTATGTTATGATAGATTATTATGCAAAGATAATAATGTTTTAAAAGGTTTAAACAATTACTGTAAGCTAAAATAACAATGATCTTGTATGATGATACTCAAAAATAGCTACTGGATATTATTTAAAGACAGTGAACGTTGAAGACAATGATTAAGAAAAAAAATCTATCAATCTTAAATGAATTAAACATTAAAATGTACCTTTGTTTGTTAGCTCCACCAAATTAAGAGAGATGACCCACCTTAATGCCTGAATCTACTTAGCTTCTGGCTGGAAGTTTAATGTAATCGAGACAATTTTGATTTATTCCTCTTAGATTGTTGTGTATGTATGAGCGGGGATTTTTGGCCCCACTCCCATGTTCAATGGTTAATGCGATTTCGGCACTGTTAGGCTTAAGACCTTAGAGAACACAGACCTCAATCCGGAGAAAATGGAGTGGCCACTCGGATGGGCCGAAAAAAAGAAAGAGGTGGATGACTTGATTCCTAAAGAATCCACAATCCCTTAATGGGTTCGGAAAGTTAAGTACATATGAGGAAGGTGAGAATGACCCAACACCCTCATAATACTCGGTTCATTAGAACTGACCTCCTTTTCTGGTATAAATATTATTAAATTCTTAAAAATTATGACATCATCCATAATATACGCAGTTTAAAAGAAATAAACATCCTTCATCTCATTAAAATAAAATAAACAAAACAGACACCCATCCAAGGATGAAAATATGTCTTTACAATGTCTAAGTTCATCAAAATAAAAATAATAGGACACCCACCAAAAGGTAGAAATATGTCCTTTACAAAGTCCCAAAATTCGTAAAGTAAATTACATAATTAAAACCAAGGCACCTACAAAGTGGAAACATGTCTTTTACAACTTCTAAAATCTCAAATACATTCAATAAATACTTAATAATCATCCATGGTAAAGTAAGTAATCAAACAAATAACCAATCATTGAATAAAAAAAATTGTAAATTAGGGCTAAACTAATGAAATTAAAGTTAATTATAAAAATTACAATTTACAAATAGATCTTAATATTAATCTATTAATGAAATATACAGTGTGACAGTGAGGGTCACACCTACGGTGGCCCCTTTAGCCGGTTAGTGGGCAAGGGTCAAGAGGGCAGCGCCCCTTGCAGGAGATTAGGGGTAGCGCCCCCGAAAGGTAAACAATTTGCATGATATGATTTTAATGGGGAATTATAATTTGGTTGGGAATTAGGGTTTCATCATACAAACCAAGATTAAATATGCAAACTACAATTCTATGGTTTAATACTTTAAGCTAAAGCTAAATTATGCAATTAAGATTTTAGATTTGTGAGAACATAGTTATTGCATGCAATTAAATTCTGAGTCAATTTTAATCCTAAACTAATTAACCATAAAAGAATTTGCAGACTTACTGTTATTATTTAGAAACACAGTGGATTTGATACTGAATATAATCAATGAACTTAATTGGATTAGTTAGTGAAAATTGTACCTCCGTTTATTGGCTCCACCAAATTTAATCGTTGAACCAAGCTGGATTTAGACACCTCAATATTTCCTTTTGATAGTGCTACTGCCTAGATCGGCTTTAAGTTTTGGTTGGTCTGAGGATCCCTATGATAATTGTTGTTGTTTTTGTAGGTGTTGCTGCCTGTCTTACTGCCTCTCATTGCTTGTTCTTAATTTCCCTTCAGTGTTGCTGCCTCTCACTTTTTAATTCTTATCATTTTTCCTTTTTTTCTCTGCCTTTTAATGATAAATTTATAGACAAACCATGACTTAACCCTAAACCTAATCTACTTAATCCGAGGATTAAACAAATTCTAGCTTGATTTGGAAATTAAATTGCCGGCCAAATTATTTTATAATTAGGGTCATGTCGATTTGGCACGTCCCAACTCATGCCGTCTTGGCTCGTCCTGACACAAACCGGTCTAAAAATTTTATTATTTGGGCCCATCCTAACTCAAACCAGTCTAAAATTTTTAATATTTAGGCCAAGAAAATTTAATTTCGGCTTTTAAAAGTTGAACCAATTTAATTTATGCCTTTTCAAATTGGACCGACCTATTTAAAAGCTATAAACTAGGTTTAAGCTTTTTAAAGTCAAATCAAATTTATTTTGGCGATCTTTAATTAGGACCGTACTAGCTTAGAGCCAAACTAAGGGTCTACAGTATATATTTAAATATTGCTTTATTTCTATCTTTCTTTTCTTGGATGCTAGTTCGTTAATCAAAATTGTTGTCCCTTGTTTAACCTATTAATCACCTATTTATAGGAAACAAACTAGGTTAAAACAGGTTAAACCGAGCTTAATCCGGATTTGCAAATTCATCATTCATAAAACTGTAACCATATTGGATTCAAACAAAATAAACTCGACATGAAACCGAGACCATATCAAATTAAACCTTGTTTAATTTGATATGGGCCAACCATATCGAATTGATGGTGTCCATATCGATTTGGATGCATTCCAATTCGATATGGAGCCTCCAAATCGAATTGGATGGCCTCCAATTCGATATGGAACCATCCATATTGAATTGGGTGGCTCCAATTCGATATGGATGCTGCCCACATCGAAATGGCCTGGTCTAAACCCATTTAAACCCGATCAAATTCTGAATCGAACTATTTTAGGGCTTTAAAGGTTGAACTAGCTTATTTTAGGCCTCATAAAACTGGACCAATATAATTAAAAGCTTTAAAATAGATTTAAGCTATTAAGAATGGACAAATCATGACTTAGACCTTCTTTAATTAGGACCAGACTAGTTTAGGGCCAAAATTAAGGGTCTGCAACTTTAGCCCATAAATGAGTTTTGAAAAATCTAAAACTTAGACAAAGATGATAGCCAATGCATGAGCCCCAAACTTAGCTCTTCTATTCCTTTAAACTCTAGTATGAATTTGGGAACTTCATACACTAATACCATAAATTCAACAATTAAAATTTCAAATTCACAAAGCTATTACTAATAGAAAATATTTACCAAATAATTTCTAAAATAAAAACTAATTCATCATACTAGACTATTAAGTTAAAGTTAAAGTTGCCCAACAAAATATCCATGCAAGCAGACCATTTCATTATGCAATAAGCAAAAACAAACATCATGAATCTCTTTCATTTTAGAAGATCAAAATACTCCAAAACATCAATCAATTTAGGGGTGAGAAATACTGAAATAGGGCTGTAGAATTTAACACTAATTTTTCATCCAAAATAAGACATCAATATTAAAAATAAATCTCATTGCAATCAAAATAACAACAACAGAATGAATAATTCAGTTTTAGTACATTTCCTTAATCATCATTTCAAAATTAGAACTCAGAGACCTAAACATTAAGCTAGAATCGGCATTGTCATATCGATTCAATGTTGACTAGGCGATTAAAGTCTAAGACCAAACACAGAAAACCATCAGACTTATTTCACAAATTAAAACCCCATAACCTTTCAAACTTTAACAAATTAATAAATTCAATCAAGAATAAAAATAAATTTAACAAATCATAAATATAAATATTAGGACAAATGTCCAATTTAACCGTTGAAGTATTCATGTAGGTTCATATTAGTCCCTATATTTTTTTTTGAGATAAATACTCCCTTGTACTATTGAAAATAGTCCAAAGTAGACCATTTTTAACGGCAAAGTTAACAGGGACTAACATATACTAATTTGGTCAAAGTGGGTCCCACTAACTTAATTTTAACTTGCTCAATTGGTGTAATTAATGCAATATTTTTTTTAAATTAAAATCCATTATTACCCGGCGCTATTTTTGGCTAAAAAATAAGAGTAAAGCAAAATCTAGAAATAAAAAATTACTTACATGCCATTTAGGGTTTTGATCCTATAAGACGTTCTCACCATAATTTTCATATATTCACTTTCTTAAATTATTTAAAATTTGACTTTTAATTCCATAAAATCATAAAATTAATTATTTTAATTATTTTAAAGTCCTTTTATCTATATTCCATACTTCAATTATGTTAAAATTTTATTTTAAAGCCACAAGGGCATTTTCATAATTTTCACTACTTTAATTTTTTTTTCAAAAATACCGATTAAATCTATATTTAGATTTAATTTTTCTCTTTTTAAGGTTTATCCAACCTTATTTCTATAAATTCTAATATCCAAACTACACATAACATTATAATCAGTCCGATATTTACTTATATGTGCACATAATATATAAAATTACCAGATATTACATATATGCTTATAAAAAGAATACAGTTTCATTATTATTATTATTTTAATTAATCACAGTAATTCATAAAATCTTAGTTTAAACAAAGCTATAATTTCTTTAGTAAAATTCTCAAATATACTTATAAAGTAAAAATTAATCATCATAATCCAATTCTTATTATCATCTTTTATAAACCTTGATTAAAAACTTATCAAAACTTCATATTTGTTCTTCATGCTTACAGATTCTTATATTAATTTTCCCATAATTTTTCTCAATCATATGCTACTTATATCTCAACTCCTCAAATATGCCAAAATTCCAGTTCTTTTTCTGGCGGTCTCACTTTCCAAATTTTCTTTCATATCTAAATCTTTACCAAATTTTATAAGATTTAAAACATGAAAGTTATACATATATATAAACTCATTTATAAAATTTCAGATTTTTATAAGCTTATTTACTATGATTTTAAATTAGGTTTTATCAATCTACATATTCAGATTCCATAACTATCCTTCTAGCAGTACCATTTTAAATTTTACTTTAAATACTAGACCCTCACTAAAAATTATAAAAATTTAAACATAAGTCCGAGACATATATATACTTATATCTAAATTTTCATATTTTCCATTTGCATGTACTATATTATTAAATTATATTTATTCAACCCTTTAGACTATGGTCTTAGAGTCACTATTCTAGCAGTATCTATTTTTGATTTTATTTTCATGACTAAACTTTCATGAAAATTCATAAATATTTAACCATATATTCTAGAATATATATGAGCTTATGTTTAAAATTTTAGATTTATTTGAGTTCATTTACTATATTTTTCAAATAAATTTCTCAAACTTTTTAGATTCTGTCTCTACTAGTACAACTTTTGTAGTTTATTATCTTCTATTTTTAGTAATTAGTAAATCAACTCTATAAATTATGAAAGTTTTCACATAAACCATAGACATGCAGATATAATTTTAGTAAAAAATCTCAAGCCCATTAAATGCTTCTAAGTTTATCTAAAGTTTCATACAACTTATTCTTACAACAAAACCATATTAATTCCAGCATTAAATACCAAGGTTTTTTTATGATTTAATTTCATATAACCAATCCATTATTTCAAGTAATTAAGTTGGTTATTATTTATTCTTTCTAAAACTTTTAAATTAAAAATATTTGGAACACTCACCTCTTATGATTTGAAATTCAATTTTCAAGTGTGTCTCCACCATCTCTTGGTCCCAAATTTCTCTTCTTATGAAAGGAGCAAAGATTAATTTTTTTTTCTTTTTTTTAGCACACTGATTTGGAACCTCTCTTTAGCTATTATATATATATATATATATATATATATATATTCCAAAAGATTGAACTAAATGTTGGATTGAAGGTAATAAAATATAATAAAATTCATAAATTTCCTTCTTATTCTTCTTCCACGGTTTGGAAAGCAATAGGCAAAGTGACATGTATTTTACACATGTTACTTACAAATGCATTTATCCTCCACTTGTCAACTTGGTTAATATACATACATGCCATTTATCATTTTGATTTGACAAAAAATTATTTCCTCCCTACACGTTCTTTGAATTAGTCATCACCTATTAATTATTATTATTATTATTATTATTATTATATATATTATTTTCATAAACCAACTTTTGACATATATAACATGTGTGTCATCTTATTATTTCCTTATCCTACCATTTTGTAGACCCTTAATTTTGGATATAATTCAATATGGCCCTAATTAAAAGGGAGTTAGATTAATTTTAAATGTTTAAACCAGTGTGAAACAATTTTATAAGCCTAAAATAGTCTGGTACAATATTAAAATCCCAAGATAAGTCAGCCCAGGCCAAAATTTTATCGAATTAGCATGTCTGATTCAGCCTGTGGCGAATTAGCCATGCCAATTTGCCATAGGCCCGTGCCTATGGCTTACCTGTGGCTATTTGGCCATTCCAATTCTCCACAGGCCCATGGCCAGGGTAAATTGGCATGGCCAATTCACCATGGTCCACTAATCCTTAATAATTTACTAATTAAGAGTGGACTTCGTCTTAACTGTCGGATGAAGTGTATTAGGGTTTTGATTTGCCTATAAATAATGATGTTTTAATACTGAAACAAGCATCAACAATTGTCAAGAAAGCTACACAGATTAGCAATTAACCTAGCAGCAATACAGACACATCAATTCAATAAACAAGGAAGTCTCCTACCAAAATCAAAATTGGTGTAGGCAATTAAAAAGGCTTAGATCAATATATTCAATCTTAGTGGAGCATTCAAATGCAGGTTTAAACTCCTAATACAATTTATTTATTCAGCATTTGCAAATCATCTTTTAAGATATCATCACAGTAGTTCATTTATTGAACTTTACTTCGTCCAAATAATTCCAGTAGCTTATACTCATCATGTTTTAATTCATATTTATTTCATTAAAACTCATCTAGTGGCTTGTATTTGTTGATTTCAAATTTACAATATGTTATTCATTCAATTTTATTCTTTGTCCAGTAGCCTAATTAGTCAACGTCTATTGTTTATTAATTTAATTCCATAGTAACTTAGGATCTTCTTAAAACCAAAATCCCAAAATCTTAAAAAACCTAATTTCACCCAAAAACCCTAATTCCATCCAAAACCTAAATCCAAATACTAAAACCCTAATTTTCCAAACACCAAACCTCAAAATCCTGATTTTCGTATCCAAAACCCTAAAACCCTAATTTTCATATTCAAAGCCCTAATTTCCAAATTAAACCATATTTATTAACTTTATAAACCCTAAATTTAATAAGAAAATGCCAATTTTGTATATTTAATGCATTAAACCCCTAGTTTTGGTTATTTAATTTGTTGCATGCTTTTATGATGGATGATTTATTTTATTTGGTTATAATGGAAGTTTTATTTTTAATTTTATGTTTAAATAGTTTAATTTATTTGGTTAATTATTTGTTTAGATTTTAAAGTTGTAAAAGGCATGTTTCCACTTTGTGGGTGTTTTATCTATTTAATTTGTTTGTTTTATTTTATTTATATCTAGGGACCAATGTAAGGGCATGTTTCTACCAATTGGTGGGTGTCCCATTTTATTTACTTATTTTTTGGACATTGGTCATGGTTGTAAGGATATGTTTCCAACCTCAAATGGGTGCTCATTTATTATTTTGTTTGAATTTGTTTTGATTCTAATATAATGATTATTTATTCCAATATTTGCATGTACTTTGGATAAGTTTTATAATTTTTAAGAATTTTATAATATATAGATCTGAAAAGGGGCCGGTTCCAATGAACTGGGCGTTATGGGGGTGTTGGGTCATTCTCACATTCCCCATACATACCAAACTTTCTGAACCCATTAGGGGGTTAGAGATTCCTTAGGAATTGAGTCATCCTCCCCTTTTATTTTTTCGGCTCGTCCGGGTGGCTACTACATTTTCTTCGAGTTTATCCCATATTCTCTAAAGCCCTGAGCTTAACAGTGCCGAAGTCACAAGAACCATTTCACATGGGAGTGGGGGCGAAAATCCCTGCTCACAATGGCGGCTCCACTGGGGATAAGAGAAGTTGATTCCATTGGTCTTTATATTATTTTATTCTTTCTTATTATGATATTGTCTATTGCATCATTTAGATTGTATAGTGTGTGTGAGTTAGGATGCCCATATGTTATGTAAGACTTTCACTCAAGGTATAAAGATCGAACATGGCATAACCACTCATAGCCTCGTACCTTTTGGTATATACTTGCTATGGGAGCGTTAACTTTTCAACCCAAAGACTAAAGCTCATGTAATTGGTCTAGTAACTTTCCTTAGGTTTTTACCTAAATGCTTGTTGTTTGACTATGATTGATATATCTAGGTTTGAACCATGACCTATTTGGTTTGTTCTTTTTCTAATATGACCTAATTATATTGTAAGCTCAAAATAATTTTATTCTTTTAAGCCAAAAGACCATAAATATTTTTAAAATTTTAAGATGGTCTTTAGACTTAAAACTTTTCTAAAATGGGTCAAAGATTCTTTTCTACCTCACGGTCCAAATACAAAATCCAAAATTCATTTTTAAACAAACCTTTATACAATGGGCATTAAAACAAAATTATTTTTTCACCTTATCTAAAATTACAACTTTTTTTTAAATGAGCTTACAACTGTTTAGATCAATTATGGAATACCAAAAATTAATTGTAGGCCTAATTTATACCAAAGATTATTAATCATGGGCTTATTTGTGGCATGAATCATTAATTTTTTTTTCTAAATAGGAAATCTATTTATAATAAACTCTTTAATTTAGTTTTAATCCATAATATAGTATAAAAGCTATTCTTAGTTGATCTAATGGATTAAGGCTTAATTAATGGGAATTATCATGGACTGACTTCTATATTTGTAAATACAATTATTGGTTAAATCGTCCGA
The DNA here is from genome assembly GCA_947685225.1 of Garcia nutans. NCBI lineage: Eukaryota > Viridiplantae > Streptophyta > Magnoliopsida > Malpighiales > Euphorbiaceae > Garcia > Garcia nutans. Next base: position 29,539,624 of record CANTUV010000039.1, on the reverse strand, counting down.
GTGAATTCTTTAGAAAATAAGATATCCCATGTTGATATTTTATTAACCATATTCCTAGAAAAAGAGACTCGCCATTCGTGTGTGGAAGTTATTCGTGTCCTAATTATTTTTGTTTTTCTATTACTTGTGCATCCATGCATACATATATACATGCATTACATTACATAAGCATTGATCCTTTCTGGCTCAGAGACTTGGAGTACAACAGTTCAAGAGCATACGACAATCCAACCTATGCCAGTGATGTAGAATCCAGTAACGACTCAGTCAGTTTCTCACTAAGAACAATGGAACCTAAACAGATTCAGAAAATGGTAGATGATGCAATCAATTCCAAGATGGAAGAACTAAAGAAGGACCTGACTGAGACCATGAAAAGTCAACTAGCTACACTTTTGGAGAATACTGTTGAAGCATCTGCTAGTACTAAGAAGTATAAAGACAAGGGTAAGGCCAAGGTTGGTGAAGTGGCTATGGATGATGATAAAGTGATGATGATTGAGCTTAGTATTTCCAAGATTTTTAAGATAAGAAGAAAGAGCCAAAGATTGTAGAGAAATCAACTGTTGGAAAGACTGAAACTTCAGATGTGGAGAAGATAATTGCTGATTTAGAAAAGAAGTTAAAAAAAAAAGCTAAAGGCTGAAGAGGTATCAGAAGTGGACAAGCTATTTGAGCAAGATGAAGAAGTTCCTTACCAGTTCAAGATGCCTTTTTTTACTAGGTACAATGGTACATGGAATCCTCACTTACATGTTAAGCAGTACATCACTGCTATACAGTCCACTAGAGCTACCAAGGCTCGAACTTTAAGGTATTTCATGTTCTCATTAGATCTTGTTGTGCAAAACTGGTTTAACATCTTAGAGGAAAGTACCCAAAAAGATTGGGATTCACTATATAAGGCATTCATTCAGCAATATGGATACAATGCTGAGTTGGAAGTTACTTTGATAGAGGTAGAGTCGATAAGGCAGAAACAAAATGAAAACTTCATTTACTATGTGAAGAGGTGGAGAAACAAGGCTGCACTGCTCAAGAAGAGGCCAGACGAGTCCGACTAGATTTGAATGGTAGTGAGAGGTGTCCTACCTAATATACGTGAACAGATGTCTGATACACTTATCAAAGATTTCAAAGATCTTCTCCAGGATGGCATGCAAATAAAAGAATGGGAATGGAAGAAGAACTGTTTTGCTGGGAGAAAGAATGAGAAAGGGAGTTACCAATATGGTAATCAAGATACACAGAAGATAGTGGATATCAATGCAACTGGTCAAGCAAATAGAAGACATTTTTCAGAGTTGAAAAAATCTTTGTCTTGGGTTTTCAACAAGTTACAGAAAAAGGGGTTATTATAGCCGTTGGCTCCTCGACCACGACACTATCATCTGCTATCAAACTTTGATACCAAGGCCTTCTGTCAATTTCATCAAATGCAAGGGCATCAGATAGATAAATGTGCTCGATTAAGACATGAGATTCAAGATCTTATTGACAGTGGTAAGCTACCTGAGCCTGATAAGCCCAACACCAAAAGCAATTCTTTGCCTAATTTTGAAAGAGTGCCACCTCCAGTAACTTTCATTATAGAGGGAGGATTGAAGGAAAGTTCTGTCTTATCAACTTTTAAAGATGTAGATGGAGGAAGTGCTAAAGAGGAGGTCCTACTAAGAAAGCTTGGACCAACTGTAGATGAGGAGGTGATGACCATTACCCTTGATATGTCCAAGCAAATGAAGCATCTTCTACTCCAACTTAACAAACTTCCCTTGGCTTGTTTGGTTTTTATTTCATTTTCTTTCTTTGATGTTTTCTAGAATAATTATATTTTTCAAATTAAAATTATTTGAATAAATTACTTTTATTCAATTTTTGATGGTCTTTATTCATTTTGATGTTTAACCAATGAAGAATTTAGATTGATATTCATAAACTAGTGTATCTATGCATCATGATTTGAATGACTTTACTAGGTGAGGGAATTATTCTATAGCATTAAGCTGTGTATGCTTACTTAGAGAGGACTCTTGCATAATGACCTTTGTCTAGGTCCTAGTCTATATTAGAACATGCTTTGATGAACTTTTGAAGCGAAATTAAACTCTACTTATTTAAGGGAGAGATGATCTAGGCATTGTTTGGCAAGCCAACAACTAGTATCCACCCTATTAACATCAATCCCTAGTTTGTCCCTTTGAGCCTTCATAAGATTTTAGCTTGCTTTTCATTGGCTTGTAACCCCAACAACTTACCCTGAGCTATTGTGATACTTATGAAAAATTTGATGATCACTGAGGAACAAAAGGGAAAGAAGATCAAAGAGAAGGATATATAGTCAAGACTATAGAGATAGTTGAAGGACACCTGAATTAGACCTAATATCACAGACTTATTGAGACAAAGTCAGAACTGAAGTAGACTTATGCCACTCCACTCATCCATTATCAGAAACATAATTTGGTGCAAATAAAACAACTCTTTTAGATCTAGGACCTGAAAAAGAGAAAAGAAAAGAAGTTAGAGTAAAAAAACCAAAAGAAAGAAAAAAAAAGAAAAGAAAGAAAAAAGAAAAAGAAAAAAAGAAGAAGAAAAGGGAAAAGAAAATAAAACCTAAAAAGGCAATTCAGAAAGCCAATCGAGTTCTTTTTTACCTATAGTAAGCAGGAGACTTCTGCTTACTTTACGAGGACGGATTGACTTGAATTGGTCCAACCCAGCCAAAGACTCAAATACATAATGGAAAGACCATCTTTCATTTTATTCAACATAGCTCCAGGTCTACGATCTTGAAAGTCTTAGGCTAGATATTCCAAAAGGGAAAAAGGACGGAAAGGAAGAGGAGGAAAAATGGTGGTTTAAAGATCAAGATAGTATTGATTGAATCCAGATTTCTGCCAAGAAAATGGAAAGACTTTCAAGCTTTGTATTTTCATGAAGTCAGAAAGAAATGATGCCCAAAAGGTGAAAATGAAACCTCTAATAATATACAGCTCCAACAAGAAGATTGTAGTGTGAATGTTTATCAGTTGTGTCACATTGGCTCTAATCTAAAAATGGCATTCACTTAACCCATGTCCCTTATAGACCCCATTTCAAGCCTATTAAAAACCTATTGATCTCTCTTGGTAGTTAGAGTCCTTTAGTGGAGATAGTTTGAATAAGTATGCATATGAGATAGATAATATTTAAACTTAATGAGACCTTTGGCCAAGTAATGTGTATGTGCCTATCTGAAGTGTAACAGTTCTTGCTCAAATGGAAATGAATCCCAAGTTTAGTACGGTAACCAGGGATATGATATTATAGATATGTAAATTTAAAAACTGAATCCTGAGGTATAATGACACTGATTTGACAAAGCCAAAATATGATTTTAAGATTTTAAAAATAAAATAAAAAATATTTTTGTCATACAAAGTCTTCAAGTTAAGGGAAGTATGTTACATTGTCAAACCTCAAAAGACCTAATGGGCAAAAGTGGGGTAATGAAAGGATCACCTCTCTGCCCTATTGGGGCCCCTGTTACTCATACTTTGCACATCTAGAAGATAAAAGCCATAAATGTAAAGTCTTCTGATGTTCTAATGCAAGACCTGAACGAGCATCTGGAATGAATTGGTGGGAGCACATCAGATGATCGCCTCAGTCTGTGAGTCAATAAAACCACTGTAAGTATCACCCATGCATATCATGCATACATGAGTATATCACATTACATCGCATTATGTTGTCTTGTGTTACATATTGTCAAAGTGAACAGCAAAACACTGTGAAGTAAACAATCAAAAGCAAATATGGAATCAAGGAGGCATGGAAAGGCCATTGCAAAAGAAAGGAGAGATGAAGGCTTGTGCAAAGAACCAGAAAAAAAAATGCAAACATCAATATGAGCCTACATGGTAATAAAATCATGGTTTTAGCCTACACAGGGGGCAAAGTTTCTCCTTTCAATTTTTTGAGTTTATGCATGTACAAAATATTTGCAAACTCACTTTTAATATTTTGCCATGCAGGGGGCAAAGAGAGGATATGAGGGTTAGCTAGCTAAAAAATAACTGACTTTTTTTGTAAAAGAAAGAATAAGAAGAATAAAACAAGGAGAAAGTAAGAACCCCAAAAGAATGAAGATGCAAAAGATAAAAGATCAATCTAGCTAGAAGAGCTAAAGTCAATACAGGAAAAATGTCCAAGGATGAAGATCCATTTTGAAGGGTGAAGACTCGATGTCTAAGGATGAAGATCCATTTTGAAGGGTGAAGACCCGATGTCCAATGATGAAGATCCAATTTAAAGGGTGAAGACCCGATGTCTAAAGAATTAATATCCAATTTGAAGGGTGAAGACCTGATGTCTAAAGATGAAGATCCATTTTAGAGGATGAAGACCCACAATCCATTGAAGAATAGAACAACTGGCTAGAAGAAAACCAAAATTCTCAAATGATAAAAGGTCAGCAAAATTTATTAAAGAATGGAACAACCGGCTATAAGAAGGCCAAAACTCCCAACTGACAGAAGGTCGGTCGAATCCAGTTTTGGGCCGAGAACCCAAATTTAGCCTCGGGTTGGGAATCCAAATCCAGCCTCAGGTCAAGAACCCAAATCCAATCTAGGTGAGGAACACAAATTGAGTTTCTGGTCGAGAACCCGAATCCAATTTTGGGTCGAGAACCCAAAATCCAGCATTGGGTTGAGAATCCAAAATCCAGTATCGGGTCGAGAATCCAAATCCAGTTTTGGGTCGAGAACCAAAATTCAGTTTTGGGTTGAGAATCCAAAATTTAATTTCTGGTTGAGAATTCAATTCCTAGCTCAGGTCGAGAACCTAGATTAAGTCTCGGGTCTAGAACTCAATAATCCTCTGGTTCAGAACTCATCCTTATCCAAAATTAGCTCAGAGTCATATTGCTTTTCGCTCCCTTCTATTGAAGTCTCCGATTGCTCAAACATGAGGCAAACTGTAGACCCTTAATTTTGGATCTAATCCAGTTTGACCTTAATTAAAAGGGAGTTAGATCAAATGTAAAGGTTTAAACTTGTGTGGAACAATTTTATAAGCCTAAAATGGTCTGGTACAATATTAAAATCCCAAGATATGTCAACCCAGGCTCAAATTTTATCAAATCGGCATGCCTGATTCGCCACATGCCCATGATTGTGGCGAATTGGCCATGCTAATTTGCCACAGGCCCATGCTTGTGGCGAATTGGCATGGGCCTGTGGCGAATTGGCCATGCCAATTCGCCATGGTCCACTAATCCTTATTAATTTCCTAATTGAGAGTGGACTTTGTCTTAACAGTCGGATGAAGCGTATTAGGGTTTTGATTTTCCTATAAATAACGACGTTTTAATATTGAAACAGGCATCAACAATTGTCAAGAAAGCTGCACGGATTAGCAATTAACCTAGCAGCAACACAGACACAACAATTCAACAAATAAGGCAGTCTCCGGCCAAAATCAAAATTGGTGTAGGCAATTAAAAAGGCTTGGATCAATATATTCAATCTTTGTGGAGCATTCAAATGCAAGTTTAACGTCCTAATACAATTTATTTATTCAGTATTTGCAAATCATCTTTTAAGATATCATCATAGTAGTTCATTTATTCAACTTTGCTTCTTCCAAATAATTCCAGTAGCTTATACTCATCATGTTTTAATTCATATTTGTTTCATTAAAACTTATCCAGTAGCTTGTATTTGTTGATTTCAAATTTACAATATGTTATTCATTCAACTTTACTCTTTGTGCAGTAGCCTAATTAGCTAACATCTATTGTTTATTAATTTAATTCCATAGTAGCTTAGGATCTTTTTAAAGCTTAAATCCCAAAACCTTAAAAACCCTAATTTCACCCAAAAATCGTAATTCCATCCAAAACCCTAAATCCAAATACCAAAACCCTAATTTTCCAAACACCAAACCTCAAAATCCTAATTTTCATATCCAAAGCCTAAATCCCTGATTTTCATATTCAAAGCCCTAATTTCCAAATTAAAACCCTAAAACCATATTGTTAACTTTATAAACCCTAAATTTAATAAGTAAATGCCAATTTTGTATATCTAACAATTTTGTATATCTAATGCTTTAAACCCCTAGTTTTGGTTATTTAATTTGTTACATGCTTTTATGATAGATGATTTGTTTTATTTGGTTATAATGGAAGTTTTGTTTTTAATTATTATGTTTAAATTGTTTAATTTATTTTGTTAATTATTTGTTCGGATTTTAAAGTTGTAAAAGGCATGTTTCCACTTTGTGGGTGTCTTATCTATTTAATTTGTTTATTTTATTTTATTTATATTTAGGGACCAATGTAAGGGGCATGTTTCTACTAATTGGTGGATTTTCCATTTTATTTACTTGTTTTTTGGACATTGGTCATGGTTCTAAGGGTATGTTTTCATCCTCGGATGGGTGCCCATTTATTGTTTTATTTGAATTTGTTTTGATTTTAATATAATGATTATTTATTCCAATATTTGCATAAAGTATGGATAATTTTTATAATATTTAAGAATTTAATAATATATAAACCTGAAAAAGAGGCCGATTCCAATAAACTGGGCATTATGGGGGTGCTGGATCATTCTCACATTTTCTACACGTACCCAACTTTTCGAACCCATTAGGGAGTTGAGGATTCCTAAGGAATTAAGTCAACCACCCCTTTCTATTTTCCTGGGCCGTCCTAGTGGCGACTCCATTTTCTCCGAGTTTTAGCTTGTGTTCTCTAAGGCCCTGAGCTTAGCAGTGCCGAAAGTCACAAGAACCATTCGACATGGGAGTGGGGGCGAAAATTTCCACTTACACATTTATTAATTGTTAAGATGTATAAGTTATGCCTTCTCTACATGTTTTAAGATTGTGCTAATATATAAAAATATATCTCATTTTATTATTATTTCTTTTTTTTTTGTTTTTCATCATCCATTATATTTATCTAACATAATCATGACCAACCTTAGCTAATATTTCCTATCAACCTTACTTTTTCTGCAAATTACAAGAGGAAAAATGATTTGTCTAACCATTAATCTCCAAGTTTAATTTAATTCTTGGTCTAACTATTTTTTTTTCATTAATTCATATACCAACTTATAAAATCATCCTTAAAAACTCATAATCTAAAAAATTTATAATACCATTATTCAGAGTTAAATCTTATTTTTAGCTTTTTAATTCTATTTATTACTCCTCATAACCCTTTTTCTTGCTTGAACTTATACTTAAATTTTTTTTAGAGTAGATATTGCTATATATCTTATGGTTGTAGCCTACCTCGAGTAGGGGTATTACAGAGCATCACCTCGTGAGGGTACCCGGTGTTTCCAAATAGAGAGTTTGGTATCCAAGGCTAAATTTTTGGCTATTGGGTCAAACAACAGTGCCTGTCACTCACCATGTGCATTTTTACCATTATCACTTGAGCCCCTTGACTTGGGATAAGGTAAAAAGAAAATCAGTATTATTATTAAAATTTATAAAAGTCAACTTACTTCTTTTTGTAATTTTGCAGGTGGACATTGCTTGTTGGAGAGCTAACGAGTGGGCCAACTAAACCCCATTCATGAATGCGGCATTCCCTTGCAAATTCCCATCGAAACATCAATGTGGCTAGTTTCTTGACGAGCGAGTGTACAACTTGTTCTTCGGTCCTGACCAATGGAGGGTACCTACAGACATTCCAAAATACACATTAAATAGTATGTCCATGCTAGAGAAATCTTAGAGACATGTTGGAATGGGTATGATATAGAAGCTTTGCTCATTTCACTGGCTAAGTCATATGTCCAATTTATCTAGGAGTGGCTTCTAAATATTCAAGTTTCTCCTGCTGGAGTTCGAGGGATTCTTGAAGATGATGAAGAAGAAGATGATGATGATGAAGATGGAAAGGAAGAAGAGGATGAAGAAAAAGGAGAGGAAGAAGAGGATAAAGAAGAAAGAGAGGAAGAAGAGGATGAAGAAGAAGGAGAGGAATAAGAGGAAGAGGAGGAGAAGGAAGAAGAGGAAGTAGAAGAGGAGGATGAAGAAGGTGAAGAGGACTAGGATAAGGAGAGAGGCAGGTCCCATTCCCGTGGTAACACTAGAGCTGGGTCTTTTCAGGTAGATGCAAATATATTCTCCACAACTGGTTCCTTTTTATTTGTCTAACTCTTTATGAACATTGTAGGCTACTGGTTCTTTTAATGATGAGGCCAGACCATCCTATGCAACGCCGATTCAACCATAAGTTTTTCCATTTGCTTTCTTTACAACACCACCGCTTGATGTGTCATTTTTTCCTTAGGGATTCAAATTAAATTACATAGTCTATAACTCTCTATTTCATATTTGTTTATGATTTATGTATGCATGAAAAATGCATGTACTTACCTTTTTTTCCCTTTTTAGCTCACGGAGAATGATTGAAGAACAAAACATGAAGCTGCAGGAAGATTTGAATGCCACTATCCAGAATGTGGCTCATTTTGAGAACTTGTTCCATCAGTTGGAGCAAGCATTATGAGACTATCGATTCTAGGGCTACAGAGATCCTAGTACAGCTTCTTTGTCAAGGGGATCCCAAATCGATGACAACGAGATTCCTCCTCACCCTTCTGGCGATATTTTTTTAGAGCACTATTTGATTACGGAATGCCTCCCTCTTCTCAGTGATCTTGTAACTTAATCACCTTGCATTGGACATGTGATGTATAAAAACACTATATTATTTAATAATTAATCTTTTGCTTTTGACTTGTAATACAGTACCTCATGATAATGGCCAAGGGTCAAGACAAATTTGTCTTAACCTTGGCCACTTTCTTTTCCTTTTCCTCCACTAATTTACTATTCCAAAAATTATGGAATTCCTTCTCTATATCAATCTTTGAACTCTTCCTATTTAAATCCTTTAATTGCATTTTTGAGAGCCCAACAACAAATCTGTGTTCTGCTTAATTTTCTTCAATTAATAGGACAAATCCCAATCAATAACAATGACCGAAGAAAATTTGAGGAAGATGAAGAATTTATTCAAAAGCCTTGAAGTTTTCCATTGGAATCAGACATCTTGGTCTCAAATTAATGCTTTAAAGTGCTTTCAAAATATCAAATTGAGCCAACCCTTCTTACATGCCATGGCTTCTTTTATAATGTAGAATCTAGGACTTTTAAAATTAACAAGTTCAAGTTGTGTCCCATGAATGAGGAATTTAAAGCCATTCTTGGATATCTATGTGATTGTCAGATTGCATTGCCCATATTTTCCTCAAAACCTTATAAAAAAAATGTAATTGCTATAAATATCGAGGCCTAAAATTCTTTAGTTAACCAGAGGTGAGAAAATTTTGTTTAGTCCTTTGATTGATTTTTGCATATCCCGCTTGGATCCCACGAAAGCATGGTGGTGCATGTTCTGCTTATGTCTGCTTGGTCAATTCTTTCTTGTTTCTTCTGATAGTGATATCGATCCACGGGTGTTGGATATTGTAGATCAAATGGAAGGTGGGTTTTCACCCATTCCTTTGATTTTTACTGAAACTCTGGTTGCATTGGATCATTTCAAAACTGGCTTTTCGAGAAGGTTGACTGGAAGTCTCTTGCTACTTTAGGTAATTACTTGAACCACACTTTCTGGATTTCAATTTAGGTTACTATTTATTGCTCTAATTTTTTCCTAGCTCGCCCTTGCGGGTTTTGAAAACTAGCGAGCTTTTATTATTTTTTATTTCGGTCTTAATTTTTGTTTAGTCCACCCATTGCATGTTTTTAAAACTAATGGATCTCCCTAATTTTTGTTTAGGCCATTGTTGGTTTTTAATTTAACGGCCTTTTTTAAAATAACTTTTTTCTTTCAAATCTGCCTGCATGAACACTTTTGTTTGCTTGACACCCCAGTTATAGATCATTCAAGATACTTACCATGACACCATTCTGTAAGAAAACTTCTTCGACCTGCTTCTTTATATGCTGATTGGGTCAAGTGGATCAGTTCAAGAGTGGTTGTCAATATCCGCTGCTTCTTTCAGATCAGGCTGCTTCTTTATTCTCCAATTCTTAAATTATCAAGTAAGTTTATTTAAATTTTATTGTTTAATTAATATTTTATTTTTAGTGTTAAATTATTTTTTTGTGTTAATTTGTGTTAAATTATTATTATAATTATTATTTGTGTATTGTTATTATTTTTTAATTTGTTATAAATTATTATTATTATTTAAATTTTTATGTTTAATTTAATTAATTTTCTTTTCTTTTATTTGTTATTGAATTTAATTTAAGTAATCATCACCTAGTTAATTTTTTGGATTTGTGATAAAATATGGCCGAATCATCTAATTTTCAACATCAAGATTTTATTAATTCCCATGAAAATGTTGCTAGTTTTATTGAAAGTACATCTAATTTTCAAAATCTAAATGAGTCTAATTTGACAGCAACTAGTAAAGAAAGAAAAAGAACTAGTAATGTTTGGAGTTTATTTGATAGGAAAGAAATATCAGGAAAGGGTTTAAGAGCCGCAAGTAAAAAATTTTAAAAAGATTATGAATGTAAAGCTAGTAATGAGACAGATCATTTATTAAGACATGCAAAAAATATGAGAAATAATCTGATAATACAACATAAACTATACTAGCTCATAGTAAAGAAGGATTAAGAAATTTTCATTTTTCACCTCAAAAACATAGAAAATAATTAGGATATATAATTTGGTCTGAATAATATTTTTCAAAGGGTGAAGATTATAGATTCACAAAATATATTCAAAATTCTTTTTCTCCACATTATAAAAATGTACCTAGAAATATAATTAAAGAAGATGCCTTTAAATTATTTTAAGAACATAAAGAAAATTAATTTTAGAATTAAAAAATATTTCATCTAAAATATGTCTTACTACTGATATTTGGTCAAATAAGTATGATGCAAGTTATATAACAATAATTGATTATTGGATAGATAATGAATAAAATTTACAAAAAAAGAATATTAGGCTTCAAAGAATTTGGATTTCCTCATAATGGTATTTCAATTTCTAATGTAATAGCTGAATTGGTTAATGATTATGGAATTAAAAATAAAATATTTTCTATCACTTTTGATAATGCTACTAATAAGACATTAGCTATTGAATATTTAAAAAAAAGATTTTGATCTATGTTTAAATGGTAATCTTTTTCATATTAGGTGTTCTTGTCATATTTTAAATTTGTGTGTACAAAATTATTGAGGTTGAAATTGAAAAAATTAGAAAATATTTGAAATTTATTAAATTTTGTGCTAGACAAATACAAGATTTTAAATCTTTATGAATTTCAAAAAATAAAACCTATAGAAAATTTAATTTAGATTATCCTACTATGTGGAATTTCACATATTTAATGTTAAAAAATTATTTTCCTCATAAAGATTTAATTAATATTTTTTTTGCAATGAAAGAATGAATATTCAAAGCTATTATTTATTGGATAGTGATTGGGAGTCAGTATCTTTTTTTTTATAGAATTTTTAGAACCTTTTTATAGTACTATAAATATTTTTTCTGATGTATATTATACTTCTTGTACTATTCTTTTTAATTTATTTGAAAAAAGTAATATTTTTTCAAAATTTAGAAATAAAGAAAAATTCAAAGAAATGTTCTTGTTAATGGACGAAAAATTTACTAAATATTGAGAAGATATACCTAATATATATAGTTTGGCTGCAATAATGGATCTTAGAATTAGAATTCATGGGGTACAAATTTTACTTTAAAGTTATTATAATAATATGAATATAAAAAAGAGAATCAATGGATTTATGGTTGAAATTAATGATAAATTATATAAATTATATTTATTATATGATAGTGAAATAAATAGGCCAACATAAGATATAACACAAACTAGTTTATCTAATTTTGATAATACATTAAAAACTTGGCTTGCAAAAATAAATCAAAATTATACACAATATCGTTTTAATATAAATTATAATGAAATTAAATTTTATTTACAAAGAAATATATGTTTTTCACATGAAGATTTAGAAAATTTAGATATTTTATCATGGTGGAAACAAAATGAAAAATCTTGGCCAGTACTTTTCGCTATGGCATGTGATCTACTTACTCCTCTGGCATCTACAGTTGCTTCAAAAAGTTGTTTTAGTGTAGGTCGAAGAGTACAAGATGATAAGAGGGCTCGCTAATCAGCTAAATTATTTGAAGTGTGCATAATTTTAAAAGATTGGTTTAATGCAGAACATAGACAATAAAATCTCCTCCATTCGAACATGTCCGATTTAGATGAGGATGAAAATATAGTCTAGATTGCTTAAAATTATTAATGTAATTTATTTTTAAATTTGTAATATTTTGATAAATAACTAGATAATATTTTCCTTCCCATTAGATGTAGGCCTTTTTATGCCAAACCGCGTAAATTATGTTATTTATTTTTATCTTTTTATCAATATATATATATAATTGTATTTGCATCAATTAATAATTTTTATTTTTTTTATCAAAATGTGTATATAATTTATTTTGAAAAATAGTTAAAAACTTCATGCTAAGAGAATTGGGCCAGTCCAATGGATGGCCCGACCCATCACGGCCTAGCACGATTAAGTTTTTAGGCCAGTACAGCATGACACTATTAATATTTTGGACTGGCATGGCATGGCACGATTAATTTTTTGGGCTGGAACGACACGGCATGAAAAAATCGCAGGCATGATGGATTTGGTTCGGGTTGGCATGGCACGACCTAATTGCCATCTATAACTAGTTGGTGCCTTGGTAGAAAATCGGCCTTATTACTGCCTGGACATATTTGATGTACGTTCCACTTACTACTCTCCGCCTATGTGCTTTCTATGATCCTTGTCGTATTAGTTTCCAATATGGAGCTCAACCTTTGGATTTTAATTTTCAGTGGAGCTTGACATGCCTTTGCTGAATGAAGCTTTCTTAGATTGCCTGAGGTAGGGCTGGCCTACAGGTTACACTTACTGGCTTCCATGAATTTTGGAGATGTCAGTCTTTAAATAAAATAATGTTAGGGTGAAAGATATTTTCTTTAATTTAATTTGTCATCACTTTTTGCTATTATGCAATTTATATTAACCTTTTGGTCTTTATTCAAAAATGGTGCATATAGAACCATTTTATTATTAACTCAGTTTCATTAAATTGGAAACAACCACAAACATATAGCAAATATATACAAAATTATTCCTGTCACCAACCAGCCCTTTCAGGATTTCTAATTAGTAATTTTCTCTTATTTTTTAAACTTAATTATTACTTAACCAATCCTTTCGGGTTTTCAACCTAGAGAATTTTTTTATTTATTATTATTATTTTTAAAAATAGAACTTCTTTAGCCTGTCAATATTTACTGGTTCACTGAATTTATTTTCATCCATGTCAGACAGCTTGATTGTGCCTTTCTTCATTACTTTTTTTTCCGACATAAGGGCCTTCTTAACTTGGTTTGAACTTTGCTCTTGGATTTGGGACATTGGCTTTGCATTGTCTTATCACTAGATCACCAATCTTAAGTCTTCTAACTTGGACTCTTTTATTATAAGCTTGAGCTATCTTTCTTTGGTACAGTATTTTCAGCCTCCTTTCTTCTAATAAAGCTAGTTGTGTGTATTTGCTTAATACCCTTTCTGTCTCTGGTAGCTTAGCTTCCAAGATGACCCTTAGGAATTTGATCTCAATCTCAATATGCAGTACTGCCTCCATCTTATAAACCAAAGAAAATAGTGTTATTTCAGTCGGAGTCCAAACACTTGTCCTGTACCCCCATAAAGCAAAAGGGAGCATTTATGACCAGTCCATGTATGTCTTGGTTATCTTGGAAAGAATTTGCTTAATTGTCTTTTTAGCTGCTTCTACTGCATCATTAGCTTTTGGTCTATATGGGGAGGATTGATGATGACTGGTATGATACTTGACAAACAAATCCTTAACAACTCATTGGAATTGCACCCTATTATCTGATATTACACTGTGTGAAACTCCATATCTAAATATGAGACTTCTTTCAATAAACTGAGCCATTTTCTTTGCTCCCAGCTTATTGAAAGATTCAGCTTCAACACATTTTGAAAAGTAGTCAATTGTTGCCACTATGTACCAGTGGCCATTTGAAGCTATTAGATGAATCTCCCCAATAATATTTATTCCCCAAGTCGTGAATGACCAAGGCAAAGACATAGGAATGCAATTCCTTGGGAGGTAAATGATTCAAGTTTTCATATAGTTGGTATTGTTGGCACTTTCACACAAAATCAATGTAATCTCTCTATGGTCAACCATTAGTAGCCCTGTCTAATTATCTTCTTAACCAGAGCTAGATCATTCATGTAAATTCATGTAAGGTCCACAGGTACCTGTATATGCTTCTGATATGATTTGCTCAACTTCAAATTTCCTGAAACATCTCAAATGCACCCTGTCTGGCCAACTTCGATACAACTCCCCTTGAAAAGTGATGTACTACAAAAACCATCTCCTTATAACTCTTCTCTCTTCTTTTGTTGCCCTCGACAGATAGTTCCTACTTTCCAGGAATTGATTAATGATATCATACCATGCATCATGATCTGCCCTAGTCTCTATGATCATTTCATATTCATAGAAAGGAATTGATGAACGGTCAAAACTAAGGATTTAAGAAATAATTTGACAAAATCCTCTCATACCGAAGCTAGTGTGGCTAGGGCATCGGCAATATAGTTTTCTTCTCTAGGTAGGTGTAGGAACCTACAATCCTTGAAATTCCTCCTTACTGTGGTTAAATAATCATGGTACGATTTTAGCTTCTCCTCTTTCAACTTCTATTCTCCATTTGCTTGGGATATTACCAGCAATGAATCACCAAAAACTTGGACTTTATTGATCCTCATAATCATCAAGGTTTCCAAGCCGAAGATCCATGCTTTATATTCTACCATATTGTTGGTTACCTTGAATTTTAGCGAAGGGGATGAGTTCTCCTTCAGGTGATTCCAATATAACTCTCAATCTAGCTCCCTTTTAATTCACTACTCCATCAAAGTACATCTTCCATTCTTGCATTTCTATGGGCCCCAAATGTTCATTAGGGAATTCAAAGGTTACCTTCAATGAAGAACATCAAAGTAGTGGTTGTTGAGCCAGGAATTCTGCTACTACTCTTTCCTTAATGATTTTCCTAGTTATGTATTCAATCTCGAATTCTTCTATGATTATTAACCATTGGTCATATTTCCTGATTAGTAAAGATGTTTCTCTTAAGTATTTAACTAGATCTAACCTAAAAATTGCTTACACACTATAGGATTGGAAGTAATGCTGCAATTTCTTTGATGACCAAACCACAACAATACAAATCTTTTCAATGATACTATACTTAATCTCATAAGGCAAAAATTTTCTACTCAAGTAATAAATTGCATGCTGAACTCCGGTTACGCTTGCTTGAGCCAACATTGCCCTTACTGACCCTTCTTCTACTGCTAAATATAGTGTCAAAGGTCTATCGGGTTTGGGAAATTTTAGAACATGTGGATTCAACAAGTATTCTTTAATACACTCAAAAGCCTTCTGATATTCTTCATTCCATTCTAACGATTGCTTCTTCTTGAGCAGTTTAAAGATGGGTTCAAAAATGGTTGTAAGTTTTGCAATGAACCTATTTATATATTGTAACCTTCTGATAAACCCCTAAACTTCACTTCTCTATCTTTGGGCTAGCATATCCCTAATTTTCTTAACCTTGTTAGGGTCAATCATAATGCCGTTCAGGCTAATGACATGTCCCGACATCATACGTGAGGTAACCCCAAACACACACTTCTTTGGATTTAGCCTAAGGTTATATTTAACTGCTCTTTCAAAAAAGCTCTCTAGGTTCTAGAAATGTTGCTCTCTTGTTTCTAATTTCACCATCATATCATCAACATATACTTCAACCTCCTTATGTATCATATCATAAAACAAGGTTGCTCTAGCATTTTTCAATCCAAATGGCATCACTCTATAGCAAAATATATCTTATGTGGTTATGAAAGCAATTTGTAAGGGATTCCTTCATCATCCTCAAATGGCTTGTCCACCTCTGACACTTCTTCAGTCTTCAGCTTCTTTTCAAACCTCTTTTTTAAATCAGGAATCATCTTTTCAATATCAGTAGATTCAGCCTTCTTTTCTTTCTTCTTTTCCTATTGGTCTTGGAGGTATGCATCCCAGTTCTCATCATCATCAATCACTACCTTTTTTTCATCAAAGGCTACCTCACCCACCTTAGCCTTTTTATCTATCCTTCTACTTCTTGGTACTAGCAGATGCCTCAACAATAGTCTTCAACAGTGTAGCTAACTGACTTCTCATAGCCTCAGCCAGGGTCCTCTTTAATTCTTCCATATTGGATTCAAGGTCCTCATTCACCAAGTTCTGAACTTGTTCCTAATCCATTGCTATTGGCGTGAAGTTGACTAAACTCTCTCTGAATTCTAAATCATTGATGTAGGTTGGATTGTCGTATGCTCTTGAGCTACTAAACTCCAAGTCTATGAGCCAGAAAGGATCAATGCGATGTAATGCAATTTATGCATGCATGTATGCATGTGTAGCAAATAAATAATAAAGTCCAGATGCCACTTCTAACCTTATCTCTTCCACACACGAGTGGCAAGTCTCTTTTCCTAGGTGTCTTGGTCAACAAAAATATCAACAAGTGATATTTTTGTTTTTGGAAGAATCACTTAGACGAGATAACCAATAGTTGTATTTCTAAATATAGAAGTCGGTCTATAGTAATTCCTACTAATTAAGCCTTAATCCTTTGGATCTACTAGCCTCTTTTCCACCATATTGTGGATTAAAACTAAATTAACTGGGTTATTATAAATGAACTTCTTATTTGGAAAGGCAATTAATGATCTACGCCATAAACAAGCCTATAACTAACAAGTCTTGACATAAATAAGGCCCACAATTAATTTTAGTATTCCATAATTGATCCAATTAATTATAAGCCTATTTTAAAATTTTGACCCTTTGTAGAAAGGTTTTTAATTCAAAGCATAGTGAAAGGTTAATTTTGAAAAATGGGTCATAAAGTGAGAAAATGATTTTGAGCCCATTTTTTAAAATATTTCAAAGTCTAAAAGTTTGCGGGCTTCGTTTTCGGGTCATTATATAGAAAATAATTTTTGACCCATTTCTATTGAAAAATGGTTTTAAGCCTATTTTGAAAAGCTTTGAAAATGATTTGGAATTTAGGCTTAAGAGAATATTTGGACCATAAATTGATTTTGGGCTTACACCATAATTAGTTCATATTAGGAAAAGACAAACCAAATGGACTTTATCTTGGACCAAGATATATTAACCATAGCCAAACAAAAAGCATTTAGGGCAAACCTAAGGAAAGTTACTAGGCCAATTACATGGGTTTTAGTCTTTTAGGGTAAAAGTCTTAGGTTCCTATAGCAACTATATACCAAAAAGGCACAAGGCTATACGTGGTTATGCAATGCTCGATCTCTATACCTTGAATGAAAGTACAGTATTACTTATACGCACATAAAATGGGTTCCATGGGGCATCCTAACTCATACATGCAATGCAATTCTAAATGATACAATGGATAATATCATAATAATAAAAAATAAAATAATATAAAGACCAATGAAATCAACTCCCGGTAGAATGGTTCTGCTACTTCGGCATTATTAGGCTCTAGACCTTAGAGAACACGATCCTAAATTCAAAGAATAGAAGTCGCCACTTGGACGGGCTAAGAAGAAAATAGAAAGGGTGGATGACTCGATTCCTAAGGAATCCCCAATCCCTATTGGGTTTGAAAAGTTGGATATACATGAGGAAGGTGAGAAGTAACTCAATACCCCCATAACGCCCGGTTCATTAGAACCGGTCTCCTTTTTAGGTCTAAATATTATAAAATTTTTATCTTATTATAATATTATTCATATTATAAACATTATTGAAATAAAAAGCATTATAATATAAATCAAACAAAATCGGCACTCATATAATATGGAAACATGCCCTTACAAATGTCCAAGATTCATAAAAATAAATAAAAATACGACACCCACCAAAAGGTAAAAATGTGTCCCTTACAATTATCCCAACGTCCTTAAAATAAATTTACACAAACTAAATAAATTAAACAAATAAGGCACCCATGAGTAAACATGCATTTTACATCCTTAAAATTCAAATAGATTCATAAGCATAATTCAACCAGTCATCATAAATAATAATGACCGAATAATTAAAACATGAAACTGATTATTATTCAAACAACCATAAATTCAAAGTTCAATAAACTTAGGGTTTTATAATGAAATTAGAATCCAACATGAAAAATTATGGTTTCTATCTAAAACTAGAGCTTAATATGTAAAATTAGGGTCTTAAATGCAAAATTAGGGTTTTTGTCCTAAACTAGGGCTTAATATTTAGAATTAGGATTTCTATCCTAATATGTAGAATTAGGATTTCTAGGGTTTTTAAGTGCAAATTAGGGTTTTGTTTACAAATTAGGATTTTGTCATCAACATTAGGGTTTTCATAATAAAACTAGGGTCTAGGATTATGGAATTAGGGTTTAGACCTAAAATTAGAATTTTGGTATAAAATTAGGTTTAAATGGATGGGATTCAGGTATTGTAAGGCACAATGAGGTTTTTAATCATACAACCCATTAAACAAGAGTAACACAGTAATAAATTGTGCTTGAGGAAACAAATAAAAGAATGATAAAACTGAATAGATGTAAATACTAGAATTTGTTATCATTATTGTTGACTACACCAAGCAATTGCATTGATCCAAGCCTAAACACAAACCTCTAGATTTTGCTTCATTGCTGTGCAATTTGCTTGAGTAAAACAACCCATGATGTTGTGTCTTTTTTACTAATTGTGGCTGTTAATGGCTCTCTCTCTCTTTTTTCTCTTGGTTGCTTTGTATTTATAGACAATATTAAGGCTACAATCTAGCTCCATCTTGGTTAAACAATCCAGATTTTATTGGAAAAGCTACTTCCTATCCAAAACCATCTGAGTTTAAGTAGAATTTGGTAATTTAAAACCGACTTAGCCCTGAATTAAGGCTCGTAGTGAATTGGCTAAGGCCAATTTGCCATGGAAAATTGGCCATTATCATGATCAATTCAATATGAATTTTGGGCTATTCCAATAATTTTAGATTAGACCATGTAACATCCGTGATTTTGGAGATATAAAATTGTATATACTCAATATATATATCTAAAGTATATATAACATATACATATGGTATATTAATTGTATATGTTGGATTAATACATTATATGCTTAATATTTAATACACATATAAGGTACATTTGATGTGTATATAAGATACACATTACTTATGCATATGTGTAATATCCCAAATTTTTGAAAAGTTCTAATTTTTAAAACTTTGATAAAATAAATTATAATTTAAATGGATAAATTAAATTAATAGTTTTAAATAAAAAATGAAGGGGTTTTAAATAAAAAAAGTGGAACATATATGTGATATATATGTAAAATATACATAACATATAAAAGTCAACACTTTTTAAAAGAAAAGTCAAAGTAAATGGGTATATTGGTAATTAAATCTTAGAAATTTAAAATTTATAAAATAATTCAAAAATAAATTATTTTTGAATGTAAGAGGAAATTTATGACTTTTAATTTATTAAATAAATAATTAAATAAATAATTATTAAATTATTTTAATATATATATATGGTTTAAAATAAAAGATGAAAAAGAAAAAGAAAAAAAGAAAGTCTTCATCTCTTCTTCTTCTTCTCCATGGCCGAAATCTCCATGGTTGTCTAGCCCAAAATTTTGCTTCTTCCATACTCCAAAAATTGAAGGATTTCAAGTATTCAAAGTGAATTTTTCATGATTTCCACCAAAATTAGTAAGTTTTCAACTTTTTTCTTTGAATTCTATAGAAAATAGGATTATGTTGAGTTTGGGGTTTTGATGTAGCATGTTATAATTATTGGAATGGGTGTGTAAGATGTTATTTTGGGTAGTTAACAATGATTTTAAGGTTGGATTAAAGAAATGGTTGAATTTAAGTTGAGTTTGGTGAAGAGAGAGAATTTAGGGTTATGGAACATTTGAGTTTTTAAAATCATGAGTTTTAATTGTGCAAATTGGTTCCAAATGTAATATCCCAAAGTATACCCTATGTAATATCCCAATGCATGCCCTAAAAGTTTTGATTATGCTGTTGTTGTATATTGGATTGAATGTATATGTATGTGACAAGAAAATAAATTGGAAGAGAATGTTTATGCATATGTGTTTTGGGAAAGAAAAGAGGGTTTAGAGAGAAGTGTATATGTTGTTTATATGATATATATATAACATATAAGTTGGTCAAATATGTGGTCAAGGGAAGAAGATATTTTTAGTTGAGAATTGTGAAATGACTTAAAAGGACAAGTGATTGTAAGGAAATCAAAACATGTGGTTAAAGGGTGTTTTGGTAATTGCTTGAATTGAAATACTTGGTGGAGATTTAAAGATGAGTTGACTTTGGGCTTCTTGATTGTTCTTTGTGTTTTCTTCTTCTTTTTCCTTCATCTTGGCCCGCTCTCCCATAGACAAAGGAAAGCAAAAGACAAAGTGAAGATCTTGAGGTGTTTAACTCAAATTGAAGGAAGATTGAAGTGATCTAGTGGATGATACAAGAAGTCTTATAACTTTGGTAAGTTCTCTTGTGATCTTTGTGCTTATTTGAAATGATATTTGAGTTAGATAGATTTTTAAGAGTGTGTTGGTTGATTTTGAGATGTGAGAAGTTTTTGAGTGATTTGATGATGGATTTTGAGTATGGATTGAAGAAAAGAGTAAGTGGTTGGAAGAGATGATGTTGTATATGTGGTGAGGGTTTTGAGATGATTTTGTGTTTTGTGTTTGATGTGTGTTTTGGCTTGTTTTGGTGTGTTGTAAGTTTCAGATGAGTTTTGAGTATGTTTTGTTAAGATTGTTTGAAGAGGATGTTAATGAATAGAAGTGTGTTGTTGAGTGTTTGGTTGTTTTGACCGGAGTTTTGATTTGTGGCCGGACACGCCCATGAGCACGTCCAGGGTTTTTAGGCGTGTCAATTGTGTTGGAGGAAGTAGGTTTGACACGACCAGTATCATGCCCGTGTTATTGAGCGTGTCATAGCTACTGTGAGTTTGGAGAATTTACACGGCCAGGAGCACGTTCATGATGTTGAACGTGTTGTTATGATTGAGAGGCAGTAGGTATTACACGCCCATGAACACGCCCGTGTGGGTGATCGTGTCAGGGTTAGGGTTTGCCCTAATTAATTCCTAATTGGATTATCTCTTGTGTATCCCTAAGCAAGCATATGCTATTACTTTTGACTTAGGTCTTGAAGATAGTGATTGATCATTGATCTAAGAGGTAGAAGGATCTTGAACAAGGTAGTATTAAGAGTGGTGTGATTTGCTTTTGAGGTAAGTACAAAACCTATATGATTGTTTGTAAGTACAAATGTGGCATTACTTCATTGTTAATTTATATGAGTAATGTGTGTTGTTATGTTTATATTAATGATGATATATATATATATATATATATGAATAATGTGAATGACATGATGATGCAAATGATGGTGTATATAAAAGATTGAAATGCTATGATGAGAATTGAGATGAAATGGAATATAAAGCCATTGTGATTGGCTATATTGATTCATTTGAGAATGAAATTGATAACAAATTAATAAATGAGTTGTGTGGCTAATGTGTTATTCCATTTTCAGAGTTTGTTGTTGGTGGCATGCCTAAAGATAGTAACAATCTCTGGAAGTTAGGTTGGGCTTGATCCTTGAAGCCAAGTTGGGTTGAAGTTTAACATGTTTTACTCCCCTTGAAGCTTGGTTGGGTCTAGTCCTTGAAGCCTAATTGAGATGTTACAACCCTTGAAGCTAGGTTGGGTTTGGTTCTTGAAGCCAAGTTGGGTTGAGACTTAGCATGCTTTGTTCCCCTTGAAGCTTGGTTGAACCTAATCCTTGAAGCCTAGTTGGGTATATGTGATAATGATAAATGTGATAAAACCAAAGCATTAACTCTGAAAATTGAATGGCATATTAGTGTGTTTTGGGCCCATGCTTGTCTTTGTTTATATGGGATTCATTGATGGTAAAATAATTGAATAATGAAATTCATGAAAGGACTTTGAGATGTGATATGCTTATATGATTATGATTTGTGAAAGGCAAAGGTTTGATGTTAGCTCTTCACTTATGATGTTGATATTAATGGAATGTGTGACATTGCATAGCATACAAGCATAATGTTAGCATGTTTTGTACTACTAAGCCCTTGGCTTAGCGCGATAGTGTTGATCGCGCAGGTGATAGAGTTGATAGAGTTGAACCCGAGAGCTCTTCGAGGCCGAGTGAGAGTAGACATTGAAGAGTTGATTTTGGGACTTAAAGATCAGAGAAGATTTGCCAATCATGTATAACTCTTTTAATATTTTGTAAAGTATTGTTTATAATGTGAATATATGTACATTTGTAAATATAAATATTTAAATGTTTTCCTATATGTAAATAGTTCTAAATTCCACTGCGTATTAAGTATATGTATATATATATATCTATTTTGTTTTATATTACAGGTTAATCACTTATTTTTTTTTATTATGTATAATGAGAAAGATTATAGTATCATTGGAAATGTTTTGAATGTTAAGAAAATTCGTAGCATTCCTATATTCGATGCATGTATACTACATTGTGGTGTATGTAGTGTGCATGTATTGGATGTGGGGGTGTTACAATTGTTTTGGTATCAGAGCCTAGGTTTGAGATTCTCAACCTAGGTAAAGTGTAAGAAAAAGAGTGTTTTGATTTTAAAACGTGGATTTTTGAATAACATACATGTTTGGCATTGGCAGTCTCTGATCTTTAATAAGAGGTATTCTGCTGTGTTTGCAGATATAGATTGTGATGGATTCTCACTCGCGTCATTCAGTTGAGGGTAGTGCTGAGAGTATAGCTCCTGATGAGATTAGAGAGGGAGCTAGAGTGGATAGTGCTGGAGAGATACCTGCTTCTGTATCGGGGAGACCAGCTGGTGAGGAGGTTCCACCAGTTTGGCTTAGGCATGTGATAGAGGCTTTGAGACAAGCACCAGTGCAACCACCGCCACTACCCCCACAGCCTTTGGTATCAGTGAGACAGTATGATAAGCTAAGGAAGTATGGAGCTGAAGATTTTATAGGTACCATTGATCCAACTGTAGCAGAGCAGTGGCTTGAGAAAGTACAGAGAATATTTGTTCAGTTGCAAGCCACTCCAGAGGAAAAGTTTGATTATGCAAGATAATTGTTGCAAAAGGATGCATATAATTGGTGGAAGACAGTGCCCCATTCTATGGATGATCCACCAACATTGTCCTATGCTGATTTTCTGAGAGAGTTTGAATTGAAGTATACTCCGAGGGAGTATAAGGACATGAAGAAGATGGAGTTTTTGAGTTTAAAGCAAGACAACCGGTCAGTAACTGAATATGAGGTTGAATTTATTCAGTTGAGTCAGTATGCTGGGGGTATCATATCGGATGAGATAGATAGATGCAGAAGATTTGAGGAGGGATTGAGGCCCTCTATCATGTGTCATGTGACTGGATCTAGATATCATGATTTTTCCCAGCTTATGGCAGCAGCTAGGAGTGTGGAGAGAGCCCAGGCTATTGCAGCTGCTTCAGAGGAAGAGATCAGGTTAGAAGGCCCCAGTTTGAGGCAGGGTCTTCGTCTGTGAAAAGAGGTAAAGGAAGTTTTGTTCCTCAGATTAGTAGGAGTCAGAGGTCAGCGGGTAGGTCAGTACAGTTTCAGAGGCAGAGATCTAGACCTACAGCTTCAGTGGCGAGTGCTCCGACCCCAGTGACTCAGAAATCCACCTTACCCATATGCGTTCATTGTGGTAGGCCACATGGTGGTACTTGTTGGAAGACTGGTGTAGCAGGGGTATGTTTCAGATGTGGATCTCCTGATCATTTTGTGAGAGATTGTCCCGAGAGACAGGAGCGGATGTCAGTGGATACTGCAGCTTCTCGACCTAGTGTGAGGGGAGGTCGAGGAGGCAGAGGGTTTGGCAGAGGAGGCAGATCTGGGTTCAGTTCTAGAGGAGGTTCTACATCCAGGGAGAATAGACCAGAGGAGGCTGGATCTTCTCAGAGGATTTATGTGATGCAGAAGCAACCAGATGCTTCGGCAGTCATAGCTGGTACTTTTTCTTTATTTGATACTTCAGTACTTGCTTTGATTGATCCGGGTTCCACGCATTCATATATTAGTGCATCTGTTTTGCCTGTGTCTGATGTGCATGCTGAATCCCTAGGATTTGATGTATTGGTGACAAATCCGTTAGGGCATAGTGTGATTGTTAGTAAGGTGCACCGAGATAGTGCAGTAGTGGTTCAAGGTGAGGAGTTTCTTGGAGATTTGATTGAGATGCCTTTTAAGGAATATGATGTGATTCTAGGAATGGATTGGTTATATAGACATGGAGCTGTGGTTGATTGCAAAAAGAAAGTTGTTACCTTGAGAACCAGTGATGGTAGAGAGGTGTTAATATTTAATGAGCAGGAACAGCTAGCATCCTTGTTTGTTTCAGCTGTTGCAGCCAGGAGGTTGATTAGAAAGGGGTGTGATGCTTATCTTGCTCATGTGGTAGATACTAGAGTAAGAGGTTCTCAAATTGATAGCATAGCCACAGTTGCAGAGTTTCCAGACGTGTTTCCAGAAGAGTTGCCAGGGTTGCCTCCTGAGAGAGAGGTGGAGTTTGGTATTGAATTATTGCCTGGTACCACTCCTATTTCTATTACTCCTTATAGAATGGCACCAGCAGAATTGAGGGAGTTGAAAATGCAATTACAAGAGTTGTTGGATAAAGGATTTATTCACCCCAGTGTTTCTCCTTGGGGAGCTCCTGTGTTATTTGTGAAGAAGAAAGATGGTACAATGAGATTATGTATCGATTATAGGCAATTGAACAAGGTGACAATCAAAAATAAATATCCTTTGCCTAGAATTGATGATCTCTTTGATCAGTTGAAAGGTGCAGCAGTGTTTTCCAAAATTGATTTGAGATCAGGGTACCATCAGTTGAGGGTCAGAGCTGAAGATGTTCCTAAGACAGCCTTTCGGATCAGGTATGGACATTATGAGTTTCTAGTTATGCCTTTTGGTCTGACGAATGCACCTGCAGTTTTTATGGACTTGATGAATAGGGTGTTTAGGCCCTATCTTGATCAGTTTGTGGTAGTGTTTATAGATGATATTTTGGTGTATTCGCCTAATGAGGAAGAGCATGACAAGCATCTGCGGATTGTGTTGCAAATTTTGAGAGAGAAGCAATTGTTTGCTAAACTGTCGAAATGTGAGTTTTGGCTTGACCAGGTTACTTTTCTCGGTCATATAGTTTCAGCAGAGGGTATTAGAGTTGATCCAAGTAAAGTTGAAGCTATTTTGAATTGGAGTCCACCAAAATCTGTAACTGAAGTTAGAAGTTTTCTGGGTTTGGCAGGCTATTACCGACGGTTTGTGAAAGGATTTTCTTTGATAGCTACTCCACTTACCAAATTGCTTAGAAAGGGAGTTAGATTTGTGTGGACATATCAGTGTCAGGCTAGCTTCG
The DNA here is from genome assembly GCA_947685225.1 of Garcia nutans. Lineage (NCBI taxonomy): Eukaryota > Viridiplantae > Streptophyta > Magnoliopsida > Malpighiales > Euphorbiaceae > Garcia > Garcia nutans. The sequence goes on along the minus strand of CANTUV010000039.1, from coordinate 29,513,925 downwards.
AACAGTTGAGAGAAATATTGACTCAAGTGCCTGTTCTTACTTTACCTGTAGAAGATAAACCATATGTGATTTATAGTGATGCTTCACATAGGGGTTTGGGTTGTGTTCTGATGCAAGAAGGTAAAGTTATAGCTTATGCTTCTCGACAGTTGAAACCGCATGAGCTAAATTATCCGACCCATGATTTAGAATTGGCAGCCATTGTGTTTGCATTGAAGATTTGGCGACACTATTTGTTTGGGGAGAAATGTTTTATCTACACTGATCATAAAAGTTTAAAGTATTTGGGTGTCCAAAAAGAGCTTAATCTTCGACAAAGGAGATGGTTGGAGTTGATTAAAGACTACCACTGTTTGATTGATTATCATCCGGGTAAAGCAAATGTTGTTGCTGATGCCTTGAGTCGGAAGTCTGTGGCAGGTTTGACTGTTTACTCGCTCTCGTTGCTTGTTGAGTTGAGAGCTTTGCATGCCAGTTTTGTATCTTGTGATGATGGTGCATTATTGGCACAATTGCAATTGAAACCAGTGTTGTTGGAGCAGATTAAAGAAGCTCAATTGGTGGATGAGAAGATTCAAAAGATTGTTTCAGATTGTAGGAATGGGAAGAGTAGAGATTTTATTGTGAAAGATGATGGGAGTTTGTGGTTCAAGAACAGATTGTGTGTACCCGATAATGTTAATTTGAGAAGGATCATTTTAGAGGAAGCTCATCAATCAGTATTTGCTATGCATCCGGGCAATACAAAGATGTATCATGATTTGAGACAGCATTACTGGTGGTTTGGTTTGAAGAGAGACATTGCTGAGTTTGTATCGAAATGTCTCACATGTCAGAAGGTAAAAGCTGAGCATCAAGTTCCAACTGGGTTACTTCAACCTTTGTTTGTGCCAGAATGGAAGTGGGAAAGAGTAACCATGGATTTTGTATCTAGTTTACCATTGACACAAAAGAAGAACGATGCTATTTGGGTGATTGTTGATAGGTTAACGAAGACAACTCATTTTCTTCCGGTTAGGATGGATTACTCTTTGGAGAGATTAGCTGAGCTGTATATCCATGAGATTGTGAAGTTGCATGGTATCCCAACTTCTATAGTGTCTGATCGAGATCCCCTGTTTACTTCCAGGTTTTGGAAGAGTTTACATGGTGCTTTGGGTTCTCGACTACATTTCAGCACTGCTTTTCATCCGCAGACAGATGGACAGTCAGAGAGAGTGATACAAATTATTGAGGACATGTTGAGAAGTTGTGTCATTGATTTCTCTGGAGGTTGGGATAGATTCTTACCACTTGTGGAATTTACATACAATAACAGTCATCAATCTAGCATTGGTATGGCACCATTTGAAGCTTTGTATGGTAGAAGGTGTAGGACACCTCTATGTTGGAATGAGCTTGGTGAAGGTAAGTTATTTGGTCCTGATTTGATTTAGGAGACTGAAGAGAAAGTGAAGCTGATTCGGAATAGATTGAAAGCAGCTTCAGACCGACAGAAGTCTTATTCAGATTTGAAAAGGAGGGACATATAGTTTAATGTGGGAGATAAAGTATTTTTGAAAGTGTCTCCTTGGAAAAAGATTTTGAGGTTTGGTCGAAAAGGAAAGCTGAGTCCTCGTTTCATTGGACCGTATGAAGTTTTGGAAAGAGTTGGGTCAGTTGCTTATCGACTTGCTTTGCCACCTGAGTTGGACCATATCCATAATGTATTCCATGTTTCTATGTTGAGGAGATACAGATCAGATCCATCACATGTGTTGCCAATTGAATCTATCGAAGTAAGTCTTGATTTTACATTTGAAGAGGAACCGATTGCTGTCTTGGCACGTGAAGTGAAGGAATTGAGAAATAAGAAAGTGCCACTTGTGAAGATTTTGTGGAAGAATCATGCAAAGGAAGAGGCAACTTGGGAAAGTGAGCAAACAATGCGAGAGCAATATCCTCAATTGTTTCGGACTTGATATCAGGTAATTTGGAGGGCAAAATTTCTTTTTAGAGGGGGAGAATTGTAATATCCCAATGCATGCCCTAAAAGTTTTGATTATGTTGTTGTTGTATATTGGATTGAATGTATATGTATGTGAAAAGAAAAGAAATTGGAAGAGAATGTTTATGCATATGTGTTTTGGGAAAGAAAAGAGGGTTTAGAGAGAAGTGTATATGTTGTTTATATGATATATATATAACATATAAGTTGGTCAAATATGTGGTCAAGGGAAGAAGATATTTTTAGTTGAGAATTGTGAAATGACTTAAAAGGACAAGTGATTGTAAGGAAATCAAAACATGTGGTTAAAGGGTGTTTTGGTAATTGCTTGAATTGAAATACTTGGTGGAGATTTAAAGATGAGTTGACTTTGGGCTTCTTGATTGTTCTTTGTGTTTTCTTCTTCTTTTTCCTTCATCTTGGCCGGCTCTCTCATAGACAAAGGAAAGCAAAAGACAAAGTGAAGATCTTGAGGTGTTTAACTCAAATTGAAGGAAGATTGAAGTGATCTAGTGGATGATACAAGAAGTCTTATAACTTTGGTAAGTTCTCTTGTGATCTTTGTGCTTATTTGAAATGATATTTGAGTTAGATAGATTTTTAAGAGTGTGTTGGTTGATTTTGAGATGTGAGAAGTGTTTGAGTGATTTGATGATGGATTTTGAGTATGGATTGAAGAAAAGAGTAAGTGGTTGGAAGAGATGATGTTGTATATGTGGTGAGGGTTTTGAGATGATTTTGTGTTTTGTGTTTGATGTGTGTTTTGTGTTTGATGTGTGTTGTAAGTTTGAGATGAGTTTTGAGTATGTTTTGTTAAGATTGTTTGAAGAGGATGTTAATAAATAGAAGTGTGTTGTTGAGTGTTTGGTTGTTTTGACCGGAGTTTTGATTTGTGGCCGGACACGCCCATGAGCACGTCCAGGGTTTTTAGGCGTGTCAATTGTGTTGGAGGCAGTAGGTTTGACACGACCAGTAACAAGCCCATGTTATTGAACGTGTCATAGCTACTGTGAGTTTGGAGAATTTACACGGCCAGGAGCACGTTCATGATGTTGAACGTGTTGTTATGATTGAGAGGCAGTAGGTATTACACGCCCATGAACACGCCCATGTGGGTGATCGTGTCAGGGTTAGGGTTTGCCCTAATTAATTCCTAATTGGATTATCTCTTGTGTATCCCTAAGCAAGCATATGCTATTACTTTTGACTTAGGTCTTTAAGATAGTGATTGATCATTGATCTAAGAGGTAGAAGGATCTTGAACAAGTTAGTATTAAGAGTGGTGTGATTTGCTTTTGAGGTAAGTACAAAACCTATATGATTGTTTGTAAGTACAAATGTGGCATTACTTCATTGTTAATTTATATGAGTAATGTGTGTTGTTATGTTTATATCAATGATGATATATATATATATATATGAATAATGTGAATGACATGATGATGCAAATGATGGTGTATATAAAAGATTGAAATGCTATGATGAGAATTGAGATGAAATGGAATATAAAGCCATTGTGATTGGCTATATTGATTCATTTGAGAATGAAATTGATAACAAATTAATAAATGAGTTGTGTGGCTAATGTGTTATTCCATTTTCAGAGTTTGTTGTTGGTGGCATGCCTAAAGATAGTAACAATCTCTGGAAGTTAGGTTGGGCTTGATCCTTGAAGCCAAGTTGGGTTGAAGTTTAACATGTTTTACTCCCCTTGAAGCTTGGTTGGGTCTAGTCCTTGAAGCCTAATTGAGATGTTACAACCCTTGAAGCTAGGTTGGGTTTGGTTCTTGAAGCCAAGTTGGGTTGAGACTTAGCATGCTTTGTTCCCCTTGAAGCTTGGTTGAACCTAATCCTTGAAGCCTAGTTGGGTATATGTGATAATGATAAATGTGATAAAACCAAAGCATTAACTCTGAAAATTGAATGGCATATTAGTGTGTTTTGGGCCCATGCTTGTCTTTGTTTATATGGGATACATTGATGGTAAAATAATTGAATAATAAAATTCATGAAAGGACTTTGAGATGTGATATGCTTATATGATTATGATTTGTGAAAGGCAAAGGTTTGATGTTAGCTCTTCACTTATGATGTTGATATTAATGGAATGTGTGACATTGCATAGCATACAAACATAATGTTAGCATGTTTTGTACTACTAAGCCCTTGGCTTAGCGCGATAGTGTTGATCTCGCAGGTGATAGAGTTGATAGAGTTGAACCCGAGAGCTCTTCGAGGCCGAGTGAGAGTAGACATTGAAGAGTTAATTTTGGGACTTAAAGATCAGAGAAGATTTGCCAATCATGTATAACTCTTTTAATATTTTGTAAAGTATTGTTTATAATGTGAATATATGTACATTTGTAAATATAAATATTTAAATGTTTTCCTATATGTAAATAGTTCTAAATTCCGCTGCGTATTAAGTATATGTATATATATATATCTATTTTGTTTTATATTACAGGTTAATCACTTATTTTTTTTTTATTATGTATAATGAGAAAGATTATAGTATCATTGGAAATGTTTTGAATGTTAAGAAAATTTGTAGCATTCCTATATTCGATGCATGTATACTACATTGTGGTGTATGTAGTGTGCATGTATTGGATGTGGGGGTGTTACACCCTAAAAGTTTTGGAATATTATTGTTATATTTGGATTAAATGTATATGTTTAAATGGAAAGAGAAATGAGGTAAGGGAAGAGTGTATATGTTGTATATATAGTGATATATACAACATATACAAGTCAAAGAAATGGAATTCAAAAAAGATTAATTAATTATCACATTTATCATTATCATTATCCTAACTAGGCTTCAAGGATTAGGTTCAACCAAGCTTCAAGGGGAACAAAGCATGCTAATTATTATTATGTTTTGATACTTACTAATACCAAGTTGGGTTGATACTTAGCATACTTTGTTCCCCTTGAAGCTTGGTTGAACCTAATCCTTGAAGCCTAGTTAGGATAATGATAATGATAAATGTGATAATTAATTAATCTTTTTTGAATTCCATTTCTTTGACTTGTATATGTTGTATATATCACTATATATACAACATATACACTCTTCCCTTACCTCATTTCTCTTTCCATTTAAACATATACATTTAATCCAAATATAACAATAATATTCCAAAACTTTTAGGGTATACTTTGGGATATTACATTTGGAACCAATTTGCACAATTAAAACTCATGATTTTAAAAACTCAAATGTTCCATAACCCTAAATTCTCTCTCTTCACCAAACTCAACTTAAATTCAACCATTTCTTTAATCCAACCTTAAAATCATTGTTAACTACCCAAAATAACATCTTACACACCCATTCCAATAATTATAACATGCTACATCAAAACCCCAAACTCAACATAATCCTATTTTCTATAGAATTCAAAGAAAAAAGTTGAAAACTTACTAATTTTGGTGGAAATCATGAAAAATTCACTTTGAATACTTGAAATCCTTCAATTTTTGGAGTATGGAAGAAGCAAAATTTTGGGCTAGACAACCATGGAGATTTCAGCAATGGAGAAGAAGAAGAAGAGATGAAGACTTTCTTTTTTCTTTTTCTTTTTCATCTTTTATTTTAAACCATATATATATTAAAATAATTAAATAATTATTTATTAAATTATTTATTTAATAAATTAAAAGTCATAAATTTCCTCTTCCATTCAAAAATAATTTATTTTTGAATTATTTTATAAATTTTAAATTTCTAAGATTTAATTACCAATATACCCATTTACTTTGACTTTTCTTTTAAAAAGTGTTGACTTTTATATGTTACGTATATTTTACATATATATCACATATATGTTCCACTTTTTTTTTATTTAAAACCCCTTCATTTTTTATTTAAAACTATTAATTTAATTTATCCATTTAAATTATAATTTATTTATCAAAGTTTTAAAAATTAGAACTTTTCAAAAATTTGGGATATTACACATATGCACAAGTAATGTGTATCTTATATACACATCAAATGTACCTTATATGTGTATTAAATATTAAGTATATAATGTATTAATCCAACATATACAATTAATATACCATATGTATATGTTATATATACTTTAGATTTATATATTGAGTATATACAATTTTATATCTCCAAAATCACAGATGTTACATGGTATAATCTAAAATTATTGGAATAGCCCAAAATTCATATTGAATTGATCATGATAATGGCCAATTTTCCATGGCAAATTGGCCTTAGCCAATTCACAACGAGCCTTAATTCAAGGCTAAGTCGGTTTTAAATTACCAAATTCTACTTAAACTCAGATGGTTTTGGATAGGAAGTAGCTTTTCCAATAAATCTGGATTGTTTAACCAAGATGGAGCTGGATTGTAGCCTTAATATTGTCTATAAATACAAAGCAACCAAGAGAAAAAAGAGAGAGAGAGCCATTAACAGCCACAATTAGTAAAAAAGACACAACATCAAGGGTTGTTTTACTCAAGCAAATTGCACAGCAATGAAGCAAAATCTAGATGTTTGTGTTTAGGCTTGGATCAATGCAATTGCTTGGTGTAGTCAACAATAATGATAACAAATTCTAGTATTTACATCTATTCAGTTTTATCATTCTTTTATTTGTTTCCTAAAGCACAATTTATTACTGTGTTACTCTTGTTTAATGGGTTGTATGATTAAAAACCTCATTGTGCCTTACAATACCTGAATCCCATCCATTTAAACCTAATTTTATACCAAAATTCTAATTTTAGGTCTAAACCCTAATTCCATAATCCTAGACCCTAGTTTTATTATGAAAACCCCAATGTTGATGACAAAATCCTAATTTGTAAACAAAACCCTAATTTGCACTTAAAAACCCTAGAAATCCTAATTCTACATATTAGGATAGAAATCCTAATTCTACATATTAAGCCCTAGTTTAGGACGAAAACCCTAATTTTGCATTTAAGACCCTAATTTTACATATTAAGCTCTAGTTTTAGATAGAAACCATAATTTTTCATGTTGGATTCTAATTTCATTATAAAACCCTAAGTTTATTGAACTTTGAATTTATGGTTGTTTGAATAATAATCAGTTTCATGTTTTAATTATTCGGTCATTATTATTTATGATGACTGGTTGAATTATGCTTATGAATCTATTTGAATTTTAAGGATGTAAAATGCATGTTTACTCGTGGGTGCCTTATTTGTTTAATTTATTTAGTTTGTGTAAATTTATTTTAAGGACGTTGGGATAATTGTAAGGGACACATTTTTACCTTTTGGTGGGTGTCCTATTTTATTTATTTTTATGAATCTTGGACATTTGTAAGGGCATGTTTCCATATTATATGAGTGCCGATTTTGTTTGATTTATATTATAATGCTTTTTATTTCAATAATGTTTATAATATGAATAATATTATAATAAGATAAAAATTTTATAATATTTAGACCTAAAAAGGAGACCGGTTCTAATGAACCGGGCGTTATGGGGGTATTGAGTTACTTCTCACCTTCCTCATGTATATCCAACTTTTCAAACCCAATAGGGATTGGGGATTCCTTAGGAATCGAGTCATCCACCCTTTCTATTTTCTTCTTAGCCCGTTCGAGTGGCGACTTCTATTCTTTGAATTTAGGATCGTGTTCTCTAAGGTCTAGAGCCTAATAATGCCGAAGTAGCAGAACCATTCTACCGGGAGTTGATTTCATTGGTCTTTATATTATTTTATTTTTTATTATTATGATATTATCCATTGTATCATTTAGAATTGCATTGCATGTATGAGTTAGGATGCCCCATGGAACCCATTTTATGTGCGTATAAGTAATACTGTACTTTCATTCAAGGTATAGAGATCGAGCATTGCATAACCACGTATAGCCTTGTGCCTTTTTGGTATATAGTTGCTATAGGAACCTAAGACTTTTACCCTAAAAGACTAAAACCCATGTAATTGGCCTAGTAACTTTCCTTAGGTTTGCCCTAAATGCTTTTTGTTTGGCTATGGTTAATATATCTTGGTCCAAGATAAAGTCCATTTGGTTTGTCTTTTCCTAATATGAACTAATTATGGTGTAAGCCCAAAATCAATTTATGGTCCAAATATTCTCTTAAGCCTAAATTCCAAATCATTTTCAAAGCTTTTCAAAATAGGCTTAAAACCATTTTTCAATAGAAATGGGTCAAAAATTATTTTCTATATAATGACCCAAAAACGAAGCCCGCAAACTTTTAGACTTTGAAATATTTTAAAAAATGGGCTCAAAATCATTTTCTCACTTTATGACCCATTTTTCAAAATTAACCTTTCACTATGCTTTGAATTAAAAACCTTTCTACAAAGGGTCAAAATTTTAAAATAGGCTTATAATTAATTGGATCAATTATGGAATACTAAAATTAATTGTGAGCCTTATTTATGTCAAGACTTGTTAGTTATAGGCTTGTTTATGGCGTAGATCATTAATTGCCTTTCCAAATAAGAAGTTCATTTATAATAACCCAGTTAATTTAGTTTTAATCCACAATATGGTGGAAAAGAGACTCAGTAGATCCAAAGGATTAAGGCTTAATTAGTAGGAATTACTATAGACCGACTTCTATATTTAGAAATACAACTATTGGTTATCTCGTCTAAGTGATTCTTCCAAAAACAAAAATATCACTTGTTGATATTTTTGTTGACCAAGACACCTAGGAAAAGAGACTTGCCACTCGTGTGTGGAAGAGATAAGGTTAGAAGTGGCATCTGGACTTTATTATTTATTTGCTACACATGCATACATGCATGCATAAATTGCATTACATCGCATTGATCCTTTCTGGCTCATAGACTTGGAGTATAGTAGCTCAAGAGCATACGACAATCCAACCTACATCAATGATTTAGAATTCAGAGAGAGTTTAGTCAACTTCACGCCAATAGCAATGGATTAGGAACAAGTTCAGAACTTGGTGAATGAGGACCTTGAATCCAATATGGAAGAATTAAAGAGGACCCTGGCTGAGGCTATGAGAAGTCAGTTAGCTATACTGTTGAAGACTATTGTTGAGGCATCTGCTAGTACCAAGAAGTAGAAGGACAGATAAAAAGGCTAAGGTGGGTGAGGTAGCCTTTGATGAAGAAAAGGTAATGATTGATGATGATGAGAACTGGGATGCATACCTCCAAGACCAATAGGAAAAGAAGAAAGAAAATAAGGCTGAATCTACTGATATTGAAAAGATGATTCCTGATTTAAAAAAAGAGGTTTGAAAAGAAGCTGAAGACTGAAGAAGTGTCAGAAGTGGACAAGCCATTTGAGGATGATGAAGGAATCCCTTACAAATTGCTTTCATAACCACATAAGATATATTTTGCTATAGAGTGATGCCATTTGGATTGAAAAATGCTAGAGCAACCTTGTTTTATGATATGATACATAAGGAGGTTGAAGTATATGTTGATGATATGATGGTGAAATCAGAAACAAGAGAACAACATTTCTAGAACCTAGAGAGCTTTTTTGAAAGAGTAGTTAAATATAACCTTAGGCTAAATCCAAAGAAGTGTGTGTTTGGGGTTACCTCACGTATGATGTCGGGACATGTCATTAGCCTGAACGGCATTATGATTGACCCTAACAAGGTTAAGAAAATTAGGGATATGCTAGCCCAAAGATAGAGAAGTGAAGTTTAGGGGTTCATCAGAAGGTTACAATATATAAATAGGTTCATTGCGAAACTTACAACCATTTTTGAACCCATCTTTAAACTGCTTAAGAAGAAGCAATCGTTAGAATGGAATGAAGAATATCAGAAGGCTTTTGAGTGTATTAAAGAATACTTGTTGAATCCACATGTTCTAAAATTTCCCAAACCCGATAGACCTTTAACACTATATTTAGCAGTAGAAGAAGGGTCAGTAAGGGCAATGTTGGCTCAAGCAAGCGTAACCGGAGTTGAGCATGCAATTTATTACTTGAGTAGAAAATTTTTGCCTTATGAGATTAAGTATAGTATCATTGAAAAGATTTGTATTGTTGTGGTTTGGTCATCAAAGAAATTGCAGCATTACTTCCAATCCTATAGTGTGTAAGCAATTTTTAGGTTAGATCTAGTTAAATACTTAAGAGAAACATCTTTACTAATCAGGAAATATGACCAATGGTTAATAATCATAGAAGAATTCGAGATTGAATACATAACTAGGAAAATCATTAAGGAAAGAGTAGTAGCAGAATTCCTGGCTCGACAACCACTACTAAAAGTGAGAAGGTAACCTTTGAATTCCCAAATGAACATTTGGGGCCCATAGAAATGCAAGAATGGAAGATGTACTTTGATGGAGTAGTGAATTAAAAGGGAGCTAGATTGAGAGTTATATTGGAATCACCTGAAGGAGAACTCATCCCCTTCGCTAAAATTCAAGGTAACCAACAATATGGTAGAATATAAAGCATGGATCTTCGGCTTGGAAACCTTGATGATTATGAGATCAATAAAGTCCAAGTTTTTGGTGATTCATTGCTGGTAATATCCCAAGCAAATGGAGAATAGAAGTTGAAAGAGGAGAAGCTAAAATCGTACCATGATTATTTAACCACAGTAAGGAGGAATTTCAAGGATTGTAGGTTCCTACACCTACCTAGAGAAGAAAACTATATTGCCAATGCCCTAGCCACACTGGCTTCGGTATGAGAGGATTTTGTCAAATTATTTCTTAAATCCTTAGTTTTGACCGGTTCATCAATTCCTTTCTATGAATATGAAATGATCATAGAGACTAGGGTAGATCATGATGCATGGTATGATATCATTAAGCAATTCCTGGAAAGTAGGAACTATCTGTCGAGGGCAACAAAAGAAGAGAGAAGAGTTATAAGGAGATGGTTTTTGTAGTACATCACTTTTCAAGGGGAGTTGTATCGAAGTTGGCCAGACAGGGTGCATTTGAGATGTTTCAGGAAATTTGAAGTTGAGCAAATCATATCAGAAGCATATACAGGTACCTGTGGACCTTACATGAATTTACATGAATGATCTAGCTCTGGTTAAGAAGATAATTAGACAGGGCTACTAATGGTTGACCATAGAGAGATTGCATTGATTTTGTGTGAAAGTGCCAACAATACCAACTATATGAAAACTTGAATCATTTACCTCCCAAGGAATTTCATTCCTATGTCTTTGCCTTGGACATTCACGACTTGGGGAATAAATATTATTGGGGAGATTCATCTAATAGCTTCAAATGGCCACTGGTACATAGTGGCAGCAATTGACTACTTTTCAAAATGGGTTGAAGCTGAATCTTTCAATAAGCTGGGAGCAAAGAAAATGGCTCAGTTTATTGAAAGAAGTCTCATATTTAGATATGGAGTTTCACACAGTATAATATCAGATAATAGGGTGCAATTCCAATGAGTTGTTAAGGATTTGTTTGTCAAGTATCATACCAGTCATCATCAATCCTCCCCATATAGACCAAAAGCTAATGATGCAGTAGAAGCAGCTAACAAGACAATTAAGCAAATTCTTTCCAAGATAACCAAGACATACATGGACTGGTCATAAATGCTCCCTTTTGCTTTATGGGGGTACAAGACAAGTGTTTGGACTCCGACTGAAATAACACTATTTTCTTTGGTTTATAAGATGGAGGCGGTACTGCATATTGAGATTGAGATCAAATTTCTAAGGGTCATCTTGGAAGCTAAGCTACCAGAGACAGAAAGGGTATTAAGCAAATACACACAACTAGCTTTATTAGAAGAAAGGAGGTTGAAAATACTGTACCAAAGAAAGATAGCTCAAGCTTATAATAAAAGAGTCCAAGTTAGAAGACTTAAGATTGGTGATCTAGTGATAAGACAATGCAAAGCCAATGTCCCAAATCCAAGAGCAAAGTTCAGACCAAGTTAAGAAGGCCCTTATGTCGGAAAAAAAAGTAATGAAGAAAGGCACAGTCAAGCTGTCTGACATGGATGAAAATAAATTCAGTAAACCAGTAAATATTAACAGGCTAAAGAAGTTCTATATTTAAAAATAATAATAATAAATAAAAAAACTCTCTAGGTTGAAAACCCGAAAGGATTGGTTAAGTAATAATTAAGTTTAAAAAATAAGAGAAAATTACTAATTAGAAATCCTGAAAGGGCTGGTTGGTGACAGGAGTAATTTTGTATATATTTGCTATATGTTTGTGGTTGTTTCCAATTTAATGAAACTGAGTTAATAATAAAATGGTTCTATATGCACCATTTTTGAATAAAGACCAAAAGGTTAATATAAATTGCATAATAGCAAAAAGTGATGACAAATTAAATTAAAGAAAATATCTTTCACCCTAACATTATTTTATTTAAAGACTGACATCTCCAAAATTCATGGAAGTCAGTAAGTGTAACCTGTAGGCCAGCCCTAACTCAGGAAATCTAAGAAAGCTTCATTCAGCAAAGGCATGTCAAGCTCCACTGTAAAATTAAAATCCAAAGGTTGAGCTCCATATTGGAAACTAATATGACGAGGATCATAGAAAGCACATAGGCGGAGAGTAGTAATTGGAACGTACATCAATATGTCCAGGCAGTAATAAGGCCGATTTTCTACCAAGGCACCAACTAGTTATAGATGGCAATTGGGTCGTGCCGTGCCAACCTGAACCAAATCCATCATGCCTGCAATTTTTTCATGCCGTGTCGTTCCAGCCCAAAAAATTAATCGTGCCATGCCATGCCAGTCCAAAATATTAATAGTGTCATGTTGTGCTGGCCTAAAAACTTAATCGTGCTAGGCCGTGATGGGTCGGACCATCCATTGGACTGGCCCAATTCTCTTAGCATGAAGTTTTTAACTATTTTTCAAAATAAATTATATACACATTTTGATAAAAAAAAATAAAAATTATTAATTGATGCAAATACAATTATATATATATTGATAAAAAGATAAAAATAAATAACATAATTTACGCGGTTTGGCATAAAAAGGCCTACATCTAATGGGAAGGAAAATATTATCTAGTTATTTATCAAAATATTACAAATTTAAAAATAAATTACATTAATAATTTTAAGCAATCTAGACTATATTTTCATCCTCATCTAAATAGGACAAGTTCGAATGGAGGAGATTTTATTGTCTATGTTCTGCATTAAACCAATCTTTTAAAATTATGCACACTTCAAATAATTTAGCTGATTAGCGAGCCCTCTTATCATCTTGTACTCTTCGACCTACACTAAAACAACTTTTTGAAGCAACTGTAGATGCCAGAGGAGTAAGTAGATCACATGCCATAGCGAAAAGTACTGGCCAAGATTTTTCATTTTGTTTCCACCATGATAAAATATCTAAATTTTCTAAATCTTCATGTGAAAAACATATATTTCTTTGTAAATAAAATTTAATTTCATTATAATTTATATTAAAATGATATTGTGTATAATTTTGATTTATTTTTGCAAGCCAAGTTTTTAATGTATTATCAACATTAGATAAACTAGTTTGTGTTATATCTTATGTTGGTCTATTTATTTCACTATCATATAATGAATATAATTTATATAATTTATCATTAATTTCAACCATAAATCCATTGATTCTCTTTTTTATATTCATATTATTATAATAACTTTAAAGTAAAATTTGTACCCCATGAATTCTAATTCTAAGATCCATTATTGCAGCCAAACTATATATATTAGGTATATCTTCTCAATATTTAGTAAATTTTTCGTCCATTAACAAGAACATTTCTTTGAATTTTTCTTTATTTCTAAATTTTGAAAAAATATTACTTTTTTCAAATAAATTAAAAAGAATAGTATAAGAAGTATAATATACACCAGAAAAAATATTTATAGTACTATAAAAAGGTTCTAAAAATTCTATAAAAAAAAGATACTGACTCCCAATCACTATCCAATAAATAATAGCTTTGAATATTCATTCTTTCATTGCAAAAAAAATATTAATTAAATCTTTATAAGGAAAATAATTTTTTAACATTAAATATGTGAAATTCCACATAGTAGGATAATCTAAATTAAATTTTCTATAGGTTTTATTTTTTGAAATTCATAAAGATTTAAAATCTTGTATTTGTCTAGCACAAAATTTAATAAATTTCAAATATTTTCTAATTTTTTCAATTTCAACCTCAACAATTTTGTACACACAAATTTAAAATATGACAAGAACACCTAATATGAAAAAGATTACCATTTAAACATGGATCAAAATCTTTTTTTAAATATTCAATAGCTAATGTCTTATTAGTAGCATTATCAAAAGTGATAGAAAATATTTTATTTTTAATTCCATAATCATTAACCAATTCAGCTATTACATTAGAAATTGAAATACCATTATGAGGAAATCCAAATTCTTTGAAGCCTAATATTCTTTTTTTGTAAATTTTATTCATTATCTATCAAATAATCAGTTATTGTTATATAACTTGCATCATACTTATTTGACCAAATATCACTAGTAAGACATATTTTAGATGAAATATTTTTTAATTCTAAAATTAATTTTCTTTATGTTCATAAAATAATTTAAAGGCATCTTCTTTAATTATATTTCTAGATACATTTTTATAATGTGGAGAAAAAGAATTTTGAATATATTTTGTGAATCTATAATCTTCACCCATTGAAAAATATTATTCAGACCAAATTATATATCCTAATTATTTTCTATGTTTTTGAGGTGAAAAATGAAAATTTCTTAATCCTTCTTTACTATGAGCTAGTATAGTTTATGTTGTATTATCAGATTATTTCTCATATTTTTTGCATGTCTTAATAAATGATCTGTCTCATTACTAGCTTTACATTCATAATCTTTTTAACATTTTTTACTTGCGGCTCTTAAACCCTTATCTGATATTTCTTTCCTATCAAATAAACTCCAAACATTACTAGTTCTTTTTCTTTCTTTACTAGTTGCTGTCAAATTAGACTCATTTAGATTTTGAAAATTAGATGTACTTTCAATAAAACTAGCAACATTTTCATGGGAATTAATAAAATCTTGATGTTGAAAATTAGATGATTCGACCATATTTTATCACAAATCCAAAAAATTAACTAGGTGATGATTACTTAAATTAAATTCAATAACAAATAAAAAAAAGAAAATTAATTAAATTAAACATAAAAATTTAAATAATAATAATAATTTATAACAAATTAAAAAATAATAACAATACACAAATAAAAATTATAATAATAATTTAACACAAATTAACACAAAAAATAATGTAACACTAAAAATAAAATATTAATTAAACAATAAAATTTAAATAAACTTGATAATTTAAGAATTGGAGAATAAAGAAGCAGCCTGATCTGAAAGAAGCAGCGGATATTGACAACCACTCTTGAACTGATCCACTTGACCCAATCAGCATATAAAGAAGCAGGTCGAAGAAGTTTTCTTACAGAATGGTGTCATGGTAAGTATCTTGAATGATCTATAACTGGGGTGTCAAGCAAACAAAAGTGTTCATGCAGGCAGATTTGAAAGAAAAAAGTTATTTTAAAAAAGGCCGTTAAATTAAAAACCTACAATGGCCTAAACAAAAATTAGGGAGATCCGTTAGTTTTAAAAACATGCAATGGGTGGACTAAACAAAAATTAAGACCGAAATAAAAAATAATAAAAGCTCGCTAGTTTTGAAAACCCGCAAGGGCGAGCTAGGAAAAAATTAGAGCAATAAATAGTAACCTAAATTGAAATCCAGAAAGTGTGGTTCAAGTAATTACCTAAAGTAGCAAGAGACTTCCAGTCAACCTTCTCGAAAAGCCAGTTTTGAAATGATCCAATCCAACCAGAGTTTCAGTAAAAATCAAAGGAATGGGTGAAAACCCACCTTCCATTTGATCTACAATATCCAACACCCGTGGATCGATATCACTATCAGAAGAAACAAGCAAGAATTGACCAAGCAGACATAAGCAGAACGTGCACCCCCATGCTTTCGTGGGATCCAAGCGGGATATGCAAAAATCAATCAAAGGACTAAACAAAATTTTCTCACCTCTGGTTAACTAAAGAACTTCGGGCCTCGATATTTGAAATAGCATTTGCATTTTTTTATAAGGTTTTGAGGAAAATATGGGCAATGCAATCTGACAATCACATAGATATCCAAGAATGGCTTTAAATTCCTCATTCATGGGACACAACTTGAACTTGTTAATTTTAAAAGTCCTAGATTCTACATTATAAAAGAAGCCATGGCATGTAAGAAGGGTTGGCTCAATTTGATATTTTGAAAGCACTTTAAAGCATTAATTTGAGACCAAGATGTCTGATTCCAATGGAAAACTTCAAGGCTTTTGAATAAATTCTTCATCTTCCTCAAATTTTCTTCGGTCATTGTTATTGATTGGGATTTGTCCTATTAATTGAAGAAAATTAAGCAGAACACAGATTTGTTGTTGGGCTCTCAAAAATGCAATTAAAGGATTTAAATAGGAAGAGTTCAAAGATTGATATAGAGAAGGAATTCCATAATTTTTGGAATAGTAAATTAGTGGAGGAAAAGGAAAAGAAAGTGGCCAAGGTTAAGACAAATTTGTCTTGACCCTTGGCCATTATCATGAGGTACTGTATTACAAGTCAAAAGCAAAAGATTAATTATTAAATAATATAGTGTTTTTATACATCACATGTCCAATGCAAGGTGATTAAGTTACAAGATCACTGAGAAGAGGGAGGCATTCCGTAATCAAATAGTGCTCTAAAAAAATATCGCCAGAAGGGTGAGGAGGAATCTCGTTGTCATCGATTTGGGATCCCCTTGACAAAGAAGCTGTACTAGGATCTCTGTAGCCCTAGAATCGATAGTCTCATAATGCTTGCTCCAACTGATGGAACAAGTTCTCAAAATGAGCCACATTCTGGATAGTGGCATTCAAATCTTCCTGCAGCTTCATATTTTGTTCTTCAATCATTCTCCGTGAGCTAAAAAGGGAAAAAAAGGTAAGTACATGCATTTTTCATGCATACATAAATCATAAACAAATATGAAATAGAGAGTTATAGACTATGTAATTTAATTTGAATCCCTAAGGACAAAATGACACATCAAGCGGTGGTGTTGTAAAGAAAGCAAATGGAAAAACTTATGGTTGAATCGGCGTTGCATAGGATGGTCTGGCCTCATCATTAAAAGAACCAGTAGCCTACAATGTTCATAAAGAGTTAGATAAATAAAAAGGAACCAGTTGTGGAGAATATATTTGCATCTACCTGAAAAGACCCAGCTCTAGTGTTACCACGGGAATGGGACCTGCCTCTCTCCTTATCCTAGTCCTCTTCACCTTCTTCATCCTCCTCTTCTACTTCCTCTTCTTCCTTCTCCTCTTTCACTTATTCCTCTCCTTCTTCTTCATCCTCTCCTTCTTCTTTATCCTCTTCTTCCTCTCCTTTTTCTTCATCCTCTTCTTCCTTTCCATTTTAATCATCATCATCTTCTTCTTCATCATCTTCAAGAATCCCTCGAACACCAGCAGGAGAAACTTGAATATTTAGAAGCCACTCCTAGATAAATTGGACATATGACTTAGCCAGTGAAATGAGCAAAGCTTCTATATCATACCCATTCCAACATGTCTCTAAGATTTCTCTAGCATGGACATACTATTTAATGTGTATTTTGGAATGTCTGTAGGTACCCTCCATTGGTCAGGACCGAAGAACAAGTTGTACACTTGCTCGTCAAGAAACTAGCCACATTGATGTTTCGATGGGAATTTTGCAAGGGAATGCCGCATTCATGAATGGGGTTCAGTTGGCCTGCTCGTTAGCTCTCCAACAAGCAATGTCCACCTGCAAAATTACAAAAAGAAGTAAGTTGACTTTTATAAATTTTAATAATAATACTGATTTTCTTTTTACCTTATCCCAAGTCAAGGGGCTCAAGTGATAATGGTAAAAATGCACATGGTGAGTGACAGGCACTGTTGTTTGACCCAATAGCCAAAAATTTAGCCTTGGATACCAAACTCTCTATTTGGAAACACCGGGTACCCTCACGAGGTGATGCTCTGTAATACCCCTACTCGAGGTAGGCTACAACCATAAGATATATAGCAATATCTACTCTAAAAAAAATTTAAGTATAAGTTCAAGCAAGAAAAAGGGTTATGAGGAGTAATAAATAGAATTAAAAAGCTAAAAATAAGATTTAACTCTGAATAATGGTATTATAAATTTTTTAGATTATGAGTTTTTAAGGACGATTTTATAAGTTGGTATATGAATTAATGAAAAAAAAATAGTTAGACCAAGAATTAAATTAAACTTGGAGATTAATGGTTAGACAAATCATTTTTCCTCTTGTAATTTGCAGAAAAAGTAAGGTTGATAGGAAATATTAGCTAAGGTTGGTCATGATTATGTTAGATAAATATAATGGATGATGAAAAACAAAAGAAAAAGAAATAATAATAAAATGAGATATATTTTTATATATTAGCACAATCTTAAAACATGTAGAGAAGGCATAACTTATACATCTTAACAATTAATAAATGTGTAAGTGGAAATTTTCGCCCCCACTCCCATGTCGAATGGTTCTTGTGACTTTCGGCACTGCTAAGCTCAGGGCCTTAGAGAACATAGGTAAAACTCGGAGAAAATGGAGTCGCCACTAGGACGGGCCAGGAAAATAGAAAGGAGTGGTTGACTTAATTCCTTAGGAATCCTCAACTCCCTAATGGGTTCGAAAAGTTGGGTACGTGTAGAAAATATGAGAATGATCCAGCACCCCTATAACGCCCAGTTTATTGGAATCGGCCTCTTTTTCAGGTTTATATATTATTAAATTATAAAAATTATCCATACTTTATGCAAATATTGGAATAAATAATCATTATATTAAAATCAAAACAAATTCAAATAAAACAATAAATGGGCACCCATCCGAGGATGAAAACATACCCTTACAACCATGACCAATGTCCAAAAAACAAGTAAATAAAATGGAACATCCACCAATTAGTAGAAACATGCCTTTTACATTGGTCCCTAAATATAAATAAAATAAAATAAACAAATTAAATAGATAAGACACCCACAAAGTGGAAACATGCCTTTTACAACTTTAAAATCCGAACAAATAATTAACAAAATAAATTAAACAATTTAAACATAATAATTAAAAACAAAACTTCCATTATAACCAAATAAAACAAATCATCTATCATAAAAGCATGTAACAAATTAAATAACCAAAACTAGGGGTTTAAAGCATTAGATATACAAAATTGTTAGATATACAAAATTGGCATTTACTTATTAAATTTAAGGTTTATAAAGTTAACAATATGGTTTTAGGGTTTTAATTTGGAAATTAGGGCTTTGAATATGAAAATCAGGGTTTTAGGCTTTGGATATGAAAATTAGGATTTTGAGATTTGGTGTTTGGAAAATGAGGGTTTTGGTATTTGGATTTAGGGTTTTGGATGGAATTAGGATTTTTGGGTGAAATTAGGGTTTTTAAGGTTTTGGGATTTAAGCTTTAAAAAGATCCTAAGCTATTATGGAATTAAATTAATAAACAATAGATGTTAGCTAATTAGGCTACTGCACAAAGAGTAAAGTTGAATGAATAACATATTGTAAATTTGAAATCAACAAATACAAGCTACTGGATAAGTTTTAATGAAACAAATATGAATTAAAACATGATGAGTAAAAGCTACTGGAATTATTTGGAAGAAGCAAAGTTGAATAAATGAACTACTATGATGATATCTTAAAAGATGATTTGCAAATACTGAATAAATAAATTGTATTAGGACGTTAAACTTGCATTTGAATGCTCCACAAAGATTGAATATATTGATCCAAGCCTTTTTAATTGCCTACACCAATTTTGATTTTGGCCGGAGACTGCCTTATTTGTTGAATTGTTGTGTCTGTGTTGCTACTAGGTTAATTGCTAATCCGTGCAGCTTTCTTGACAATTATTGATGCCTGTTTCAATATTAAAACGTCGTTATTTATAGGAAAATCAAAACCCTAATACACTTCATCCGACTGTTAAGACAAAGTCCACTCTCAATTAGGAAATTAATAAGGATTAGTGGACCATGGCGAATTGGCATGGCCAATTCACCACAGGCCCATGCCAATTCACCACAGGCATGGGCATGTGGCAAATTAGCATGGCCAATTCGCCACAATCATGGGCATGTGGCGAATCAGGCATGCCGATTCGATAAAATTTGAGCCTGGGTTGACATATCTTGGGATTTTAATATTGTATTAGGCTTATAAAATTGTTCCACACAAGTTTAAACCTTTACATTCGATCTAACTCCCTTTTAATTAAGGTCAAACTGGATTAGATCCAAATTTAAGGGTCTACAGTTTGCCTCATGTTTGAGCGATCGAAGACTTCAATAGAAGGGAGCGAAAAGCAATATGACTTTAAGCTAATTTTGGATAAGGATGGGTTCTGAACCAGAGGATTGTTGAGTTCTAGACCCGAGACTTGATCTAGGTTCTCGACCTGAGCTAGGAATTGAATTCTCAACCAGAAATTAAATTTTGGATTCTCAACCCAAAACTGAATTTTGGTTCTCGACCCAAAACTGGATTTGGATTCTCGACCTGATACTGGATTTTGGATTCTCAACCCAATGCTGGATTTTGGGTTCTCGACCCAAAATTGGATTCGGGGTCTCGACCAGAAACTTAATTTGTGTTCCTCACCTAGATTGGATTTGGGTTCTCGACCTGAGGCTGGATTTGGATTCCCAACTCGAGGCTAAATTTGGGTTCTCGGCCCAAAACTGGATTCGACTGACCTTCTGTCAGTTGGGAGTTTTGGCCTTCTTATAGCCGGTTGTTCCATTCTTTAATGAATTTTGCTAACCTTTTATCATTTGAGAATTTTGGTTTTCTTCTAGCCAGTTGTTCTATTCTTCAATGGATTGTGGGTCTTCATCCTCTAAAATGGATCTTCATCCTTAGACATCAGGTCTTCACCCTTCAAATTGGATATTAATTCTTTAGACATCGGGTCTTCACCCTTTAAATTGGATCTTCATCATTGGACATCGGGTCTTCACCCTTCAAAATGGATCTTCATCCTTAGACATCGAGTCTTCACCCTTCAAAATGGATCTTCATCCTTGGACATTTTTCCTGTATTGACTTTA
Source organism: Garcia nutans (assembly GCA_947685225.1). NCBI lineage: Eukaryota > Viridiplantae > Streptophyta > Magnoliopsida > Malpighiales > Euphorbiaceae > Garcia > Garcia nutans. Next base: position 29,492,774 of record CANTUV010000039.1, on the reverse strand, counting down.
GCTCTTCTAGCTAGATTGATCTTTTGTCTTTTGCATCTTCATTCTTTTGGGGTTCTTACTTTCTCCTTGTTTTATTCTTCTTATTCTTTCTTTTACAAAAAAAATCAGTTATTTTTTAGCTAGCTAACCCTCATATCCTCTCTTTGCCCCCTGTATGGCAAAATATTAAAAGTGAGTTTGCAAATATTTTGTACATGCATAAACTCAAAAAATTGAAAGGAGAAACTTTGCCCCTTGTGTAGGCTAAAACCATGATTTTATTCCCATGTAGGCTCATATTGATGTTTGCATTTTTTTTTCTGGTTCTTTGCACAAGCCTGCATCTCTCCTTTCTTTTGCAATGGCCTTTCCATTCCTCCTTGATTCCATATTTGCTTTTGATTGTTTACTTCGCAGTGTTTTGCTGTTCACTTTGACAATATGTAACACAAGACAACATAATGCGATGTAATGTGATATACTCATGTATGCATGATATGCATGGGTGATACTTACAGTGGTTTTATTGACTCACAGACTGAGGCGATCATCTGATGTGCTCCCACCAATTCATTCCAGATGCTCATTCAGGTCTTGCATTAGAACATCAGAAGACTTTACATTTATGGCTTTTATCTTCTAGATGTGCAAAGTATGAGTAACGGGGGCCCCAACAGGGCAGAGACACGAGAGACATCCATTTGGTTGGCAACTTCTTCATGATATGACCTTACAGGTGATCCTTTCATTACCCCACTTTTGCCCATTAGGTCTTTTGAGGTTTGACAATCTAACATACTTCCCTTAACTTGAAGGTTTTGTATGACAAAAATATTTTTTATTTTATTTTTAAAATCTTAAAATCATATTTTGCCTTTGTCAAATCAGTGTCATTATATCTCAGGATTCAATTTTTAAATTAACATATCTATAATATCATATCCTTGGTTACCGTACTAAACTTGGGATTCATTTCCATTTGAGAAAGAACTGTTGCACTTCAGATAGGCACATATACATTACTTGGCCAAAGGTCTCATTAATTTTAAATATCATCTATCTCATATGCATACTTATTCAAACTATCTCCACTAAAGGACTCTACCTACCAAGAGAGATCAATAGGTTTTTAATAGGCTTGAAATGGGGTCTATAAGGGACATGGGTTAAGTGAAGGCCATTTTTAGATTAGAGCCAATGTGACACGACTGATAAACATTCACACTACAATCTTCTTGTTGGAGCTGTATATTATTAGAGGTTTCATTTTCACCTTTTGGGCATCATTTCTTTCTGACTTCATGAAAATACAAAGCTTGAAAGTCTTTCCATTTTCTTGGCAGAAATTTGGATTCAATCAATACTATCTTGATCTTTAAACCACCATTTTTCCTCCTCTTCCTTTCCGTCCTTTTTCCCTTTTGGAATATCTAGCCTAAGACTTTCAAGATCGTAGACCTGGAGCTATGTTGAATAAAATGAAAGATGGTCTTTCCATTATGTATTTGAGTCTTTGGCTGGGTTGGACCAATTCAAGTCAATCCGTCCTCGTAAAGTAAGCAGAAGTCTCCTGCTTACTTTAGGTAAAAAAGAACTCGATTGGCTTTCTGAATTGCCTTTTTAGGTTTTATTTTCTTTTCCCTTTTCTTCTTCTTTTTTTCTTTTTCTTTTTTTTTTCTTTCTTTTGGTTTTTTTACTCTAACTTCTTTTCTTTTCTCTTTTTCAGGTCCTAGATCTAAAAGAGTTGTTTTATTTGCACCAACTTGTGTTTCTGATAATGGATGAGTGGAGTGGCATAAGTCTACTTCAGTTCTGACTTTGTCTCAATAAGTCTGTGATATTAGGTCTAATTCAGGTGTCCTTCAACTATCTCTATAGTCTTGACTATATATCCTTCTCTTTGATCTTCTTTCCCTTTTGTTCCTCAGTGATCATCAAAATTTTCATAAGTATCACAATAGCTCAGGGTAAGTTGTTGGGGTTACAAGCCAATGAAAAGCAAGCTAAAATCTTATGAAGGCTCAAAGGGACAAACTAGGGATTGATGTTAATAGGGTGGATACTAGTTGTTGGCTTACCAAACAATGCCTAGATCATCTCTCCCTTAAATAAGTAGAGTTTAATTTCGCTTCAAAAGTTCATCAAAGCATGTTCTAATATAGACTAGGACCTAGACAAAGGTTATTATGCAAGAGTCCTCTCTAAGTAAGCATACACAGCTTAATGCTATAGAATAATTCCCTCACCTAGTAAAGTCATTCAAATCATGATGCATAGATACACTAGTTTATGAATATCAATCTAAATTCTTCATTGGTTAAACATCAAAATGAATAAAGACCATCAAAAATTGAACAAAAGTAATTTATTCAAATAATTTTAATTTGAAAAATATAATTATTCTAGAAAACATCAAAGAAAGAAAATGAAATAAAAACAAAACAAGCCAAGGGAAGTTTGTTGAGTTGGAGTAGAAGATGCTTCATCTGCTTGGACATATCAAGGGTAATGGTCATCACCTCCTCATCTGCAGTTGGTCTAAGCTTTCTTAGTAGGACCTCCTTTTTAGCACTTCCTCCATCTACATCTTGAAAAGTTGATAAGACAGAACTTTCCTTCAATCCTCCCTCTATAATGAAAGTTACTGGAGGTGGCACTCTTTCAAATTTAGGCAAAGGATTGCTTTTGGTGTTGGGCTTATCAGGCTCAGGTAGCTTACCACTGTCAATAAGATCTTGAATCTCATGTCTTAATCGAGCACATTTATCTATTTGATGCCCTTGCATTTGATGAAATTGACAGAAGGCCTTGGTATCAAAGTTTGATAGCAGATGATAGTGTCGTGGTCGAGGAGCCAACGGCTATAATAACCCCTTTTTCTGTAACTTGTTGAAAACCCAAGACAGAGATTTTTCCAACTCTGAAAAATGTCTTCTATTTGCTTGATCAGTTGCATTGACATCCACTGTTTTCTGTGTATCTTGATTGCCAGACTGGTAACTCCCTTTCTCATTCTTTCTCCCAGCAAAACAGTTCTTCTTCCATTGCCATTCTTTTATTTGCATGCCATCCTGGAGAAGATATTTGAAATCTTTGATAAGTGTATCAGACATCTGTTCACGTATATTAGGTAGGACACCTCTCACTACCATTCAAATCTGGTCGGACTCGTCTGGCCTCTTCTTGAGCAGTGCAGCCTTGTTTCTCCACCTCTTCACATAGTAAATGAAGTTTTCATTTTGTTTCTGCCTTATCGACTCTACATCTATCAAAGTAACTTCCAACTCAGCATTGTATCCATATTGCTGAATGAATGCCTTATATAGTGAATCCCAATCCTTTTGGGTACTTTCCTCTAAGATGTTAAACCAGTTTTGCACAACAAGATCTAATGAGAGCATGAAATACCTTAAAGTTTGAGCCTTGGTAGCTCTAGCGGACTGTATAGCAGTGATGTACTGCTTAATATGTAAGTGAGGATTCCATGTACCATTGTACCTAGTAAAAAAAGGCATCTTGAACTGGTAAGGAACTTCATCATCTTGCTAAAATAGCTTGTCCACTTCTGATACCTCTTCAGCCTTTAGCTTTTTTTTTTTTTAACTTCTTCTCTAAATCAGCAATTATCTTCTCCACATTTGAAGTTTCAGTCTTTCCAACAGTTGATTTCTCTACAATCTTTGGCTCTTTCTTCTTATCTTAAGAATCTTGGAAATACTAAGCTCAATCATCATCATTCATCATCACTTTATCATCATCCATAGCCACTTCACCAACCTTGGCCTTACCCTTGTCTTTATACTTCTTAGTACTAGCAGATGCTTCAACAGTATTCTCCTAAAGTGTAGCTAGTTGACTTTTCATGGTCTCAGTCAGGTCCTTCTTTAGTTCTTCCATCTTGGAATTGATTGCATCATCTACCATTTTCTGAATCTGTTTAGGTTCCATTGTTCTTGGTGAGAAACTGACTGAGTCGTTACTGGATTCTACATCACTGGCATAGGTTGGATTGTCGTATGCTATTGAACTATTGTACTCCAAGTCTCTGAGCCAGAAAGGATCAATGCTTATGTAATGTAATGCATGTATATATGTATGCATGGATGCACAAGTAACAAAAAAACAAAAATAATTAGGACTTGAATAACTTCCACACAAGAATGGCGAGTCTCTTTTTCTAGGAATATGGTCAATAAAATATCAACATGGGATATCTTATTTTCTAAAGAATTCACTCGGACGATTTAACCAATAATTGTATTTACAAATATAGAAGTCAGTCCATGATAATTCCCATTAATTAAGCCTTAATCCATTAGATCAACTAAGAATAGCTTTTATACTATATTATGGACTAAAACTAAATTAAAGAGTTTATTATAAATAGATTTCTTATTTAGAAAAAAAAATTAATGATTCATGCCACAAATAAGCCCATGATTAATAATCTTTGGTATAAATTAGGCCCACAATTAATTTTTGGTATTCCATAATTGATCTAAACAGTTGTAAGCTCATTTAAAAAAAAGTTGTAATTTTAGATAAGGTGAAAAAATAATTTTGTTTTAATGACCATTGTATAAAGGTTTGTTTAAAAATGAATTTTGGATTTTGTATTTGGACCGTGAGGTAGAAAAGAATCTTTGACCCATTTTAGAAAAGTTTTAAGTCTAAAGACCATCTTAAAATTTTAAAAATATTTATGGTCTTTTGGCTTAAAAGAATAAAATTATTTTGAGCTTACAATATAATTAGGTCATATTAGAAAAAGAACAAACCAAATAGGTCATGGTTCAAACCTAGATATATCAATCATAGTCAAACAACAAGCATTTAGGTAAAAACCTAAGGAAAGTTACTAGGCCAATTACATGAGCTTTAGTCTTTGGGTTGAAAAGTTAACGCTCCCATAGCAAGTATATACCAAAAGGTACGAGGCTATGAGTGGTTATGCCATGTTCGATCTTCATACCTTGAGTGAAAGTCTTACATAACACAACACGGGTTATATGGGCATCCTAACTCACGCACACTATACAATCTAAATGATGCAATAGACAATATCATAATAAGAAAGAATAAAATAATATAAAGACCAATGGAATCAACTTCTCTTATCCCCAATGGAGTCGCCACTGTGAGCAGGGATTTTTGCCCCCACTCCCATGTGAAATGGTTCTTGCGACTTCGGCACTGTTAAGCTCAGGGCTTTAGAGAATATGGGATAAACCCGAAGAAAATGTAGTAGCCACCCGGACGGGCCGAAAAAATAAAAGGGGAGGATGACTCGATTCCTAAGGAATCTCTAACCCCCTAATGGGTTCAGAAAGTTTGGTATGTATGGGGAATGTGAGAATAACCCAACACCCCCATAACGCCCAGTTCATTGGAACCGGCCTCCTTTTCAGATCTATATATTATAAAATTCTTAATTATTATAAAAATTATCCAAACTACATGCAAATATTGGAATAAATAATCATTATATTAGAATCAAAACAAATTCAAACAAAATAATAAATGAGCACCCATTTGAGGTTGGAAACATATCCTTACAACCATGACCAATGTCCAAAAAATAAGTAAATAAAATGGGACACCCACCAATTGGTAGAAACATGCCCTTACATTGGTCCCTAGATATAAATAAAATAAAACAAACAAATTAAATAGATAAAACACCCACAAAGTGGAAACATGCCTTTTACAACTTTAAAATCTAAACAAATAATTAACCAAATAAATTAAACTATTTAAACATAAAATTAAAAATAAAACTTCCATTATAACCAAATAAAATAAATCATCCATCATAAAAGCATGCAACAAATTAAATAACCAAAACTAGGGGTTTAAAGCATTAAATATACAAAATTGGCATTTTTCTTATTAAATTTAGGGTTTATAAAGTTAATAAATATGGTTTAATTTGGAAATTAGGGCTTTGAATAAGAAAATTAGGGTTTTAGGGTTTTGGATACGAAAATCAGGATTTTGAGGTTTGGTGTTTGGAAAATTAGGGTTTTAGTATTTGGATTTAGGTTTTGGATGGAATTAGGGTTTTTGGGTGAAATTAGGTTTTTTAAGATTTTGGGATTTTGGTTTTAAGAAGATCCTAAGTTACTATGGAATTAAATTAATAAACAATAGACATTTACTAATTAGGCTACTGGACAAAGAATAAAATTGAATGAATAACATATTGTAAATTTGAAATCAACAAATACAAGCCACTAGATGAGTTTTAATGAAATAAATATGAATTAAAACATGATGAGTATAAGCTACTGGAATTATTTGGACGAAGTAAAGTTGAATAAATGAACTACTGTGATGATATCTTAAAAGATTATTTGCAAATGCTGAATAAATAAATTGTATTAGGAGTTTAAACCTGCATTTGAATGCTCCACTAAGATTGAATATATTGATCCAAGCCTTTTTAATTGCCTACACCAATTTTGATTTTGGTAGGAGATTGCCTTGTTTATTGAATTGATGTGTCTGTATTGCTGCTAGGTTAATTGCTAATCTGTGCAGCTTTCTTGACAATTGTTGATGCCTATTTCAATATTAAAACATCATTATTTATAGGCAAATCAAAACCCTAATACACTTCATTCGACAGTTAAGACAAAGTCCACTCTTAATTAGGAAATTATTAAGGATTAGTGGACCGTGGCGAATTGGCCATGCCAATTTACCTTGGCCATGGGCCTGTGGCGAATTGGAATGGCCAAATAGCCACAGGTAAGCCATAGGCACGGGCCTATGGCAAATTGGCATGGCTAATTCACCACAGGCTGAATCAGACATGCTAATTCGATAAAATTTTGGCCTGGGCCGACTTATCTTGGGATTTTAATATTATACCAGACTATTTTAGGCTTATAAAATTGTTTCACACTGGTTTAAACATTTAAAATTAATCTAACTCCCTTTTAATTAGGGCCATATTGAATTATATCCAAAATTAAGGTTCTACAAAATGGTAGGATAAGGAAATAATAAGATGACACACATGTTATATATGTCAAAAGTTGGTTTATGAAAAAAATATATATAATAATTGTAACACCCCCACATCCAATACATACACACTACATACACCACAATGTAGTATACATGTATCGAATATAGAAATGCTACGGATTTTCTTAACATTCATAAAAAACATTTTATATAATATTGTCATCTTTCTCAATATACATTATAGATAATAAGTAATCAAGTTGTAATACAAAACCAAATAGATATATATATATACATTTAGTTAATACGCAGCGGAATTTTATAAAATATTTACATGTATAAACTCTTTCAAATCCATGTTTATAGTTATACATATATTTACATTAAAACTAATACTTTACAAAATATAAAAGAAATATACATGATTGGCAAGTCTCTTCTGATCTTTAAGTTCCAAATCAACACTTCAACGTCTACTCTCACTCGGTCTTGAAGAACCCTCAGGTTCAACTCTATCAACTCTATCACCTGCGCGATTAAACACTATCGCGCTAAGCCAAGGGCTTAGTAAGATAAAACATGCTAATGGTATGCTTTAATGTAATGCAATGCCACATATGTTACTGATAAGATCAACATCATAAATATAAAGTTAACCACATAATTATGCATTTCACAAATCATAGTCATATGAGCATACCACATTTCAACATCTTTCCACATTCATCATTAATCAATTATACTCAATATACAACATCTCATTTCATTAACTCATAACGTTATTTAGGACATTCATATAACCTTGACACCTATGGGCCCAACAAGTATTTAATACGATATTCAGAGTTCAGAGTTACTGCTTTGGTTCATAATCACAATAATCACGCCCGTAGGCAATATATATACATGTATCTCTATCCATGGATAGTGTAACAGACCCAGTCTCTTGGACCATCAACTCAACACATATGAGGAGATCCTCAACCCGGCAAGACTGTTACAAATCATATATCTCATATTCACAATTCTCATAGTGTAACAGACCCAGTCTCTTGGACCATCAACTCAACACATATGAGGAGATCCTCAACCCGGCAAAACTGTTACCTTTCATCATTTCTTAGGCATGCCACCCAAATCCAGAACTCTGAAACTGAATAACATATTAAACAAACAATTCATTTATTATATAGTTACCATTTCCATTCTCAAATTCTCATCACATTTAGGCAAACATGCCTTCTTTCTTTCCATATCATCATCATAGCCAATCACAATGGCTTTACATCACATTTCACCTCTTATTTGAATCATCATAGCATCTTATATATAACATTTCAATATACATTATTCATGAAACACATAACCATTCACAATGCATAACATAACATTGTTCAATCTCAACAATGCAATTAGGGCAAAGAATAATTTATATCATTCATAGCTTTAAGATCTTCCATATGCATTTGTTTAGGTCAATCATTGTTTAAATGTGTTTAGGTTCAGGTTAAGGTACCAACTTACCTTAAAAGGACCAAAACAATGCAAATAGAACAAAGTATAAAAACCCTAACCCACACATTTGAGGGACACGGGCAGCCACTTGAGGGACACGGCCAAGCTTGTGGCCGTGTCTCTCAACCTAAATTGACAGTAGGCAACACGGGCAAGGGACACAGCCAAGCTTGTGGCCGTGTCTCTCAACCAACAAATCACAGCAGCAGACACGGGTATAGGACACGGCCAAGCTTGTGGCCGTGTCTCCCAACAACAAAATCCAGTAGTGAACACGGGCACTAGACACGGCCGTGTCTCTCTCAAAGCAATCCAACACGCCCAAAATCACTTGGCTTGGCCGTGTCTCTCCTTTGTTTTGGCCGTGTCACTCAAATACACAACCCTAAAAATGGCCAACACCCTTCTAAAAGCATTTACACCCTTTTTACACAACAATCATCTCATTCAAATGGATACAATTCATGTTATAAACACATATCTTACATATTCACCCTAGTAATCACAATACCCATACATTAAATTCATACCAAACCAAAACCCTAAAAATACAACATCACTCCCATTTTCTCAAAATCAATCTCCACCTACTTACCATCTTCAATCCAAAACCATTAATAATTAACTCTTTGGCTTATAATCAAATTCAACACATTACAACCACATCAAATCATCATATCAACAAATCACAACTTCTTTTATACCCAACTTCAAAACTTACAAAGGAAAAACAAGAGATTTCTTACCTTAAATTATAACACTTCTTGAATCAACACTTGATCACTTCAATCTTCCTACAATTGGAGCTTACTCTTCAAAGTCTTCTCTTTGTCTCTTTGCTTTCCCTTTGTCTACGAGAAATCAGCCAAAATGCAAAAGAAGAAGAAAATACATGGAGGAAATAAAGTCAACCCCACTTTAAATCTCCACCAAGAGATTTTATCCAAGTAATTACCAAAATGCCCTCAATCAAATAACTAACCTTTTGTCTCATCTAAGCCCTTATATGTAATTGCACATTCCACAAAAATATCTTCTTGCATTGACTCTATATTTGGCCAATTTATATGTTATATATATCATCATATACACAACATATACATTTGTCTCTAAACCCTATTTCTTTCCCCAAAACACACATATACACAAACATTCACTTTCCAATATATACCAACAACAACAATAACAACAACATCAACAACATAATCAAAACTTCTAGGGCATAAATGAGGATATTACAATTCTCCCCCTCTAAAAAGAAATTTCGTCCTCGAAATTACCTGAAATCAGCTCTGAAACAACTGAGGATATTGCTCTCGCATGGTTTGCTCATTTTCCCAAGTTGCTTCTTCTTTCCCATGGTTCTTCCATAGAACCTTCACAAGAGGCACTCTCTTGTTTCTCAACTCTTTCACTTCACGTGCCAAGATAGCAACCGGTTCCTCTTCAAATGTCAAGTCTGGGCTCACTTCAATAGATTCAACTGGCAACACATGAGATGGATCCGACCTGTACCTCCTCAACATAGAAACATGAAATACATTATGAATACGATCCAACTCAGGTGGCAAAGCAAGCCGATAAGCAACTGGCCCAACTCTTTCCAACACTTCATACGGTCCAATGAATCGAGGATTCAATTTCCCTTTCCGACCGAACCTCAATATCTTCTTCCAAGGAGATACTTTCAAAAATACCTTATCTCCAACATCAAACTCAATGTCTCTCCTTTTCAGATCTGCATAAGACTTCTGTCGGTCTGAAGCTGCTTTTAACCTGCCTCGAATCAACTTCATTTTCTCTTCAGTTTCTTGAATCAAATCAGGACCAACCAACTTATTATCTCCAAGCTCATTCCAACAAAGAGGTGTCCTACACCGTCTACCATACAATGCTTCAAACGGTGCCATACCAATGCTGGATTGGTGACTGTTGTTGTAAGCAAACTCCACAAGAGGTAGAAATCTATCCCAACTTCCAGAGAAATCGATGACACAGCTTCTCAACATGTCTTCAATAATCTGTATCACCCTCTCTGACTGCCCATCCGTCTGTGTATGAAAAGCAGTGCTGAAGTGCAGTCGAGAACCCAAAGCACTATGCAAACTCTTCCAAAACCTTGAAGTAAACCTGGGATCTCGATCAGACACTAAAGAAGTTGGAACACCATGTAATCTCACAATCTCATGGATATACAACTCAGCCAATCTCTCCAAAGAGTAATCCATCTGAACCGGAAGGAAATGAGTTGTCTTGGTCAATCTATCCACAATCACCCATATAGCATCATGCTTCTTTTGTGTCAATGGCAAACCAGACACAAAATCCATCGTCACTCTATCCCACTTCCATTCTGGCACTGACAACGGCTGAAGCAACCCAGTTGGAACTTGATGCTCTGCTTTTACCTTCTGACATGTGAGACATTTCGATACAAACTTAGCAATGTCTCTCTTCAATCCAATCCACCAGTAATGCCATCTCAAGTCATGATACATCTTGGTATTACCCGGATGCATAGCAAATATTGACTGATGAGCTTCTTCTAAAATGATCTTCTTCAAATCAGCATCATCGGGTACACATAATCTGTTCTTAAACCAGAGACTCCCATCACCTCTCACTACAAAATCTCTACCTTTTCCACTCTGACAATCTGAAACAATCTTCTGAATCTTCTTATCAGCCAACTGAGCCTCCCTAATCTGATCCAACAAAACTGGTTTCACTTGTAACTGTGCCAACAATGCACCATCATCACAAACTACAAAATTAGCACACAATGCTCTCAACTCAACAAGCAACGAGAGCGAGTACACAGTCAACCCTGCTAAAGACTTTCGACTCAAGGCATCAGCAACAACATTTGCTTTACCTGGATGATAATCAATCAAACAGTCGTAGTCTTTAATCAATTCCAACCATCTCCTCTGACGAAGATTGAGTTCTTTCTGAACACCCAAATACTTTAAACTCTTATGATCAGTGTAGATAAAACATTTCTCCCCAAACAGATAGTGACGCCAAATCTTCAATGCAAACACAATGGCTGCCAACTCCAAATCATGAGTAGGATAATTAAGCTCATGCGGTTTCAACTGTCGAGATGCATAAGCTATAACTTTACCTTCTTGCATCAACACACACCCCAAACCACTATGTGAAGCATCACTGAAAATCACATATGGTTTGCCTTCCACAGGTAAAGTAAGAACAGGCGCTTGCGTCAACATATCTCTCAACTGCTCAAAACTAGCCTGACACTGATCCGTCCATACAAATCTCACTCCCTTACGAAGCAATCTAGTGAGTGGAGTAGCTATCAAAGAAAATCCTTTCACAAAACGTCGATAATAGCCTGCCAAACCCAGAAAACTTCTAACTTCAGTTACAGACTTGGGTGGACTCCAATTCAGAATAGCTTCAACTTTACTTGGATCAACTCTAATGCCTTCCGCTGAAACAATATGTCCGAGAAAAGCAACTTGATCTAACCAGAACTCACACTTCGACAATTTGGCAAATAACTGCCTCTCTCTCAAAATCTGTAACACAATCCGCAGATGCATATCATGTTCCTCTTCATTCCGTGAATACACCAGTATATCATCAATGAAAACCACTACAAACTGATCCAAATAGGGCCTAAACACCCTATTCATCAAATCCATAAAAGCTGCAGGTGCATTCGTCAGACCAAAAGGCATAACTAAAAACTCATAATGCCCATACCTGGTCCGAAAAGCGGTCTTCGGAACATCCTCAGCTCTGACTCTCAGCTGATGGTACCCAGATCTCAGATCAATCTTAGAAAACACAGCTGCACCCTTCAACTGATCAAAGAGATCATCAATTCTAGGCAAAGGATATTTATTTTTAATAGTCACCTTGTTCAATTGCCTATAATCGATGCACAATCTCATAGTACCATCTTTCTTCTTCACAAATAACACAGGAGCTCCCCAAGGAGAAACATTGGGGCGAATAAATCCTTTATCCAACAACTCCTGTAATTGTACTTTCAACTCCCTCAATTCTGCTGGTGCCATTCTATACGGAGTAATAGAGATAGGAGTGGTACCAGGCAACAATTCGATACCAAACTCCACCTCTCTCTCAGGAGGCAATCCTGGCAACTCCTCTGGAAAAACATCTGGGAACTCAGCAACTGTGGCAATACTATCAATAGGAGAACCTCTTACTCTAGTATCTACCACATGAGCAAGATAGGCTTCACACCCCTTTCTAATCAATCTCCTGGCTGCAACAGCTGAAACAAACAAAGATGCTAGCTGTTCCTGTTCATTAGATACTATCACTTCTCTACCATCAGCAGTTCTCAAAGTAACAACTTTCTTTTTACAATCCACCACAGCTCCATGCCTCGATAGCCAATCCATGCCTAGGATCACATCATATTCCTTAAATGGCATCTCAATCAAATCCCCAAGGAACTCCTCACCCTGCACCACTACTGCACTATCTTTGTGCACCTTACTAACAATCACGCTATGCCTAAGGGATTTGTCACTAACACATCAAATCCTAGGGACTCAGCATGCAATTCAGATACAGGCAAAACAGATGCACTAATATATGAATGTGTGGAACCCGGATCAATCAAAGCAAGTACTGAAGTATCAAATAAAGAAAAAGTACCAGCTATGACTGCCGATGCATCTGGCTGCCTCTGCATAACATACATCCTCTGGGAAGATCCAACCTCCTCTGGTCTACCCTCCCTGGATGTAGCACCTCCTCTAGAACTGAACCCTGGTCTACCTCCTCGGCTGGCACCTCTGCCTCCTCTGCCTCCCCTCACACTAGCTCGAGAAGCAGCAGAATCAACTGGCATCTGCTCCTGCCTCTCAGGACAGTCTCTCACAAAGTGGTCAGGTGATCCACACCTGAAACATACCCCTGATCTACTATGCCTCCAACAAACGCCCCCATGTCTTCCACCACACTGATCACACACAGGTAAGGTGGATCTCTGAACTCCAGGAGTAGGAGCACTCGCTACTGAAGCTGTAGGTCTAAATCTCTGCCTCTGGAACTGCACTGACCTACCAGCTGACCTCTGACTCCTACTAACTCTAGGAACAAAGCTTCCTTTACCTCTTTTAACAGAAGAAGACACTGCCTCAAACTGGGGCCTCCTAACCCTAACCTCTTCCTCTGAAGCAGCTGCAATAATTTGAGCTCGCTCTACACTTCGAGCTGCTGCCACTAGCTGGGAGAAATCGTGATATCTAGATCCAGCCACTAAGCACAAGATAGAGGGCCTCAATCCCTCCTCAAACCTCCGGCATCTATCTATCTCATCAACTATAATACCCCCAGCATACTGACTCAATCGAATAAACTCAACCTCATATTCAGTTACGGTCCGATGATCTTGCTTCAGATCTAGAAACTCTCTTTTCTTCCCATCTTTATACTCCCTTGGAGTATACTTCAATTCAAATTCTCTCAGAAAGTCAGCATATGACAAAGTTGGTGGATCATCCATAGAATGTGGCACTGTCTTCCACCAACTATATGCATCCTTCTGCAACAAGGATCTTGCATAATCAAACTTTTCCTCTGAGGTGGCTTGCAACTGAATAAAGATCCTCTGTACTTTATCAAGCCACTGCTCTGCTACAGCTGGATCAGTAGTACCTATAAAATCTTCGGCTCCATACTTTCTCAATTTGTCATAGTGCCTCACTGATACCAAAGGCTGAGGGGGTGGTGGCTGTGGTTGTACTGGTGCTTGTCTCATAGCTTCCATCATATGCATAAACCAGGCTGGCGGAACCTCATCAGCTACTGGTCTACCCGACACCGAAGCAGGTGCCTCACCAGTACTAACAATCCTAGCTCCATCATCAGGAGCAATACTCTCAGCACTAGCCTCAACCGACTGACTTGAGTGAGGATCCATCAACACCTAACACTGCAAACACAGCAGATTACATCTTATTAAAGATCAGAGACTGCCAATCTCAAACGTATATGTCATTCAAAACTCACTTTTTAAGTAAAAAAAATATTCTTTTTATTACATTTTACCTAGGTTGAGAATCTCAAACCTAGGCTCTGATACCAAAATAATTGTAACACCCCCACATCCAATACATACACACTACATACACCACAATGTAGTATACATGTATCAAATATAGAAATGCTACGGATTTTCTTAACATTCAAAAAAAACATTTTATATAATATTGTCATCTTTCTCAATATACATTATAGATAATAAGTAATCAAGTTGTAATACAAAACCAAATAGATATATATATATATACATTTAGTTAATACGCAGCGGAATTTTATAAAATATTTACATGTATAAACTCTTTCAAATCCATGTTTATAGTTATACATATATTTACATTAAAACCAATACTTTACAAAATATAAAAGAAATATACATGATTGGCAAGTCTCTTCTGATCTTTAAGTTCCAAATCAACACTTCAACGTCTACTCTCACTCGGTCTTGAAGAACCCTCAGGTTCAACTCTATCACCTGCGCGATTAAACACTATCGCGCTAAGCCAAGGGCTTAGTAAGATAAAACATGCTAACGGTATGCTTTAATGTAATGCAATGCCACATATGTTACTGATAAGATCAACATCATAAATATAAAGTTAACCACATAATTATGCATTTCACAAATCATAGTCATATGAGCATACCACATTTCAACATCTTTCCACATTCATCATTAATCAATTATACTCAATATACAACATCTCATTTCATTAACTCATAACGTTATTTAGGACATTCATATAACCTTGACACCTATGGGCCCAACAAGTATTTAATACGATATTCAGAGTTCAGAGTTACTGCTTTGGTTCATAATCACAATAATCACGCCCGTAGGCAATATATATACATGTATCTCTATCCATGGATAGTGTAACAGACCCAGTCTCTTGGACCATCAACTCAACACATATGAGGAGATCCTCAACCCGGCAAGACTGTTACAAATCATATATCTCATATTCACAATTCTCATAGTGTAACAGACCCAGTCTCTTGGACCATCAACTCAACACATATGAGGAGATCCTCAACTCGGCAAGACTGTTACCTTTCATCATTTCTTAGGCATGCCACCCAAATCCAGAACTCTGAAACTGAATAACATATTAAACAAACAATTCATTTATTATATAGTTACCATTTCCATTCTCAAATTCTCATCACATTTAGGCAAACATGCCTTCTTTCTTTCCATATCATCATCATAGCCAATCACAATGGCTTTACATCACATTTCACCTCTTATTTGAATCATCATAGCATCTTATATATAACATTTCAATATACATTATTCATGAAACACATAACCATTCACAATGCATAACATAACATTGTTCAATCTCAACAATGCAATTAGGGCAAAGAATAATTTATATCATTCATAGCTTTAAGATCTTCCATATGCATTTGTTTAGGTCAATCATTGTTTAAATGTGTTTAGGTTCAGGTTAAGGTACCAACTTACCTTAAAAGGACCAAAACAATGCAAATAGAACAAGGTATAAAAACCCTAACCCACACATTTGAGGGACACGGGCAGCCACTTGAGGGACACGGCCAAGCTTGTGGCCGTGTCTCTCAACCTAAATTGACAGTAGGCAACACGGGCAAGGGACACGGCCAAGCTTGTGGCCGTGTCTCTCAACTAACAAATCACAGCAGCAGACACGGGCATAGGACACGGCCAAGCTTGTGGCCGTGTCTCCCAACACCAAAATCCAGTAGTGAACACGGGCACTAGACACGGCCGTGTCTCTCTCAAAGCAATCCAACACGCCCAAAATCACTTGGCTTGGCCGTGTCTCTCCTTTGTTTTGGCCGTGTCACTCAAATACACAACCCTAAAAATGGCCAACACCCTTCTAAAAGCATTTACACCCTTTTTACACAACAATCATCTCATTCAAATGGATACAATTCATGTTATAAACACATATCTTACATATTCACCCTAGTAATCACAATACCCATACATTAAATTCATACCAAACCAAAACCCTAAAAATACAACATCACTCCCATTTTCTCAAAATCAATCTCCACCTACTTACCATCTTCAATCCAAAACCATTAATAATTAACTCTTTGGCTTATAATCAAATTCAACACATTACAACCACATCAAATCATCATATCAACAAATCACAACTTCTTTTATACCCAACTTCAAAACTTACAAAGGAAAAACAAGAGATTTCTTACCTTAAATTATAACACTTCTTGAATCAACACTTGATCACTTCAATCTTCCTACAATTGGAGCTTACTCTTCAAAGTCTTCTCTTTGTCTCTTTGCTTTCCCTTTGTCTACGAGAAATCAGCCAAAATGCAAAAGAAGAAGAAAATACATGGAGGAAATAAAGTCAACCCCACTTTAAATCTCCACCAAGAGATTTTATCCAAGTAATTACCAAAATGCCCTCAATCAAATAACTAACCTTTTGTCTCATCTAAGCCCTTATATGTAATTGCACATTCCACAAAAATATCGTCTTGCATTGACTCTATATTTGACCAATTTATATGTTATATATATCATCATATACACAACATATACATTTGTCTCTAAACCCTATTTCTTTCCCCAAAACACACATATACACAAACATTCACTTTCCAATATATACCAACAACAACAATAACAACAACATCAACAACATAATCAAAACTTCTAGGGCATAAATGAGGATATTACAATAATAATAATAATTAATAGGTGATGACTAATTCAAAGAACATGTAGGGAGGAAATAATTTTTTGTCAAATCAACATGATAAATGGCATGTATGTATATTAACCAAGTTGACAAGTGGAGGATAAATGCATTTGTAAGTAACATGTGTAAAATACATGTCACTTTGCCTATTGCTTTCCAAACAGTGGAAGAAGAATATGAAGGAAATTTATGAATTTTATTATATTTTATTACCTTCAATCCAACATTTAGTTCAATCTTTTGGAATATATATATATATATAATAGCTAAAGAGAGGTTCCAAATCAGTGTGCTAAAAAAAAGAAAAAAAAATTAATCTTTGCTCCTTTCATAAGAAGAGAAATTTGGGACCAAGAGATGGTGGAGACACACTTGAAAATTGAATTTCAAATCATAAGAGGTGAGTGTTCCAAATATTTTTAATTTAAAAGTTTTAGAAAGAATAAATAATAACCAACTTAATTACTTGAAATAATGGATCGGTTATATGAAATTAAATCATAAAAAAACCTTGGTATTTAATGCTGGAATTAATATGGTTTTGTTGTAAGAATAAGTTGTATGAAACTTTAGATAAACTTAGAAGCATTTAATGGGCTTGAGATTTTTTACTAAAATTATATCTGCATGTCTATGGTTTATGTGAAAACTTTCATAATTTATAGAGTTTATTTACTAATTACTAAAAATAGAAGATAATAAACTACAAAAGTTGTACTAGCAGAGACAGAATCTAAAAAGTTTGAGAAACTTATTTGAAAAATATAGTAAATGAACTGAAATAAATCTAAAATTTTAAACATAAGCTCATATATATTCTAGAATATATGGTTAAATATTTATGAATTTTCATGAAAGTTTAGTCATGAAAATAAAATCAAAAATAGATACTGCTAGAATAGTGACTCTAAGACCATAGTCTAAAGGGTTGAATAAATATAATTTAATAATATAGTACATGCAAATGGAAAATATGAAAATTTAGATATAAGTATATATATGTCTCGGACTTATGTTTAAATTTTTATAATTTTTAGTGAGGGTCTAGTATTTAAAGTAAAATTTAAAATGGCACTGCTAGAAGGATAGTTATGGAATCTGAATATGTAGATTGATAAAACCTAATTTAAAATCATAGTAAATAAGCTTATAAAAATCTGAAATTTTATAATTGAGTTTATATATATGTATAACTTTCATGTTTTAAATCTTATAAAATTTGGTAAAGATTTAGATATGAAAGAAAATTTGGAAAGTGAGACCGCCAGAAAAAGAACTGGAATTTTGGCATATTTGAGGAGTTGAGATATAAGTAGCATATGATTGAGAAAAATTATGGGAAAATTAATATAAGAATCTGTAAGCATGAAGAACAAATATGAAGTTTTGATAAATTTTTAATCAAGGTTTATAAAAGATGATAATAAGAATTGGCTTATGATGATTAATTTTTACTTTATAAGTATATTTGAGAATTTTACTAAAGAAATTATAGCTTTGTTTAAACTAAGATTTTATGAATTACTGTGATTAATTAAAATAATAATAATAATGAAGCTGTATTCTTTTTATAAGCATATATGTAATATCTGGTAATTTTATATATTATGTGCACATATAAGTAAATATTGGACTGATTATAATGTTATGTGTAGTTTGGATATTAGAATTTATAGAAATAAGGTTGGATAAACCTTAAAAAGAGAAAAATTAAATCTAAATATAGATTTAATCGGTATTTTTGAAAAAAAAAATTAAAGTAGTGAAAATTATGAAAATGCCCTTGTGGCTTTAAAATAAAATTCTAACATAATTGAAGTATGGAATATAGATAAAAGGACTTTAAAATAATTAAAATAATTAATTTTATGATTTTATGGAATTAAAAGTCAAATTTTAAATAATTTAAGAAAGTGGATATATGAAAATTATGGTGAGAACGTCTTATAGGATCAAAACCCTAAATGGCATGTAAGTAATTTTTTATTTCTAGATTTTGCTTTACTCTTATTTTTTAGCCAAAAACTCCTCATACCTTTTCACTATCACCAAATCCTTCTTTTTCCTCCTCCTTCCATCACCATACATGAAAACACAAAGATTTACACTTATAATTCAAAAATTTTCATAGGACTTCACTAGTTTTGTGAGAATTACTAAGATTATCATCGTATGATTAAAGGGAAGTGAGAAAAGAGAAAGGAAGAAGTTATTCTGAAAGAATTTTGTGCTTGTGTAGTAATAGTTTGCTATTATTTAATTTTTTTTATTTCTAATGCTTATAGAAGCTAATTGAACCATATTAATTGAATTAATTGTGAAGTATATTGCCTGAATTTTTAGACTAACCTAGAAAGGTTTAAAAGTTATGAAATTTTACTTGGGAGTTTACTATGTGTTAGAAGATGGTGTATACAATTTTATAAATTTTAAAGATAATTTAATATGAAAGAAAAATAGAAGAACACAACCCGCTATGATTGTGCCAGTAGAGCTAGAAGTTTAAGGTTTAAGAAACTCAACTGGAAAATATAGTAAAATAATCCATAAAAATCTGAAATTTTCCATATAATGTAACATATATTTTTAATACATATGGTAAAAATTTCATAAATTTTAATAAAGTTTTATTTATAAAAATAAAATCAAAAGTTGAAACTACCATAATAGTAATAGTAAAACCAGAATCTATAAGGTTAAGTAAACATAATTTAAAAATAAGGTAAATGAGTGTATAAAATTCTGAAATTTTATATACAAGTTCCTACATATGCTTTTGTTTTATGATTAAAATTTCATGAATTTTTATAAAATTTTGTACCTAAATAAAATTAGAAAATGGGTACTTCCAGTAAAGTTATTGTAAAAACAGAATATATAGGTTTGGAAAACATAACTTTTAAATATAGTAAAGGAACTTAGAAAAACATGAAACTTTAATTATAAGTTTATGTATGTACCTAAGACTTATGCTTAAATATGTATAATTTTTAATGAAGATTTAATACTGAGAAAGAATTGGGTAAGAGAGACTGTCAGAGAAAGTAAGAATCTGGCGAATATAAAAGAGTTGAGAAATAAATTAAATTTATATAGCAAATGGATGAAGTAAAGTTTATTAAATTAAATTGTTAAAGTTTTAATGCCAATCAATTAATGATAAAAGTTGTTGTTTTAAAAGAATTATTAAAATTATTATTATTATTATTGATTGTGAAATTGATTAAAAATGAGAAAATAAGTGAATTTCTCAATTATACTGATAATAAATCTAGTCTTCAGATTAAATAACTATCCAGAGGGTGGACGTCTACAATGTTTATTGGTACTTTATGCCATCAATGAACACTTTGTGTCATTAGTATTATTAGGCAATCGTGCCACCAATGGGCCTCTGGCCATATCTAATCTCTGAAAATGGGCATTTATTTGTCAATAGTAAACCCGTAATCCGAGTCTAGGGTTTAAAACTTAGTATATGAAGGCAAATAAATGATATTTACTGAAATAAGTGATATTTATTGGAATAAGTGATATTTACTAAAATAAGTGAAAGTTATTAAAATGTGAGTACATATATGTAAAACAATATTTTTATACATAAATAAAATGGAATGTGAGATACAAAAAAATGTTTTAAAACTATATGCAAAATAAAGAATATAAATGATATATGAAGATATAACTTGATGTGATGTTATAGTATGATTAAAACCCATGCATGTATGTAAAGATACAATATATAGATAGTATAAATATAATGATATTTCATATAAGATAGAATTTTTTATATAAATGAATAACGAACATTATTGATTATTTAAATGATGGTTAAACTTTATAAATTTTGTCTTTTATATTGTTGTAATATAGGATATTTTAATATTTAATATTATTGAATATAAAGATACATGATTAATAGATGTAAATTTAAGTATAGCATGATAAGTAAAGAAAAATGTTAAATGATTCAATTATACGGTTAATGAAAAACTCTTTTAAGAGTTAAGTAGGAAACAAGAAAACTCTAGAATGATAAATGTAATTCAAAATGACTAATAATGCTTGATCGCATTACTAAATTATTTATGTATAACAAAATGGTTAAATAAACTTATATTATGATAGAATTATAATTATACATAATAAGGGTGTTAAGTGGTTGAGAGTTATATGATTTAAAAAGAAAAACTAAATTTTCTACTAGTAGCAAATGATGAACTATTCAAATTGACGTTAAAACCTAAATTGATTTTTTTTACTGTTTGATAAAGTGAGGTGGGATAATAATAAAATTATTATATTATTCATATCAAACAAAAATCATTTATATTGATTTACATGAGTATAATAATTAAATGATTAAGTAATAATATTAACGTGATAAAATGATAAAGTGAGTATCGATCGAATCATTATTAGTTAAATAAAAAGAATAATAATAAGTTTATATCAAATTGGTTATCATTTGAATAATGATATTCTCTTCAAAAAGATAATAGAATGATAATCATATACGTTTCATCTATCATTGTAATAAATTACTTGTGATATTAAATAGCAAATTATAGATATACAAGCATCACTAAGCATTATGCTTAGCGTGTTAGATTTTTCTGATATGCGGATAAGATGAACCAAAGCAAACTTGTCAATTGAAGATTTAAGGTTTTAAATATCAATATAGGATAGAAGGCACTTTGTTGTGAAGATATTATATTACATATTTAAATTATAGATCATATAGCGGCATTGTGGTTTAAATGACAGTTGTATAATTTTGGTTAAATTTATGGATTGTGAATATTTAAATGCTAGACATGATTAATATTTATTTTGGAGTTTGCATTTGATCTATAAGAGTTCATTTAGGGAATGCATATCTAAATTTACATAGATTGATATGTGTATATGTTATTTGATTTGATTTTTGGTTTATATTGGATTGATTGGAGTTATTGAAGTTGAGAATTTTTTAATGCAATTCTAAAGTGTTTTTCTACAGGTTGTGTTAATTATTGATGTTTTTAGACAGTAATTATTGCAGAGCAAACCCTGCCAAAATTTATAATAGACTTGTTTAAAGTTTGTATGGAATTGGATGTTGGACTGTTGTAGAATTATTTTGTATATTGAGTAGCATCTTTTGACAGTTCTCTGAGAGGATGGTTAAGAAGTATTACAATATATCTATACTGATTATATTTTATATATAAACATGAACATTTAAAATTATAATTTTTTATATGAATCTTTATAAATGATTTGTTATGTATAAAGAAGAATTACATTTTTCTTAAGTTTAACATTATTACTGATTTTTTTTACTAAAGTAAATATGAAATGATTATAATTGATTTATTACTCTTAAAGTGTGTTTTTTGAGAATAAATTGATGATTTTCTAAGTAAAGTATATATAAATTCTTGAATATAGTTATTATTATTTAAAGGAATTTCAAGATGAGATTTTAAGATATTAGACGTTATAAAAGTATAGTATAAATATATATATTCTTGGAATATATATATATATGTGTATGTTTAAGTAATTAAAGTTTTAAGAAAAATATCTGAAAAGAGTTTAATTACACAAGTATTAATTGTAATTTACTCAGTAATGTATATGTTGGAGTTGAAGGAGATAGTTAAGATTAAGAATTTTAAAAGAAATAAATGAATTAAGAGTGAAAATAATATGTATATATATATGATGGTTTAGATTTATATTCCTTAAAGAAATACTTATGAAATAATGGTTGATATAAATTAAGTGTATTATCTAAAGAATTAGATAAATAAGAATAATACCTTGAGATACAAGTAAAGTATACTCTTGGAAAAAGTAGTTATAATTGCTATGTAATATTTTTAAAAAAATTAAGTTTTAGTTAATTAATTGAGATTAATTACCTAGTGAAAAGAAGTGTTAATATAGAATGCTTGAATAATCAAGAAGTAGAGTAATATGATGATTGAAGATATTGTTACCAAGTGATATTATAGTTACCATTAGTTGAGTTAAGTATTGAACTGAGAATAAGAAAGTAAGAAGATTATGTTATGTTTTTAGGGTATTAAAGAATGAACATGCAAAAAAAATATACATATATCTGTAAACTAGTATAATCAATGGAGATTTATATTCCACGACGGAATAATATCTTATGAATAGATAAAAAAAGTAAATAATTATATTTATGCATTTTTACTATGTTATCTGAATAAATTCTATTCTGTTGTGATAAGCCTTCCGGGTAATGTCTTCTAAAACTAACCTAATGACCTAGTCTGATTTTCTGATATTCATATTGGTTGAGCCCAACCCTAGTGGGGGTTAAACCACTAGGCAGTGTACACTGGTGTTCTGATAAGTGCACAAGGGAGAAGTTACTGCCCTAATTATTGAGGCCTTTGACCTATCTGTTATGGTCCCTGAATATGGTCATCGACCCCTCTATTCTATTCTATCATATGAATCCCCTACTGAAAATGACTTCTTTAATATGCACTGATGTGGATAATATTATTTCTGACATGTTTCATTATATACCATGGTTTAAGTTATTTAAAGTTACCCTTCTGATTTCTGAATTATTGTTTCTAAACTATCCATGTTAGTTTTGAATCATTGTAATTACATTTCTGAACCCTAAAGAAAACACCTAGGAAGGAAAATTAATCTGATATACATTTACCTTAAGATAGATGAATTATTAAGAAACTATAAGTGAATGTGGATATAAGAATATGAAATTTAAATACTAAATTAATTAATGTTATCAAGAAAAATATTGAATTAGTTACTATAAAGAAATGAATATCAGGGTCTGAAAATTTAATATGAAAATAATTATTATAATAATTAAATAAAAGTAAGAAATTAGTTAAGAATCAGCGTATGATGCGGCTAGAGAAATAAAATGTTAGGTTAATACTAAGTACGCTGAGAATATAAGTATTTTGTATAATAAAATAATGAAAGCTTTCTTAAAAGATTTTAGAGATCACAAATAAATATATGTAATATAAATCCCAAAGGACAATAAAGCTACTTAAACTGTAATAAGCTACTAATCACTTAAAGTGGAAATGAAAGCAAGCATAATAAACTTGAACACCCATTAAGTTGCGGTTCACCTCTCGCTTGTTGTTGTTTTTAGTATTGTTTTACAGGCAGAGCAACTCTGGTGATAGTGACAATGTGTTATCCAAGAATAGCAAAGAGATGGGGAAGATAACTAGGAAAGATTCTGGTTAGATGTATTAGAAAAAAAAAATCATGTTGTAATATGAGCAAAATGTTTATAAAGAAAAAGAAATTAAACTTAGGGAAGTCTCACAGGGAGAGACACAATTAACAACTCAAAAGAGAGATCGGTAGCAATTAGCAATTGGTAAAAACAACAAACAGTAGCAACCCAAAAATAAATAGGAAAGAGAAAAGTATAGAGAGGCAGAGAGCAATTTTGTGACACAGAAAGTAAAGAAACCAAAGATATAGAGAGTAATCTTAGAATAAATTGGTTCAACCAAAGCTCTGTTGATCCAAACCAATTGTAGAATTAACAAGTAGACTCCTATATCAATTTCTAAAAAAGGAATCACACTGCTCAAATAAGGTTTGGTTCAACAAATATCATTTGGGTGGAGCCAACAACATAGGCATGTTCTAACACTTATCTAGTTTTATGAAATTGTCATCTTTATTTGTTTGCAAGTTTACTTTATATTACTTTGTGGATCTGATCTTGTTTAATCATGCATCAAAGTAAACCAAAACCCTAAATTGCATGATAAATCATAGTTTTAGGATTAAAACCCTAATTTGCATGTTAAACCCTAGTTTTAAGATTAAACTATAAATTATGATTTGACACCCTAATTTATATTATGGAGGTAGCAACTCATTCAATGAGTATGGTAAATCATTTTTCTTTCTGGAGCGTTGTCCCCTTGCCCCTCTCGCTAACCGGCTAGCAAGACTGTCATATGCGCCATGCAGTATATTTCGTTAATGGGTTATTATTAAGATTTTCTTGTGGATTATAATTTTTGTGATTAATATTAATTTTTTTAATTAATCCATAATTTTATAATTCTTTGTATGATGATTTATATGCTTATGGATTGTAATTTTTTATTATTTGAATTTTAAGATTACAAAAGGCATGTTTTCACTTTGTGGGTGCTTTATTTATTAAGTTTGTGTAATTTAATTTATTTTAAGGATATTGGGACAATTGTAAAGGGCACGTTTTCACCTTTTAGTGGGTATCCTATTTTATTTATCTTTATGGATATTTGGATAATTGTAAGGGTATGTTTTCATCTTGTATGGGTGTCCATTTTGTTTGGTTGTTTAATTTATAATATGATGGATATTTATTTATTTTAATTACATGTAATGTGAATAGAATCATAATGATTTAATAATTTAACAATAATTAGACCTAAAAAGGAGGTCGGTTCTAATGAACCGGGCATTTTGGGGGTGCTAGGTCATTCTTATCTTCTCTATGCGTATCCAACTTTTCGAACCCAGTAAGTACGGAGAATTTCTGAGGAATTGAGTCATCCACCCCTTTTTTTAACTTTCCAGCTCGTCTGGGTGGTGACTCCAATGTTTTGGGCTTATATCTTGCTCTCTAAGGCCCAAAGCCTAGCAGTGCTGAAGTCCCAAGAACATTCCACTAGGAATGAGGGCAAAAATTTCCACTCATGCCCTAATTTTATTGAACTTTGAATTTATGGTTGTTTGAATGATAATCAGTTACATGTTTTGATTATTCATTCATTATTGCTTATGATGAATGATTGAATTGTGCTTATGAATCTATTTAGATTTTAATGATGTAAAAGGCATGTTTTCACTTGTGGGTGACTTATTTGTTTAATTTATTTAGTTTGTGTAATTTAATTTATTTTAAGGACTTTGAAACAATTTTAAGGAACACGTTTTCAACTTTTTTGTGGGTATCTTATTTTATTTATTTTTATGGATCTTGGACATTTGTAAGGGCATGTTTCCATCTTGTATGAGTGTCCATTTTGTTTTATTTGTTTGATTTATAATATGATGTTGTTTATTTCAATAATATCTGTAATATAAATAATATTATAATAAGATAGAAAAATTAATAATATTTAGACTTGAAAAGGAGGCCGGTTCTAATGAACCGTGTATTATGGGGATGCTGGGTCACTTCTTACCTTCCCCATATGTACCCAACTTTTTGAATCTAATAAGGATTGGGGATTCCTTAGGAATCGAGTCATCCACCCCTTCTATTTTTTTGGCATGTCCGGATAGTGACACTTATTCTCCGAATTTAGGCCCGTGTTCTCTAAGGCCCAAAGTCTAATAGTGTCGAAGTCGCTAGAATCATTCCATCGGGAGTGGAGGCAAAAATTCTGGATCACAATTATTATTATTATTATTATTATTATTATTATTATTATTATTATTATTATTATTCCTATTATTATTATTATTAGAATAAGTTAAGGGTTGTAAGGATTGAAATGAGAATTTTGGATATGTTGATTTTGAAGGTCTTGAAGAGGAATTTGAGAAGATGGGTTTAAGAGTGAGTTTAACCCTTGCATTTCTCTAATACTACAAGGCTGCATATCTATAAATTCTTGACCTCAAGTCAGAGAGAGAAATTTTAATTCTGTAGGTTTTAGTTACTGAAGAAGAAGAATATGAAGATGAAGAAGTTGTAGAAACAGAGACAAAGAGAGGTGGGTAATATTGGGTTTAAATAAAAAAATATTGCTACACTAGTAAGACAAGTTAAAATTAAGTTAGTAGTGCCCACTTTTGACCAAATTAGTATATATTAGCCTTTGTTAACTTTGTCATTAAAAATTGTCTAATTTGGATTGTTTTTCACAGTAAAAGGGTGTTTTTGTCTAAAATAAAATATAAGGACTAACCTATACAAATACTTCAGGGTTAAATTGAACATTTGTCCTAAATATTATTTCAAACTTTCCATGTTAAGCCCAAATCAAATATCCACTATTTCCATTCCTTTAAAAATATTAGACATCTTTGATTACAAGAGTCATTTAAAAAAAATTTAGAGAGATTTCAAAAATATAATTTCATGACAGCATGGCTGTAGTCCTCCATAAAGGGAGCCTTAGAATAAAAAAAGACATTCAAGAGCAAAAGATGACAACTTCATCTTAAGCTATTTGGAGCAACCCATAATAAATGTTGAGGTGGTGGGAGAATGATGTAGATAATTAAAATGAAACTTGAATATTCTCTTTAAAAAAACAGATTGCTTTATAAAGTAAGAATTTACCTACGCTTCAAAAAAAGCTGCAGAAATTGATTTTCATTGCCCTCGATTTCGGGATACGACATCAAACCTTCTGGATGAGATGGTGGCAATGGTGACCCAAGCTTTTCAAACAAGAATAGGTGTAGTGCATAGAATAATGAAAAGGCGTAAAATACCAGACGAGTATAAGCAAAATAAAATAAAATAAATCGGAAGGCAAATGTTAAAATTTGATTTAAGGATTGAGATTAATTTTGTTAGCCAAATATTTGGACGATATTATATTTTCATTTTAGCAATTAATTTTACTCTAAAGTTACTTTCTATTATTTAGTAGTTTAAATAAAGGAGATATTTATTCAAATTTATCTATTATTTTTAATAAATGAAATGAGGGCTAGAATAGTCATTTTACCTACTTAGTCTATTATTTACCTCTATTTACTAGGGTGTGTATTCGGATAACCAAAATGGAATCGAACCAAAATATGAAGTGATTGAAATTTTTGAAATTTTATAAATTGTAATCAAACCGAACCAAACCAAAATATTTCGGTGAGATTAATCAATTATTTCAATTAAACTGATTTTTTCCCTATATATAATAGTAAAACTTTTTTAAATCAATCAATTAATAAATTTTCAAAATAAGTAAACTTATACATAAATATATAAAAACTAATTGTTTAGTAATATAATTGTAAAACCCTAGGTTTTTGTATGATTTTAAGTCTAGGGGCAAAATGGTAATTTTGCATCTTAGAGGCAAAATAGTCATTTTGTGCCCTTTGAATGTCTTTTTGATACTCGGGGCGACGTGACGGTCGTTTTGAGTATAATATTGTATTTTTGGCTTCGGGGGGTATTTTGGTCATTTTGGCGGTCTGAAAATTTTCGGATTTCGTTTTGCTATTTTTGATGTCATTTTGGTGACCGTGATGTCGTTACGGTTATTTTAAGTATAATTTTGCTAGGGGTTGTATTTCGGGAATTTTTCGGAAATTTATTAATTTTTTAATTAAAATAAATTAAATAAATTAAATTTGGGGTTAGTTGTAAATTTTTATAAGTTAGTTGGGTATTTTTTTGAATTTTTAAATAGTTTTGGGGTGTTTTTAATTAAAATAAATTAGTTTGGGGTAAAATTATAATTTTGGAAAGTTATTTTCCTATAAATAGGCCAAAAATCTGATTGGGTAGGATTTTTGGTGTTTTATTTTCGGGTATTCTGAAAAAAAAGAAGAAAATTAGGGTTTTTGAAGGAAAACAGTGCGGCCGTCGTTTCGTCACTGTGCGCGCGCGTAGCCGGTGTCGTTTGGCGAGAGACGTGGGTCGTTCGGCGTGCGGCGCTCCTGTCGTTCGGCGTGTGGAGCTCGTCGTTCGGCGGCTGGGCGTAGTGGCTCGCCCCTGTCGTTTTGGGTCTTGTCCAGCAGCTCGATTTTTCAAGTTTTTTTGTGTTTTTGAGGTATTTCTTGATTCTTTTTGCATTATTTCGACTTCCATTTAACTAGTTCATATTAATATCATATTGGTTTGATGTTTTTCTTAATTAATTTTGTTAAATTCGATTTATTATTTAATTAAATTGATTTTTACAAAATAGGTTAGGTTTTGAGTTTTTTATTGTTTTGATGGATTTGGTGTTGAATTAAATTGATTGGGTTAATGTGTGGGTTCTGGAACTTGATGAATATATTGAATTAAGGTTTGATTTAATTGATTTGGGTATTAGGGTTTGTGAATTAATTGTTTTCTTTGAGTTTTTGGATGAATTAATTCTCTGCTGAAGTTTGATTTTAGTGCAGGATGTTGCACGATTTTTAATTAAATATTGGGACGTGATAAAAATCTGAAATTTGGATATGTGGCTCGAAATTGAGTCTAGTTTATGAGAAAAATAATTGTTGGGATTTTGGAGCATCGAATATTTCTGAAAAATTCAAGTTTGCTACTGTTGTCTGACAAACTGTGCTGTTGATGCTATTGCATCAACAGTAACTTTCGAAATTCATATTAAAATGTATAAAAATGTTTTTGATTTGATTTTCATATATGTTGTAGTTCTGGAAGTCTAGTTTACAAGAAAAATATGTTGGGCTATATTTCTGTTTGTTATACGGTTGGAATAATTTGATCTTTCTACTGCTACCAGTATGGTAACTGATTGTATGAATCCGATTTAAGAATTTAATTGAGGAACTTAGAGGTTTCTAAAAATTATGAAATTTTTATATGTTGTTTATGAGGATGTTGTTAATTCTAGAAAAATAATTTGGAGTCTGGTTCTAATTTTTAGGTTCCGAAATAAATTAAGAATTGACACTGCTGTTGGTTAAGGGTTTTCTGATGATGTCTGATTTGAGAATTATTTTGAAGGTCTTAGATGTCTTGAAAAAATTATGAAATTTTTATAGGTTGTCCATCCTGATGTCTATTACATGAGAAAATTATTTGGATAATTTGGTGGTAACGAAATGTGAAGGATTTATGATGATTTTTGCTGTACTGATTTTTAGTGGTTCAAATAGAACCAGAATGTTGTAAAATATTTTTGGGGTATCAAATAAATTTTGATTAATCTGAAATTTTGCACACATGTTATTTGGATGTTGGAGAAGCTACTGGAATGTTTCCAGAATTTTTGAGTGATGGAATTATTTTCTGGAAATTTTTGAGTTATAAGGACTACTTAAGAATTTTTTATCGGTTTTGGGTGTTGGTATGATTTATGATTTTTGCATAGGGACTGATGTGATATTATTTGATAAATGAGTTATAGAAATTGAGTTGAGGTTCTGGTTCTAATAAATTTTAGGTAATTAATTGATTATGTATTTTCGAGGTGCGATCGGTTTAACCTTTGGGTTGAACCATAATTTTGAGTTGAGTCGGGTTGGTTTCATCTTGGTTAATTGTTGGTTAAGTATTGGTCTTTTTGCATTCATAGCATGCATTGCATCCCTTATTATAGATGAGATAATGAGATTGATCATTGGAATATGTAATTATCTTTCCTTAGGCAATAATCCGGCTGAAGCTCGAGGTCAGTAGGTTGTGAGGGTTGTGCTAAGCTTTCTTTGGATACCAGGTAAGTTCTATGGGTGTATGTGATTATTTGTGTTGTGATTATTTGTGTTGTGCTACTTGCTAACAACTTATATATATAAACCCTTCTTATATATATTATCCTTTCTATATATTCACTATACTATTCTTTCGAACCCAGCCTCGTATGCTTTAGGAGACAGAGAAACTTACATGTGATTGTATTTATGTGATAATATTGAATGTGATATTACTTGTGCTGTGTGATGGTGTGTCATGAAGGGGAAGGAGGTTACTGAGGCTTAATGCCTATACTTTTCTGAGGCTTAATGCCTATACTGCTACTGAGGCTTATGCCTATACTGTTTACTGAGGCTACATGCCTAATTACTGATTACTGTACTGTACTGAGAAGTTATAAGGGCGGATGTGACTGATATGATTACTGTACTGTTTACTAATTGGTGACCCCGACACACCATCTTGTTTGCTTAATTTGTGATTGTATTATATGTGCTGCTTATATAACTGTTAGATGTTTCTCTGCCTCTCATAGACTTACTGGGCGTCTATAAAGCGCTCACACCCTTACAGATTGTCTTGCAGGTTTACAGTGATTGCCTTCGTCTATCTTCTTTCTCTTCTTGGCGAAGTCGATCAGGTTTTCCGTTTGTGTCATTGGTCTTTCTGCTTAGAGATTTCCGGATATTGAACTTTTGGGCGGATTGAATCCGAATCCCTTATTGTGTAATAAGTAGAACTTGTCTGCATTAGATTTCCTGAATGATTATATTGTGACTTGATTATATTGATGGTTTGCATTTGATATAGGATTGAGGATTATTTTAAGTATTGAACTATTTTGCACTTAGACTGTTATGAATGTTTTATTAGGCTTATGTGGTCGGACTTCGGTTTGGCTGCATGCCGGTCATGGCCCCCGGGTTGGGTCGTGACAAAAGTGGTATCAGAGCGGGTTAGATTCAGTCACACTTATAATTTGTCTAGTTGTATCCGGAAATCATTAGGAAAAATTCTTTCTGTGTTTCTTTTGCTTCCGCGTTAACCGAAGAGCTTATGAAAGCTAAATATCCCCATCTGTTTGAGTCTTCAGGTATGTTTTAGATTTCGAGGTCGAAATCGTTTTAAGGGGGTTAGACTGTGATATTCTTGAGTTTTAGTGTTAGAGCACTTGCATACCAGCATAACATCATACTCATACATCGCATGATATTGTTTGTGACTGATGATTGACAATTGTATGCAATGGATCTTATTGAAAAGGTGTATGTGTAATGATGTTGTACTCGATTGATTGGCACTGATATTGACTGGGTTGAGCGCTAAGCGCTATTCATTGATTTTGTTTTGGTTATCTGAAAATTTATTTTTTATTTAATGAATTCTAAATGGATCAAACCTGGAATGGTCATTAGTGCTTGGTATCTTGTAGTTATGGCCTGATCAACCATAACGACACATACTAAGTAGACGATACCATCCGGATTTGTGTATAGCTATTGTATGGTAGTTTTTGATGGATAATGATTGTGTTGGATTCAATTGCGTGGACGCAATTACTTTAAGGGGGTTAGATTGTAAAACCCTTGGTTTTTGTATGATTTTAAGTCTAGGGGCAAAATGGTAATTTTGCACCTTAGGGGCAAAATAGTCATTTTGTGCCCTTTGAATGTCTTTTTGATACTCGGGGCGACGTGACGGTCGTTTTGAGTATAATATTGTATTTTTGGCTTCGGGGGGTATTTTGGTCATTTTGGCGGTCTGAAAATTTTCGGATTTCGTTTTGCTATTTTTGATGTCATTTTGGTGACCGTGATGTCGTTACGGTTATTTTAAGTATAATTTTGCTAGGGGTTGTATTTCGGGAATTTTTCGGAAATTTATTAATTTTTTAATTAAAATAAATTAAATAAATTAAATTTGGGGTTAGTTGTAAATTTTTATAAGTTAGTTGGGTATTTTTTTGAATTTTTAAATAGTTTTGGGGTGTTTTTAATTAAAATAAATTAGTTTGGGGTAAAATTATAATTTTGGAAAGTTATTTTCCTATAAATAGGCCAAAAATCTGATTGGGTAGGGTTTTTGGTGTTTTATTTTCGGGTATTCTGAAAAAAAAAGAAGAAAATTAGGGTTTTTGAAGGAAAACAGTGCGGCCGTCGTTTCGTCACTGTGCGCGCGCGTAGCCGGTGTCGTTTGGCGAGAGACGTGGGTCGTTCGGCGTGCGGCGCTCCTGTCGTTCGGCGTGTGGAGCTCGTCGTTCGGCGGCTGGGCGTAGTGGCTCGCCCCTGTCGTTTTGGGTCTTGTCCAGCAGCTCGATTTTTCAAGTTTTTTTGTGTTTTTGAGGTATTTCTTGATTCTTTTTGCATTATTTCGACTTCCATTTAACTAGTTCATATTAATATCATATTGGTTTGATGTTTTTCTTAATTAATTTTGTTAAATTCGATTTATTATTTAATTAAATTGATTTTTACAAAATAGGTTAGGTTTTGAGTTTTTTATTGTTTTGATGGATTTGGTGTTGAATTAAATTGATTGGGTTAATGTGTGGGTTCTGGAACTTGATGAATATATTGAATTAAGGTTTGATTTAATTGATTTGGGTATTAGGGTTTGTGAATTAATTGTTTTCTTTGAGTTTTTGGATGAATTAATTCTCTGCTGAAGTTTGATTTTAGTGCAGGATGTTGCACGATTTTTAATTAAATATTGGGACGTGATAAAAATCTGAAATTTGGATATGTGGCTCGAAATTGAGTCTAGTTTATGAGAAAAATAATTGTTGGGATTTTGGAGCATCGAATATTTCTGAAAAATTCAAGTTTGCTACTGTTGTCTGACAAACTGTGCTGTTGATGCTATTGCATCAACAGTAACTTTCGAAATTCATATTAAAATGTATAAAAATGTTTTTGATTTGATTTTCATATATGTTGTAGTTCTGGAAGTCTAGTTTACAAGAAAAATATGTTGGGCTATATTTCTGTTTGTTATACGGTTGGAATAATTTGATCTTTCTACTGCTACCAGTATGGTAACTGATTGTATGAATCCGATTTAAGAATTTAATTGAGGAACTTAGAGGTTTCTAAAAATTATGAAATTTTTATATGTTGTTTATGAGGATGTTGTTAATTCTAGAAAAATAATTTGGAGTCTGGTTCTAATTTTTAGGTTCCGAAAT
The DNA here is from genome assembly GCA_947685225.1 of Garcia nutans. Classification (NCBI taxonomy): domain Eukaryota; kingdom Viridiplantae; phylum Streptophyta; class Magnoliopsida; order Malpighiales; family Euphorbiaceae; genus Garcia; species Garcia nutans. The sequence continues at coordinate 29,458,990 of CANTUV010000039.1, read as the reverse complement.
AAATTAAGAATTGACACTGCTGTTGGTTAAGGGTTTTCTGATGATGTCTGATTTGAGAATTATTTTGAAGGTCTTAGATGTCTTGAAAAAATTATGAAATTTTTATAGGTTGTCCATCCTGATGTCTATTACATGAGAAAATTATTTGGATAATTTGGTGGTAACGAAATGTGAAGGATTTATGATGATTTTTGCTGTACTGATTTTTAGTGGTTCAAATAGAACCAGAATGTTGTAAAATATTTTTGGGGTATCAAATAAATTTTGATTAATCTGAAATTTTGCACACATGTTATTTGGATGTTGGAGAAGCTACTGGAATGTTTCCAGAATTTTTGAGTGATGGAATTATTTTCTGGAAATTTTTGAGTTATAAGGACTACTTAAGAATTTTTTATCGGTTTTGGGTGTTGGTATGATTTATGATTTTTGCATAGGGACTGATGTGATATTATTTGATAAATGAGTTATAGAAATTGAGTTGAGGTTCTGGTTCTAATAAATTTTAGGTAATTAATTGATTATGTATTTTCGAGGTGCGATCGGTTTAACCTTTGGGTTGAACCATAATTTTGAGTTGAGTCGGGTTGGTTTCATCTTGGTTAATTGTTGGTTAAGTATTGGTCTTTTTGCATTCATAGCATGCATTGCATCCCTTATTATAGATGAGATAATGAGATTGATCATTGGAATATGTAATTATCTTTCCTTAGGCAATAATCCGGCTGAAGCTCGAGGTCAGTAGGTTGTGAGGGTTGTGCTAAGCTTTCTTTGGATACCAGGTAAGTTCTATGGGTGTATGTGATTATTTGTGTTGTGATTATTTGTGTTGTGCTACTTGCTAACAACTTATATATATAAACCCTTCTTATATATATTATCCTTTCTATATATTCACTATACTATTCTTTCGAACCCAGCCTCGTATGCTTTAGGAGACAGAGAAACTTGCATGTGATTGTATTTATGTGATAATATTGAATGTGATATTACTTGTGCTGTGTGATGGTGTGTCATGAAGGGGAAGGAGGTTACTGAGGCTTAATGCCTATACTGTTCTGAGGCTTAATGCCTATACTGCTACTGAGGCTTATGCCTATACTGTTTACTGAGGCTACATGCCTAATTACTGATTACTGTACTGTACTGAGAAGTTATAAGGGCGGATGTGACTGATATGATTACTGTACTGTTTACTGATTGGTGACCCCGACACACCATCTTGTTTGCTTAATTTGTGATTGTATTATATGTGCTGCTTATATAACTGTTAGATGTTTCTCTGCCTCTCATAGACTTACTGGGCGTCTATAAAGCGCTCACACCCTTACAGATTGTCTTGCAGGTTTACAGTGATTGCCTTCGTCTATCTTCTTTCTCTTCTTGGCGAAGTCGATCAGGTTTTCCGTTTGTGTCATTGGTCTTTCTGCTTAGAGATTTCCGGATATTGAACTTTTGGGCGGATTGAATCCGAATCCCTTATTGTGTAATAAGTAGAACTTGTCTGCATTAGATTTCCTGAATGATTATATTGTGACTTGATTATATTGATGGTTTGCATTTGATATAGGATTGAGGATTATTTTAAGTATTGAACTATTTTGCACTTAGACTGTTATGAATGTTTTATTAGGCTTATGTGGTCGGACTTCGGTTTGGCTGCATGCCGGTCATGGCCCCCGGGTTGGGTCGTGACAATAATTTTAAGTTATAGTTAAGTCAACATTAAATATATTAATATTTAATATTAACAAATATTACTATAAAAATAAAAAATAACCTAAAATATATTTTGGATGAATAATAATAATAATCTTAAAATAGTCAATGAGTTTATAACTTTAATTAAATTATAAGAATTTCCAATTCTATACAATAAATGATTCAAAATGTCATCATATATTAAGATAGTGTTATTTTTAAGTTGTAAAGAAAATAAGTGTTAATAAAATATTATTTCAATTAAATTGCAAAGTTTTCATCTATATAATTAATTGTAAGTTTTAATTACAACATAAAAAGTACAATAAACTCATATATATATAACTAAAGTAATAATTTGGTAATTTTGGTTAATTTTTATATCATCAGAGAACTAATTGAACCGAATACCAATCAACAAAAAATTTGTATATTAATAGTAGAACCGAACATAAAAAATTTTACATATTAATAACCGAACCAAACTGAAAACTAATTACACCTATTATGAAATAACTGAATTTTTGTGATTCTGTTCGGTTATTTAGTTAAAACCAAATAATACACATCCCTATGATTTACTCTCCTTTCTCTTCATTTTGGAGAGAAATATTTTGGAGGTTGGAGAGTAAATTAAAAAAATGAATTTTGTTCTCTTTACCCTTATTTATTTTACTACTTTTTACACCAAACAAAATGAAAGTAGAATAACTTTTATTTATTTTCTCGCTTTTTACCTCTAGTTACTCTCATCTAAATATAGGCTAAGTGAATTTTTTCCCAGGACTTGGATGTAATTTTTCCTCATCTTTAGAGGTTTTGCATCATCCTAATAAAAATATGAAGGCATGAAAAATTCCATATCCTTGCGTCTTTGGATGTAATTTATCTTAGAGTGTTCGTTTTCGATGTAGATTTTTAGTTTTTTATTTTTTAAAATGAAAAAATTATTTTTTTAGTGTTTGCTTTATATTTTTTAAAAATTTGTTTTATATTTTAAAAACTATATCATAATTAGGGGTGTGTATTTTTTAGTTAACTGACTAAGTATTCGGTTAATTGACCAAATATTCAATTCGATTAACCGATTGTATTAAATATTGGTCGATTTAGTTAAAAAATTTTGATTAATTTGATCTTTAATTCGGTTAATAATTAATTGATTCAATTTGGTCGATTAACTGTTAATCAAAATTTTAAAAAATAAATTTTCATTCCTATTTTTTTGTTTAATTCTTTAATTATATTATTTTTATTATAAATATAATTTTTTTTATTACAAAATAAAGTTATTTTTTATTTTTTAATAAATTTAGTTTAGTTCGGTTAATGATTAATTGATTTAGTTATTGATTCAGTTCGATCGATTTGGTTCAGTTAATTAACAAAACCGATCAAAATTGAAAATTGACCGGTTTGGTTAAAATTTGATTTAGTTGGTTAATTAAATAACTGACCGAATGCCCACCCTTAAATTCATAATTATAAAAATTTTAAAAAATTATATCATAACTACAAAAATTTTAAAAAATTATATCATAATTATATATATTTTAAAATAACTATATCATAATTTTTAAAAATAAAAAAAATAAAAAATTGAAAAATAAATAGCAAAAACTAATTTTTATAGTAAAGAAAAAAAAATTATTAACATAAAATCTTTTTCACATTTATGGGATTAAAAAAAATTAAATATGCGATAACAAAACTTTTTATTTGCAAAATTACAGAAAAAATTTTGGACTTTAGACCACTGAATGACCACCTAACTACGCTGCTATTAAGCTCACCTCTCATTCTTCTTCCTTTTTTATTTGTAAAAATTCTATGACCATTATTAAAATATCATAAATTAATTAGTATATTTTCATATTATTAATAAAAATATAATAGTGAAATAAATATTAATTTGAAATTAAATTCTATAATTCTGAAAATATAATATAATAGTGACTTTATATTTTCTCCTTATTGGTCACTTTCTATACAAATGGTCATTGCTTTTAAAAAAAAGCAGTAGTCATTTGTTTTTTTGGCTTATTTCATCTTTTAATTTCAAAATAAATTTTTTAAAATATTAAACTAAAAATATTTATATTAAATTTCTATTTATATATAACAAATACCCATATATATATATATCCATACATACTTTCATTTTCAAAATAAAATTTATTTTTATTTTTATTACTATATAATTTTAGCATACACTATAAAAATTATTTTAAAATATTTTTTAATGTAAAATTATAAAAATATCATTTTATATGTAATATATGTCAATATATATTAATATATACTAACATATATCAACATATAATGACATATATCAACATATACCGTTAAAAATATATGCTGCATATACCTTTAAAAATATACATAACATATACTAATATATATCAATAAATACCATTATATACTAGTTATATACAAAAAATTATTAATATACAAACTAAATAACAACATATATTAGTTGATTTGAAAAAGAAATATCAGTATACAATTGATATATGTTGTTATATTTTCATAAATGTTACTAGGGGTATACTTGGACCGGGCTAGGCTGGGTTTGACCCTGGCCAGCAACTCGACTCGAGTACAATTTGGACCTCAATACTAGACCCGCAGCCTGGCCCCAAGCCCAGTGGGGCCTGGCCCTAAGCCCGGGGTGGCCTAGCCATTTTTGCCAACAGGCGGGGCCATCGCGTTTTTTTATTTTTTTTACAAACTTTCAAAATAAATTATAAATATAATGTATAAATAAGTTTTTAGACAATTAAACTCTATTTTGATTATTGGCAATCAAATTGATGTGTACTAGTAATTTCAAATAAGTTTTTTTTATAGGTACTAAACCTTCAGGCTTTGTGCGACCGCCCAACATACTACACGACCGCACAAAGACTAAAGGAAAGAAACTCATTGAAAGCACAAAAGAAATCACGGTCTCTGGTACGGCCAAAACATATCGCAAGAATATTGTGCGACTGCACAAACCTATGGACAAAAACTTAAAACTCACAGAAGCGATAGCAGCCAGCGTGTGTGGTTGAGCATCGATACACAAACCATTGTGCGACCGCTCAATACCTCGTGCGACTGCACCATCAAGAACCAAAACTTTCACCAAGCCACAGTAGAGATAGCGGTGACGTTGTGCGGTGAGAAAATCAATTTGTGCGACCACACAAAACTAGCATATTTGAATTTTAGCCCCAAACATACTAGAGCAATGACAATTGGACACGTGGAAGAAGAATTTCAAATTTAACGGTAACATTGTATTGTGCGACCGCACAATCACTTCGTATGACCGTGAGACATGATAGAATGGATAAATATGATCCTGTTAGGTACTCAAAACTTACTGCTGGAAATAGCCATTGGAGAAAAATTGAATTGTGTGACCGCACAAGATGCATGGCTACCACACAAAGTGTCTCATACACAATTTAAGTGGAAAGCAAGAACCAAACATGTGGGAACCACTTCAAACAGCTAGTTAGAGTGCTAATGGCTATAAATAATTGAAGAAACCTCTTATTTGAGGGCAATTGTGATTGTAATAGCCAAGCATAACAACTTTTATTTCTTTGTATCAAAATTTTAAATTATATTGCTTTGAGTGTTAGGTGTGAGCATTAAACACCATTGTAAGTTTGAGTGTGAGCTTAATTGATTATGGTTTTGAGAAAACAGATTATTATTTTGGGGTTTTAGAAAAGTGCAATTAGGGTTTTAGACTTCAAAAATTAATTTAAAGAGTACTAAGATATTAGGGTTTTGGTTCATAAAACATATAATTTGAATTAAATAATTTCATGCTACTGAAAAATTAATATCAAAATACTTTAACAAAACATTAAAAAGAAAGCATATTATGGCTGCTGTGAATACAAGAATTTATTGGTTAAGCTCAAACCTTTGTTGTTGGTTCCACCACAATTTGAATTCTGGTTGAACAATAACAAAGATAGAGTATGCTACCATTTGATGGATTGTATGTTGTTTGCTGCTTCTTGATCCTTCAAGTAAGAGGTTATGAATAAATTGCCAAAAAGAATTTCAATAGTTTTGATCTCAAAAGTCCTCAAAAAATCCCCCTTAAAAAAAATCATCCTTTTGTGTGTTTTAATGTGGTATTTATAGGTAATTATAATAAAAAACCTAGTATGTTAAGGAAATTAAAAATTATTTTGGAAATAAAATAAAAATTAAGTAAAATAAGGTTTCGAAGAGAACTGCCCACCAGCTCGGGCAAAATTGGCGATGGGCGAGCTAGGAGTGAGCTACAGATTGGATGCAGGCAAAACTGTGCGCAGGGTGTAGTTTTGGCGCAGGTTTTGCCTGTGGCAAATTGGCCACTGCGACAAATTGATCCATAGCCAATTTGCCGTAGGCAAAACCTGCGGTGAATTGGCTTGTGACCAATTTGCCGCAGGTAAAACCTGCGGTGAATTGGACCAAGCCAATTCGTCGCCAGCGACTTTCGTCGCCGATTCTGCCGTCGCCAATTTTTTATTTTTTATTTATATAAAAATAAATAATAAATGAAAAGTAAAATAAATAATAAAATAAATAATAAATAGTAAATATTTATAAATAATAAAATAAATAATAAATATTAAATATTAAGTAAAATAAATAATTTATACCACAAAAAAAATATTTCAGATTGTTTTTAAAATCTTTGGATTAGACTGGATAAAAAATTAAGGGTCTACAGATGGATCATAGGGAGACTCTCTATATTTTCTACTTTACAAAAGCAAATAAGATTATCGAATTTGACAATATTTTAGTATCGAATTCGATAGTTATGCTTATCTTTTGCACAAAGGGCATTTCGCTAATTTCAAATTTTATTCCAGGGAGATCCTACCAAATTAATGATAAGATGATGTTCAAAGGAGAAAGTTATTAATACACATAAAAATTAATGAAACAAGCACACATGACTAGAAAGGGAAGACTTCTACAAACCCTTTTTATCTAGAAGTCAAAAATTAAAGACTACGTATACTCACTTTTTTCCCCTTTCTTGTGCATTTTCATGAAGAAGAAAACCGAAAAAAGTTAAAAATGACGTAGCACACAGGGAAGGAGAAAACTAGGAAAAGCTAAAAATGACTAAGCACATAGGGAAAAAGAAAACTAGGAAAAGCTAAAATGATTGAGCATTACCGGTATCCAAGAAATAGTTTCCAAAACTTCGAGATGAGAGGAAGAACAACAACAAAATGACTTCAGAGATACCATAAGTAAAACACTCGCCAAACTATCAAATCAGTGCAAACAGGGAATTTTTTGAGAAACAAGGATCATTTATCTATGCTCATTCTCAATGCATTTACTTAAAAAATTAGCCTCCTATTTGAAGCTATATGCATACCTAGAAAAGGAAGAATCCTTGTACGACTAGAGCAAGCAATCTTATGTTATTTTCTAGAGGATCACTCAAAGAAAATAATTGACATATGGGCAAAATCCCTTATCACCATCGTCATGCAAAATTATGAATTCTGACTTAGAGAGGGCTCCTACAAAGGTGATGTGATTCAAAGAACTTCACTCCTTCTATAACAAATCTGTAAAGGGGCATCAAGGTGAAATTTTAATCTCGGTCAATTGTAAAGTGTATGATCTAGGCATTCTTTGGCAAACCAAATCCTAACATCCACTTTGTTGATTCATCGCCCCTAGTTTCACCATTTATAGCTAAAAATAATTTTAGTTTGCTCTTCTTCTTGAATATATGAAGCCCTATCATCCTATCCCATTGTGGAGAATCAAGCAGTATTAAGTTTCACCGAAAGGGTAAAAGAATTGGCCTTTTAGAAGGCAAAAGCAACAAATTCGATCAAAAGTCATGAAATCCATATATACTCGAAAGGCAAAGGATGGAGATAAATAAGGAAAATATGTTGAAGGAAAAATCTTCAAGAGGAAATAAAATGCAAAAGTAATAGGAGGGCAATAAAAATCCCTAAAATAAAAAAGCAATCAATATACAAGCAATCAAGAATCAAATGAACAAAAAATGATAAGAACTGAAAAATCTGGGACAAAAGAAGCAATCATGGTAACCTCTTTAGGAATGCAATACAAGAAGCAATAACAAAATGGAACTTTCTCGCAAGTGATAATAGCTACATACTCTTTTGGGAAAACTTAATACTCCTTGTTTTCCAATGCATTTTTCTAAAAAGCCATCAAAATATAAACCATAGAACCTAATCAGACCCATTATAAGCCTAATAAAGACCTGATGAATTTTTCAAAGGGTCGAGGTAATATTAGTGGAGAAAATACGAAACAGATTTGCATATGAAAGGAGACATCTTATTACCCACAAAGAAGTCTTGGATCACATACCGAGTATGTGCCTATCTGAAGTGTAACAAACTGTGAGATGACTTAGGGATAATGATATTAACATAATGCCAAAGACTCCTCTAAATGAAATTATTCTTAAATAACAAATGATTGCTTGCCAAAATCAGTCAACTAGTTATTCTGATCCATAAGTCCATTTCAGAAAAGCAAAAACACATTTTCAAATAGGAGTAACAAAGAAATTTCAACAATAAACTTTCAATATCTTTGTACACAAGGGGAAAAAGGATGCACATTAGCTAACAATACAAGGAACATAAAGGAAATACCTAAATTTTTTGCAAATATGTTGGACGTTAGATCTGAACCAATCAGCCCTATGATGAGCATGTCCGAAGGAGGGGTGAGCATGCCCTGTCAACATCAATCAGTCAAAGGTTGAGCATGTCCAAAGGAGTGGTGACCATGCCCCATCAACATCAACCAACTAGAGGATGAGCATTTTTGAAGGAGGGGCTAGCATGCCCTATCAAAAACAATTAGTCAGAGGATGAGCATGTCTGAAGGAGGGGTGGCATGCCTTGTCAACATCAATTGGCCAAAGGATGAGCATGTTTGAATGAGGGGTAGCATTCCCTATCAATATCAATTAACTGAAGGATGAGCATGTTAGAAGGAGAGGCGAGCATGCCCTGTCAACACCAATCAGCTAGAGGACGAGCATGTCCAAGGGAGGGGTGAGCATGCCCTATCAACACCAATCAGTCGGAGGTCGAGCATGACCTGTCAACACTAATCAAGCGAAGGACCAGCAAGTCTAAAGGGTGAGTGAGCATGCACTATCAACATCAATTAGCCGAAGGATGAGCATGTCTGAAGGAGGAGTGAGCATGCCCTATCAATATAAATCAACCGAAGGATGAGCACTCTAAAGGAGGTGAAAGCATGCCTTGTCAACAATCAATCAGCCGAAGGACAAGTACATCTAAAGGAGGGGCAAGCATGCCCTATCAACATCAATCAACCAGAGGAGAAGCATGTTCGAAGGAGGGGTGAGCATGCCCTATCAACATCAATCAGTCAGAGGATGAGCATGTCCAAAGGAGTGGCGAGCATACTCTATCAATAATCAATTAGTTGGAGGACGAGCATGTCCAAAGGAGTGGCAAGCATACTCTATCAATAATCAATTAGTTGGAGGATGAGAATGTCTAAAGGAGGGATGAGCATGCCCTGTCAACATCAACCAACCGAAGGAGGAAACAGATCACCCAAGCTAGTAACACTTGATTCTTTTCGCTTATGCAATATTCCCAAGGATTTCAAATAGCTTAAGCAGGGCCAAACTGTAGACAATGAAATTTTCCACTCTGAGAGGGTCAGAAAACATTATCTGTAATTTTTCACATTAACATTGTATTCAATACATTGATTCAAAGCTCAGTATATATGTTATGATGTGCTTCACTAATGCTATTATCATTTTTATATGTATTTTTAGTGTAAATTTGTTTTCTTTTTTAGTTATTTTTCTTAGATTAATATTTAAATTTTCTTAAAGAGTTTTTTTGTTTTAAGGAGGCATGAACACTTATGAAATGGAACTAAAATGGCAAAATTCACTTGTTGAAGCTAATTGGGAAAGAAGAATATTGAATGTGGCCAAGATGACTTCAAGCTTGGTCATGTCTTCTAATTGAAGGACTAGAAATTTGGGCAGAACTCGACACATTTAGTGTCCTAGCCATGTCTCTCATGGGAAAGAATTAAAATTTTGGCAGAATGAGACACACTCACACGTCCTGGCCATGTCACATGACATGGCCAGGACAATTTGAAGCTTGGTCGTGTCCCTCACAAGAAGAACTTGAAGTTTATACAAAATTGGACACATTCACTTGTCTTGGAAGTTTCACATTGGACATGGCCAAGACAAGAGCTGACTTGGTCGTGTTCCATTCCAAGGAAGCAAGAAGAAATTGAAAGCAGTGCTTAGCATGTTAACATTTCAGAAGTCTTGTTTGTGTCCAAGAAAAAACTTAAGGGACAGAGCCAAGGCAAACCAAAAAGTAGCCATGTCTGTGTGATAAATACAAGTAGACCTTTGGGAGAATATTTTTGATATGGATAAATGAGCAGGAAAGGGAGACACAGAGAGGTGACTTGCACAAAATTTTGTTGGATAAGAGGAAGTGATGAGTGTTTAAAATAAAAGAGGGCTAGAATGTTGGAAAGAGACGGGACAAAAGGTGATAGCACAAGGAAAAGAGCGAATATTATTTTTAGAAAGGGGTTAATTTTTGGTTTTAAAAGGGGGAGTTCATGAGAGGAGAAAGGGGGTTGGTTTTGGAGTTCTTAAAAATTAGCTCTAAAAATTTGTTTTGAGGAGAAGGATTTTTCAAGAGTTAAGGAAAGATAGCTTTTGGATTTTCATTCATCCATTTCTAAAGCAAAGAATTAATTGGAAAAGCTTGAAGGAGGCTTGGAGGTTCTTTATCAAATCCAAGTGAAGGTGGAGGAAGAACAAGAAGCTCCAAATCTAGTCATCTTCATAAGGGATTTTTTTTATTCTCCCAATTAATTCATTTTCTAGATTTTGTAGTTTATGTACATTAACATTTCAATGAAGAATGTGATTTGAATTCTATTGAGATGAATTTTTATTTTGCTTTGATGATGAGGTAAATTACCCATGCTTAGGATTTGTAATAGATTTAATTGGATGTTTTGATTCAATAATATTCATTAATATACCTTGTTGTAAGTTGTTTGCAATGAATTGAATGTTAGGTTAGCAGATTGGCCACCTATTAATCTCTAGATATTGAGTAAAGAACCGAGAGGTGAAACTTGATAACCTTGCATTCAACTACCCTAAGAATGAATTAGAAATATAAGTTTTAGGGTTCACTTAATTTGCAATTTAAATAATTGGTTATACAAATTCATAAATGTGAGAACTAATGAATTGATAATTGCTAATTAATATTAAGTAAGAAATTAATTTACAAGGTTATATTAGTCGAAGGTTTAAGAATTAAACATTTAATTAGATCGTTCTGTAAATCCTAGATTTTCTCTTGAATGCCTTACATTAATTCTTGAATAATCCATTGGTTTTAACTTATTTTTCATTTTAAATTACCTCAACAATCTCAATATTACCAATTTATTCTTTAATTTATTTTTCCTTTTTATCAACCTATTATATGTAAACAACTTCCTTGAGAGACAATCTTAGGGTAATCACCATTACTATAACAACCTCGTATACTTACGAGGGTCGCTTTTTAGTAGTGTTGAGTAGAGCGCAACAAGTTTTTGCCGTCGTTGCTAGGGAAGGCTATTTAAGTAGTAGCTTGATTCTTTAATTTAATTTTTTGAGTATTCTCTTTGAATTGTTAGGTGTTTTATGCAAGGATGCATGTCTCAAGGCAACAAACTTGTTCTCTTTATAGACAATATTCGTAGAATTTGAAGAATAGATCCTTTGGGAGAAGAAGGAGAAAACATTAAAGAGAAATTCACAGAAGAAACAAAAGTAGAAATGGGTGAAGCAGAAGGATTGCCCATGAAAGAGTTTGCTCAGCCGATTATTGGGATAACCACATCGTGCATACAGTTGAGCAATGCAGCTAGAAACTATGAGTTGAAGAATACTCATTATAGCATGTTGCCCTCTTGTCATGGAATGCCGAATGAAGATTCTCTCAAATTCGTGATTTTTATTCAACTTTGCACACATTTCCTTTTGCAAATATTGACAGAGGATGAGCTTAAGATGCGGTGTTTCCCTTATACTTTGAAGGATAGGGCCAAGGCATGGTTAATGACTCTTTTAGAAAATTCAATGACTACATGAACTGAAGTTTACAACAAGTTCATGACCAAATTCTATTAACATCAGAAGACAAAGGAACTTTGGGGAAATATAGCAACATTCACTCAAATGGATGGAGAACCATTTCATGAGGCATGGGATTGCTTTAAATCTTTGTTGTTCTAATGCCCTCATCATTATTATCCATAGCAATTGCTTAATCAATTCTTTTATGATGGGCTCACACAATAAAGCCAAAATTCAGTAGATAATGCAGCAGGAGGTGCAATGGGTGAAAGAATAGCTACTAAAACTGTAAGGCTATTTGAAATGCTTAGAGCAAATTCACAATAGAAAAGTGTAGGATAAAGGCATAAAGGAATTCATGATGTAACACCCCCACATCCAATACACGCACGCTACAAACACCACAATGTAATATACGTGCACTGAACATAGGGATGCTACGGATTTTATTAACATTCAAAACATTTTAAATGATACTATAATCTTTCTCATTATACATTATAGAAAATAAGTCATTAACTTGTAACATAAAACAAATAGATATATATATATTTACTTAATACGCAGCGGAATATAGAAAATATTTACAAATATACATATATTTACATTATAAACAATACTTTACAAAATATAAAAGGGTTATACATGATTGGCAGCTTTCTCTGATCTTTAAGTCCCAAAATCAACTCTTCAATGCCTACTCTCACTCGGTCTCGAAGAGCTCTCGGGTTCAACTCTATCACCTGCGCGATTAACACTATCGTGCTAAGCCAACGGCTTAGTAAGACAAATCATGCTAATGTTATGCTTTAGTGCAATGCAATGCCACACACCTTATTAATAAAAACAACATCATAGATGTAAAGCTAACAACATACTTTTCCATTCCATAAACCACAATATATGAACATATCCCATTTCAACATCCTTCCATATACCTCATTTATCAATTATGTTACCATTCATGAATTACATTAAACAAAGACAAACATGGGCCCAAAACACACTAATATGCCATTCTATTTTCAGAGTTAATGCTTTGGTTTTGTTATCACATTTATCAATATCATATACCCAACTAGGCTTCAAGGATTAGGTTCAACCAAGCTTCAAGGGGAACAAAGCATGCTAAGTATCAACCCAACTTGGCTTCAAGAACCAACCCTAGCTTCAAGGGTTGTAACATCTCAATTAGGCTTCAAGGACTAGACCCAACCAAGCTTCAAGGGGAGTAAAACATGTTAAACTTCAACCCAACTTGGCTTCAAGGATCAAATCCAACCTAACTTCAAGAGATTGTTACTATCATTAGGCATGCCACCAACAACAAACTCTGAAAATGGAATAACACATTAGCCACACAATTCATTTATTATTCGATTATCATTTCCATTCTCAATTCTCATCATCATTTAGGCAACCATGCCTTATTTCTTTCAATAAAATCATCATGGCCAATCACAATGGCCTCATATCTTATCATGTATCAATTCATATTATCACACTTCATTATTCAAGTGTACATTTATATCATCAATTAGGCAAACAAGCCTCAATCATAACATTAAGGTAATTCATCATCAATGATCACATTATATCCCACATATCATCATTCATAATTATCAACATTTCATTCCACATTGTACACAAAATATCAATATTCATATGCATCATCCATATCATCAAATGTAGGTTAAATCTCAACATCATATGAATGTATGCAAGTATGTACTTTGTACTTACCTCAATCACAATTCACACAACCCTAAATACTTTCCTTTTCCAAGATTCTTCACTTCTCAAATCAATGATTAATCACTTGCTTCAAAACCTAATCCAAAAGTAATAACATACACTTGCTTAGAGATACACAAGAGATAATCCAATTAAGAGTTAACTAGGGCAAACCCTAAACTTGACACGCTCACCCACACGGGCGTGTTCCTGATCGTGTCCTAACTCCACAACATAGAAGCATTTACACGCCACGCTCAACAACACGGGCGTGTTCCTGGGTGTGTAATACCTTCTGCCTCTCAAACATAACAACACGTCCAACATCATGAACGTGCTCCTGGCCGTGTAAATTCTCAAATCTCACAGTGGCTATGACACGTTCAATAACACGGGCGTGTTACTGGTCATGTCAATCCCACTGCCTCCAACACAATTGACACGCCTAAAAACCCTGGACGTGCTCATGGGCGTGTCCGGCCACAAATCAAGATTCCGGCCAAAATAACCAAACACTCAACAACACACTTCTATACATTAACATCCTCTTCAAACAATCTTCACAAAACATACCCAAAAACCATCTTAAACTTGCAACAACACCAAAAACAAACCAAAACACACATCAACACAAAACACCAAATCATCTCAAAACCCTAAACACAACACCACATCATCTCCTCCAATCAACTTACTCTTTCCTTCAACTTATCCTTAAAATCCAAGATCAAACTAATCAAACACCCTTAAACATATCAAAATCAAGTAACACACTTTTAGATCATCTATCAAATCCAAATATCATATCAAATAAACAAAAAGATCAAAAGAGAACTTACCCAAAGTTATAAAACTTCTTGAATCATCAACTTGATCACTTAATCTTCCTTCAATTTGAGCTTAACTCTTCAAGATCTTCTCTTTGTCTCTTGCTTTCCTTTGTCTATGGAGGAGCCGACCACATCAATGGAGAAAGAAATAGAAAACATGAAGAAGCAAAGTCAAATTTCCCTTTTAATCTCCACCAAGTGTTTCAATTCAAGCAATTACCAAAACACCCTTCATCCATTTAATTAACCTCTTGTCTCTTATATGCCCAATTAAGTAATTTCACCTATCACAAATGAAAATATCTTCTTCCCTTGACCACTCTTTTGACCAACTTATATGTTATATATATTATCATATAAGCAACATATACAATTTTCTCTAAACCCTCTTTCTTTTCCAAAACACATATACACAAGCATTCTCTTCAAATTTCTTTTCTTATCACATAACATATACATTCCATTTAAGCAAACAAAAACAATATGCAAAACTTCTAGGGCATACATTAGGATATTACACATGAGGTGAACTCAAATTTTGAAATGGCGAGGCAAACAACATAATTGACAAGGCAAGTTAAGATGCTAAATGCAAGAGGAAACTCATCTATGCCAAGTCAAGAAGTATGTGCAGCATGTGGCATTACAGGACATAGTGAAAATATGTGCTCTACAAACTTTGATCAATACTAGGAAGGGCAAGAGCAAGTGAATGCCCAAGAGGGTTTCCAACAAAGGCGAAGAAATGATCCATATTCTAATTCTTATAATCTCGGTTGGAGAAGTGTTTTGATCATATATGTATATATATTTAGGTTAATTTTTTTGGCTTTAAGTTAATTTTTCTCTTAATTTGTGCTTAAAGTTTGCTTTAAGTGTTTGATTTAGATGGAAGCTCAAAAGAATGAATTGAAGGATCAAAAAAGTGAAAAAGCATGTGACACACCCAAGCAACACGGCCAAGCCATTGTCCATGTCCCTCATCCAAGGCAACACATATGACACGGCCTGAGTTAACAAGCCACTGGCCATGTCCTTCAGAACAAATTGGTAGAAGTAGACACTAGGAGAAGACACGGCCAAGCCAATGGCCGTGTCTCACTTGATGAAGCCGAGAGTGAAACCAAAGAAGCAAAGGCATACATGAACACACCCAAGAGACATGGCCAAGCCATTGGACGTGTCACATGACACGGCTAAGGCTTGGTCGTGTCTCATCTAAAGAACAAAGCAAGGATGGAAGCACAGTGGAGAACACACTCAAGAGACACGACCAAGCCACTGGTCGTGTCCCATGACATGGCCAGGGCCTTGGCCGTGTCTCACATGGAAAAGAAAGGAGATTTTGAGGCAGTCACGGACACGGACATATGACTTGGCCATGTCCATAAGAAACTGAGTGACACGACCAAGTCACTCATGACTTGGCCGTGTCTTGTGAAAATTCTTTCAATCATTTTGCTCGAATTGGGGGACAATATAGGGGATAATAGGTGATATCTTTTAAAAAGAAACAATAAAAGATAAAAAAAAGTTTGCCTAATTTATGGAAAAAATTATAAAACAAAGAAAAAGGTGGGAGACAAAGTGTGGTGTGTGAGTTGGCAAGAGATGAATGTTTCTTAAAAAATTAAAAGAAGATGAGAGTGGAGGAGTATATACACGTTGGCTATTTTTGAAGATGAAGTTTTGAGTTTTTGTTCTGGATTTTTCAAGAGGAGAGACATCATTTTGTCTTCATCTTCATTCCCTTTCATCCTTCATTTCTTCCATAGACAAAAGCCAATCAATATTGGGGATTAAATTGAGTGAGTAATTTTCTTAGACAATTAGGGTTTGAAGAAAGATTGATTGGAGTTGAAGCTTGAGGAAAGTTACATTCCATCCTTCAAGAGGAGAGTTATTGATTTAGGGAGCTTGAAAGTTGTTCATCACACATCAAGGTGGAAGCTAGGAGGAAGACAAGTAGTCCAACTTTTGGCATCTACAAGGGGTTTTTTAAATTCTCTCTTTTGATTCATTTCTATATTGTTGTTGTTTTATTATGAGCATTAATATTAAAATGTATAATTTTGATTTGATGAATATTGAGATGGATATTTGTTTTAAATTGATGATGAGCTAATTCACTCATGCCTAGGGTTATAGTAGATTTAATTAGATGACTTGATTTGATAATTCCATTAGTATACCTTGTTATTGGTTTATTACATTGGATTGAATGTTAGGTTGATAGATTGGCCACCTATTAATCACTTAATATTGAACGATAGACCGAGAGGTGAAATTTGATATCGAAACTGTGTAATCAACTACCCTAAGAATGAATTAAAAATATAAGTTCTAGGGTTTGTTAATTTGCAAATTCAAAACAATTGGCTGTTGTTAATTCATGAATGTGAAAACTAATGAATTGGTAATCACTAATTAAAATCAAGGAATAAATTAAAATACAAGGTTATATTAATGGATAATTTGAGAATTAAGCTTTGATTAAATTGATCTACAACCAGAGGAACCATTCCTAGAATTGAATTGATCTTACACAACTACTTCTCATTTACTTTTAAATTAAAATTGCTTTTCACCATTCCAACATATCACACTCTTATTTTTAAATTTACTTGGCAATCAAACTATTGCAAATTAATTCCTTCCTTGTGAGACGACCTTGGAGCGATCACCGTTGCTACAACTACCTCGTATTACTTGTGAGTGTTGCTTGTAGTAGTAATAAGACGAGCGTAATAAGTTTTTGGCGTCGTTGCTGGGGAGGACAATTGTTATTTATAGTTTGATTCTTTTATTTTAATTGTTTTATTGTCTAAAGTGTTCCTTTTTGAATTGCCTAGGTGATTTATGCAAGGACGAAGGTCTCAAGGAAATGAACTTGTTCCTTATATAGATGATATTCATAGACTACTAAGAGCCGAAGGAGTAGATCCCTTGAGATAGGAAGGAGAAGAAACTAACGAGCAATTTGAGGAGGACACTGAAGTTGAAATGGGTAATGTATAGGAACCACTAATGAAGAAGTTTGCCTTGTCGATCATTGGAGTAACCACATCATGTATCCAGTTAAGCAACACAACAAGGAACTATGAACTTAAAAACATTCATTATAGTATGCTGCCATCCTTCCATGAATTATTGAATGAAGATCCTCTTAACTTCATTCAAAATTTTTACACAACACTGCATACTTTCCCTTTGCAAGCATTAACAGAGGATGAACTTAAAATGAGATGTTTCCTATATAGTTTGAAAGATAGGGCAAAAGAGTGGTTAATGACCTTACCAAAAAATTCTTTGACCAGTTGGACCAAAGTGTACGAGAAATTTATGGGAAAATTTTATTCACACCAAAAGACCAAGGAGCTTAGGGGGAGTATTGCAACTTTCACCCAATTTGATGGGGAGCCATTTCATGAGGCATGGGATCACTTCAAATCTCTATTATTTTAATGCCCTCATCATTATTATCTGTAACAATTGCTCAATTAGTTCTTCTATGATGGGCTAACTCAACAATGTCAAAACACAATGGATAATGTTGCAGGAGGGGCAATGGGTAAGGAAATAGCAGCTGAAACAATTGCATTATTTGAAATGTTGGGAACCAATTCTTAACAAAATAGCATTGGAGAAAGGAGAAGAGGGGCATATGAGCTGAATGTAAACTAAAAATGGCAAGGCAAATTGCCGAGTTGATAAGGCAAGTTAAATTGTTGAATTCTAGAGGAAACTTGCCAGGGCCAAGCCAAGAATCATGTGCATCATCTGGTGTGGTAGGCCACAATGCAAATGTATGTCCTTCAAACTTTGACCAATTCCAAGAAGAGAATTAACAAGCTTTTTCTTTTGAAGGGTTCCAACAAAGGAGAAGGAATGACCCATACTCAAATTCTTATAATCCCGATTAGGGAAATCACCCTAATTTTGCATGGAAGAACCAACAACAAATTTCACCTCAACATTCATTCCAACCTTATCAAAGGGGAACCTAATTTCAAGGGCAAGGTTCAAATCATGAGCAAGTCAAGAAACCTTCACTTGAATACAATTTGGATGCTTTCATTCAAATAAGCACTCAAAATCAAGAGGTGAACAACAAATGATTTGACTATTTGGAAGCCTCACTTAAGAAGGTTGAGACGCAAGTGGGTCAATTGGCTAATCAATTACAAGCTAATCAAAAAGGAAAATTTCCAAGCCAATCGGAGCAAGCCAAAACAATTACAGTCCTAAGAAAAGGTAAGGTATTTGATAACAAAATCGGTGATAATAACATTAATGATTCTTTAGATGAAAGAACAATGGAAGAAGATGGCGAGGAAAGTTAAGGAGGCAAAGCTCAACCAATTAAGCCTAAGAAAGTTAGTGAGGAGTCATCAGTGGCACCAAAGCTGCACAAATCTCCAAATCCGTACAGACCGCCAATTTCTTTTCCAAGCAGGTTAAAAAATGAGAAGCATGATAAGCAATTTACTGAAATTTATAATATGCTTTCAAAGGTAAGTATTAACCTTCCCTTACTTGAGGTGATTAAAAATATTCCATCATATGCCAAATTTTTTAAGGTGCTTAACACAAAAAAGAAAAAATATGAGTTGAATGAGAAGGTGATAGTCTCAGAAGTAACAAGTGTTATTTTACAACATAGGTTACCTCTAAAACTGAAGGATCCTAGAAGCTTTATAGTTAGTATCTCTATGGGGAATGGAAAAGAAACTATTGGTATGTGTGACTTAGGAGCAAGTATAAATTTGATGCCATACTCTGCTTACTTGAAATTAGAGCTAGGGGAACTTAAACCAACTAAAATGGTTTTGTAACTTGCGAATAGAACTCTTTGATTCCCTAAGGGAATCATAGAAGATGTTCTAGTTAAGGTAGGTGGTTTAATTGTACCCGTTGATTCAGTATCATAGATATGGGAGAAGAAATTCCTACAGATTTTTAACATACAATTTTTTAGGGAGACCTTTTATGGCCACAACTAACACATTAATTGATGTTAAAAGTGGAAAATCGACCATGATTGTTTTAGGCCAAACTGTAGAATTTTCTATTTTTAACACTTCCCCTATTCCCACTACTGCTTTATATGAGGATTGTTCTTTTCATTGATTTTACTGATAATGCTATTGAAGAAGTTTTCTTGCAAGAGAGTGGTGAAGACAAACTAGAAAGGGCTTTAAATTTGGAGGAAGAAGTTGAAGGTTCAAATGAGGAGATTCAACCAAAGGGGTTGAACTAAAAGAACTTTCAAAGCACTTAAAGCATGTTTTTTTTTTTTAAAACAACTCATAACCAGTGATCATTTCTGCTACTCTTGGTAGTGAGAAGGAAGATAAACTTGTGAGGATGTTGAAAAAAAATTCAAGAGAGCTATTGGTTGGGGGTTGAGTGATATCAAAGGTATTAGTCCCTCTATGTGCATGCACAAGATAGTTCTAGAGGATGGGCTAAATCGGTGAAAGAGTCTCAAAGGAGACTTAACCCTAATATGAGTGAAGTAGTGAAGAAGGAGGTTCTTAAATTGCTTGGTGAAGGGGTAATCTACCCCATTGCTGATAGTGAATGGGTTAGTCCTGTTCATGTCATGCCAAAGAAAGCAGGCTTGACTGTGGTCCAGAATGAGAAAGGAGAGTTGGTGCCTACTCGAACACAAACCAAGTGGTGAATGTGCATAGATTATAGGAAATTAAATAATGTGACCAAGAAATATCACTTTCCTTTACCATTTATTAATCAAATGCTTGATAGGTTATCTGGACACGCTTTTTACTATTTTCTTGATGGTCTTTCAGGTTACAACCAAGTCTCGATAGTACCAGAAGATCAACCAAAGACAACCTTTACTTGTCCCTTTGGGACATTTGCCTTTCAGAGGATGCCATTCGGACTATGCAATGCATCAGGTATATTTTAAAGATGTCTGCTTTCAAATTTTTCTGATATGCTAGACAAATGCATTAAGGTGTTTATGGATGACTTCTCTGTTTTTGATAATTCTTTTGATGATTGTTTGCAAAAATTGACTCTAATGCTTGAAAGATGTATTGAATGTAATCTTACCTTTAGTTAGGAAAAGAGTCATTTCACGGTTGATCATGGGATTGTTTTAGGTCTTGTCATTTCTCACAAAGGGATTGAGGTACTATGGCTAAGGTTGAATTAATCATGAATCTACCTCAACCCACAACTGTTAAAGGGATTGTGAGCAGGGATTTTTGCCCCCACTGGTGGAATGGTTCTTATGACTTCGGCACTGTTTAGGCTCGGGGCCTTAGAGAACACAGACCTAAGTTCGGAAAAAATAGAGTCGCCACCCGGATGGGCTGGGAAAAAAGAAAGGGGTGGATGACTCGATTCCTAAGGAATCCCCAACCCCCTAATGGGTTCGAAAAGTTAGGTACGTGTGGGGAAGGTGAGAAATGGCCCAGCACCCCCACAATTCCCGGTTCATTGGAACCGACCTCCTTTACAGGTCTTAATATTATAAAATTCTTAAATATAACAATATTATCCATATTACACACAATAATTAAAATAAAGCATCAATATATTGAAAATCAAAACAATTTCCAAGCAAAAAAAATAAATGGACACCCATCCGAAGATGGAAACATACCCTTACATAATCCATGCCTAAATAGGACACCTACCGAAAGGTAGAAACATGTCCTTTACATTGGTCTAAAATATAAAAGCAATTTAAATTACATGATATTTAACTAATGAGGTACCTACCAAGTGGAAACATACCTCTTACAATATTTAGAAATCTAAATAAATCGATAAAAGTAAATAACCATTCATAATAAATAAATCATTCATCAAAGATATTAAACATCAATAGAATGTAAACATCCATCCATGATAAACTAAATAAATCAAGCATTGAACTTAAATAAACCAACAAAGCATTGAAAATAAATTAAAGCATATAATAGACTACATAATTAAATATAAAATTGAATAAAACAAGTAAAGATTCAAATTAGGGCTACTGTTTCTATTTAAGATTCTTTATTTAATATGTTTTGGGTTTTAGAATTTATGGGTTTAAGCTACTATAAGTTTTAAATGAATTGAAATGAATTAAAGTTTTATAATTTAAGAGATTGATAAGGTTCTTTGATTAACCAAATTAGGGTTTGAGGGGTGAAATCATGAAATTAGGGTTTGTACACTTTAAAACATTAGGTTTATGATTATTAGCTACTGAATTATTATTTTTAGACTTACTGTGTTTGAATTTTAATATTTAGGTTTATAATGTTTTAGAGTTTTAAAGATTAGGATTTAGAAAAATTAGGGTTTAAGGTTTTAAGGGAGTTAGGGTTTAAGAAAACTTAAGGGTTTATCTTAGCTAGTTTAGTTTGGGGTTACTGGGGTTATTGTCTTGGTTTTGAAAGTTGAATTAGGGTTTTTAGTGTTTCGGAGAATGTATTTGATTTTAGAATTTGGAAAAACAATTTATAGTTTTATGAAGCTTTATGAAAATAAACAAAACGATTTAAGGTTTATAGAAACAGAAAAGATATTTTTTAGGATTTTTGGAAAGAAAATGATTCAGTTTTGGGTTTTGGAAAATTGGAAAGCAGATTAGGGTTTTGGAAAATTTTGAAACGATTTAAGGTTTTGAAAGTAAATTAGGGTTTTAAGATTTTGAAGAAACATAAATTTTTAATCTTGAGTGATGAAGCTACTGTAAAGAAAAATAAGTAAAGAAATTCATACCTTCATTTGTTGGTTCTACCAAAAATTACTTCTTGGATGAACAATAACAAAGGAAAGATGGTTGCCTTTGATGGATTGAATTTGCTTGTTTGCTTCCCTCAAAAGCCCGATCGTTAGTCTCTGCCAAAAAGTTTCTCCTAGTCCGATCGATTCTCTTCATTTTTCCTTAACTCGATTGTCCTCTCCAACTTTTTCCTCCTAAATTTCCTTCCCCTTTATGTGTTGTTTTTAGTCCTATTTATAGATGATTTTGGTGATTAAACTTAATTGTTTACGTAATCTAATATTGATTAAGAAAAGGAAACTGAAACCGAATTGAATTTGGTTCGAAAAAATTTGTGTCGAAAAAATTTCACTGGCGAAAAAAAACTGCTACGAAAAGGTTTTGCTGGTGAAAAAATTGTCGCAGGAGCCTGCGAACTGGGGCGGGCGAAATTGCCTGCGGGCCATTTCGCCGCCCCCTTTTCGGTGATGAAATTTTTAGTCACGGATTTTCCGTCGTTGATTTTTATTTTTATTTATTTGTTTATTATTATTATTATTATTTATTTTTTATTAATAAAAATTAAATACTAAAGCAAATATTATTTAATTAAGATAACATAAAAAATATTTTGGACTAATTAAAATATATTGGACTAATTAAAATATATTGGACCGGACTGGGTCAAAAATTAAGGGTCTATAGTTTACCCCTGTTTGAATGATCTAAGACTTTAGTGAAAGAGAGTGAAAACCAATAAGACTTAATTTTTGAGATGGTTGAGGTTTTGGGTTCTGGACCCGGTTCGAGTGTGAAAGAGAGTGAAAAGCAATAAGACTTAATTTTTGAAATGGTTGAGGTTTTGGGTTCTGGACCCGGTTCGAGTTCTGGACTCAAGGATAATTTTAGGTTCTGGACCTAAGCATAATTTTAGGTTTTGAACCTAAGAAAAATTTGGGTTTGGGACCCGAGCTAAGTTCTAGACTTAGAAAAGATTCTAGGTTCTGGACCTAAGGATAATTTGGGTTCTGGACCCGAGCTAAGTTCTGGACTTAGAAGAGATTCTAGGTTCTGGACCTAATGGTAATTTGGGTTCTGGACCCAAGCTAAGTTCTGGACTTAGAAGAGATTTTAGATTATGTACCTAAGGATAATTTGGGTTCTGGACCCGAGTTAAGTTCTGGATTTAGAAAAGATTATAGGTGCTGGACCTAAGGAAAATTTGGGTTCTGGACCTGAGCTAAGTTCTGGACTTAGAAGAGATTCTAGGTTCTAGACCTAAGGAAAATTTGGGTTCTGGACCCGAGCTAAGTTCTGGACTTAGAAGAGATTCTAGGTTCTAGACCTAAGGAAAATTTGGGTTCTGGTACCTGAGTTAAGTTCTGGACTTAGAAGAGATTCTAGGTTCTGGACATAAGGAAAATTTGGGTTCTAGACTCGAGCTAAGTTCTGGACTTAGAAGAGATTCTAGGTTCTGGACCTAAGAAAAATTTGGGTTCTGGACCTAAGCTAAGTTCTGGACTTAGAGAAGATTTTAGGTTTTAGACCTAAGAAAAATTTAGGTTCTGGACCCGAGCTAAGTTCTAGACTTAGAGAAGATTCTAGGTTCTAGACCTAATGGTAATTTGGGTTCTGGACCCGAGCTAAGTTCTGGACTTAGAGAAGATTCTAGGTTCTAGACATAATGGTAATTTGGGTTCTGGATCTGAGCTAAGTTCTGGACTTAGAAAAGATTCTAGGTTCTGGACCTAAGGAAGATTTAGGTTCTAGACCCGAGCTAAGTTATGGGCTTAGAAGAGATTCTAGGTTCTAGACCTAAGGAAAATTTGAGTTCTGGACCCAAGCTAAGTTCTGGACTTAGAAAAGATTCTAGGTTCTAGACCTAAGGGTAATTTGGATTCTGGACCCGAGCTAATAATTTAATTTTTTTATTTTAAAAAGTTTGGCTAATTTTTATGCACATGTCTTCTTCTTGCCCCTTGCGTGTAAAAATATTTATATACACGCAAGTATTTGAATGATTAAAATGAATATTTGAATTTACTGTTTATTTACTATATAGTAATTGTTCATGCACTATTTACTATTTATAAATAGTAACTTACAATTTATAAATAGTATTTCACTCTTGAAAATAGTAATTTACTATTTATCAATAGTATTTACTATTTATAAATAGTAAAATTTACTATTTATCAATAGTAAATTTTATTATTTTTACTATTCATGAACAGTAAAGTAACTTTTGAATTTTGTTTTTTCCTTGCCGTTTCTCTATATAAACTAACGAATTCCTTCATTTCATTCACAGCTAAATCCTCAATTTCTATAATTCTCTGAAATTCTTTCAAATTTAGCACATAGTTTTCAAAAAAAAATGCATGCTTCAAGGTCAGGAACTCATTCAAATGCTGAGTTATTAGAGTTTATTTGGCATCATGAAGATGGATATATAAATCTACTAGCCGGGATGCCATTTCATCGTAGTTCAAACCAAAAGAGTACGGTAATTATTTTTCTCCTTTTTTTATTTCGTCTTTCTGTTATTTATTTATTTATTTATTTTTATTATTATTTATTTTTTATTTTTGATTTATGTTTTTATATTATGCTCTTTTATTATTATTGTGTTTGCCTTTATTTTTTATTTATATTATTATATTATTATCTTTTAGAAAATTTAGGACAAATAAATTAATTTAAGCAGATAGAATAATACGTACTTACCTGGTATTAACTTACCTAGCTTCGTGTTAGCGTGATAGTTGCGTTGTTCGGGCCGGAGGGTGTATTTATAAAGCCCGACAATGGTCTGATGTAGTGCCTTCTCGGGTAAGGCAGATTATCCGAGATTGCAGCTTTGAGAGCTTCATCTTACAATTGCCATCCGAGGAGTATCAGATAGACCAGAGCGTAGTCCAGGCACTTGCTGAACGATGGTTGAACACAACTTACACTTTACACTTGCCTATTGGAGAGATGACAATTGGTCCGGTCGATTTTACTGCTATAACTGGCCTTCGATATGATGGTCTTTCGGTTCCTCTGACCAACAATATTTTGACATTTGAAGAAATTCAGCAATTAATTTGTATGGAACCATAGTATAAAGGGCCTTTTAAGATAAAGATTGAGCCAATTCGTAATTATTGGATGAACTACGAAGGATGGGTTCACAGAGAAACAGCCCAATAGTATGCTCGAGGATTTTTGTTATATTTGCTTGGGTCAACCATCTTAGGCAGCACTGAATCCTCCATCCACTTGTCAGTGTTGAAGGCCCTTTCTTATTTTAGGACGGTACCATCTTCTGGCTGGGGTGAAGCTGGTTTTTCCTGTCTTTACCATGGTCTTGATAAACTTTGCCGAAATAAGAAATCTTTTGTCGGCTTGATGGCGGTTATCGAGGTATTCTTCTTCCACCAATGTCAATTCCACTCTTTTCTTGCATGAGTTTGATTTTTATTATTATTGTAGGCATGGACTTATGAACACAACCTTGTGAGGGCACCCGGTATTTCCTGAGAGAGAATCAAGTATCCAAGATTAAATTTCTGGTTGTCCAATCATGTGGACGTTCCCGGCTCTCACCATGTGCATACTCACCGCTTTATGTTGAGCCGCTTAACCTGGGACCAGGTAAAATAGCATTAGTATGCTTTAAATTTTATGTGAAAGTTTACTTACCTTATGATATTTTGCAGGTGAATTTGGCCTGGTGGAAGCCAGAAGAGCGGACAAACTGGTCTCCCTTCATGAAGGTTGCGCTATCTTTTCAACATACTCGCCGAGTCATCGCCGGCCCAGTGTCTAGTGGGTGGTTTCTCGGAGAGAGATTTTATGAGCGGTTTCTTGGTCCAGAGCAGCGGAGGATTTCAATGCCTTGCCCGAAATATACTTTAAATATTATATCAATGCCAGAGAATGCATGGTGGTCGATTCGATACGGTTATGGTATTGAAGCATTTCTCTATCCGCCGAGTGCATCTTATGCCCATTTTATTCAAAGAATGCTCTTGAACTTTGATGTATCTCCTGTTGGCGTATGGGAGATTCCCGAAGAAAATGAGGGTAGAGATGAAGAGGAACATCATGGAGATGCAGGAGAGTTTGTTCCACATCTCGGGGCTAGTACTTCTCAGGTAAAACTTTTACCATTTTTCCCTTGCAACTACTTCTTTCTTTTTTGATTCTTTAATGATTATTGCAAGCTGTTGGCTCATTTGATCATGAGGTAGGACCTTCTTTTAATGCCCCTTTGTTTGCTCATTCTAGCCCACCAGATATGCCATCTCATCTGTAGGGCATTGATATGAATTACCTGGTGAGTTTTCTTATTTCATGGTAATTTATGCTATATGTATGCATGATTATGTATGCTCTTACCTTTTTCCTTTTTGGCTTACAGCGGATGCATGAAGAATGAAATAGGAAACTTCAAGAAGAGTTGGCTGCAAGTCGTCAACAGGCTTCTTATTTTGAAAATTTATATCATCAATCCGAACAAAATTTCTAAGACTTTCGATTTCAGGAGATGAGGGATCCCGGCGCTTCTTCATCAAGAGGCCCCCGGACTGATGACTATGACATCCTTTCATCTCCAATGATAACCATGATTAGATCGGAACTCCAAGGTAATAGGGATTTTAGTGATCCTGCTTCGGGTGATCCCGGGATGAGTAATTTGCCCCCTCCTCCAACAAGCGATGACTTTTTAGGGCTTTATTTGATGACCTACCTCCACCTCCTTAGTGATGTATAAATATTGTATAAACATTGTACAATGAGTATAATGACAATATATAATTTCCATCTTCACTGTAACTAACTTTTTTTTTTACTGCGCCACAATTATTATACATTTTTTAATCACATCATAAATATTGCATCACAATTTCCTTTTCATAATTCACAGCCACATCACTTTGCTAAACCAAATGCAATGCGGTAAAGGAAATTCGTTGCTAATTCTTTTCCTCATGTAACATGGTCTCGTCCTTTTCCCATCACCTTTTCCTTACCAACTGTGGAAAAGTTTGTTTCCTCTATATAAATCTCCTTTTTACACCTACTTTCATACATAAACCAAAAAAACTTTCCATTTCAACGTAAAGACTCCTTTAACAGTTTTGATTTTTCTTCATTCATCAACCATGACCGAACTTCATTTAAAGAAGATAAAAATTCTATTTAAAAATATGGACACTATTCATTGGAAGCAAATTTTGTGGTCAAAACTTGATGTTTTAAAGTGTTTTCAAAATGTTAAATTGGACCACTCCTTTTTACATGCCATGGCTTCCTTTTGGAATGTGGATTCTAGGACATTTAAAATTAATGGCTTTGAAATATGTCTCTTGATTGAAGAATTTGAGGCAATTCTCAGATATCCAAATAACCAACAAATGACGTTACCCACATTGGTTTCCAAAACTCAACAGAAGATGCAGATGTTATTTCAAATTCCAAAACCTGAAGTTCTTCAATTGATGAGAGGTGAAAAAATTCTACTCGCTTCCTTGATTGATTTTTGTCTCTCTCATTTGGCTCCTACTAAGTCATGGGAACGCATGTTTTGTCTTTACTTGCTTGGCCAATTCTTGCTTCTTTCTTCTGACGATGATATTGATCTACGGGTATTGGATATTATGGACCAAATGGAAGGAGGCTTGTCGCCAGTACCTATGATCTCAGCTGAGACTTTAGTTGGGTTAAACCAGCTTAAATCAGGATTGACAAAGAGACTGACTGGGAGTCTGTTGCTGCTTCAGGTAATTACCTAAACTGCCCTTTCGGGTTTTCAATTTAGGTTTTCTTTTTTTCTTTTCTTTATTGCTCTAAATTTTGCCTAGTCCGCCCATGTGGGTTTTCGGAACTAGTGAGCTGTCCTAATTTTTGCCTAAGCTGCCCTCGCGGGTTTTCAACTTAGCAGACTCTTTTTTTTTAATTTAATTCTTTCTTCACAAATTTGGCTTCAGGAGCGTCTTTGTTTGCTTGATACTCCATCCATGGATTTTGCCAGATATCTGCCACATCATCATTCTGCTAGGAAACTACTCCATCCTGCTTCTTCATATGCTGACTGGGTTGACTGGATCTACTCATGCGCTGAAGTCAATATCCGTTAGTTGGTACCTTGATGGAAGATTTCTCGTATCACCATGTGGACATACTTCATGTATGTTCCCCTTGCTGCTCTTCATCAAGGTACATGCTATGATCCTCGCCGACTTGGAAATCAAACATCCCTTGCTTGACTAAAGCCTACTTGGATCGGCTGAGGCAAAGCTAGCCTGCACATTATATTTATCGACTGCCATAGATTTTACATTTGTCAATTCAGAAAGTGTATTGTTAGGATGAAAAATAATTAAAGTAATAAAAGATGCTTCTTTTCCATTTAAAATTTGTCATCACCTTTTGCTATTTGTGTCTATTTATTTTATCCATATCTTGTCAAATACTTATAACGGTATACATAGAACAATTTTAACATTAATTCTATTTTATTAAATTAGGGAACAACCAAACATAAAGCCAACATACACAAGATCACTCATGTTGCCAATTAGCCCTTTCGGGTTTTCTAATTGATGATTTTCCCTCTTTTAGCCCTAATTGTTGCCTAGCCCGCCCTTTCGTGTTTTTGAAACTAGCGGACTGCTCTAACTTTTGCCTAGGCCGCCCTTTTTGGGTTTTCAACCTAGCGAGCTTTTTTTTATATATCATACATAAAACCTCTTTAACCTATCAATGTTTACTGGCTCACTAAACTCATTTCCATCCATGTCTGATAACTTCACCGCACCTTTGTTCATGACTTGTTTGACAACATATGGCCCTTCCCAGCTAGGCCTAAACTTCCCTCTTGGATCAGATACATTAGGCTTACATTGCTTTAACACCAAATCCCCAACTCTGAGTTTTCTAAACTCAATTAGCTTTTTGAACCATTTTGGATTTTCTTTTCTTTTTTTTCTTTTTTCTTTTCCCTTTTTCTTTTGTCCTTTTTTTTTTCTTTCTTTTTTCTTTTTTTTTTTTCATTTTTTTTAGTTCTAGCTCTAAAAGAGTTGTCTTGTTTGCACTAACTTGGGCTTCCTATAATGGATGAGTGGAGTAACATAAATCTTCTTTAATAGGGATAAATCATTTGTTACTTTGATGTTGTCTTGATATATTGGAGATACTAAGTGAACTTCAACTACCCTTATGGTCTTGAGAACATCAACTACCCTTATGGTCTTGATAACACCAACTATTTTTACAGTCTTGGCTATGCATTCCATTCCTTGATCTTCTTGCCTCTTCACCTTAGTGATCATAAGACTTTTCAAAAGTATCACAATAGCTCAGGGTAGGTTATTGGGGTTTTTAAGCCAATGAAAAGAAAGCTAAAATTTTATAAATGTTCAAAGGGACAACTAGGGATTGATATTTAATAGGGTGGATACTAGTTGTTGGCTCATCAAATAATGCCTAGATCATTTCTCTCTTAAATAAGCAAAGTTCAATTTCGCCTCGAAAGTTTGTCAAAGCATGTTCTAAGACTGACTAAGACCTAGACAAAGATAATTATGCAAGAGCCCTCTCTAAGTAAGCATACACAACTCAATGCTATAGAGCAATTCCCTCACCTAGTAAAGTCATTCAAGTCATTATGCATAGATATATTAATTCATGAATCATCAAGCTAGATTTCTCATTGGTTGAGCATTAAAATGAACGAAGACTAGAAAAAATTTTAATGAAAGTAATTTATTTCTAGCAACATTAAATTTGATAAAAACACAATAGTTCCAAAATATTAAAGAAAGTAAACTTGAAAGGCAACACTCAAGCTAAGGAAAGTTTGTTGAGTTAAACTTCTTTTCCTTTCACATCTTCAATATTTCCATCTTGAAAAGAGGATAAAACAAAATCTTCTTCCAATCTTTCTCCCACCATGAAGGTTGCTGGTGGTGGCACTCTTCCAAATTTAGGCAAAGGGTTGTTCTTGGTATTGGGCTTATCCGGCTCGGTTAGCTTGCTACTATCAATCAAATCTTAGATCTCATGCCTTAGACGAGCACATTTATCTATTTCATGCCCTTGCATTTGATGACATTGACAGAAGGCCTCGGCAGTGGATTATGTAGTGGCCGAGGAGCTAACGGTTGTAACAACCCTTTCTTTTATAGCTTTGCTAAAAACCCAAGATAGAGGTTTCCCCAATTCTGAGAATTGTCTTTTATTTCCTTCACCCGCCTCATTAACATCAACTTCTTTTTGCGTGCTTTGATTGGTATGCTGATAATTCCCTTTCTCATTCCTTCTTATTGAAAACCGATTTTCTCCCTTTCCCACTCTTTAATTTGTAGACCAGATTGGAGAAGATCTTTGAAATCCCTTTTAAGGGTGTGACACATCCTTTCATGGAGATTGGGCAGGAAACCTCTCATGATCATCCTTATTTGATCAGATTCATCGGGCCTCTTCTTGAGCAAAGCAGCCTTATTTCTCCACCTTTTCACATAGTCCACAAAATTCTCATTTGGCCATTGTCTAATGGACTCAACTTCCATTAAGGTAACTTTCATCTCGACATTATATCCATATTGTTGGATGAAGGCCTTGTATAGCAGATTCCAATTTTTTTGAGTACTTTCCTCCAAGGTGTTGAACCAATTTTGGACAACAGGGTCCAATGAGAGCATAAAGTACCTTAGAGTTTGAGCCTTAGTAGCTCGGGCAGACTGCATGGCAGTGATATATTGCTTCACATGGAGATGAGGATTTTTTATTCCATCAAACTTCGCGAATGGTGGCATCTTGAACTTGTATGGAACTTCTTCATCTAGCTCAAATAATTTGTCGACTTTGGACATTTCTTTGGTCTTTAGTTTCTTCTCAAATTTCTTTTCTAAATCAGCAATCATTTTTCAACATCAGAAGTTTCGATTTTCTCCATAGCTGATCTTTCAACAATCTTTAGTTCTTTCTTCTTATCTTGAGCATCTTGGTAGTATTGAGCCCAATCATCATCATCATCCATGATCACCTTTCCATTATCAAAAACCACTTCACCAACTTTGGTCTTCCCTTTGTCCTTTGGCTTCTTAGTGCTAGCAGATGCTTCGACATTATTTCCTAAAATTGTAGCTAGTTGATTTTTTATGATCTCGGCCATGGCCTCTTTTATTTCTTACATCTTGGCATTAAGGGCTTCATCCACCATTCTTTGAATCTGTTTGGGCTCCAATGCTTTTGGTGAGCAAGTGATTGAGTCGTTGCTAGATTCTTCACTACCGGCGTAGGTCGGATTGTCGTAAGCTTTTGAACTGTCATAATCTAGAGCTGTGAGCTAGAGAGGGTCAATGATATGAGATGCAAATGTATGCATGTATGCATGCATGCACGAACAATTAACAAACAAGGACAAATAGGACATTCCTTCCAACCTTATAACATCCACACATGAATGGCGAGTCTCTTTTCCTAGGTATATGGTTAACAAAATACCAACATGGGGTATCTTGTTTTCGAATATTTCCCTCGGACATTTCAACCAATAGTTATATTTTTGAAAATTGAAATCAATTTATGATAATTCCCATTAATTAGGTTTTAATCCATTTAATCAACTATAGTAGCTTTTATGCTATATTGGATTAAAACTAAATTAAGAGGTTTATTATAAATAGATTTCTCACTTGAAAAAAGTAACTAATGATTGATGCCAAAAACAAGCCCATGATTAATTATTCTTAGTATAAACTAGGCTCACAATTGATTTTTGGTATTTCGTAATTGACCTAAATAATTTGCAAGCTCTTTGTAAGAAAGTTTGGATGAAAATAATTTTATTTCTAAGCCCATTGTAAAAATATTTTAGAAAAAATGAATTTTGGGCTTAGTATTTGGGTTATGAGCAAAAAAAATTTTGATTTATTTTTAGAAAAGTCTTATATCCGAAGATCATTTTGAAATGTTCTGAAGATAGTTTTAGTCTTTTAGATTTTAAAGAAAAATTTATTTTGAGCTTGCAAATGTACTTGGGTCATATTAGAAAAAGAACAAACCAAATAAGCCATGATTTAAGCCAAGATAAATTAACCATAGTCAAACAACATGCATTTGGGGTAAAACCTAAGGAAAGTAACTAGGCCAATTACATGAGCTTTAGTCTTTGAGTTAAAAGGCTTAGGTTCCCATAGCAAATATATAACAAATGGTATGAGGCTATGAGTGGTTATGCCATGCTCGATCTCCATACCTTGAGTGAAAGTATGGTATCCCTTACGTAACACAACACGGGTAACACGGGCGTCCTAACTCACGCACACGATGCAATCTAAGATGATGCAATGGATAATATCATTATAAGAAAGAATAGAATAATGTAAAGACCAACGAAATCAACTTCTCTTATCTCCAGTGGAGTCGCCACAGTGAGCGGGGATTTTCGCCCCCACTCCAGGTGGAATGGTTCTTGCGACTTCGGCACTGTTTAGGCTTGGGGCCTTAGAGAACACAGACCTAAGTCCGGAGAAAATGGAGTCGCCACCCGGATGGGCCGAGAAAAAGAAAGGGGTGGATGACTCGATTCCTAAGGAATCCCCAACCCCCTAATGGGTTCGGAAAGTTGGGTACGTGTGGGAAGGTGAAAAATGGCCCAGCACCCCCCACAACGCCCGGTTCATTGGAACCGGCCTCCTTTACAGGTCTTAATATTATAAAATTATTAAATATAACAATATTATCCATATTACACACAATAATTAAAATAAAGCATCGATATATTGAAAATCAAAACAATATCCAAGCAAAACAAATAAATGGACACCCATCCGAAGATGGAAACTTGCCCTTACATAATCCATGCCTAAATAGACACCTACCGAAAGGTAGAAACATGTCCTTTACATTGGTTCTAAAATAGAAAAGCAATTTAAATTACATGATATTTTACTAATGAGGTACCCACCAAGTGGAAACATACCTCTTACAACATTTGGAAATCTAAATAAATCGATAAAAGTAAATAACAATTCATCGTAAATAAATCATTAATCAAAGGTATTAAATATTAATAGGAAGTAAATATCCATCCATGATAAATTAAATAAATCAAGCATTGAACTTAAATAAATTAAAGCATATAAAATAAATCAAAGCATAATCAAATATAAAATTGAATAAAGCAAACAAAGATTCAAATAAGGGCTACTGTTTCTATTTAAGATTCTTTATTTAATGTGTTTAAGGTTTTGGAATTTACGGGTTTAAGTTACTGTGAATTTTAAAGGAATTGAAATGGATTAAGGTTTTATAATTTAAGAGATTGATAAAATTCTTTGATTAACCAAATTATTGTTTGAGAAGTGAAATCATGAAACTAGGGTTTAGACACTTTAAAACATTTAGATTTATGATTTACGGTTACTGAATTATGGTTTTTAAGCTTACTGTGTTTGAATTATAACATTTAGATTTATATGGTTTAAAGGTTTTAAAAATTAGGGTTTAGAAAAATTAGGGTTTAGGTTAGTTAGTTTAGGGTTTACTGTTTTGGGTTTTGGAGTTGAATTAGGGATTTAGAATTTTAGAATTAGGGTTTCGGAGAATGCATTAGGTTTTAGAATTTGAAGAAACAATTGATAATTTTATGAAACTTTATGAAAATAAATAAAATGATTTAAGGTTTATAGAAACAGAAAAGATTTTTTTTTTAGGGTTTTTGGAAAGAAAAGGATTCAATTAAGGGTTTTGAAAATTTGGAAAGCAAATTAGGGTTTTGAGATTTTGAAGAAACAAAAATAACAATTTTAAGATTTTTGGAAAACAAAGAAACGAATTAAGGTTTTTAAACTTTAGAAAAGGTGAATTGAGGTTCTAGGGTTTTCTTGATTTTGAAGAAACAGAAACAATAATTTTTAGATTTTTGAATGATGAAGCTACTGTGAATTAATGAAACAAATAAAGAAATTCATACCTTCATTTCTTGGTTCCACCAAAAATCTCTTCTTGGATGAACAAGAACAAAGACAAGCTTTGCTGCCTTTGATGGATTGAATTGCTTGTTTGCTCTCTCAAAAAGTCTGATTGATTCAAAGTTTTCCTCCTCAATTTCGGTCTCAATTTTTCCTCCAAAATCCCATCCCTTTTTGTGTTGTTTTAGTCCTTATTTATAGAAGATTTTTATGATTAATTTTTGTTATTCACGGAATCTAACATTAATTAAGAAAAGGAAACCAAAACCTAATTGTATTTGGTTTCGGAAAAATTTGCGTCAAAAAAATTTCGTTGGAGAAAAAAACTGCTACGGAAAAATTGCGCTGGCAAAAAAAACTGCTGCGGAAAAATTGCACTGGCAAAAAAGCTACCGCAGCTGACTGCGGCAACGTGCGAAAATTGGCCTACAGCCATTTTGCCCGTAGAAATAATCTGCGAGCGAAATGGCTTTGGCCATTTTGCCGCAACCCTTTTCGGCGATGAAATTTTTCGTCGCCAATTTTTTTATTTTTTATTATTATTATTATTTATAAAAATTAAATACTAAAGAAAATATTATTTAATTAAGATAACAAAATTTATTTTGGACTAATTAAAATATATTGGACCGGAATGGGTCAAAAATTAAGGGTCTACACTAGTATAACTCCCAAACCTGCTCCTTTCATGTTTACTGCTCCATCAAAATACATTTTCCACCCTTTTACTTCAATTGCCTTTAAATGTTCATCCGGAAATTCCAAGATTACTTCTTCACTATCTGGTAATGGTTGTTGGGCTAGGAATTCTGCCACCGCTCTACCTTTGATTGTTTTCCTGGTTACATACTCAATATCAAATTCTTCTAATATTATCAACCATCGACCATACTTCCCAATCAAAGAGGGTGTCTCCCTTAAGTACTTCATTGGATCCAACCTGGAAATTGCTTGCACACTATACGATTGAAAGTAATGCCGCAACTTTTTAGAAGACCAAACCATGGCTATACAGGTCTTTTCAATGATACTATACTTAATTTCATAAGGTAGGAGCTTTCTACTCAAATAGTAAACTGCATGCTCAATCCCTGACTCATCTGCTTGAGCTAGCATGGCTCCTATCATCTTTTCTTCTACTGCTAAGTAATAGAGGTTTGCCGGGTTTAGGTGGTTTTAAAACAGGTGGATTCAACAAATACTCTTTTATTCGCTCAAAGGCCTTTTGACACTCTTCATTCCATAGGACGGGTTGATTCTTTCTAAGCATTTTGAAGATAGGCTCACAAATTGCTGTGAGTTTTGCTATAAATCTGCTAATGTATTGTAATTTACAAATGAATCCCCGAACTTCTCTCTCCGTCTTTGGGGCTGGCATATCCCTGATTGCTTTAACTTTGTCAGGATCAATCTCAATGCCATTCGGACCAATCACATGTCCCAATAATTTACCTGAGGTAACCCCGAACACACACTTCTTTAGTTTTAATCTTAGCTTATATTTCAAAGCTCTATCGAAGAATAATTCTAAGTTTTGGAAGTGTTTTTCCCTTGTATATGATTTAACCATCATATCATCAACATATACTTCAACTTCTTTGTGCATCATGTCATGAAATAGTGTGGTGGACATCCTTTGGTAGGTTGCCCTAGCATTCTTTAAGTCGAATGGCATTACCCTATAACAAAATATACCCCACGTAGTAATGAAAGCAGTTTTGGTTTTATCCTCTTAGGCCATTAACACTTGATTGTATCTAGAAAATCCATCTACAAACGAGTGTAGCACGCTAGAGGCGGCACTATCAATGAGGACATCTATATGAGGTAAAGGGAAATCATCTTTAGGGGAAGTCTTGTTTAAATCTCTATAATCCACACAAACCCTTATTCTTCCATCTTTCTTTGGCACGGGTACTATGTTGGCTAACCAATATGGATATTCTATCACTTCAAGGAACTTCACTTGTATTTGCTGAGTGACCTCTTCTTTAACCAATTCAGCCCACTCAGGTCTTAATCGCCTAAGCTTTGGTTTGATAGGTTTCATGCGAGTGTAAGTAGGAATATGATGTTTGGCTATGTCTCGATCTATTCCAGGCATATCCTCATAAGACCAAGCAAACACTTCTTCATACTTTTTGAATATTTTTTCAAATCTCTCTCTCCTCAGGAGTAAGGTTGGATGCTGATAAGTGCACAATTGATGATATTTTATACCTATTTCTTAATATGATTATTATCCAATTGAGTTTAATTTGTTTGTTCAAGTGTTTTTTAGGGTTAATTTCAGAAATTCTCTGTATTTTGAGGCTTATGGTCATTTCAGAGGAATTATGAATGAAAGTAGAAGAAAAGAGCAAAAGCCATCAATGGACATGCCCATGGACATGGGCGTGTCAATGGACGTGCCCTTGATGCTGCATACAGAAGCATTTACATGCCCAGTGACATGGGCGTGTCGCCAAGCATGCCTTTTTCAATGACTCATAGTAGCTGTGACACATCCAGTGACATGGGTGTGTCAATGGGAGTGTCAGGCAAAATTATCTGCACTATTAAAGCTGGGCTGAAGCACAAATTAGGTATCCGAATTTCATATTACATAACCTAGAGCCAACTTCTAAAGCAAGGAGGAGAGTTTTGGAGCTAAGATTGAGGGTGAAGACATATTTTAAACAAGATCTAAACCAAGATTCAAGGATTCAAGAGAAGATATACGAATTATTCGCAATGGATTGTTTGGATTCTTTTTCTTATTTCTCTTGTTCTAGTTTTATGATTTTGAACATGAAGTAATTTATTCTCTATCTAGATATTGATGAACCCTGGCTTTATTGTATGGATTGAATAATTTTATTAAATTGAATCATTTGATTGAGTTGTTTTATTCTTATGATGCTTAATCATTTATTTCCAATTAATAATAGCATGCTTATTGATTGGTTGCAATTTTCATATTATTGACTTGAGAAAGCTTGATATGAATTGAATATTCATAAGAATTGAGGATTGATTGGGGTACTAGAGATAGACTTACAAGATCCTTTGGTTTATAATTCCTTATTCTTAATACAAGATCTATTTAATTATGTTTGAGAAGAGATTACGGCATTCTACTTAGTAATTAGGGATTAATTCGCTTGAGAAAGGTTTTAGTCTAATTTAGAGGAATACCAATTCAACTCTATCATTTGGTTTAATTGAATTGATTTTCATAAATATAATTGTGGCTAGGGGGATTCAATATCTGGATAGTATCATCATCATCAATCAATTTATTCAACTCTAAATTTCTCTCTATTTTCATTTATTAAGTTAATTATCTTTAATTACAAAACTTCACAAAACTATTGAGTCGCTAAAAAATGGTTAAAATTTGTACTAGTACTTAGCCTTGTCCTCAGTGGAACAATAACTCACTCACTACATTATTACTTGAGCGACCCATGCACTTGCGGTATTGCAATAGCAAGGTTCCTGCTCTCAAGTTTTTGGCTCCGTTGTCGGGGACAACGGTTTTCAGTATTAGTAATATAATTAAGACTGTTGATTTAGTTTTTATTTTATTTTGTTTTAACATAAGTTCTTGCTTTTTGACTGTCATTCTAGGTACTTCTTCCTGTTTATGACCCGAGCTAGCTCTTCCCAACTTTTTGAATTAGATCAAGAGTTAGAGAGAACATTGAGAAGAAGGCGAAAGGAAGAAGAGGAAATAGTTCTGGCAGAGATGGAACCGAACTTTAAAGATCTCATCCTAGAAGAAGAAATGGCAGAAAATGAGCGAAGAACAATGCAAGAGTTTGCTAGGCCTACTCTTAATGGGGCTGAATCAAGTATACAAAGACCAGTGATTGCTGCCAATAAATTTGAGATAAAAACAAATGTCATTCAAATGGTGCAGCAGACCTGTCAGTTTGATGGATTTCTGGATGAAGACCGTAATGCACACATTAAAAATTTTCTACAAATATGTGACACATTTAAGATACAGAATGTCTCTGAAGATGTAATCAGGATGAGGTTGTTTCCATTCACGCTTAGAGACCGAACAAAGAAGTGGCTGAAGTCTTTTCCTGCTAACACTTTCGCTACATGGGACCAACTAGTAGAAAAATTTTTAGAGAAGTATTTTCCACCGTCCAAGACTGCTAAGTTGAGGAATGACATTTCTTCTTTTCTCCAACTAGATGGTGAAAACCTATATGATGCTTGGGAGAGATTTAAGGATTTATTGAGAAGATGTCCTCACCATGGGCTTCTACTGTGGCCTTAGATCCAAACTTTCTACAATGGATT
This sequence comes from Garcia nutans, assembly GCA_947685225.1. Taxonomy (NCBI): domain Eukaryota; kingdom Viridiplantae; phylum Streptophyta; class Magnoliopsida; order Malpighiales; family Euphorbiaceae; genus Garcia; species Garcia nutans. The sequence continues at coordinate 29,420,539 of CANTUV010000039.1, read as the reverse complement.
GAGTTACTCAAGTAAGCAGTCCATCAATGCAGCTGAAGGAGGTACCATAAACAATAAAACACTTGAAGAAGCAAGGGATTTGATTGAAGACATGGCCCTTACAAATTATCAGTGGCAAACTCCAAGGGAACAAGGAAGATTAAGGGCTACTGGTTCACATCAATTAGATCCAGTAGTTACTCTTTCAGCACAGTTGGAAGTAATGAACAAAAAGATTGATTCTTTAGCTTCTTCTTCTTCTTCAGGGAAAGTGATGCAGGTGATGTCCTGTGAATGATGTGAGGGTGGACATCAAAGTCAAGATTGTCTAAGTGGCAACATGTTTGCAGAGCAAGTAGATTATGTTGGAAACATGCCAAGCCAACAGCAGAATAATCCCTACAGCAACACGTACAATCCGGGGTGGAGAAATCATCCTAATTTCTCATGGAATAATCAGAATAATCCACGACCTCCCCCTGGATTCCAACAGCCCCAACATCAACAAGCTGCCCCTCCAAGAAAGAGTAATTTGGAGGACATGATGGAGAAATTTATAACAGCTTATGAAACCAGGTTCCAATCAACTGAAACCTCCTTAAGAAATCAGCAAGCCTCTATTTGTAATTTGGAGAATCAGGTGGGGCAGATTGCCAAGTTGCTTAGTGAGAGACCATAAGGAAGTTTACCTAGCAACACTGAGGCAAATCCTAAAGAGAAGCTTAAGGCAATTACACTAAGGAGTGGAAAAGAGATCAAGGGTAATGTGGATGAGAAAAAAGGAGAAGTGGCAGAGAAAAGGGCTAAAGTACAAGAAAATGAAAAAGAAGACGATACTCCTATCGCTTTGGGAAAGAAAGCTGCACAAGAAAGTGAGAAAGAGAAGCAGCCACAAGACAGCAGCTCCATAATGAAGGAATATCAACCTAGAGTACCATATCCGGTGAGGTTGAACAAGGACAAGATTGATGCTCAGTTTGGTAAGTTTCATGAACTTTTTAAACAATTGCACATTAACATTCCATTTGCTGAGGCTTTGTCACAGATGCCTAAATATGCTAAATTTTTGAAAGATATCCTTCCTAATAAAAGGAAACTTGAAGAAGTGTCTTTAGTGCATTTGTCTGAAAAGAGTTCGGCAATTTTGCAAAGGAGGTTACCTAAGAAGTTAAAAGATCCAGGTAGTTTCACCATTCCATGTGTGATAGGTAACCTTGAGGTTAAAAGTGCATTAGCTGATTTGGGGGCTAGTATAAGTGTTATGCCCTATAAAATGTTTAAAGAGTTAGGCATTGGTAACCCTAAACCAACACTAATGACCATCCAACTTGCTGATAAGTTAGTAGTCCACCCTCGTAGCATTATAGAAGATGTGTTGGTAAAAGTTAGGGATTTCATTTTCCCCAATGATTTTGTTGTCATTGATATTGATGACGATGCGGATGTTTCACTTATTCTTGGTAGGCCATTTTAAATATAGCTCATGCCCTTATCGATGTTCATGATGGCACCCTAACTTTGAGAGTGGGTGGAGATAAGGTTATTTTTAGGATATATGATGCTATGAAACATTCACTTTCACTTGATGAGGCAGAATCATGCAGTGATGTTATTGAGCATGAGACCATAAATTGTGTTACTAACATTGTTTCCAAGGATCCCCTTGAGTTGTGTTTATTGCAGGAAAATGTTGAGGATCAAGAAGCAATGGAGAAGCTTGCTTTTCTTGAAGCAAGCAAATCATTCAAATGCAAGGCATATAAGACTATTGAGATGCAAAAGGAAGAGAAGCCAAAACCATCGGTGATTGATGCACCCAACTTGGAACTAAAACCCCTTCCAGATCACCTTGAGGATGGATTTCTGGCGGAGAAGAAGAAATTGCCAATAATTCTGAGCTTCCACCTATCTTCTGAGCAGAAAGAAAAGCTTATCCAGTTGTTGTAGAAACATAAGAAAGTGATAGCTTGGAAGATAGCAGACATCAAGGGTTTCAGTCCATCCTATTGCACTCACAAGATACTGATGGAGGACGAATTCAAGCCGGTAGTGCAACCACAACGGAGACTAAACCCAAAGATGAAAGATGTAGTGAAGGCTGAAGTGATAAAACTACTTGATACAGGGATTATATATCCGATCTCGGATAGTTCTTGGGTGAGCTTAGTCCAGGTAGTACCAAAGAAAAGAGGGATGACGGTGGTCCCTAATGAAAATGATGAGCTGATTCCAACAAGAACAGTTACCGGTTGGAGGGTTTGTATTGACTACAGGAAATTGAATGATGCAACTAGGAAGGACCATTTTCCTTTACCCTTCATTGATCAGATGTTGGAGAGGTTATCCGGGCATGAGTATTACTATTTTTTGGATGGTCTTTCAGGCTATTTCCAAATTCCTATCGCCTTGAAAGACTAAGAAAAAACTACATTCACCTGCCCATATGGGACATTTGCATATCGAAGAATGCCATTTGGGTTTTGTAATGCACCTGCGACTTTTCAGAGGTGCATGGTGGCAATCTTTGATGAACTTGTTGAGGATATTATGGAGGTGTTTATGGATGATTTTTCAGCCTATGGCGGCTCATTTGCCAGATGTTTGGAAAATCTTGAAAGAGTCTTGATGAGATGTGAGGAAACCAACTTAGTGCTTAATTGGGAAAAGTGTCATTTCATGGTTCAAGAAGGAATTGTGTTGGGACACAAAATTTCAAGCAAGGGCATTGAGGTAGATCGGGTTAAGGTAGACACCATTCAGAAGTTATCACCACCTACATCTGTGAAGGCCATCAGAATTTTTCTAGGACATACAGGCTTTTATCGAAGGTTCATACGAGACTTTTCTAAGATAGCCCGGCCATTGACAAGGCTCCTTGAGAAAGATGTGGATTTTTTTTATGAGGAATGTTTGAGAGCATTCACAACTCTTAAGGAGAAATTGACCCATGCTTCAATCATGGTAGCTCCCAATTGGAATCTACCATTTGAACTAATGTGCGATGCAAGTGACTTTACAGTGGGAGCAGTCTTGGGTCAACGCAAGGAGAAATACTTCCAGCCTATCTACTATGCAAGCAAGACTCTGAACACAGCTCAAGCTAATTACACAACTACAGAGAAAGAGCTACTAGCTATGGTTTTTGCTTTTGACAAGTCTAAATCATATCTAATCTTATCAAAAGTGATTGTTTATACGGACCATTCGGCTTGGAGGTACTTATTTGCAAAGATTGATGCTAAGCCTAGGCTAATCCGTTGATTTTTGTTGTTGCAGGAATTTGACTTGAAGATTCAGGACAAGAAGGGAGCTGAAAATCTTGCATCAGATCACCTTTCTCGCTTGGAGAATCCAACCTTGGAGAGGTTTGAAGAAGGGGACATTGATGATCACTTCCCCGATGAGAAGTTGTATGCCATGGTAAGTGAGGTAAGTAATTTAAATTTTGAAACACCTTAGTTTGCAGATTTTGCTAATTATTTAGCTGTTAGGGAACTTCCTAAGGACTTAACTTATCAAACAAAGAAGAAATTCTTTTCTGACTTAAAGTATTATTTTTGGGAGGATCCTTTTTTGTTTAGATTATGTAAGGATCACATGATCCGATGATGTGTGGCATGGCCCGAAATAATGAGCATTCTGAGTCCTTGCCATGTTGGACCAGCTGGTGGTCATATGGGAGCTAATAGGACTGCTCAAAAGGTACTAGAATCAGGATTTTATTGGCCTACTTTGGTTAGGGATAGCTACGAATTTGTGAACCGATGTGATCATTGCCAAAGGACTGGAAACATTTCATCTCGTGATGAGATGCCCCAAAATGGAATTTTAGTGTGTAAAGTCTTTGATGTATGGGGGATCGATTTTATGGGACCGTTTCCAAATTCTTTTGGTAACAAATATATTTTTGTAGCTATAGATTATGTCTCTAAATGGCCGAAATCCCAAGCCTTGGCAACCAATGATGCTAGGGTAGTGATGAAGTTTTTGACGAAGTTGTTCTCTCAATTTGGTACACCGAAAGCAATCATAAGTGATAGGGGTACTCACTTTTATAATGTTCAGCTTGAGAAAGTTTTCAAAAGATTAGGAGTTACACATTAGCTTGCTACCCCTTACCATCCCCAAACTAGCGGCCAAGTTGAGAACACGAATAGGGAGATTAAAAGAATTTTGGAAAAAACTGTAGAGTGATCCCGAAAGGATTGGTCCAAGAAATTGGACAATGCTCTATGGGCTTTTAGGACAGCATTTAAAACTCCTTTGGGCACTACACCGTTTAGGCTAGTATATGGAAAAGCTTGTCATTTACCTGTCGAAATTGAACATAATGCATATTGGGCTATTAAACAGATTAACCTTGATCTAGCTCCTGCAGGTGAAAGGAGAAAGTTGTAGGTAAATGAGTTGGATGAGTGGAGATTGCAAGCTTATGACAATGCCAGAATGTATAAGGAGCGTACCAAGAGATGGCATGATGCTCGCATTAAGGATCGGAAAGAGTTTCAAGTGGGAGATCAGGTATTATTGTACAATTCAAGGCTTCGACTCTTTCCAGGTAAGTTAAAATCTCGATGGTCTGGTCCTTTTACTGTTAAGGAAGTTTTCCCCTACAGAGTGGTTGAAATAACTCACTCGGAAAAAGGAGATTTTAAAGTTAATGGGCACAGACTCAAATTATACCTTGGAGGAGCCTTATAGGACTTGAAGGAGGTTTTACACCTCCAAGACTAGGGAGATTTACCCTACCGTCTAACTAATACGACGTTAAAGAAGTGCTGGGTGGGAGACAACCCACCATTTTATTCGTTCTTTGATTTTTATGTCTTAAATTTTTGTGTTTTTGGTTTGTGTCGTCATTTTGTTTTAGTTTTACCCTTCTATTATTGGGTGGTGGTTTGTTTGCTTTGCATTCATTTGAATTTATAGAGGAAATTTGATTTTGAGGAGTAAATTGAGCATATTAAAGGACACACCCGTGTCATTGGCCGTGTCATTATTTTTTTTAGGCAGTAGCTACAACACGCCCAGTGACACACCCGTGTCTCTGATTATGTCATTTTTCATGAGAAACAGTAGCTATGACATGCCCAGTGACACGCCTATGTCACTGGTCGTGCCTTAAAAAAATGAATGAAAAATGAAAAATTAGCCAGCACGCCCAAAGAACACGCCCAATCTAGTGGGCGTGTCATTTGCTTGGTTGTCACAGTACATGTGACACGCCCATGGACACGCCCGTGTCTATGGGCGTGTCGATTATCGTTTCATCCAATACCTGTGACACACCCATGGACACGGTCGTGTCTGTGGACGTGTCGTGTACACTATCTTTTATACAATAGGGCACAATTGATGATATTTTATTCCTATTTCTTAATATGATTATTATCCAATTGAGTTTAATTTGTTTGTTCAAGTGTTTTTAGGGTTAATTTCAGGAATTCTCTGTATTTTGAGGCTTATGGTCATTTCAGAGGAATTATGGATGAAAGTAGAAGAAAAGAGCAAAAGTCTTCAATGGACATGCCCATGGACATGGGCGTGTCAATGGACGTGCCCTTGATGCTGCATACAGAAACATTTACACGCCCAGTGACATGGGCATGTCACCGAGCGTGCCTTTTTCAATGACTCACAGTAGCTGTGACATGTCCAGTTACATGGGCGTGTCACTGGACGTGCCTTATATTCAAAATCCCAGTGGCAATGACACGCCCAGTGACATGGGCATGTCACTGGGTGTGTCAGGCTAAATTATCTGCACTAAAAAAGCTGCGCTAAAGCACGAATTAGGTATCCGAATTTCATATTACATAACCTACAGCCGACTTCTAAAGCAAGGAGGAGAGTTTGGAGCTGAGATTGAGGGTGAATACATATTTTAAACAAGATCTAAACTAAGATTCAAGGATTCAAGAGAAGATATAAGAATAATTCGCAATGGATTATTTGGATTCTTTTTCTTATTTCTCTTGTTCAAGTTTTCTGATTTTGAACATGAACTAATTTATTCTCTATCTAGATATTGATGAACCCTATCATTATTGTATGCATTGAATAATTTTATTAAATTGATCATTTGATTGAGTTGTTTTATTCTTATGATGCTTAATCATTTATTTCCAATTAATAATAGCATGCTTATTGATTGGTTGCAATTTTCATATTATTGACTTGAGAAAGCTTGATATGAATTGATTGGGGTACTAGGATAGACTTACAAGATCCTTTGGTTTATAATTCCTTATTCTTAATGAAAGATCTATTTAATTATGTTTGAGAAGAGATTATGGCATTCTACTTAGTCATTAGGGATTAATTCGCTTGAGAAAGGTTTTAGTCTAATTTAGAGGAATACCAATTCAACTCTATCATTTGGTTTAATTGAATTGATTTTCATAAATATAATTGTGGCTAGGGGGATTCAATATCTAGATAGTATCATCATCGTCAATCAATTTATTCAACTCTAAATTTCTCTCTATTTTCATTTATTAAGTTAATTATCTTTAATTACAAAACTTCACAAAACTATTGAGTCGCTAAACAACGGTTAAAATTTGTGCTAGTACTTAGCCTTGTCCTCAGTGGAACGATAACTAACTCACTACTTTATTACTTGAGCGACTCGTCCACTTGCAGTATTGCAATAGCATAGGTTCTTGCTCTCAGATGCTATGCTAATGTTTTTAGGATTTTCGATTGTTCCCAAATTTAATGATTGTGTGTTAACAGAATTAATATTAAAGATGCTCATGTAACTGCTATTTGAATGTATGCAACCATCAGGAGAAACATCACACAAGTAAGCAAAATCAGACTTTATTGCATTCATTTTGGAAAAGAAAAAATCATCATCCTCATACAAAGCAGACAAATTAAAATCAAAATCAAGATCATTGTTCTTAAAATCAAAAGGTAGGATGTCTTCAAACTTTTCTTCAACCAGGGCAGCAATCTCCTCCAGAGTCTTTTCGGCTTTCAAGACATCTTCATTCTTCTCTTTTGGATTGGATTCTTTGTTGCTTGACAGGGTGAGCTCTTTCTTCACTTGGTATACTAGCTCGGCCACATCTGCAAAAATTTCAAAACCCGGTATCAACTTTTCCATGAACATGATTGGCTCGGGCTTTCCTCGAAGTGGCCCCATATCTGGAGCTTTGATAAAGATATCTTCAAGTGGTGGGAAGCTCATCTTCTCACTCTTCTTTGGCTGGACATCGTTATTTTCATCATATCCCAACCCTTTCTTGGAAGTTTGAGTTCTAAAGTCTGGCATCCTTGTCAAACCGGCCTTACCCTTTCCAAGACCAACTCCGGGAAGGTAGTTCATGTTCTTCATCATATTCAAGACTTTGGACTCCACTACTTCTTCATCATAAATTGCAGCTACTTGAAAACCATTGAAAGGCCTCTTAATCATTAGAGCGTTAACAATCTCATTATCTTCAGCTTCGATGACCACTATCTCATCTCTGTTAGGGAACTTGATCTTTTGATGAAGGGTGGAAGGAACTCCACCAAGAGGGTGAAACCATGGTCACCCCAAGAGTAAGGTGAAGGTAACTAGTATGTCTAAAACAACAAATTCAACAATAGATTCAATTGGACCAACCTTGACAGCAGCTTTGAAAGTCCCTTTGGCGTGTCTCTTAGTGTTGTCATAAGCCCAAATTGTTACCTCGGTCGGGTTTAGATCTCTTATTGACATGGCTAGCTTTGGTAATATCTTAAGTGGACAAATATTTATGGCATACCCATCATCAACCATTACATATGGAGTCCTCTTCCCCATGACTTCTATTTTGATAAAGAGAGGGCGGATGTGATCTCTTCCCTCCTCTGGTAAATTCTCATCTGAAAAAGAAACCGCTCCCATATTAACTTCGCTCTTCTCTTGGACCTCTTCACATTTCATTACCCCTCCAATTTTTATGAAGTTGATCAGCTCTTCTGGTGTTGTGGAGGTAGAAATTGGCATGTTGGCTAAGGCTTTGGCCATAGTTTCTCGGTGCTTTTTAGAAGTAGCTAACAAGTCCCAGATGCTAATACTTTCTTAGGTTCTTTTCAATTCTTTGAGCATAACATCATCTTCCTCTTCTTTATTTCCTACTTCAACTTCCTTACCCTTATTAGTTTCTACCTCCTTAGGTGGTGGCCTTACATAAGGCTTACCGGATCTAGTGTTCATTACTTCATCTTCTTCGGGCTCGGACCAAGTCCATTCCTCCTTCTTGGATACAAGATCATCATCACTATCGCTTGAATCCTAAAACCCATTGACAACACAAATTGTTACTTCTTTACCCACCATAACTTGTTTAATTCCACCAAATACCTCTTCTTCTTTGGTTGCTTCTCCACCTACATCTTGAAAAGAAGACATGACAAAATCCTCATGCAAACCTCCTCCAATCATGAAAGTTGCCGGAGGTGGTACTCTATTGAACTTTGGTAATGGGTTGTCTTTGGTGTTTTGCTTATTAGGCTCGGGTAGCTTCCCATTATCAATTAGATTTTGGATCTCATGTCTCAACCTCACGCATCTATCCGTGTCATACCCTTGCATTTGGTGAAATTGACAAAATGCTTTAGTGTCGAAATTAGGTGGGAGAGGGTTAGGCAAAGGACGAGGATTTAAGGGTTGTAGCAATCCCTTTCTTTGAAGTTTATTGAGAACCCAAGACATCGGCTTCCCTAATTTCAAAAATTGTCTTCTTGTTCCTTGGTTAGTAGCGTTAACACCGACTACCAGACTGATAGTTTTCTTTCTCGTTCCTTCTTATTGAAAAATGGTTCTTCTCTCTTTCCCATTCCTCAATTTGCAAACCCACCCCTCTCACAATCATCCTTATTTGATCGGATTCATCGGACCTCTTCTTGAGGAAATCTGCCTTGTTTCTCCATCTCTTCACATAATCCATAAAATTCTCATTCGACCTTTGCCTGATGGACTCTATTTCCATTAAGGTAACTTCCATCTCGACATTATATCCATATTGTTGGATGAAGGCTTTGTAAAGCATATCCCAACTCTTTTGTGTTTCATCATCTAAGATATTGAACCAATTTTGGACAAAAGGATCCAGTGAGAGCATGAAGTACCTTAGAGTTTGAGCCTTAGTAGCTCAGGCAGACTGCATGGTAGTGATATACTGCTTCACTTGGAGATGAGGATTTTCGGTTCCATCAAACTTCGCAAAAGATGGCATCTTGAACTTGTACGGGACTTCTTCATCTAGCTCAAATAATTTGTCCACTTCAGACATTCTTCGGTTTTTAGTTTCTTCTCAAATTTCTTTTCTAAGTCAACAATCATCTTTTCAACATCAGATGTTTCGGTCTTCTCCATAGTTGATCTTTCAAGAATCTTTGGTTCTTTCTTCTTGTCTTGAGGATCTTGGTAGTATTGAGCCCAACCATCACCATCATCAATGATCACCTTTTCATCATCAAAAACCACTTCACCAACTTTGGTCTTCCCTTTGTCCTTTGGCTTCTTAGTGCTAGCAGATGCTTCGGCATGTTTTTCTAAAATTACATTCAATTGGTTCTTCATGGTCTCAGCTACGGCCTCTTTTATTTCTTCCATCTTGGCGTTGAGGGCATCATCCACCATTCTTTGAATTTGTTTGGGATCCATTGTTTTTGGTGAGCAAGTGATTGAGTCGTTGCTAGATACTTCATCTCTGACATAGGTCAGATTGTCTTAAGCTTTTGAACTATCGTAATCTAGGGCTGTGAGACAGAGAGGATTAATGATATGAGATGCAAATGTATGCATGTATACATGTATGCACAAACAATAGACAAACGAGGACAAATAGGAAGTTCCTTCCAAACTTATAACATCCACACACGAATGGTGAGTCTCTTTTCCTATGTATATGGTTAACAAAATACCAACATGGGGTACCTTGCTTTCAAATAATTTCCTCAGACGTATCAACCAATAGTTATATTTTCGAAAACGGAAATCAATCCATGATAATTCCCATTAATTTGGTTTTAATACATTTATTCAACCAAAGTAGCTTTTATGCTATATTGGATTAAAACTAAATTAAGAGGTTTATTATAGATAGATATCTCACTTGAAAAAGTAACTAATGATTCATGCCAAAAACAAGCCCATGATTAATTACTCTAAGTATAAACTAGGCTCACAATTGATTTTTGGTATTTCGTAATTGACCTAAATATTTTTGCAAGCTCTTTGTAAGAAAAGGTTGGCTGAAAATAATTTTGTTTCTAAGCCCATTGTAAAAAGATTTTAGAAAAAACATATTTTGGGCTTAGTATTTGGGCCATGAGCAAAAGAATTTTTGATTTATTTTTAGAAAAGTCTTATGTCCAAAGACCATCTTGAAAAGTTTTGAAAATAGCTTTGGTCTTTTGGACTTTAAAGAAAAATTTATTTGAGCTTACAATATACTTAGGTCATATTAGAAAAGGAACAAACTAAATAAGCCATGATTTATACCAAGATAAATTAACCATAGTCAAACAACATGCATTTGGGGTAAAAACCTAAGAAAAGTAACTAGGCCAATTACATGAGCTTTAGTCTTTGGGTTAAAAGGCATAGGTTCCCATAGCAAGTATATACCAAATGGTACGAGGCTATGAGTGGTTATGCCATGCTTGATCTCCATACCTTGAGTGAAAGTATGGTATCCCTTACATAACACAACACGGTAACATGGGATTCCTAACTCACGCACACGATGCAATCTAATATTATGCAATGGATAATATCGTTATAAGAAAGAATAGAATAATATAAATACTAATAAAATCAACTTCTCTTATCCCCCAGTGGAGTCGCCACTGTGAGCGGAGATTTTCGCCCCCACTCCCGGTGGAATGGTTCTTGCGACTTCGGCACTGTTTAGACTTGGGGTCTTAGAGAACACGAACCTAAGTTCAGAGAAAATGGACGCGCCACACGGACGGGCCGGGAAAAAAGAAAGAGGTGGATGACTCGATTTCTAAGGAATCCCCAACCCCCTAATGGGTTTGAAAAGTTGGGTACGTGTGGGGAAGGTGAGAAATGACCCAGTACCCCCACAATGCCCGGTTCATTGGAACCGGCCTCCTTTACAGGTCTTAATATTATAAAATTCTTAAATATAACAATATTATCCATATTACACACAATAATTAAAATAAAGCATCAATATATTGAAAATCAAAACAATGTCCAAGCAAAACAAATAAATGGACACCCATTCGAAGATGGAAACATGCCCTTACATAATCCACGCCTAAATAGGACACCCACCAAAAGGTAGAAACATGTCCTGTACATTGGCCTAAAATATAAAAGCAATTTAAATTACATGATATTTAACTAATGAGTTACCCACCAAGTGGAAACATACCTCTTACAATATTTAGAAATCTAAATAAATTGATAAAAGTAAATAACCATTCATCATAAATAAATCATTCATCAAAGATATTAAACATCAATAGAATGTAAACATCCATCCATGATAAACTAAATAAAATTGAACTTAAATAAACCAACAAAGCATTGAAAATAAATTAAAGCATACAATAGACTACATAATCAAATATAAAATTGAATAAAGCAAGTAAAGATTCAAATTAGGGCTACTGTTTCTATTTAAGATTCTTTATTTAATATGTTTTGGGTTTTGGAATTTGTGGGTTTAAGCTACTGTAAGTTTTAAATGAATTTAAATGAATTAAAGTTTTATAATTTAAGAGATTGATAAGGTTCTTTGATTAACCAAATTAGGGTTTGAGGGGTGAAATCATGAAATTAGGGTTTGGACACTTTAAAACATTAGGTTTATGATTATTAGCTACTGAATTATTGTTTTTAGGCTTACTGTGTTTGAATTTTAATATTTAGGTTTATAATGTTTTAGTGTTTTAAAGATTAGGATTTAGAAAAATTAGGGTTCAAGGTTTTAAGGGAGTTAGGAATTAAGAAAACTTTAGGGTTTATGTTAGCTAGTTTAGTTTGGGGTTACTGGGGTTACTGTCTTAGTTTTGAAAGTTGAATTAGGGTTTTTAGTGTTTCGAAGAATGTATTTGATTTTAGAATTTGGAAAAACAATTTATATTTTTATGAAGCTTTATGAAAATAAACAAAACGATTTAAGGTTTATAGAAATAGAAAAGATATTTTTTAGGGTTTTTGGAAAGAAAATGATTCAATTTTGGGTTTTGGAAAATTGGAAAGCAGATTAGGGTTTTGGTATATTTTTAAACAATTTAAGGTTTTGAAAAGTTAGAAAGTAGATTAGGGTTTTAAGATTTTGAAGAAATAGAAATTTTCAATCTTGAGTGATGAATCTACTGTAAAGAAAAATAAGTGAAGAAATTCATACCTTCGTTTGTTGGTTCCACCAAAAATTACTTCTTGGATGAACAAGAACAAAGGCAAGATGGTTGCCTTTGATGGATTGAATTTGCTTGTTTGCTTCCCTCAAAAGTCCGATCGTTAATCTCTGCCAAAAAGTTTCTCCTAGTCCGATCGATTCTCTTCATTTTTCCTTAACTCGATTGTCCTCTCCAATTTTTCCTCCTAAATTTTCATCCCCTTTCTGTGTTGTTTTTAGTCCTATTTATAGATGATTTTGGTGATTAAACTTAATTGCTTACGAAATCTAACATTGATTGAGAAAAGAAAATCAAAATTGAATTGAATTTGGTTTCGGAAAAATTTCGTTGTAAAAAAAAACTGCTGCGGAAAAGTTTTGCTGGCAAAAAAGTTGCTGCAGGAGCCTGCGAGCTGGGGTAGGCAAAATTGCCTATGGGCCATTTTGCCCGCAAGAAAAATCTGTGGTCGAAATGGCCCAAGGCCATTTCCCCGCCCCCTTTTCGGCGATGAAAATTTCCGTCGCTGATTTTTATTTTTATTTTTTGTTTATTATTATTATTTTTTATTTTTTATTAATAAAAATTAAATACTAAAGCAAATATTATTTAATTAAGACAACACAAAAATTATTTTGGACTAATTAAAATATATTGGACACCATAAAATTTATTTTGGACTAATTAAAATATATTGGACCGGACTGAATTAAAAATTAAGGGTTTACAGGGATTAGAAGCTTTTTTGAACATGCTGGATTTTATAGGAGGTTTATAAAAGATTTTTCAAAAGTTTCACGTCCTTTGTATCATTTTCTAGGAAAAGATGTTCCACTTGTTTTTTATGACAAATGCTTAGAAGCTTTTGAAATTTTGAAAGAAAAATTAACTTCCACTCCTATAATTGTTGCCCCAAATTGGGATTTGCCATTTGAAATCAAGTGTGATGCATCGAAATATGCCATTGGAGCTGTTTTGAGCCAAAGAGTGAATAAATTGATGTGTGTAATTTATTATGCAAGTTTATCTTTAAATGATGCATAAGTGAACTATATAACCACTGAAAGGGAAATGTTAGCTGTGGTGTTTGCACTAGACAAATTCAGATCTTATTTGATAGGTTCTAAAGTCATAGTATTTTCGGACCATACAGTCTTGAAATACCTATTGACCAAACCACAAGCTAAACCCAGGCTCATTAGGTGGGTATTGTTGCTGCAAGAATTCAATATTGAAATCAAAGATCGAAAGGGAAGTGAGAATGGAGTAGCTGACCATCTCTCTATATTGAACTCTCATGATAATGATACAGAAATTGCTTGTCAAAATGCTTTTGAAAAACTCTTGGATGAACACTTATTTGCTTTAACTCAAGCACCTTGGTATGCAGATATTGCTAACTATCTCTCTTGTGATGTTGTGAGAAAGGATTTGAATTTTCAGACAAAGAAGAGGTTCCTGCATTCATGTAAGTACTATTTTTAGGATGAGCCATATTTGTTTAGAATTTGCAGGGATGAAATTATAAGAAGATGTGTACCTGAGGAAGAACAAAAATAAGTGTTGCAATTTTGCCACAACTTGTATTATGGAGGCATTTTGGAGGAAAGAAGACCACCGAGAAAATTCTTCAAAGCGATTTGTATTGGCCTACTCTTTTTAAGGATGCTCATAATTTTTGTACAAGATGTGATAAATGCCAAAGAGTAGGAAACATTAGCAAAAGGAATGAAATACCTCTCAATATGTTTATTGTGGTTGAAATTTTTTATGTATGGGGGATAGAATTCATGGGGCCATTTCCCAAGTCATTTGGTTTTGAATAAATTCTTCTTACAGTGGATTATGTGTCTAAGTGGGTGGAGGCTATCCCCACTAGGACTAATGATGCTAATGCTGTTTTGAAATTTTTGAAGGAGAATATTTTGAGCTGGTTTGGAACCCCAAAGGCAATAGTAAGTGATGGAGGAAGCCACTTTTGCAACAAATGGTTTGATAAGTTAATGATCAAGATGGGTGTTAGACACAAAGTGGCAACTCCATACCACCCTCAAACATCCGGACAAGCCGAGATCTCCAACAAGAAAATTAAAGGGATCTTGAAAAAGACGGTGAGCACAACAAGAAAGGATTGGTCAATCCAACTTCCAGAAGCATTATAGGCTTATAAAAATGCTTTCAAAACACCATTGGGAATGCGTCCATATAGGTTGGTCTTTGGCAGGGCTTGCCACCTACCAGTGGAATTGGAGCATAAAGCCTGTTGGGCAATAAAGACCATAAATATGGACTTAGAAGGTGCAAGGGAGCAAAGAATGTTTCAAATTTCTGAGCTTGATGAGCTTAGAAATGAGGCCTATGAGAGATCAAGACTCTATAAGGAATGGCCAAAAGCTATGCATGACAGGATCATCCTTCAAAGAACTTTCAAACCGGGAATGAAAGATCTCCTATTCAATTCTAGAATGCAATTATTTCTCAAAAAATTGAAGTTCCATTGGAGCGAACCATTTCAAGTAATTTAAACATTCCAATATGGAGTTGTTGAGTTACTCGATTTGAAAACTAATGAGACATTTAAGGTAAATGGACAAAGGGTGAAGCCCTATCTTGAGGAAATTGATGTTGCAAAAACTATTGAAATTTTGATGTTTATAGACAAATGATGCAACAATGTCCAGCTACATGACATTAAAGAAGCGCTCAGTGGGAGGCAACCCATCAGTTTGTATTTCTTTTCATAGTGAAATCTTTGTGTTTTGTCATTTAAATTTTGTTTTGTTTTAAGAGAATAGAATGGGTGTGTTGATCAATTTTTGTTTTTGATGGAGTTTCAAGGTAAAGCCAAGAAGATAAATGCATATCTTAGACTTGGGTGACACATTTGTTTAAAAAATAAAAATAAAAAAATAAAAAAAGGGGAAAATAAAAAAAATAAAAAAATAAAAAATAAAAAATTTTGGCAGCAGAGGACACGGCCAAGCCACTAGCCATGTCAAGCAAACATAGAATTCCCAGGCGTGGACACAGCCAGAAGGCTTGGCCGTGTCCTTGGCCATGTCACCTAGACACACCCAAGCGCCAGCCCGTGTCCTCAATCCCTTACCCGACACCCAAACACACAGACCCGAACATGCCCATAGGACACGGCCAAGCCACTAGCTGTGTCCCTCCTAAAAGACCAAACACGGCCAAGCCATTTCAAGCTTGGCCGTGTCACCCTCTTTAAAAACCTGATCGTGTCCTTTTTGTTCATCCCTAACCTTGGTTTTCCCTTCTTCTTTCTCTCGCCTCTCTCTTTAAACCTCCATCCCCATCTCTCAAAACTTAAAAATATCACCAAATCTTCCATTTCTCTTACTCAAAACTCAATTAAACCCACTCAATCTTCCAATTTTCAACTCAAAACTCCATTAAATCAATCAAAGTTTGATTTTAACCAAAAAGATCAAGATGCCTAGAACAAAAATGGTGTCCTACCACAAGAGGAGGCAACCTGTATTAACCACTCCATCATCCTCTTCAGCATCTTCAAAGAGGTCAACTGTTCTAGCATGGGGATTCTTTTCGACGAGGTATGTGAGCGATGAATCCCTTGATACTCTCCAAATTAGAGACAATTTTGCTACATATGTTCAAAACCTTAGATGGGAAAAATTAGTTTCCCTTAAACCTTTGCAATTCCAAGAACTCACCATAGAATTTTTAACCTCCCTTAAGGTTAAAATAAATGAAACAAAGATTTGACTAGGTTTAGCTTTAAATTGCTTGGAAAATAATGTGTTCTTGATATTGAGCAATTAAATACTATTTTTGGTTTTCACCAAGAAGAGAAAAAATGCATTCCTAAATGTTTTAACAACAATTCATATGGGAGGATAGGGGTATGTAACACCCCCACATCCAATACACACACACTACAACACCATAATGTAGCATACGTGCACTGAACATAGGAATGATACGGTTTTTCATCAACATTCAAAACATTTTAAAAGATACCATCACCTTTCTCATTATGCATTTTAGAAAAATAAATAATCAACTTGTAATATAAAACAAAATAGATATATAGATACATTTAGTTGATACGCAGCGGAATTCATAAAAGATTTACACATATGAAAACATTTGAATATATATATACAAATGTGCATATTTTTACATTATAAACATTACTTTACAAAATATAAAGAAGTAGTACATGATTGGCAAATCTCCTCTGATCTTTAAGTCCCAATATCCACTCTTCAATGTCTACTCTCACTGGGTCTCGAAGAACTCTCAGGTTCAACTCTATTACCTGCGTGATTAAACACTATCGCGCTAAGCCAATGGCTTAGTAAGACAAATCATGTTCATATTATGCTTCCATGCAATGCAATGTCATACCCTTTTATTAATGCAAAACATCACCATAGATGGAAATCTAACATTCTACCTTTGCATTTCACAAATCATATAATCATACCACATTTCCAATACAACATTATAGATGCAAAGCTATCAACATATTTTTATAATTCATAAACCACACACATATAAAAAAAACATATCATGTTTCAACATTTTTCCATATACCTTATTAATCAATTATTTTACCATTCATGACTCACATTAAACAAAGACAAGCATGGGCCCAAAACACACTAATATGCCATTCAATTTTCAGAGTTAATGCTTTGGTTTTGTTATCACATTTATCAATATCATATACCCAACTAGGCTTCAAGGATTAGGTTCAACCAAGCTTCAAGGGGAGCAAAGCATGCTAAGCTTCAACCCAACTTGGCTTCAAGAACCAACCCAACCTAGCTTCAAGGGTTGTAACATCTCAATTAGGCTTCAAGGATTCAATCAAACCTAACTTCAAGAGATTGTTACTATCATTAGGCATGCCACCAATAACAAACTCTAAAAATGGAATAACACATTAGCCACACAATTCATTTACATTTCATTCTCAATTCTCATCAATTAGGCAAACATGCCATATATCTTTCAATTGAATCATCATAGCCAATCACAATGGCCTCAAATCAAACAACATCTCAATTCATATTACATCATTGATACAACATTTCAAAGTACATACCACATTACCATTCACAATGCATATAGCCTAACATTGTTCATATGTATCATCAATATCAACAAAGGTGTGCTACAATCTCAACATCAATGAATGTATGTTCCCCATATGTTTGATTAGGTCATTCTTATCTTTGAAGTATATTTAAAATGTTTATGTTTAGGTTTAAGTATCAATAATATCTTTGAAGAATCAAAACCATACAAAAGAACAAAATAAAAACAGTAGCCAACACATTTGAGGGACACGGCCAAGCTTGTGGCCGTGTCTCTCAACTGAATTTTGGCAGTGACAGACACTGGCATGGGACACGGCCGTGTCTCCTAAAAATCAACCCAACACGGCCAAAATTTCCATGACTTGGCCGTGTCTCTCTTTGCTTTTGGCCGTGTCACTCATGAACAAAACCCTAACCAAAAACCAACACTCTTTCAATTGCATTTCCATACTTTTTGCACAACAATCATCTCATTCAAATGAACACAATCAATGTCATAAACACATAACCTACATAAACATCACAATAATCACTTTAACAACACATTAACATCACATTTCAATACAAGCCATTCCAAAACCCTAAAACCAACATCCACCACTTCCAACATCAATACCTTTTTAAACTTTTAACTTAACACCAATTTTAACACTTGAAAACACATCACAAACACCTATCATCAACTAATCAACAAACCCTAATTCATTTCAAATACCACTTCAAAAGAATAAAGAAATCAAAGAAAAGAACTTACCTTAGTTGAAAACTTCTTGAATCAACACTTGATCACTTAATCTTTCTACAATATGAGCTTCACTCAACAAGATCTTCTCTTTGTCTCTTGCCTTCCTTTGTCTATGGAGGAGCCGGCCACAACAATGGAGAAGAAGAAATTATGAAGAAGCAAAGTCAAATTTTCCTTTTAATCTCCACCAAGAGATTTCCAAAAGAAAATTACTTTAATACCCTTAACCATTTAACTAGCCTCTTATCTCTTATATGCCCATTAATGTAATTTCATACTCAACAAGATAAATATCTCTTCCCCCTTGACTCTTCATTTGACCAATTTATATGTTATATATATTACAATATAATCAACATATACACTTTTCTCTAAACCCTCTTTTCTTTCCCAAAACACATATACACAAGCATTCTCTTTCAAATTTCTTTTCTTATCACATAACATATACATTCAATCCAATTGACAACAACAACATAATCAAAACTTCTAAGGCATACATGAGGATATTACAGGGTATGTATGTGGCCAAATCGGCCAAAGCAACCAAATTGATAAATCCCGCCTTGAGGTATCTACATCGATTTATGTCTTGTGGGTTCTTTGCAAGGAAAGAAAGCACGGGTGTGGTGGAACTAAATGAGCTATTTTTCTTAGATTGTGCTAGCAATACTATACCCGTAAGTGTTAGCTATTGGTTGGCTGATGTGTTTGATAGCGTAGCAAATAGGAAAAAGGGCGCAATTTGCATAGGTGGATTGGTGACCACCTTGCTATAGCACTTATTGATGGATTTGATCCGAGCACTTGTCAAATGACTAAAATTTCTGGGAGTGATTCATTGGATCTTGCTACCCTTGAAAAGATGCACATGGTTGTAAAAAGGAGAGGGGTTCCACCTGAGGATAGACAAAAGAGGCCACGAGTTGATGAGGAGTCCGACTCAGATTCACTCGGCATTGATGAAGATGCTCTGGCGCCGGATAATTAGGAGATTATTAGTAAGATTTAAGCATTGGAAAGCAAGGTAGATCATAATCATGCTGAAGTCCTCACCCAATTAGAACAAATCAATAGCAACCTTGAAAAGATTCTTAGCCTCCACCCTTCAGCAGCCTCATCGTCATCCTCCACCGTTGTAGAGCATATCAACTTCTGCCTTTTGAAGACACTTCTTATGTTTCTTATGTTTCTTATTTTCAGTTTTTGAATATTTTAGCTTCTGCCTAGAGTTCCATCTTCTTTCACTATCCATAATTATTTTTAATTTTAATTTATTTTATTAATTACTATTTATTATTTTATTATTGTTATTATTATCATCATTTCCAACACAATTTTATATCTAGCATATATGTGATGCATATTTTGTGTATATGTATATATTTTATATATCTCATATATATATATATATGTAATGTGTATGAAATATAAATGTAATATATATTTTTATTTATATGAGTATGCAATGTGTATCTCATGTATACTTCAAGTATACATTATGAGTACATTATGTATATAACAAATAAGTAATAAGAATTTAACATATATAATAAGTATATGTTAGGTATATACTATATATATATTACGTATACATTAGATATACACTATATATATTCTTTTCCTAATACTCTAATTAACCTTCAAATACTTGTTTAATCTATCCAAAGCCACGAATATAACATAACTGCTCTGTAGACCCTTAATTTTTGACCAGGTTTGATCCGATATTTTAAAACAGTTCAAAATACTTTTTGTGGTATTTATTTTATTTATTATTTATAATATTTATTTTATTTATTATTTATTTATTTTTAATAATATAATAATATTTATTTTTGATAAAAAAATAAAAATGGATAAAAAAATAAAAATGGATTGATCGACAAGCAACGCCGCGAGGCAAGGGCCTTCGCAGCAGGCGCTGCCTGCAGCAAATTGGCTTACCCAGTTCACCCAGCCCGCAATTGCCTACTGCCTCGCCTAGCTTAGCCCGCATGCCAGCATGCAACAATCCTCGCAAGCCAGCAGCCTGCGCGCGCTGCCGATTTTTTACCAAACCTTTTTTTACCCGATGTTGTGATTTTTTTGAAATAGTTGGTATTTCCTTATCAAAATAGTATTAGGTCTTTTTGTTTTCCTATAAATAATAGTATTAAACACACAAAATAAAGGGGGATTGGATGGAAGAATTATTCAAATTTTTTTTAGCAATTGATTCAAGGCTAGATTTTGGAAATTTAAAAGCAACAATCAAGCAACAATAAGTAATCAAGGCAGTAAGCAATCTTCTACCTTAGTGTTAAGCTCGACCAAGAATTTCATCAATAATTTTTGGTGGAGCCTTCAAACATAGGTATGTCTCTTTAATTTTATTTTTTAAAATTAATTATCATCACAGTAGCTTACTCTTTTCAAACATCTTAGTTTTTAGCGTTATTTTCATAAGATTTAATCTATTTAATTCAAACCCTAATCACTCTTTAAAACCTAAATCTCAAGTTTTACTTTCTTAAAACTTAAATTTCATTCCCTTAAAACAAAAAAAAAACCCTAATTAGTTCTCTTTTTACTTGATTGTTATAGTAGCTTAGCTTTCATTAAATAGTAGTAATAATTATGTTTTTCCAAATTATCACAGTAGCCTATTCTTTCCAAATACCTAACTTTTAATCCTATTTTCATAAGATTCAATTTTATTTACATAAACCCTAAACCTTAATATTATTTTCATAAAACTTCCAAAACCCTAAAATCTTAAGTTTTAAAATAAGAACTCTGTAAACCATAAATTTCCCCAAGAAGCCCTAGTTGAAATCTAAAACCCTAGTTTCTATGTTTATTACTTGGATGTATATTTATGATATATATTGATGGATGATTTATTGCATGTCTCAATGGATGATTTACTCTTACTTGATTTTATGATGAATATTGGAATGCTTTGATTTATTTTTAGTTTCATGAAATTGTAAGAGGTATGTTTCCATAATTGGGTACCTCAAATTATTAAATATCATGTAATTCAATTTATCTTTAAGCTTTGGACCTATGTAAAGGATACGTTTCCACCAATTGGTGGGTATCCTATTTTCTTTATTTTCTTTTTGACATTGGGCAATTATAAAGGCATGTTTTCATCCTTGGATGGGTGCCTATTTGTTTGTTTTGTTTGGACCTTGCCATGATTTTTAATAAAAT
This sequence comes from Garcia nutans, assembly GCA_947685225.1. Lineage (NCBI taxonomy): Eukaryota > Viridiplantae > Streptophyta > Magnoliopsida > Malpighiales > Euphorbiaceae > Garcia > Garcia nutans. The sequence goes on along the minus strand of CANTUV010000039.1, from coordinate 29,399,167 downwards.
ATTTATTTATTCTATTGATCGCATGTAGTATGGATAATATTGTGTTAATTAAGAATTTATAATATTGAGACCTAAAAAGGAGGCCGGTTCCAATGAACCGGGGGTTGTGGGGGGTACTGGGTCATTCTCACCTTCCCCACACGTATTCAACTTTCCAAACCCATTAAGGGGTTAGGGATTCCTTAGGAATCTATTCATCCACCCCTTTCTTTTCCCGGCCCGTCCGGGTGGCAACTCCATTTTCTCTGGGCTTAGACCCGTGTTCTCTAAGGCCCCAAGCCTAACAGTGCCGAAGTCACAAGAACTATTCCACTTAGGAGTGGGGGCAAAAATCTCCGCTCACAGTGGCGACTCCACTGGGGATAAGAGAAGTTGATTTCGTTGGTCTTTATATTATTATATTCTTTCTTATTATGATATTGTCCATTGCATCATTTAGATTGCATTACGTGCATAAGTTAGGATGCCCATGTAACACGTGTTGTGTTATGTGAGGGATATCATACTTTTTCACTCAAGGTATGGAGATCAAGCATGGCATAACTGTAACGACCCTACCCCCGACCAGGTCGGCTGCCAGGCCCGTCTGGCTTACGGTCCGGCCTTTTCACCAGCTGGGCTAGGAGTCCGCAGGAGGCAGTAGCGACCGCACAGTACTGGACAGCCCTCGCGGCCCACCCAGCAGGAATTTGTTTATTTGGCTCCCTAAGGAGTCGCCTCCCTAGATCGAACCCCTGACCTCCCACTTAAGAGAGCCAGCGAGCGCAATCCAGTACCAATTCTTCACTGGAAGAATTGGTACTGGATTGCGCTCACTGGCTCTCTTAAGTGGGAGGTCAGGGGTTCGATATGGGGAGGCGACTCCTTAGGGAGCCAAATAAACAAATTCCTGCTGGGTGGGCCACGAGGGCTGTCCAGTACTGTGCGATCGCTACTGCCTCCTGCGAACTCCGAGCCCAGCTGGTGAAAAGGTCGGGCCGTAAGCCAGAGCGGGCCGGGCAGCAGACCTGGTCGGGGGTAGGGTCGTTATAGTTATAATCAAATTTTCCTTTACCTAAAAAAGCGAAAGACTTCCATTTGGTTTATAAGGGTAGTTTGACTTCAATTGGTCCAACCCAACCAAAGATTCAATCAAAATCAGAGAAAAAGGACGAAGACCATCCAGTTCTTGAAAGTTTTGTACTTGACAGTCCTACAAAAAAGGACAAAATGATAAAATGCTCAAAGAAAAGAAGGAGTAAGAAAAAGAAAGAGAAAGAAAAGGGAAAAAAAGAAAGGAATGTGGGTATCAACCTTTTTATAATGAAAAAGACTATCCCAATCAAGATCCAGATTAACGCCAAGAAGATGGGAGAGCATTCAAAGCTCTATCTTTTCATATTTTCAACTGCCTAAAGTTCCAACAAGAAGTTTGTAGTGTGAAGGCTTGTCCATAGTATCACATTAGCTCCAATTTCAAAATAATCTTCATTTAAAACATGTCCCTTATAGACCCCATTTCAAGCCTATCAAAGACCTGTTGATCTCTCTTGGTAGGTAGAGTCTATTAGTGGAGATATTTTGGATAAGCATGCATATGAGATAGACAATATTCAAACTCAAATGAGATCTTTGACCATGTAATGTATGTGCCTATCTGAAGTGCAATAGTTCTTACTCAAATAGAAATGATTTTCGAGTTTAGTATGATAACTAAGGTTGTCATATTATAGATATGTTAATTTGGAAAATTGAGTCCTGATGTATAATGACATTGATTTGACAAAGCCAAAATATGATTTTAAGGTTTAGAAAAAATGTTTTTGTCATACAAAGCCTTCAAGTTAAGAGAAGTTTGTTGAACCATCGAATCTCAAAGGACACATTGGGTAAAGTAAATGATTATTGGCAAGGTCATGAAGAAGCTACCAACTGACATGCTGAAACATACTTTCAAAAGGATGTATCCCTGACTATGCTACTTGGGCCTCTCCACTCATGTTCTCAACATCTTAAAGATAAAAGCCATAAATGTAAAGTATTCTGTCATTCCAAAGCAAGACCTGAACAGGCATCTAGAAGGAGTCAATGAGAACACTTCAGTTGGTCATCTCGGTTTGTAAGCCGATAGAACCATTGTAAGTGTTATTGATGCATATCATGCATACATGAGCATATCACATTGTATTTTCTTGTATTGTATTTTTTATTCTTTGTCAAAGTGAACAACAGATACTCTATGAAGCAAAGATGAAGCTAGTATAGAATCAGGGGGAATGGAGGGCCCATTTCTTGAGGAAGCTTTAGTAATTTTTCAAAAGAAAGAAGAGATGCATGCTTATACAAGAAACCAGACAAAATACAAATATCAATCAGAGACTGCATGAGAAAAATCATTGGTTTGCGCTACACGGGGGCAAGTTTCTCCTTTTAAATTTTGAGTTTATGTATGTACAAAATATTTTCAAACTCACTTTCAAATATGTTACCATGCAGGGGGCAAGGAGAAGATATGACGGCCAGCTAAAAATTAGCTAATTTTTTTGCAAAAAGAATAACAAAAAAAGAATGGAATAGCCGATTCAGCCAGAATTCTCAACTAATAAAAGGTTAATCAAAATTCAATTTTGAGTCGAGCACCCAAAATCTAGTTTTGGGTCTAGCACCCAACTCCTATCTCAGGTCAAAATACCCAATCTAGTTTCGGGTCGAGCACCCAAAATCCAGTTTTGGGTCAAGCATCCAAATTCAGTTTCGGGTCAAGTACCCAACTCTTGTCTCGGGTCCAAGTATCCAATCTAGTTTCGGGTCGAGCACCCAAAATTTAGTTTTGAGTCAAGCACCTAACTCCTATCTCGGGTTTAAGTACCCAGTCTAATTTTGGGTAGAGCACCCAACTCCTGTCGCAGGTTTAAGTACCCAATCTAGTTTCGGGTCAAGCACCCAAAATTCAGTTTTGGGTCGAGCACCCAAATCCAGTATCGAGTCGAGTACCCATAATCTAGTCTTGGATCGAGCATCCAAATCAGCCTCAGGTCAAGAATCCAAAATTTAGTTTCGGGTCAAGCACCCAAAATCCAGTTTCGGATCGACAACCTAAATTCAAATTCAGTTTCGGGTCGAGCACCCAAAATTTCAGTTTTGGGTCGATAACCCAAATCTAAATCTAGTATCGGGTCGAGAATCCAAAATCTAGTTTCAGCTCAAGAATCTAAATCCAGTCTTGGGTTAAGCACCCAAAATTCAGTCTCGGGTCGAGAACCCAATCAATTCTAGTCTAGGGTCGAGAACCCAAATCATTTTTAAGTCCCGATCAATAACCCTATCCAACTCCAACCTCGGGTTGAGAACCCATCCTAACCCAAAATCGGCACAAAGTCATGTTTCTTTTCACTCTCTTCTACTAAAAATCTCATATCGTTCAAGCAGGGGGCAAACTATAGACCCTTAATTTTTTACCAAGTTCGGTCTGATATTTTAAAATAGTCCAAAATAATTTTTGTGATATTTATTATTTATAATATTTATTTTATTTTTATTTATTTATTTTTAATAATCAAATAATATTTATTTTAATAAAAAATAAAAATGGATAAAAAATAAAAATGGATGCATCGACGAGCGACACCGCACAGCAAGGAGCTTTGCCACAGGCAGGTGCTTGCACCCAGCCCACAGTTGCCCGTTGCCTTGCAGGCCCAGCAGCCCGTGCGTGCTGATGATTTTTAACCAAACCTTGTTTTATCTGGTTCTATGATTTTTCCTAAACAATTGGTATTTCCTTATCAAAATAGTATTAGGTCTTTTTATTTTCCTATAAATAATAGCATTAAACACACAGAATAAAGGGGGATTGGACAAAAGAATTATTTGGATTATTTCTTAGCAATTGATTCAGGAACTAGATTTTGAAAATTTAAAAGCAATAATAAGTAATCAAGGCAGCAAGCAATCTTCTACCTTGGTGTTAAGCTCGGCCAAGAATTTCATCAATAATTTTTAGTGGAGCCTTCAAACGTAGGTATGTCTCTTTAATTTTATTTGTCAAAATTAATTATCATCACAGCAGCTCACTCTTTTCAAACATCCTAGTTTTTAGCCTTATTTTCATGAGCTTTAATCTATTTAATTCAAACCCTAATCACTCTTTAAAACCTAAATCTCAAGTTTTACTTTCTTAAAACTTAAATTCCGTTCCCTTAAAACAAGAAAACTCTAATTAGTTCTCTTTTTACTTGATTGTTACAGTAGCTTAGCTTTCATTAAATAGTAGTAATAATTATGTTTTTCCAAATTAACACAGTAGCCTATTCTTTCCAAATACCTAACTTTTAATCCTAGTTTCATAAGCTTCAATTTTATTTACATAAACCCTAAACCTTAATATTATTTTCATAAAACTTCCAAAACCCTAAAATCTTAAGTTTTAAAACAAGAACTCTGTAAACCTAAATTTCCCCAAGAAACCCTAGTTGAAATCTAAAACCCTAGTTTCTATGTTTATTACTTGGATGTATATTTATGATATATGTTGATGGATGATTTATTGCATGTCTCAATGGATGATTTATTCTTACTTGATTTTATGATGAATATTGGAATGCTTTGATTTATTTTTAGTTTTAAAAAATTGTAAGAGATATGTTTCCATAATTGGGTACCTCAAATTATTAAATATCATGTAATTCAATTTGTCTTTAAGCTTTGGACCTATGTAAAGGATACATTTCCACCAATTGGTGGGTATCCTATTTTCTTTATTTTCTTTTGGACATTGGACAATTGTAAAGGCATGTTTCCATCCTTGGATGGGTACCTATTTGTTTGTTTTGATTGGACCTTGCCATGATTTTTAATAAAGTATTTATTTATTATATTGATCGCATGTAGTATGGATAATATTGTATTAATTAAGAATTTTATAATATTGAGACCTGAAAAGGAGGCCGGTTCCAATGAACCGGGCGTTGTGGGGGTGCTGGGTCATTCTCACCTTCTCCACACTTACCCAACTTTCTAAACCCATTAAGGGGTTGGGGATTCCTTAGGAATCGAGTCATCCACCCCTTTCTTTTCTCGGCCCGTCCAGGTAGAAACTCAATTTTCTCCAAGCTTAGGCCCGTGTTCTCTAAGGCCCTGAGCCTAACAGTGCCGAAGTCACAAGAACCATTTCAAGTGGGAGTGGGGGAGAAAATCCCCGCTCACAAGCTCCTTAGAACCACACCCAATTGTCTGAGACTATACTGTGTGCAACTCCATATCTGCAAATAAGATTTTTCTCAATAAATCGAGCTATATGCCTTGCCCCCAGCCCGGGTTGAGGATCTCCTCAAGTTTAGCGGGTTGAGGTCCAAGACACTGGGTCTGTTACCCTATCCATGGATAGAGATATATATATATATTGCCTACGGGCTTGATAATTGTGATTATAGACCAAAGCAATAACTCTGAACTTTGAATAACATATTAGTGTCTTTTGGGCCCAAGTCTATCTTTGTTTTCAATGTGATTTATGAATGATGAAATAAATGAATAATGAGATTCTTGAGAATTGTTTATATGTTTGAGATTATGATATTTGCATTTCATTAAAGTATAATATTATTATAGTTTGTACCACTAAGCCGTTGGCTTAGCGCGATTGTGGTTCATCGCACAGGTGACAGAGAAGAACCAGAGAGTTCCTCTAGACCGAGTAGAGTCTAGATTTTGAGGCGTTGATAGTGGAGCTTAAAGATCAAAAACATACTGCCAAACATGTATATGTTTTATGTTTTGTAAAACTTGAGTTTTAATGTATAAGTATTTGTAAATATTTGTTATATTTTCCGCTGCTTTTAAATAAACATTTTATCTTTTGTCTTTTATAATTTCTTTTAAATGATTTAAATTTGTTCATGTCGTTGTAAAGGGATGAGTCATTTGTTTAAGTATACCGTGGCATTTCTATATTCAGTATACGTATATTACGATCGTATTAGCATGCTGTGTACGTATACGGGGTATAGGGGTGTTACATTTTTAGTACAAGAACAATATTGGCCATCCATGCAACACCATTATACCCTATATACGTATAATGTATACACCCTATATATATAATATGCATATAGAATATATGTCATGTTTCCAATCATTCTAAAATTTTCATAATTATAAAAAAATATTTTAATCCTTGAAATGTACTTTAATACATAAATAAAATTATTGGTTAGTAATTTAAATATCAAAAATACATATTTTAAGGAAAAATCTCTAGAAAAAATTCACCAGAGTTTTTTCTGTAAATTAGATGTTTCCAAAAATTCAAACAATCAAAACCTGTGTAAAAACATACTCTTAAAAATTTATTTACTCATCCATATCTCTAAAGGTGCCCAATGGCTTAACAATCTTTCAATACTACCATATATATATATATATATATATATATAACTGTTTAAATAATATATTTGAATTTTTTTGCTCTGATACCAGCAAAATATATATATATATGGCTCTGATACCAGCAAAATTGGAAGGACCGTTTACAGGGGATAAAAGCAAAATTGGAAGGACCGTTTACAGGGGATAAAATAACTTTAAAAGAATTAATAAAATAATTAAGCATAAACAACATAGATATAAACAGATTAATTAAAACAATAAATAAGAAACAAAAATAAAAAACAGAATGTAAAAGACTATATTAAAATAAATTACAGAAATAGCATATATTAAAAATATAAAGAATATAAAGAATAATTATAATCTCTTCTTAAAGGGTACAGCGGCGTTGTTTCATACCCGGTGCAAAGGAGGACTTCAGACAAGTGCAAGTCTGACGTTGCTCCAATTTATATTTAGGTTTCCAGCCTTATATACCACTTTAAAGATTACAATTAAATCTTTAATTAAACTTGTATCTTAAGTCTAAAATATTTTAATCAATACACACTCTTATGTCTATATCTTTTAGTATACCTAGTTATACTATATGTGGTATAAATATACGGATCCCGTATAAATATATAGCATAGAATATAAAGAGAAGAAAGACAGAAAAGGATAGAATATGGCAGTCCTTTTCAGTCTGTAAGTAGTGCAAATATATTTCTGATGTTTTAGTTCCAGATCAAGCTCAACTTGCTCGTTTTTTGCTTGCAAGAACTAGAACAGAGCATACTTATAGATGAGAGATGAGATATGAAATATAAAATTTAAATTTATTTAAATAAAATAGAAACAGAATACAATACAGAATAAAAACTTTAAAATAAAATACAGTTTATAATTATAGATTATAAAATATAACTACCTTATACAAGGAGATCAATAGGTGTTGAGTACAGGAATGGAAGAATAATAAGTGAAAGAAGAGAGAAGGAAGAAGCTAAAACTAGGCTGAGATGTTCTTGAATGTCTTCTGTGTTGAGAGAGAAATGTTTCGGATCCCCTTTACCTTCAGAATGAGCTTCATTATATAGACAGAGGCTTTAAAATTCCACTATTCTCGTCACATGCTTGGTCCCTGTAGAGGAATAGTAACATGTCGTTACTATTTGCTTTTACTGTACCTTCACGCGTCCGGAACTGTGGATGAATAGTACCTTGTCTGGTACTGTTGACTTTACTGTGAGGAACTGTGGATGAACAGTTCTTCTGACTTTACTGTTGGATTCCCTCTGGTGAATACTGTAGATGAACAGTATCTTGTCAGTGGGCACCGCCTTTATTGACTTTAACAATCTGAGTGGAGAAATAAGGTTTCTCTTGCCTTTAATCAGATGAGTCCGAATCAGATTCAGTTTCTGACTCAATTTTCTTTTTATTTTTCTTTGTTTTATTCTTTCTTTCTTTTTCTTTACTCTTTTATTTTTTCTCCTTTTCTTTTCTTTTTTCTTTTTTCTTTTCTTTTTCTTTGTCTTTAATCTTTTTCTCTTTTTATTTTTCTTTTTCTTTTTTCTTTATTTTTTCTTTACTTTTTACCTTGATGGGGGACAATATACCATAGCAATCATCCTCATTACTAGGACAGTAATCCGAGTCAGATGTCTCGGTGGAAGATGATGTCATGGATGATGTAGAGGAATCCGAAGAAGAGGAAGGAGATTTCTTCTTCTGGATGAGGCTTTAGAAACTTTAGAATGGACTTTAGTTGAGGATCCAGCAGAGCGGGTTCTACTGGGCTTAATGGGCTCAGATGTTGAGGGAAGAGACCCAACCATCTGTTCCATTAAGGCTTTATAATCTTCTGTAGTCTTGGCAGCTGCAAGAATGGCAATGTTCTGGGCTCTTTGAGCTCCAAAAGAGGCTTGTAGCCTTGGGTCAAGACCACCATGGTTTCTCTTAAGGAGCCATTCTTTAACTGTTTCAATAGTGGTAGAATTCCGAAAGGCAGACCACCACTTGACTTTAGATTTTCTCAATATAACAGGGATACTGGTACCTGACTGAAATGAATAGTCAAAATATCATTGATATACCCAAGGTATATTGAAATTTAAACAAAAAAGAAGTAGAGGAGGAAAATTCCTCTCAAAAGGTGTAGGATTTAAGTGGGCTTTAAAATGTTGGTAAGCTAATAGTACATCTTGTGGAAGAGTTCTTTCATCATTTCCACAATAATGCCACCAATCAATGAACCAGGATGGGAGATTATTGATCTTTAAGTTGGTTTCATTATAGATGAGCCAGGAATGGGTTTTACCCGGGTTTTGGAAAAACAGGGCTTTGGTCCAGGCTTCTATATAATCCCAATAATTATATGAAGAGCAACAGGATAAAGAAGGAAGGGTTTTAAATTGCACAGGAATGTGCAAAGGTCTTCCCCATTCAGAAGGATGGAGAATCTTTTTTATTTTGAAAGAAGAATAGGCTATGACAGCCTTATCTTGCTGACTATAATTATGCTTTAGGTATAAAGAACCTGAATCCACAAGAATATGGAGATAATATTCTTGGGGTTTTGAAAATTCTTTTGGTTTGAAAAACCATCCTTTAGGATATACAGACTCAATAATAGACCATGGGTTCTGCTGAGCAGTTCCAAAATCAGTAACTAATTCTGTAAACCAAAAATTTTTATTATACCAAAATGATTTTTGCTTTAAAGGAAAATTTGCTGAAACAATTTGAGTTGAAGGTTTTGAAATATCCAACTCAATTTTAGAAATATTCTGAGATAGGGTTTTTTGAGAAGAAGATTCTCCTATCTCAATTTGGTTTTTTAAATAAGGGATTAAGGAATCTTTACCTGGAACCCCTGGAGGAGGTTCGTGTCCCATTTTTAAGAGAGCTTTAATCACTTCAGGTGATTGGGCCAGCTGAGAGACCCAATGCTCTATTTTTGCTTTATCTTCTTCTTGGACAGCATCAGCCCAAGACTTTATGGGTTTAGGGTTCAATATACTATCTGAATGATCAGATAGAGCTTTAGGAGAGTCATCTTTAAGGGTTTCCTTTTCTTTATTGGCTGTTTTCTTTTTTCTCCCCATGATTCCTGAGAAGGAATTCACGAGTAAGGAAATCGGGTAAAATATTATTTTCTCCTTTAATAAACTCAATATCAAAATCAAAAATACTTAAAATAGCTTGCCATCTAGCAAAAATTTGTTTTGAGGCAAGGTTTTTAACATCTTTTTGCAAAACATCTTTTGCACTTTTACAATCAATTCTTAATAGAAATTTTTGATTTAATAAATCAGATTGAAATTTTGAAATACATAAAACGATACTCAAAATCTCTTTCTTTATAGTTGAATAGTTTAATTGGGTTGGGCTCCAATGTCCTGAATAGAATTGGACTATGGCTTCTCTACCCTCTTTAACCTGTTTTAAAATCCCACCAAAACCTATATCTGATGCATCAGTCTCTACTATTTTGGAGGCTAAGGGATCAGCTATATGTAGGCAAGGAATAGTTTTAACTAGGTCTTTAACTTGTCTAACTATGCCAGAATTGACCTTAGTCCATGGACCTGGGTTTTTCTTTAATCTATCATGCAGAGGTTTAATAGTTCTATTTAGGTTGGGAAAGAATTCTATAACATAATTCAGACAACCTAAAAATCTTTGCAACTGTGCTTTATTTATTATTTGATCAGGAAACTTATCCCCAAAGGCTAAGTTTCTTTCTATAGGTTCTATGATTCCCTGTTCTATATAATGTCCTAAGAACCTAATTTTAGTTTGAAACAGAGACATCTTTGTTTTACTTAATACTAAACCATTATGTTTTATTACCATAAAAAATGTTTTTAAATGTTTAAAATGTTCTTCTATGGTTGTTGAATATATTAAAACATCATCAATATAAACAATACAAAATTTAGTGTAAGGGTTAAAAATATCATTCATCACTCTCTGAAATTCAGAGGGTGCATTCTTTAAACCAAAAGGCATAACATTCCATTCATACTGTCCAAATGGAACAGTGAATGCAGTCTTATACCTATCTTTAGGGTTAATCTGAATTTGCCAAAAACCAGATTTCATATCAAATTTACTAAAAATATTTGCTTTATATAATCTTCCTAATAAATCTTTTTTATTTGGAATAGGGTACCTAATCCATTTTAAAGCTTTATTCAAAGGTTTATAATTTATTACTAATCTAGGTGCACCTCTTTCTATTTCAGAGGCCTTGTTTACATAGAATGCAGCACAAGACCAAGGGCTTCTAGATTTAGTTATTAATCCTTTATTTTCTAAATTATTTATTTCCTTTTTACAAAATTCAATTAAATCAGGCGCCATCTGAATGGGCCTAGCTTTAGTTGTAATAGACTTTTCATCAAAGCCTATTTTATAAGGTAAATCAACCATGTGTTGCTTTCTGTTCCAAAATGCATTTGGAATATCAGCACACAAATCTTTTTCTATTTGAGGTTTTAATTTATTAATTTTATCTTGCGTAAATTTATTATTTAACTGTTCATTTATTTTTTGTAAATGATAATTATTCTTTAAATTACAAAGTTGCTCAGACTTTGCTTTTATAAGAGCATTTATTTGTAATTCATTTATTGAATGAGCCTTTAAAAGATTTAAATTCCTCTTTTTAGGTTTTTCTAAAAATGAAAAAATTATCTTTTGTTTTCTTACTTTAAAACTTATACTATCATCATTTACTGAATAAGGTGTTATCAAATTCATAAATGGTGTTCCTAAGATTACCATATGATGAATGTTGGTTAAGATAAATATATTCTTTATTTCTAAATTTTTATCTATAATTGATGCTTCTGCTTTACCAAGTATATTTAGTTTAGATTTATTTGCTGCTGATAAACTTTCATTAGTTTGTTGCCAAAATCTTTTTGGTACTAAACTAGGTTTAATACAGTTTAAATCAGCTCCTGTATCAAATAATGCTATAGTTTCTATATTGTAATTATCTGAGAATTTTAGTTTTATTTTTATTAAATATTTCCTAGATGTTATTTCATGCAACATAAAAATTAAATTATCAGGGATTTTATCTTTATTAATTAAACTAATTTCATTGTCAGTTTCTTTACCATTTATCTGTTCAATATCTTCTTCAGCTTCTTCATCAGAAGAAGAGGTTGAGTTCATTAAAGATTTTATTATTTGTGAATCTTGTTCTTGCTTATTTTTTAATTCTTTTAACTCTAATTTAATTTCTTTAATTTCTTTTTGTAAATCATTTATGGTTGGTTTATTTTTTACTGTTTTATTCTTGTTTAATATTGCAGTTAAATCATATGTTTGTTTACCAGTACTAGGTAACATAGAGTTTTTAGGTTTATCATTTTCTAATATCTTATTTAACATTTTTTCTTGAATTTTAGGATCACTTATATATTTTATTGCTTCTAATATAGATTCTTGTTCTTTAGTTAATACATTTAATGATTTACTACTATATTCAGAACTTGATTCTGATCCTATATCGTCTATCTGATTTATTTCCTCAGAATCTGAATACTCTTCAGAATCTGAATAATCTAAGTATAATTCATAAATTTTGTTTAATACAGATTCTTCTAGATTTAATTCTTGTAATTTTTTTTATCAAATTTACAAAATCTTGATGTGTGGCCTTTTCTTCCACATTTATAACATGTTAAATCTTTATATGATGTAAATTTTTTATCCTTTTGTTTATATGGTTTTTTACTAGGTTTTCTATATTTGTAAGGTTTATAAGGTTTGTTTTTTATAATAATCATCTTTATCTAATTTTTTCTTATAACTCTTTTTGTGATATTTTTTATAAGGTTTTTTATATTTTCTTGTAGTAGAACACTGTCCATTACAATCTTTGTTTCTGTGTTATACTATAATCAAATTGTTTACAGAAAGAACCTAATTCTTGTTTAGTTTTTCTCATTTCATATTTTAATGATTTTTGAAGTTTTATATCTTGACAAAGTGTTAATCCTTCTTTTTGAACTATACTAAACAATTGTCCATAGGTCAATAGGTCATAAGGAATAGGGTTTCCAAATTCCTGTTTTATATGGTTCCTAACCTTTTCTCCTAAAAAGAAGGGTAATCCTGCTAAGAATTTTTATTTCCAGAAAGCCTGGTTAGAATCTTCTCTTAGCATTATCCTAGTAAGGAAAGTTGTTTTATAAAATTGAAAATCACTAAGTTTCTTGCATCTAAGATTACTTAGTAATTCTGCATTTTTTTCCTTTAAATGAGTAGGATCACCTATAAAGTGGAGTGATATAGTCAAGATTAGTGATGCCACAGCATCTTGAATAGTATCACCAAGCTCATCTAATATAGGTATTCCATCTTCATAAGTTTTTACGGCATTTAAAATTTCTAAATGTTGTTCATCAGTGAGATGATTATCCCACCAACCTTTAAGTTGTCCTGTGAAGCCAGCTATGAGGAGTTCAGCTATAGTTCTATCTGAAGTTCCTGTTTGAGTTCTATAAGCATTGGCAGCCATTGTCATCTGTTGAAGAAGACTCAGAATATTATATTCTGATAGGCTATCAATGTTCCATTCATATACTGAAGAGGCATTATACTTATATTGTGATAAGACATTTGGTCTATCCGTTATACCTAAGTCTGGGGCAGACATTCTAGGTACTATAGATTGATTATATGTTATACGATTTATCTGTGGCTCTAGGGCTTTACTAAAGGTTTCAATATCTTCAAATTCAGGTTGAGAATCCTCAACTGATTCTGATTCTTGTTCTTGGGTGACTATACTTATAGTTTTAGAAGCTTTAGATTGAGGTGTTTCTTGAACTACCTGTTTTGACCCAGAAGAAGAGTCAATTTTACTTAATTGTTCTTTAATTGCTTTAACAAAATCAGAATCTTTAGATTTTACTTCTTTTTGTCCTGTTTTAGAAACTTCAAAAGGTTTAAAAACATGAGATTTAAGTTTTTTATCTTTTATTTCTTTTTCAATTTTTACTATTTTACTTTCTTTAATAGTGTCTTCTATCCTATTTAACTGTTGCCCTATACTTAATAGGTGTGCATTACTGAAATTATTTTGTTCCAATATTTTCCTATTAGGATCATCTTCAGATATAATTTTGAATGGTGCTATATTTATTTCTTTATCTCCATGTAAAAATACACTTGATGTTTTAGGTGGATGTTCACTCTGTATGATTTTATCTTTTACTTTCCATTCTGTATTTTTATTCCTAATAGTTACTGGATTTATTAATTTTTCTGCTTTAAGTTTACCTCTATAAATTCTTTTAAACCAATCAAAGAATTTCATATTAACTTCATAATTTCTTATAAAGTCAATATATTCTTCTTTAACTTATTCAAAATCTTTTACCTTTTTTATTACATTTTCTAATTTATCTTTATTTTTAATTGTTGTTAATTCTTTATTTAATTTATCATAATTAAAAACAAATTCTTTATTTATTACATTTAATTCTCTATCTATGCTCTCTACATTTCCTGTCATGAAGGAAGTTGTAGGTGACATGGGTGGAGAAGGTGAGTGTTCTATATTCTGAGGTTGATTATAATTGGGGTTTGGTTCCAAAGGGTTCATTGTTCCTGTTGGATTATAATATAAGTGTGGAACTGTTGTACTATAATCTACACCTTTTAGTTTATTACTAGACTCAGGTATATCTGATGTAGAATACCTAGGCTTTACTACTGTTTGCAATACAGGTTTAGGTTCATTTTCTTTATATGAAGCATATATTACAGAAGGTAACTGTGAGGCTCTACCTATGTCTACTGTTGATACAGAGGAGGAAGAGTCTGAATACCTACTGCTTACACTATGTCTACTGAATTTTAATTTTACTTTACCGTCTTCATACTGTTCAATTTTACTAAGTTCTATATTGGGTTTAACTATAGTCTTTGGTTCAGGAAGAGGACCAGCATCCTCTAACACCCATTCATCAGGGAGACTAATATCTTTCCACTGAATAGTCTTAGGAATTACTGTATTAGTTTTACTTAAATCTGTTTGTAGAAATTTAGTTTCTCCTAATTTAGGTTGCATTATATATTTTGTAGCAAAAGCAGATACCATAGCTTTGTAATTTATTTTATACATTAATGCTACAGGAATAGATCCTTCAAGCATTTTATAATTATGTGTCTTGATTTCTAAAACTACACTTTTTAATATATTTGGATCATTTAATGAAATTGTTATATTTGGGAAGCAGTCAAATGAAATTGGACCACTACTCAGACTGGTTTCTATAGTTCCTAATAATGAGTCATTAAAATTTACAAACCTAGCATCTCTGACCACAGCCAGTATACTAGTATTTAATCCTTCTCTAGTTAAAGGTTTTATACCTATTTGTACTAATCCTATATGTATATACTTGTATTTTTTACTTTTATGATGCTTTATTGATTCTGCAGAAAGTAAAGTTATTTTCTCAAAAGGTTTACTTAACTGTACATCTCTTTCTTCAGCTTTAATTATATAGTCATTTTTAAATATATTTAATTTCAGTATTTTATAAATCTGTTCTTTATCTATCTTTAGTATTACCCAATTATCAATTGTTTTATTAAAATCTTCTAAAATTACTTCATTTCTGTTAACTATCCTTTTAACTTCTGATGACTCAGAACTATCTGATTTAGTTGTACTAGCAGATTTACATAGAAATGGTTCCATTTTTAAATTTTTGAAAAATAGATTTTTAAAGTTTATTAATGTTGGTTTTGGTAGCGACCACTGACTTACTGCCCTAAACGCCTATCCATCGGCTGACACGGGTCTTACTGCATATCCAATACCTAGACAACACTAAGTCCACTTCTAGATCTAAAAGTCAAAAATTTAACTATGTAAACAGTTCTATATCTATCTACTACCACCCCTAAAAGAAGATGGCTCTGATACCATATATATATATATATGCATATATACTCAAAATATCCAAATGCATAATTTACATTAACAAACTTTAAACTTTGTGACATTTATACAAGTTATTATGTCATATGCATATATTTAAGTGCAAAACAGAAATATGTATATGATATGTTGGCCGTCTGGTGTAACACCCCTACACCCAATATACGTACACCACATATACTCACTAAATGTAATATACGTATAGAAGATATAAGAAAGTCACAGTCCATTTTCATCAAATAAATATTTTGATTTAAACATCAAAATATTATCAATCAATCTGCGTAAAATTAAAAACATTTAACTTATATTACAGAAAGTAATAAATGAAACATCCCTTGTTAAAATACATTTTCATATATCTTCATTACCTTAAAAGTTTATCCAAAATATTTGTTTAATAAGCAACGGAAAATGTAGTGGAATATACATATGTATACATCAAAATCAATATTTACAAAAATATAGAGTTTATACATGCTGGCAATTCGCCTCTAATCTTGAAGTACAAAAATCAACACTTCACAAGGGATCACAAGCCTAGACTTTACTCGGTCTAGCTGAACTCTCCGGCTCAACCAGATCTACCGTGTCACCTGCGCGATAAATCACAATCGCGCTAAGCCAAAGCCTTAGTGGTACAAACCTTGATAACAAATGTAATGCCAATGTCAAATTTTCAAGAATTAGAAGTAATATAAAAAGATACCATATTTCATAACATTAAATGTAACACCCTTATACCCTATATGCGTACAATACATATTTTCAGCATATGTAAAATACGCATATATGGTATAAAAATATCACAGACTGATTTAATAAAAATTTCACATTTCTATTTTAAGATTTCAAATACTAATATATAAAATAAATAGTATATAAATATTTTTTACTTGTTATTGGAATCCAAAATAAATATTTTATATGAAAATCTCTGGAAAAAAAATTCACTAGAGTTTTGTTTGTAATTTGAACGTTCTCAAAATTCAGCAAAATACAACCTGCATAAAGCAAACACTCCCAATAAAAATCAATTCACCATTTCACTAATACTTCTCAATTTCTCCATATTTTTTCAAAATACTTATATATAGATATATAAATTAACAACACATATAAAATCCCATCTAATCAAATTACTCAAAACATTCTTTACAATTTACATTATATACTTCCAAAAACATATCATAACATATATAACATCAAAATACATTGTAATACCAAATATTATGTTGACAACT
Source organism: Garcia nutans (assembly GCA_947685225.1). Classification (NCBI taxonomy): domain Eukaryota; kingdom Viridiplantae; phylum Streptophyta; class Magnoliopsida; order Malpighiales; family Euphorbiaceae; genus Garcia; species Garcia nutans. The sequence goes on along the minus strand of CANTUV010000039.1, from coordinate 29,382,598 downwards.
AGCTCTGATCTTGATGTACCCCAAAATAACTCTTCAAGCTCAATAAATACAAACCTAGATCCGACCAGGTCTAGTAGAACTCTCCAGCTCTACCAAATAATCCATGGCACTTGTGCGACGAATTATAATCACGCTAAGCCGAAGCCTAGTGGTACAAACTTTGATAATAAAAATAAAACTCAATGCAATGCTAATGCACAATGCATATAGATGTCACATCATTCTACTTTCTTATATTTTTCAAATATTTCATAATCACAACTCATAGCATTATATTGCTCAATTGTATCACAATTCATAATTCACATTAAAGCAAAGACAAGCATAGGCCCAAAAAGGATTAATATGCTATTCAAATTTCAAAGTTACTGCTTTGGTCCATAATGACACCATGTGTCTAGCCCCATAGGCAATATATCCATGGATAATGTAACAGCCCCAGTCTCTTAGACCTCAACCTGGCTAGACCCTTAGGCCCCAGTATCTTGTCCTCAACTCGGCTAGACTGCTACAGTTTTTTAGGCTTACAACCTAGTCTTTCACCCCAAAAACATCATATTTATCAGCTGGCTTGGCTTACGACCCGGTCTTTTCACCATTCCGGCGTTTAGCCCATAGGCAATCATATACAAGCCGACAAACCCAGAACTCTAAAAATTGAATAACATACTAGACACACAATTTATTCATATTTCTCATTATCAAATTCTTTCATAATTCCTTTATCAAAACTTTTCTCATTTTCTCATGATCAAACTAGGCACATTGCTTTATTATATCATCTTTTTCTCACTTTTTTTTTCATTTATTCATTTTTCTCATTATTAATCTCTTTCTCATTGTCACATATTCAATCTAGGCACATTGCCTTATTTTCACTTTTTTTTTTCTCATTTTTCACATCTTTCTCATTTTTCTCACTCTTATCAATATCAATTCATTTCATTATTCCATATATCTCATTTTTGCATTCACAACACATTACCCAATTACTTTGGGTATTTTCACATAATATACATATTTCACATTCTACACAATTTACCCATTATCAATGGCTTTTCACAATGCATTTAACACATATATGATATTACAAATGTCATAGCACATTATTTATACTCATTCAATGAACCAAGTAACTTAACACATTTTCCAACCAAAATGTGTTAAGCCCAAATGTCATGCAAATATAAACAATATATTCAAAGTTTGTACATACCTCCACTAGCAACCCAAAGCAAGCTTAACACAACCTCCAATCCTATCCTTCCAACTTGCCCTTCACCACTTGGATGAAGCAAATCAACATCCCTCAATGCCTATACCAAATGTGATTATACATAATCATTTAATATCACATTCTAAGGTATTCTCAACATCAAACCATAATTAAACATCACTCTAAACCAAATCCCAAAATTAAGTTTCACCTCACTTTAACTTTGAAAAACCATATCAAGCCATTTAAATTAGTGTTTTAAGTTTATTAATATCATTAGAAACATGTTTTAGCATGTTTAAACCAATTACATTAATTAACCACATGCTTATGCTCAAAACCCTAAAATGGCATAACCTTCACCATTGAAGGATCTCCATTCCAGCTCAATCCAATTATCATTTCAATCTTATTTCCACCACTTATATCATTAAATAATATGATTTAAACATTAAAATCAAATAATTAATCATTCTTTGAAAATTCACTTTTCCAAACCCCTAAATCAATACTACCATCTTCAAACTCTATCCAAACTTAACTAAATCAATCATTTGATTTTAAAATCCTTATTTATGCATCAAAACAACACATTTGGAACCAATTTGCACAATTAAAACTCATGATTTCAAAAACTCAAATGTTCCATAACCCTAAATTCTCTCTCTTCACCAAACTCAACTTAAATTTAACAATTTCTTAAATCTAACCTTAAAATCATTGTTAATTACTTAAAATAACTTCATCCATATCCAAATAGATAATTAAATCTTAGAACTTAAAAAACCCAAAACACACATTTTCAAACTTTCATGGAAATCCAAAGAAAAAAGTGAGTAAACTTACTAATTAAAGAGGAAAACCTTAAAAATCCACTTGAAACTTTGTAAATATTTCAATTAAATGAGTTTGGAAGAAGCAAATCCCTCTCTTGAAGCCATGAAAATCGTTCTTGAAGGAAAGAAGAAGAACAAGATGAAAAAATAATAAGTAGTATGTACTTATATATAACTAAACATATAACAGTTAATAATTTGAAAAAGGAGAGAGAGTTTGATGTAGATTTGGCGAATAGAAATCTGGTGTTCTGGGAAGAAAAACCATCAACCTCTAACCAAATTCTTCACCAAGCAACTAATTTTGATGTTGAGTTCCGTGTGGCAAGTGATACTACCGATCAACCAGCTCATCCACCGGCAGTGGCTCCATCGAAATGGACTAAACCAAATGCAGGTTTGTTGAAACTTAATGTAGATGCATCTGCTCCTGCCAACTTGGACGCACGTGGAATTGGTTTGGTGTTGAGGGACCATTTAGGCTAATTTGTTGCAACATCTTGAATTATCAAAGGGACATTTGATGCAAGCACTTTAGAAGCAATTGGGATAAAGGAAGCACTAAGCTGGATTCATGAAAAAAGATGGAATCCAGTGATAATTGAGTCTAACTGCTTACCAGTAATAAGCCACTTGTTAGGGGGAGTTTCTCTTCCTTCACATCTAGGTTTGATTCTAGATTATTGCTACTCTCTCATTTCCTTAGATATTAAAGTTAATTTTGAATTTGTCAATTGTCCTACGACTGTTGTGGCTCATATTCTTGCTAGAGCTGTATTTTCTGAATCAGAATGTGGAGAATGGTTATCTAGCCCTCCGTAATGGATTGTCAATTTGTTAACCTCTTATCAATAAATGTTTTAATTTGTTCTAAAAAAAGAAATTAATAATTAATAGGTGAAAATTTTAAGAGTCAAAGACATCTAAATAGATATTTTTCAACTGAAAAAAAAAATTACATATACCAATAATAGTTGGTTTAAATTGAAAAAAAAATGTTTGGATTTTTATTTTTATTTTTTTTGTGGCAACAATGATTTATTCTATTGTTAATAAAGAAGTACAGGTAGTCTCTTCTTTGATGAGAAATGAAAGATAGATATATAATAGATATGTGACTGAAATTAATTCAATATAATGTATCTATATGAAATATATAATAGAATAATTTTTTAATTTTTTAATTATTTATTCATATAAATTTTTATTTATTTTTTTCCAATTTCTTAATTTAATTTATTAATTATTGTGTCAAAAAAAATATGAGCATTAAAAAATTAATCATAGTTATAACCAGATAAAAAAAATTATATATTCATGCACCGCGCAAACTAACGATTAGTTAATATATGAATTCTTAATTTAATATGGCTTGTGACATTATTTATGGATATTAATTTGTTTTGAGCACGTCGATGTTAACATTTAATATATGACTTTTACCTCAAGAAAATAAGAAATACTCAATTCAATACGATAAAATCTTAATTTCATGTTTATTAAAATTAACTATATAAATTTTTTTTTCGCTAAGTACGATTTAGAATTATACCTTTAAATAAATATAAAATAATAAAATTATTCTGAATTATTTTTATCTAATTTAGTTTAGATCTATTCTTATTTTGCCAAACTAAATTTACTTTAAATTGTTCAATTTTTTTAATCGGCGCATCACTATATCTTCATTTCATATGGTCAAGCCACCTTATTTTTTTAAAAAATATTTTTTTTTCTTTGGGCTCTAAAATTTAATTCAATAATATGATTAATTCCTAAATTTATTCAAAAATATAAAATTTAAAAAAAAAAAGATGAAAGGTGTAGGAAAATATTAATTTATTTTAGTAATATTATTTGATTAAAAAAATTAACAAAACTTAATTAAACCAGCTAAAATTTGCCAGAACAACGACTAATTCTATCAAAATAGATAAAAAAAAATGCATCGAGTTTAGTGGTTATAGAATTCACAGTACGATATATATGCTATTTCAGTTAGCAACTTGAGATAATGTCTTATCAGATTCCAAAACCAATTTTAAAGAGAAAATTAAATTGGGCACGGAGTTTTATGTTTGCTTTTGTAAAAATACGGAGCGAAACTTATATTTTTCAAAAGAAGAGAATGAACCCTTTTTTTATTTTTAGTTTTTTAACGCTGATTTTTTATTTTTTTTTATTTTTTTCAATTTTTTATTTTTGAGTTTTATTTCTGTTGTTTTATTTAGAAAATTTTTAATGCCATAATTTAAATATACACATAAAAAAATAAATATATCTATAATATATATATAACATATATAAAATATACATCAATCCTAACAAATAATATTTACTAAAGTATAAATTTTAGAGATATTCAAATAGATTCGATTATTCAGATCGAAATATTTAAAATAAAAAAGATCCGTTAACTTTTTTATTTTTTTCTAATCGAACCATACCACTTTTTTATAATATGAGACGATTCTAAATATTAAGTTATACCTGAATCGAGATGAACCGAAGAATAGAAATAAAAACCCATTTTTTACATCTTTTTAATTTAGTTTTATTAATATAAATAATATAATACATTAAATAACCCTTGTAGATTAATATTTTAAAAATAATTTAATTAATATTAATCATATACAATTTATAAAATGTAATTAAAATTGTTACACATTCAATAATTAATATAAAAATAGTATTCATTTAAAGTTAAAAATATTTTTATTATGGCCTAATTATTAAAAGTAAAAAAATATGCAGATAAAGTTATTAAAATAATATGGGTAAATATATATATAAGATAAAATTTTAATTTTAATTTTTAATTTATATTAAAAGTTATATCATCGTACTTATTGTTTGACTACATATACTGCTACATAATTTTTTTTTATGCAAACTAATGAATTTTATTACTAATTTAAAAAATATTTAAAAATCTAAATCTTTTATTAATTTAATTTTTATCTTTTATAATATAATTTTATTATATAAAAATTTTAGTTGATAAAAATTGTTCAAAAATATTTTGGTTAATAAAATTTAGTACCGAAAGTACCAAATTTTCGAACTGAATTGTCCTAAAAATTATAGAACAATACAATATAGAGATTTTTATATATAGAACGGTTTTGAATTTTGCATTTTTTAAATCTCCGTCTTTTAGAACGATTCTGAAAATTTTTAGATATCCGAATTAGATCCAACCGTGCTCGTCCCTATACTATATCTATCAAAGATTTATCAAATATCTACTAAACATCTATAAAATATTTTTAATATTTATTTAATTTTTTTCTTACATCCGTACAATATTCACACAATATTTACATATCTGCATAATTTTTATATAAAATATATATACACATAATAAATACATAATATATACATACTTATATAATATATACATATTTATCAAATATCTACTAAACATATGTAGAATATTTACCAAATATTTACATAATAAAATTAATAATTTTTTAATTTTTTATTATTATATTATTATATTTTTTTATATTTATTTATTATTTATAATCAAAATTAAAAATTTTCTTTTATAAAAATTAATAAATTTTATATGCTAAAAAGATAATTTAAAATATTAATTTTTATTATTTTATTAAAATATTTATATTTGATAGTGATGTTTAAAAAAAAGATAAAAATTAAAATAAAATATTTATTGTAGTAAGAAAAGAGATTTTGAAAAAAAAAACCTTTGTTTTAATAAATAGTAAGATATTTTTAAATTTTTATTTCAATTTTTTCTAGGAGTGTAAATATTTTTGTTTGTTATAGTATTTTTGAAATAATATTTTTTAATTAATTTTGTAAATGTCCCAATTTTAAAACTACTACATTTATATGAAAAGGCAAATCACTTACTCTCAACCATCCTACCTATAAAAATCACTTCTTAAAGAACACAAATCAATTGATTCGAAAAGTTTTGTATAACATTACTTCATCCATAACACTACAGAAGTTTGTTATAACATTAACTCAAATCATTGATTCAGTTAGTTGAATTCTCCAGAAAAGGCCTGAATATGTTTGCTGATAATTTAAACATCTACATCTGTAAGCTGGAGGAACATAGGCCTTTGAAGAAGTTGAGTAACATTATAACAAACTTGAGACAACAAGAGTGAATTGCAGAAGCCAAACCCATTAAGCTAATTATCGATCTTACTTGGTTAAATTGCAGAAATCTCTTTTTAGAGTTTGCAGAAATGGGAAAATGGAGTGTGCGTGTGATCCATAGTATCGCAGAAATATTGCACTTAGCTTATTTATGCTGTCAACCACTGACGGGTCATCCAACGATAACTGAATAGTGGAAAGCTTAACCAGTTCATATCCAATGACAATATGATCTGGGCCATTAAGCATTTCAAGTATCTGCAGCCAAGTAGTAACACCATGAAGCTTTCACATACTCTCGTATTCATTAGCAATTCTATAACGTATATAATTTCAGACAAATTATTGACATGATAGGTCTAAATTGTTTTTCTTTTTTAAATTATGCAGGCAAGCCCAAAATTGTACACTTTTTACATGAAAAATCCAATGACGTAAATTTCTCCATATGATGTTTTAAAAGAAAGAAAAAAATCCAAACCTGCCCTATTAGCAAATTCAGGCTTAACTTTGCCAACATTGGATTCGTGATAAAAATGCAATAATTTATAAGTTCTGCATGAATTGCCAAAATTTTAAATTGTGATAGAATTGAAAAAAAAAAGTGCTAAAGCTGAAAATCATTTTTGTAATCAGAATGCAAAAATATTGGGAAAGTTAGGGAGCCAACTTCATATGTTCTCCAGCCTTGGGGACTGATTTGAGTAGTTACCTTTTTTAAAAAAAAAATTAAGGATAAGATCAGTCCATAACAACATGAAAACATTTTTACGATTTTGAACATTACTATAATCCTTAAACTTGCATACATGGTACAATATACATATAATGTAATTTTTTTTTTTCTTTCAAGATTTTAGAGCTTGCCTTGGGAACACATTTAACTGAATGAAAAGAGCGAAATTTTGTATTCACCATGTTGTTAATTGTTAAAAGCATCGTACTGTCAATTATTTACCTTAATTGATGCTTTACAATGGTCCTGTGCAGATTGAAAGTCACCTACTTGGCAAAATGCTTGAGCAAGATTGTCATTAGCCTGCAAAATGATATATATCTTAGGTGATAATGGATTATACCAGTTCGACTCAGCTGCTTTGCTGCTAATTAAATGATGTGCAGGTAGAGTGTAGCCATCTAGTGTGTGCTCACATTTGCAGCAGTATCCCAAATACGCCCTTTTTAAACTCCATCAAAACCATAAATCAAATATAACCTCGTAAAATTATCTTAATATAGTATCAACTCCAATCTAGTAAATAGCCTACATGGATCCTTCATTCCTATATTCCTATCCCCTAAAAAATATATTAAATATAAAGCAAGAAAATTCTACACTAAAATGATACAATCAAGGATCACATTGTCCCTTGGAAAATGAAAAGTTGAGAACTGGAACTCACCTCTGCAATGTGCTTATTATATGCATGCAATATTGACCTCAGATTACCAAGAGCTCTTAAAGCATCTGTAAGAACCATAGTTGAGACTTCTTTTGAAATTATTGCATCCAGCAACCTGTTGGGAATTGAAATTTCCTAGTGTTAAGGACTCACAAGCAATAGCCTGATGGGAGAGAAGCTGAAACTACAAGATCAGTCAAAAGTTGTTTCCTTGGTGCAAGTCAATCAACGATATGATATACATGTGGAAAAGGAAAAAAAAAAAAGGAAAGTAGTGGCTTAGTTTCTTTTATTGTAAATACTATGTGTAGTGGTGGGTGGTCCCTTTTTTATCATAGTGGATAGTTATTTTGATGGTTCCTTTTTCTTTTCTTTTCTTTTTTTTTTGTATGTAGTGGGTGGCTATTCTTTTGCTTGTAGGATCCATATATTAAAAGGAAAGTCATGGAATGAAACAACATCGATTAGTTTTCTTAGGGTGTTTGGCCTAACTTATAAAAATTAGCTTATAAGTTAATATAGGCTTATAAGCATTTAAAATTTTAAGAAGTTACGTGTTTGTTTTGAGAGTTTATAAGTGACTAATCAGCACCTAATATATTTGATAAAAAATAGTTTATAAATACATTTACTGTTAAAATAACTAAAATGATATAAAGTTATATTATCGAAAGCATTTATTGAAATAAATAGGAATAATATAGTAAATTGTTTAGTTAAAACCACTTATGAGTTCAATGCTTCTAAGCAACAAAATAATAAGTTGATCCTCTCAGCTAATTATTTTTAGTTTATAAGCTGAGTTTATAACTCATATAATTGTTTTAACAAACATGTCAACTTAAATTTAGAGCTTATAAGTTAATTTGGCCAGAACCGGGACTCAAATATTGAAGGGTTCTCTCCAATGAGCCCTTGCTACTAGTAATTTGTGGTGTTGTGCTGACTCAAAGTTGAATCAAAATAAGTGACTAGGGAAGACAGACAGCAAAGCCTACATTGCTTGATTTTCCAGATGGCAAATCTACTCCAGATATACCCACAACTTGATCCAGAAGTTGGGACAGCAACAACCTGGTACCTTGTGGATGGCACAAGACAACATTCGTGGCACCTTGCACCAATGGGGCTGCCAATTGTAGACATGCCAAAGACAAACAAGGTTGCAGTTTCATATAAGATGCAATGTTGGTTGGCTTGATGGATAAGATTGCTGAGGTTGGTTGGGCTACGGGTGAAAGGTGCAAAGCTGTTTCACCAACAGGTGAAAACTGGCTACGTTGGTTGGCGAATGTGGGAGATTGGCTGGTTCAAGTTGGTCAATAGGCAAGATGGGCCTGTGCTAGTTGGCCGTCGGAATTGGAGATAGAGATAATTGGCTAGAGGATGGAGCAGCAGCTGTACTGGGCTTGTGGGGCTATGCAGGACATTGTTGGTTGGCCTATTAGACTTGGAGAAGTAATAAAGGTTGGGAGAGTTTGCTTTTGTAATATGGTTATTGTGTTCCTTTGTCCACAGACTTGTTAAATTAAGCTTTTGTTACGTTCGGTACTTGGTCAAGACTAAGTATTGTTGCTTAGTTCCATCACATGGTCAAACCTCCTTTTACAGAAATAGACCATGTGATAACAGGCATCAGAGCTTGCTGCAGTACTTGGTTGCATGTTGGAGATTGCTAGTACCTTTGCAATAGGAACAGTGAAGGAAATGGTTGCTAAACTTAAAGTGCTTATGATATCATTAATATAATTATAGAAAGTCCACTAGGGAATTATGGGGTTGTCTATGACACATTTTCCGAGCTGGAGGTGGAATTAGGAAAATTCAAGGACAGGGGAAAGAAGATTCAAGATGATAAGAACTTTGCTAAGATAAGCGTGGCCACAACAATTTGGGAGCTAAGCAAGGCAAGTGCAATGATCCTCATCAGGCTAGAGACGGCCCAAGCAGGAGTTACTGGCTGCTGTCTTGGGAAGAAAATGATGTGGATATGAACAAAAAATTTGAGCAAGTGTCAAATGCTTGCATCAACCCTAGACAATTGTTTCTCTCTAGTGAGAGATTTAAATCATATTGCAATTTGAATGCAATAACTAGTAATTTGGAAGAAGCCAAGGCGTATGAATTTGATATTGTGAGATTGTGATATATGGACATGAATGCACTCCATGTTGAGAAATTTGACATGGTGATTGGGGTGAACTTATGCAGGGAGGCAAACCTAATTCCTATGTCCTAGAGGTGATACAGTTGGAAGGTCCAAAGCCAAGTGGCATTCACTGCTGCAATGAACCTGGTGTGGGTAAAGGCTGGGTTGTTTTATATCACTTCTATGAACCTGAATGCGAGCTCGCATTTGAAGTGCATGTGGTTTTCTGTTTGGCAATGTGAAAGGACTTGGTACTGGAAATCAGATCGCCATTAGTTTCTGAAGAATTCAATGTAAGAAGAGAAAAAACACTCTCAATTCTTCATTTATTCAGCATATCACATTTATACAGATTATAGCCTACCAATTAATAAATGAAACTACTAACTGCTACCAAATTCTTCATCTCAATTCTTCATTTATTCAGCATATCATATACAAGCCTATTTATATAGATTATAGCCTACCAATTAATAAATGAAACTACTAACTACTACCAAATTCTTCATTGAATTATCTACTAACTACTACCTACCAACACTCCCTCTCAAGTTGGTGCAAAAATATCACATGCCCAACTTGCAAATTAACATGTGAAGTTTCTCTTGCTGAGCCCTTTGGTAAACACATCATCCAATTATTTCTCTGATGACACAAAAAATAGGCTCAGAGAACCATTAACTAATTTTTTTTTAATGAAGTGTCGATCTATTTCAATGTGTTTTGTGTGGTCATGTGGAGCAGGGTTATGAGCTATGTTGATGACAGCCTTATTGTCACAAAACAAGAACAATTTGTCTTCACTAAACATTTTTAATTCCTTTAATAACTTTTGCAGCCATAGTTTCACAAACACCTAATGCCATAGCTTTGTACTTTGCTTTTGCACTTGATCGAGAAACCACGTTCTGCTTTTTACTCCTCCAAATAACTAAGTTTTCACCCACAAGTGTGCAGTAGCTAGACGTTGATCTCTTATCATCAAGAGATCCACTCCAATCTGCATCTGTGAAGCTTCAATTTGAAGGTGACCATGTTTAGAGAAAATGAGACCTTTTCCAGAAGCAAACTTAAGATATCATAAAATTCGGAAAACTGCTTGTAAATGGGGCTCATGAGAATCATACATAAATTGACTGACCACATTAATTGCATATGTTGTGTCTGGTCTAGTATGTGAGAGAAATCAATCTCCCTACCAATCTCTAATATTTTCCCATATCAACTGTAGTTCATGTTCCTGCTTGCAGCTTATGATTACTTTCTATAGAAGAATTTGCTAGCATACAACCTAACATACAAGTTTCTTTAAGAAGATCCATGATAAATTTCCTTTGTGAGATAAAAACTCCCCTTTTTGATCTAGCTACCTCAATTCCCAGGAAATATTGCAAATTTCCCAGATTTTTTATCTCAAATTCTTGGGCTAAGTGCTACCTTAGTCGAGCTAATTCTTCTTTATCATCTCTAGTTACTATAATATCATCAACCTAGACAATGAGTAAAGTGATCTTACCCTTAGAGTGTTTAATGAACAGGGTATGATCAACATTACTCTGTTGATATCCGAAGGAGACTATAGCCTTACTAAATCTGTCAAACCAAGTTTTAGGAGACTGTTTTAACCCATACAGAGCCTTCTTCAATCTGCATACATTCCTTGTGTCTCTTTGCTCATTTATACTTCTTTCTCTAAGTCTCCGTGAATGAAAGCATTTTTTACATCAAATTGTTGCAGGTCCCAATCTAGATTAGCTGCACAAGTCAACAGTACTCTGATGGTATCCATTTTAGCAACTGAAGTAAATGTCTCCAGATAGTCCACTCAATAGGTCTGAGTGAATCCTTTACCCACAAATCTAGCCTTGTATCTTTCAATTGAACCATCAACTTTATGTTTGATAGTAAATACCCACTCGCAACCAACCAATTTCTTTCTAGAGAGAGAACAGACAAGTTCCCAAGTTCCATTTTTTGCAAGAGCTTTCATTTCTTCAACCATTGCTTCCTTCCATTTGGGATAATAGAAAGCATCTCTCCAATTCTGTGGAATAGATACAAAAGAAACATACAAGACAAATGCTCTATAGGAAGTAGACAATGAGTTGTATGAAACAAAATTAGATATAGGATGTTTAGTGCACGATCTAACTCCTTTCCTATGAGCAATGGGCTTATCTAAATCATTTATTGAATTAAAAGGTTGAGAAGACTCACCAAAAGCATCTAAACAGTTTTTAGGCTGTGAGGTGATTCTTGAAGTAGTATAGACTGCATGATGACATCCTCTACTTTATTTCTCCTTGAATATCTCCTCAAATCTAGTCTATCCAAACGCCCAACATTCTCCTTCAGAATCAAATTCTCCCTCTGAACAAGACTCTCCTCCTAAATGAGATTATCTTCCAGAATAGGATTATCAATAGTTGCTAGAGTAGGATTCTCTTCTTTCTCATTCTCCCCCTGAAGAGGAGATTTAGGTAAACGGAAGTAAGGCTCGAATTCTCTGAAAGTAACATCCATACTAATAAAGTATTTCCTAGATGGAAGGTGATAACACTTATATCCCTTTTGAGTAGGAGAATAGCTAACAAATACACATTTAAAAGCCCTAAGTTCTAATTTTTCAACATTCCTAGCATGAACAAAACAAATACGCCCAAATACCTTTGGAGAAAAAATGTAAGAATTTTGCCCTGGCAGAACTTCTAAAGGACTCTTGAAGTTGAGAGTTCTAAGAGGTATCCTATTGATAAAGTAAGTTGCTGTTAGAGCTGCATCTTCCAAATATGATTTGGGTAGATTCATGGTGAACATGAGAGCTCAGGTTACTTTTAAAATGTGTCAATTTTGTCTTTTTGCAACTCCATTTTGAGCACTAGTATAAGCACAACTAGTTTAATGTATTATCCCATTAGACTCTAGGCAAGCATGGCACCCTTCATCCATATATTCCATTCCATTATTTGTTCTAAGGATTTTAGCCACAACATCAAACTGAGTGTTTATCATTTTATGAAAAGATTGAAAGCAAAAAAATACATCACTTTTAGCCTTTAATAAATAGAGCGAAATTATTCTGGTATAATCATCAATAAAAGTAACAAATCACCTATGACCAGTCAATAAAGTATTTTGAATGGGTCCCTAAACATCGGAATAAATAGTCATAAAAGGAATTGAACTCTTATTATTACTCAAAGGATAAGAATTCTTTTTATGCTTAGCAAATTCACAAGCATCACAAAACAAGGAGTCAAATGAAATCCCTTTAAAAATACTTGAAAATTTCTAATCTAAGAAAAAAAAGGATGGATGTCCTAATTGCCTATGCAATTGTATAATCTCTTGTTTAGTATCCTTATTTCTGCAAAAATAAAAAGTGATTTGTACTATCGAGATTGTGACTTCCATCCAAAATGTATAAACCATTCTACAGTCTACCATTGCCAATCATCCTCCCCATTTGCAGATCTTGAAAAACATAATAGTTTGGAAAAAACTCAATTTTACAACTAAGAGTTTTAGTAATTGAACTGACAGATAAAAGGTTAACGAGAAAACGAGGCACATGAAGGACAGGGGATTATCTACTATTTGAAGTACAATCAATAGAACTTGTTCCAGATACAATAGTAAAAGAACCATCGGCTATTTAGACATTGTTTCCTTTTGGACATGAGAAACAGGTTTGAAATCTTCCTGAAGAGCCTGTCATATGTTTATTTGCTTCTGAATCTATAATCCATGAATAAGTACTATGGGCAACAAGAAAGGCATTACCTATGGTTACAAAGTTGAAGGAACCGACAATTGATTTGGTGTTAAGCTAAGATAAGAGTCGCCTTAGATTTTGAAACCCTTCATCAAATATATTGTCGCTTGAGGTTGTTCCACCACTCGATCCTGTGGCCTCAGTCAAGTTTGCTTGAACCTTACCCTTTTTTTCTCCACGTCCTTTATTTGATTTACCGTGCAATTTTCAGCAAGTTTCTCTTGTACACAATAATCACACTGTCAGGAGTCCTCAGTGTGATTTTTAAGGTGTTCATGAACTAATATGGCAGCTAACCCATTTTTTTCAACTGTTGTTGTATATAACATAGCACTTCTACTTTCTTCTTGTTGCACATAAGAATATGTTTGGAGTAAAAATGGTAAAGGTTCTTTACCAAGCACTTGAACTCTGATTTGATCATATTCCAAGTTTAAAGCAGCAAGAAAATCATTACGTTCCTCCTCCAGCAACTTTTCAAACTTAATTGCATCATCAGCGCAGTCAGCTTAAAAATTCTTATAATAATCAAGTTCTTGCCACAAACCACTTAATTATGAAAAATATTCTAAAATAGTCTTCTCCCCTTGTTTCATAACATGATTTTTATTTCGAAATTTTTTTTTTGTGCAACATTGCCCATTTGAGAACACGCTTGAGAGGCGGCTTTTCAAATTTTTTCAACCGTATCAACTAACAAATATGTTCTTGCAATAGCAGGTTCCATAGAGTTGATAAATCATAACATAAAAGAATTTTCTAAGTTCCACTGATTATAAGAGGAATCAGTTAGTTTGGGTTTCTTTTTCTCCCTTGTAATATATCCTTGTAATCCCCTTGCTTTGATAAACAAGAGACATGATCTTGACCATGCTAGGTAATTAATTTCATTAAGTTTCACGGGGCTAATCTGAAGAGATGGACTATCGAATATAGAGAGAATCGATTTTTAGAGTCTATCATATCCCTTCAAAAAGAATCAACAAGAAAGATGTCTGGAATGGATACACAATAAATAAACTCCCCAAAGATAAAATGGAAAGTTGGATGCAAGAAATAAATTCCATAGAGACAAAAAAGTAGGAAGCCTTGTGCCAAAAAAGGGATATCATATATAAGCTTAAAAAACTGGCAATAGAACAAAGTAGAAAAATAATTGCCGAAAAATTAGTTCATACTCGGGTCGAAAAATACATGGGTGGTGTTGGAAATGGCAGTAGAGAAGGTTGGGAGAAACAACGGCCAGAAAAATGACTGGAAAACACTAGAAAAGGGGAACTTTTGCCTATGTGTGAACAGTAACGGCGACTTCGAACTGCGTGCGGGATTTTCGGCAATGAGCTCCTAGCAGCTGACTGATCTTAGTCGGCTCTTCCTTCCTATGAGGGCGGTGACAACAAGCGATCATCGGATGTGCGCCAAAAAACCAAAACATTCTCTGCTCAAAAAAGCATACCCCCTGCAAGTACACCCCTACCTCTGTAAAACACTTGGCCGCCAAAAATATATTTGAAAGAACCTAGCAAGACTCTGAAACCATGTAGAATTCAACGTAAGAAGAGGAAAAACACTCTTAATTCTTCATTTATTCAGCATATCATATACAAACCTATTTATAAAGATTATAGCCTATCAATTAATAAATGAAACTACTTACTACCAAATTCTTCATTGAATTATCTACTAACTACTAATCACTAACTACTATCTGCCAACGGTTTCTTTATTTTATTTTGTAATAAATATTATGCGTTGTTGTAGGTGGTCAATTCCTTAGTTTCTTTGCATGTAATAGGTAGTTATTTTGTTTTATAGAGGATAGTTATTTCTTTTCTACTGTAGGATCCATGTACTCAAAGAAAATATGAAACAAAAAGAATATGAATTATATTTCTCCAAACTAGTTCTAAGAGATTAGAGGGTTATCTCAATGTCCTTGGTACTAGTGAATTTTATGTTATTGTGTTCATTCAAACTTGAAACAAAATAGGTCACAGGAAGAAAGACATCAAAGTGCGACACCTTGCTTAATTCTCCACTCAACAAATCCATTGTCAATAGACTCACAAGCATGGACCATGAAACATAGTCATAGAACCAAAAGGAAAAACATAAATATGAAAACATGTATACATCTCCAATATGTCAGTAGTGTATTTTATGCAGGTTAAGCTAAGCAAAGTCAAATCAAAGGCAAAGTTGAATGAAATAAAAACATACGTTTCTACATAAGTCCAAGACTTCCTCATGGCTTCATGCAAAGCGCCCAGGTTGCGAAGAGAACCACAATTTAAACAGTATCCAGGTTGAATATGCAGAGAGTCATTGCTTAGCTCACGTGCAAAGCAAGTAACACTTTTGAGTTCATCAGCCTATAAAAGAACAAAACATAACTTCTACTGCAGTGTAGGAGTTGTCAAAAGTCAGAAGAATTTTCCACATGTGATTCTACTACGTGAGGATAAACAGAATCAGACACAACTATTGAGTTCCAAATGAACCTGCAAATGAATTTGTAGCAGTATATATTCTGCAGATTTATTAGTTATTTGTGCATCTGTTACTGTTAAGCACATAGTAATTCAATAAAAGTTAGTAATTCAATTAAAGTTATGAAGTGCAAAAGCATGACCAGACTTTCAACACGCCTGATAATAAGACCAAATTTCCATTGCAGAGCAATAATGATACCTGGAAATTGGGGTCCAAACTTTGTGTTTCAGGACCTCTGGGAATGTTTTCAAGTTTGTGTAATTCAGAGCTAATCACGCAGCTCTCCAAGACTACACCATTGCAACTCAAATCAACGCAATGAAAAGAATTAAGAACCAGGTCAGATGGATGCAATATCGAACAACCACCACACTGGCATCTAAACAAGTAATTATCTTCCAAAAACTTAAGGCGGTCTTTGCAGTCCCATTGCCCTACCTGTAAACACAGAACTGCCTGTATTATATTCATATTCCATAGACAAACAAAAACTCCTATGGCAGAAACATATTACAAATGGAGGTAGAGAAACAGTTAAATCACATGGAAACATCATTCTATTTGTATTACTTTCCGTCTGTTGACAGATAGAGAAGAGAAGAGTTCATTTATTTCACTTCATTTTGTTCTCAACATACAACAATATATATATATATATATACAGTCTATTACCTATTTACAGTTTATTAAAATAATTAAACCTTAACCAACCCATACTCATACATCTGTCAACCCATACCTATACAGCTAAACATTCCAACATTCCCCCTCAAGCTGGAGCATATAGGCCATAGGCTCCAAGCTTGCTATAAATATATTTGATTCTAGGTCCTTTGAGAGATTTGGTGAGTATATCTGCTAGTTGATCATTAGAGTTTACAAAATCTGTAATAATACATTCTGACTCAATCTTCTGTCTGATAAAATGGCAGTCAACCTCTATGTGTTTAGTTCTTTCATAAAAAACTGGATTAGAGGCAATGTAGAATGCAGCTTGATTGTCGCAAATCAGCTTCATAATTTTGATCTCTTTCCATCTTAATTCTTGAAGGAGTTATTTTATCCAGATAAGTTCACATGTTGCAAGAGTCATAGCTCAATACTCTGCTTCAGCACTTAATCTAGCAAATTGTCTCTAATCATGATACAATATCCTAAAGTGGGTCGCCTATCCAAGGAAGAACCTGCCCAGTCTGCATCAGAGTACCCAATGATCTGGTGGTAACCCTTATCTTCATATAATAGTCCTTGTGATGGTACTCCTTTAAGATATCTAAGAATCCGAATCACTGCATCCCAATGTTCATTGCAAGAAGCCTAGAAAAACTGACTCACTACACTGACTGTAAAAGACATATCAGGTCATGTGAATGTCAAGTAATTTAATCTTCCAACTAACCTCCGATATCGCCCAGGGTCTTCAAGTGGCTCCCCCTGTTCAGGAAACAACTTAACATTGGAATCCATAGGGGTATCCACAGGTTTGCAGTTGAGCATGTCTGTTTCTTCTAGTAGATCCAGAACATACTTTCTTTGTGAAATAACAATTCCTGCTTTTGACTGTGCCACCTCAATGCCTAAGAAATACTTTAGTTTTCCTAGGTCTTTGGTTTGGAAATGACTGCAAAGATGTTTCTTCAACTTACAAATCTCATCATGATCATTACCAGTTATGACAATATCATCCACATAGACAACTAGATAAATGCATTTCCTGTGAATGTCATGCTTGAAGAATACCAAATGATCATATTGACACTGAATCATTCCAAATTCTTGAATCACCGAATTGAATCTTCCAAACGAAGCTCGTGGAGACTGCTTTAAACTATACAATGATCGTCGTAGTCAACATACCAATTGAGACTCCCCCTGAGCAACAAATCTAGGAGGTTGTTCCATATACACTTCTTCAGTTTATTCTCCATGAAGAAATGCATTTTTAATATCAAGTTGGTGGAGAGTCCAGTGGTGTATAGCTGCCATAGAGATAAGAAGACGAACAGAGGTAATTTTGGCCACCAGGGAGAAAGTGTCATTATAATCGATGCTATAAACCTGAGTGTGACCTTTAGCAACAAGGCGTGCTTTGAGTATATCAATTTGCCCGTTCGGTCCAACCTTTACAGTAAACACCCATTTGCACCCTACCGTAGTTTTTCTGTCTGGTAATGGAACAAACTCCCTAGTTTCATCATTATGTAGTGTCGCCATTTCCTCCATCATTGCATCCCGCCACCCTGGATGCTATAATGCTTCATGCACAGTCTTAGGTAAAGTGACATTAGACAAATTAGAAACAAAAGCAGTATATGATGGTGACAAGCGATGGTAACTAAGACAATTATAAATTGGATGAGGGTTGCGAGTGGAATGCGTACCTTTGCGGATGGCAATAGGTGGTGTGTCTGCACCTACCATTGGCATGACTGGAGTAGGTGACGATGGAGGAGAGTCATTGGAATTCAATACCGCACTTGTTAGTATTATGAGTGAAGAGACAATGTCGTCTTGAGTAAAATCGGAAGAGTGGGTTTTGTTTTGTCAACTCCGTTTGTGGTGAAGTTAGATCTGAGATTGGAAGAACATTGGAAATGAATTTCTTGTGTTCAGTAGTAGATGAGAAATATGGCGATGACTCGAAAAAGGTTACATCAGTAGAAATGCGATACTTCTTTGTTGTTGGATTATAACATTTATAACCTTTTTGGAGTCGCAAGTATCCCAAGAAAATACACTTGATGGAGAGAGTTTGTCTTCTCCTGGAGTGTGATCATGAACAAAACAGGCACAACCAAACACTCGTAATGATAAGTGATAAGGCTCTTCTTCTTGAAACAAAAAAGAATGAGGGGTTTTATATTGTAATACTGAAGAAGAGCATCACCCCAAAAATAAAGTGGGGCATTATGATGAATCAGAAGAGTGCGAGTTGTTTCAATGAGATGTCGATTCTTACGCTCTGCAACCCCATTTTGTTGAGGGGTGTAAGCACAAGAAGTTTGATGAGTTATTCCATGTGAAGACAAAAAGTTGGAGACAGAAGACGACAAATATTCCCTACCATTAACACTTCGTAAAATTTTTATTGAAGTATGAAATTGATTATGAATTTTCGCCTAAAATTTTTGAAGCATAGAAAAAAATTCAAAACGATTTTTCTTTAATTAAATATATCCAAGTACAACGGGAATAATCATCGATAAATGTGGATTTTTAAATAATCAGAGTCTAAGTTTGAGATTATCGACCTACATGGATTTTTAGAGAGAGAAAATGAAAATTTTAAATATGATTTTAAATTGTAATACATGCATGGCATTTTTCGATATCTGATGTGACAATTTCTATTGTATTTGCAGATATAGGTAGTTATGGCGTCTCAGACGCATCAGTCTGCCAAGGGTAGTGCAGAGAGTGTGGCTCCTGTTGAGGATAGAGATGGAGCTAGAGCTGAGATAGCTGGAGAGACACATGCTCCTGTGCCAGAGAGACCAGCAGTCGATGAGATTCCACCGGGCTGGGTACGGCATATGGTGGAGCTATTGAGGCAAACTCCGGTACAGCAGCCGCCGCAGCTGCAGCCGCAGTTGCCGACAAGCTTAGGAAGTTTAGAGCTACAGATTTTGTCGGCACTACAGACCCGGCTGTAGCAGAGCAGTGGCTTGACAGAGTCCAGAGAGTGTTCATTCAGTTGCAGGCTAGTCCAGAAAAAAAGTTTGATTATGCCAGATCTCTTCTGCAGAGGGATGCATATGATTGGTGGAAGACGGTTCCACATGCTCTGGATGATCCACCAGTTCTGACCTATGACGATTTTCTGCAGGAGTTCGAGCAGAAGTATACTCCGAGGGAGTATAAGGATGCAAAGAAGATAGAGTTCTTGAGTTTGAGGCAGGATACTAGGACAGTGCCGTAATATGAGATAGAGTTTAACCGGCTGAGTCAGTATGCTAGTGGGATCATTTTTTATGAGATTGACAAATGCCAGAGGTTTGAGGAGGGGTTAAGACCCTCTATTATGTGCTTAGTGGCAGGCTCCCGGTATCAGAATTTTTCCCAGTTGGTTGCAGCTACCAGGAGTGCAGAGAGGGCAGAGGGTCTTACAGCAGCTGCCAGAGCGGAGGAAAGCAGAGTTAGAAGACCCCAAGGTGAGGCAGGGTCTTCATCAGTGAAGAGAGGTCGAGGAGGATATCCTCAAAGGTTCAATAGGAGCCAGGGGCAGCGTGGCAGGTCATCACAGCAGCAGAGGCAGAGACAGAGACCTGCTGCCTCAGTGGCTAGTGCCCCAACCCCAGTGACTCAGAGACCTGCTCCATCTACCTGTGTTCATTGTGATAGGATACATGGAGGTGCTTGCTGGAGACAGGTGCACCAGCAGTGTGCTACAGATGTAGATCACCAAATCACTTTTTCAAAGATTGCCCAAAGCCACCAGAGGACAGGCAGACTGATACAGCAGCTTCTAGACCTAGTGTTAGAGGGATCGTGGTGGCAGAGGTTTTAGCAGAGGGGGTCGGACATGGTATGATCAAAGAAGCGGTTCTATAGCAGATAGTAGACCAGAGGATGCAGGGCCATCACAGCGGGTATATGTGATGCAGAGGCAGCCGGATACATCAGCTGTTATTGCTGGTACCTTTACGTTATTTGGTACTTCAGTTCTTGCATTGATAGACCCTAGGTCGACTCATTCATACATTAGTGCATACATACTACCTGTGAGTGATTTGCATTCTGAGTCCCTAGGATTTGATGTTTTGGTTACAAATCCTTTAGGTTATAGTGTTGTGGTTAGCAGGGTGCACCAAGATAGTCCAGTTGTTCAGGATGAGGAGTTTCTCGGTGACCTAATTAAGATGCCTTTTAGGGAGTATGATCTGATTCTGGGCATAAATTGGTTATCCAGGCATGGGCTTATGGTAGACTATCAGCGAAAACATGTTACCCTAAGAACACGTGATGGTAGTTACGTAGTGGTATCTAGTGAGCAGAGACATCTTTCATCCATGTTATTTCAGCTATTTTTGCTAGGAGGATGATTCGGAAGGGATGTGAGGCATATCTTGCTCATGTAGTAGATACCAGAGTAGTGGGGTCCCAACTTGACAGTATACCTACAGTTGCCAAGTTTCGAGAGAGAAGTGGAGTTTGGTATTGATTTATTGCCTGGCACTCCCATCTTTATTACTCTTTATCGTATGACACCTGCTGAGTCGAGAGAGTTAAAGGTGCAGTTGCACGAGTTGTTGGATAAAGGGTTCGTTCGCCCTAGTGTGTCTCCGTGGGAAGCACCTGTTTTGTTTATGAATAAGGATGGTACCTTGAGATTATGTATTAATTATAGACAGTTGAATAAGGTGACCATCAAGAACAAATATCCATTACCTCGGATAGATGATCTCTTTGATCAGTTGAAGGGAGCAGCAGTATTCTCTAAGATTGATCTGAGATCAGGATACCATCAGTTGAGAGTTAGAGATGTGAATGTACCTAAGACAGTTTTCCACACAAGGTATGAGCATTATGAGTTCTTGGTGATGCCCTTTGGATTGCCAAATGTACCAGCAGCATTTATGGATTTGATGAACGGGGTATTCAGACCCTATCTAGATCAGTTTGTGGTGGTTTTCATTGATGATATTTTGGTGTATTCACGTAATGAGGAGGATCATGACAAGCATTTGCGGATTGTATTGCAAACTCTAAAAGAGAAGCAGTTGTATGCTAAGCTGTCTTAATGTGAGTTTTGGCTTGATCAAGTAACTTTTCTCGGTCATGTGGTTTCAACAGAAGACATTAGAGTTGATCCGAGTAAAGTTGAGGCTATCTTAAATTGGAGTCCACCGAAGACTGTGACAGAGGTTAGAAGTTTTTTGCATTTGACAGGCTATTATTGTCGGTTCGTGAAGGGTTTTTCAATGATAGCTACACCACTCACCAAATTACTTCGGAAAGGAGTTAGATTTGTGTGGACAGATCGGTATCAAGCGAGTTTTGAGCAGCTGAGGAAGATGTTGACTCAGGCTCATGTCCTTACTCTGCCTGTGGAAGGTAAACCTTATGTTATTTACAGTAATGTTTCACATAGTGGTTTAGGTTATATTCTGATGCAGGAGGGTAGAGTCATTACTTATGCCTCTCGACAGTTGATGCCGCATGAGCTGAATTACCCGAGGCATGATTTGGAATTAGTAGCTATAGTTTTTGCATTGAATATTTGGCGGCATTACTTATATGGGGAGAAATGCTTCATTTATACTGATCATAAGAGTTTGAAGTATCTGGGTGTTCATAGAGAGCTGAATCTTCGACAGAGACGGTGGTAAGAATTGATTACAGACTACGATTGTTTAATTGATTATCATCCTGGCAAGGCAAATATTGTTGCTGATGCCTTGAGTCAAAAGTCTTTGGCAAGTTTGACTGTTTATTCGCTCTTGTTGCTTGTTGAGTTGAGAACGTTGCGTGCCAGATTTGAGTCATGTGATGATGGTGCTTTGATGGCTCAGTTGCAATTGAGGCCAGCGTTGTTGGATCAGGTCAGGGAAGCCCAGTTGGTAGATGAGAAAATCTAGAAGATTGTATTGGATTACCAAAAGGGGGAGAGTCGAGACTTTCATGTGAGAAGTGATGGCAGTTTGTGGTACAGAGATAGGTTGTGTGTTCCTTATGATGCAGGACTAAAAAGGGTAATTTTGGAGGAAGCACATCAGTCAGCTTATGCTATGCACCCTGGGAGTATCAAGATGTATCAGGATTTGAAGCAGTATTATTAGTGGTCAGGTATGAAGAGGAACATAGCAGAGTTTGTATCCAGATGTTTCACTTGCTAGAAAATGAAGACTGAGCACCAAGTTCCTTCAGGGTTGCTTCAGCTATTATTAGTACCGGAGTGGAAATGGGAGCGAGTGATGACGGATTTTGTGACTGGACTGCCTTTGACCCAAAAGAAGCATAATGCAATATGGGTGATAGTTGATCGGATGACAAAGACCGCTCATTTTCTTTCAGTTCGGATGGATTACTCACTTAAGAGATTGGTTGAGTTGTATATCAGTGAGATAGTGAGGTTATATGGAGTCCTAGTTTCTTTGGCGTCAAACCGAGATCCTCGGTTTACATCGAGGTTTTGGAGGGGTGCAGGATGCATTGGGTTCTCGGTTACATTTTAATACTGCTTTCCATCTTCAGACAGATGGGAAGTCAGAGAGAATGATACAGATTTTAGAGGATATGATGAGGAATTGTATCATTGATTTCACTAGGAGCTGAGATAGATTCTTACCACTGATTGAGTTTGCGTATAACAATAGTCATCAGTCCAGTATTGGGATAGCACCTTATGAGGCCTTGTATGGCAGGAGATGCAGGACACCTTTGTGTTGGGATGAGGTTGGAGAAGGTAAATTGGTCGGTCCTGATTTGATTAAAGAAACAGAAGAGAAAGTGAAATTGATTCAGGGTCAGCTGAAAGCGGCTTCAGACCGACAGAAATCCTATACAGATTTGAAGAGGAAAGATATAGAGTTCAGTGTAGGAGAAAAAGTGTTTCTAAAGGTGTCTCCATGGAAGAAGCTTTTGAGATTCGATCGTAAAGGGAAGTTGAGTCCTCGTTTCATAAGACCATATGAGATTCTGGAGAGAGTTGGTCCAGTTGCTTACAAATTGGTTGTACCACCTGAGTTAGACTGGATACATAATGTCTTCCATGTCTTTATGCTTCGAAGGTACAGGTCAGACCCATCTCATATCCTATCAGTGGAGTCTATTGAGCTGAGCCCAGATTTGACTTACGAAGAAGAACCAATGGCGATTTTGGCACGAGGTAAAAAAGTTGAGGAACAAAAAGGTGTCACTTGTGAAAGTCCTTTGGAGGAATCATGCCACTGAGGAGGCGACATGGGAGAGTGAGCAGACAATGCGGAGTCAGTTTTCCCAATTGTTCCAGAGTTGATAGCAGGTAATTTTTTAGACGAAATTTTTTCTTTAGGGGGAGAGAATTGTAACATCCCTAATATTTTTGGAATAAAATAAAATAAATTTAAATTTAAATAAGATAAAGAAATGATTTAAATGGAAAATGAAAGGATTTTAAGTGAAAAAGTAGAATGTATATGTGAAATATACCTAACATATACTTAACATATACATTAGTCAACTCTTTTAAAAGAAAAGTCTAAAATCTAAAGGCAAAATGGTTATTATACCTTATAAACTTAAAATTAGTTAAATAAATTAAAAATAACTTTTTAACTATAACATCCCAACGGCCCTGGACTTACGACTCAGTCTTTTCACCTAGCCCGCTTCAAGGGACTGCTACAGTACTGCTTTCCCTCACGGTTCCACAGCAGGATTTGTTTATTTGGCCTAAGTCAAGGGTCGCCTCCCTCTTTTCGATCCCAAGACCTCCCCCATAAGATAGTTCTTTCACTCAACGAGTAACGCGAGTCCGTATCGTTTGATGCTAGACTCATCAGACACTCTGGCTATTCGCCTCGGTGCAACCGGTGGACTCATCAAATCTTCAAGAGTACTAGAGAAATCTAGGATTCGTCTAGAGCTCATCGAAGCCCTATTAGTTCTGTATATTCAAGAACAGGGCTATCAAATGGTCGACTGCGAAACCCATCAGGGTTAAAAAATCGTATACTTGAACGATGCCCTCTATCGGCGAGAGTTCGACGGACTACTTTTGCGATGTCTGTCACATGAAGAAGCTCAGCAAGCCTTGCAAGAAGTACATGCTTTACTAATAGAGGCATAGTAATAGTGGTTCGCTTCTAGAGGTCACCACTCCTAAAGCACTGACACGTCCAATCAACCGGTAATTTTTCTGCCCATCCTTTCGGACTCATGAATAGTTGAACAATCTGAGCCGTCTTGTCTCAATAGTCGTGGTTGCTCAAAGGATTCAAGAATCGAATTTAGTTAGAGCAATTGGGGACCTCGTCGAGTGAAAAGACTCTCTTATAGGGGAGGTCTTAGAATCGAAACGAGGGAGGCAACCCTTGACTTGAGCCAAATAAACAAATCCTGCTGTGGAACCGTGAGGGGAAGCAGTACTGTAGCAGTCCCTTGAAGCTGGCTGGGTGAAAAGACCGAGTTGTAAGTCTAAGGCCGTTGGAATGTTACAGTTAAATGGGGGAGGTCTTGGGATCGAAACGAGGGAGGCAACCCTTGACTTGGGGCAAATAAACAAATCCTGCTTTGGAACCGTGAGGGAAACTAGTACTGTAGCAGTCCCTTGAAGCGAACTGGGCGAAAAGACCGAGTCGTAAGTCTAGGGTCGCTCAAGGAACTGCTACAAGGCCGAAAAGACTGTAGCAGTCCCTTAAAACGGGCTGGGTGAAAAGACCGAGTTGTAAGCCTAGAGCCTTTGGGATGTTACATTCTCTGCCTGTGTATTCCATTTGTAGCTATCTTTCTTTAGTAATTCAATTAAGGGTCTACTAATTACATCATACTTCATCATAACCTTGATCTTCCCTTCATTAGTAGCTACTCCACTTGAAATGAAATGCCCAAGATATTCAATGGAGTGACAACCGAACATACACTTCTCTCTTTTGGCATATAATTGCTTTTCTCTCAAAATTTGAAAGACAACTTTCAAGTGGCTCAAGTGTAATTCCTTAATTTAGTTATAAATTAATATATCATAAAAAAAGACTAGCACAAACCTTTTGAGATGAGGGCGGAATATTTGAATCATCAATGCTTGAAAGGTTGGTGGGGCATTAGTCAAGCCAAAAGGCATGACTGTGAATTCATATGTGGTTTGAAGGATGTCACATATGTCTTCAAGCACCATGTAAATCTAGTGATAACCTGACCGCAAGTCAATCTTGGAGAAAATCTTAGCCCCCCTTAGCTCATCCAAAAGTTCTTCGATAATAGGAATGGGAAATTTGTTTTTAATGGTTAGTTCATTCAACTGTCTGTAATCCACACAAAATCTCCAATTTCCATCTTTCTTCTTAACTAATAGGGCAGAGGAGGCATAAGGGTTGTGATTGTGTTGGATGATCGAGGCTTCTAACATCTCCTAAATTAATCTTTCAATTTCATCCTTTTGGAAGTAAGCAAAGTAGTATGGTCTTAGATTAACTGGGGAGGAATTTGATTGTAGGGGAATATTGTGGTTGTGAGTATGAAATGGTGGTAGAGTTTCGTTTTTCAAAGATGTCCTGGTATTTAGTGATAAGGGATTGAAGGGAGTTCTAAGTTTTAATTAGTGTTTGGTTTTGGGTTGAAGTGTTTAGGAGGCATTTATTACACTTCTATAACCACGATTGTGGATTCTTGCCTTCAAAGAAGGGTAGGTCCATTTTTGGGAGGAGTCAACCCAAATACCCTCTCTGGTTACCATCAAGATGGGAAAACCCATAGTCGTCATGGTCCAAGGTCTAGGTGTGGGCAGAAGACCTCTTGTCAGCGGTATCAGGGTTCTCTCCACTAAAAAAGTGTCTTCAGTAGTTGGTTCCTTGCCCTTCCCAAGGTTAGTCATCAACTCCATCATCTTTGAGAACTGGTTGCTCAATTTCACCTGCTCAGACCGAAGTTGGTCATACGTCCTTTGATGTTCAGCTCTAGCAACTTGGTTTTCCTTCTGTATGGCATCGATTCTCAAATAAACATCGATAAGTTTCTCACCCAAATCCTTTGTTTCATCTATAACGACACCTTCCCGAGCATTGGGATTTGGTTTTCGTGTTGTTTTACTCATTGATTAAAATATTTGGTGCATAGATCTCTGCTATAATACCAATTTGTAACATAAAAGGGAAACCAAATTCAGCAATTAGCAGCTAGAGTTACCAATTACTATTAGATAGTCACAAAGAGGAAGAATAGATACTAAGAAATAGTAGAGTGAGAGTGACAGAATAAGAGAAAGGGAAACATAGAAGGTAGAGAGAAATATTAAGTAATTTCACTAAGATTGAAAATTCAGTGCTCAACTACAGAATTATAGGATGACACTAGATGCGGTACAAAAATTAACAAGCCAATCAAGATCAATCATAGAAATATTCTCTGCCCAAGTGGTTAGTACTCTTTTGTCTAATTAAAAAATCATCCTTTTTATCCTTTTCAAGCACATTCTTTCCAGCAGCCTTTACTTCATTATAGCCCTTCATCACCTTAGTCACATTTCTCTTCTCCCTCCTTTCATATGTGACACAACACCTTCAGATCAAGCTAAATAACACTCAAAAGACACCATTCTGAATGCTTCTAAAGCACAAGCCCTTGGAGAAGCAAAGACAGCAGTAGATTAAGGCACAAACTATAATATACTTACACGTTCAGGGTACTCTCCAACCAAACACTTAATATTGGGAAAAGGACAGGAAAAAAAGAGCATAAATCATCTTGTCTGTAAATAGATATTTAGCGATTGCCCAAAGGAAATAAGCAACCTGATCTAAAAATTTCATGTGAAACCTCTCCCTCTTTTCTTCTTACCACTTATTCTTATAAAAGAAGGCAACTTTACTAAAAAGGTAAAACCTTTGAAAATGGAGGATAAGGAACCCTTCCATGTAAACAAACAAGTCAAGAAAAGGACAAATCTAATGAAGTAAAGCCCTCTGGTCTTACTAAATCTAAACTGAAGACATCCCTTTAAATCCCTCTGATGCATAAACTCTTAATGAAACCAAAATATTTTATTTCTCACTAGCAAATTTTGTTTTTCAAAAACGCTGAGGATTTCTCTCCAATTGAATATTCTAAATCATTGCAAAACTGAAGGATTCCATAATCCTTCACCCTCTTTCTTCCAACCAAAAACTGCAAACCACATGGGGCTCCTGCTCACCTCTCCCCAAAACCCAAACCCAAACAATGTGCACGCCCCAACAATGTGCATTTTTGCCCTTAATGTTTAAGCATGGATACAGATTTTCCCTTAAAAGTCATTTTTAGCACATTAAGCACGGATTTTTGAAAAAATAGAATTTCTAAACCCTCATTAAGCAGCAAAGTTAATGCCACTATATCCTGGGAAAAAAGTGGAGCCCACTTATTTTTTTGAAAAATTAAAATTAAAAAGGACTAAATTGGAAAAAAAAGAGAGATTTTTTTTAAGAAAGCAAAACAAATGTGAATCAAAGCACATCTGAAGAAGCTGCCTAAATGACAACAGTCCCAATTTTGAAGAAGCTAACACAATCCCACTTAGTGTATATTTATCTAGCACATTAGTGTATATTTATCTAGCACATACCCATTCATAACCATACTTACCAAGAAACCAATAGTGTCTCTAAAATAACCCAATTGTTGAAGCCTCCTTATTATCAAAGTCCAAATAACAATATTTCTCTGACATATTATCAAACACCTTACATGCAGAGTTAAAATCACCATGTCCCTTCATAAACATGGTAATCAAGGCAAATCCTACACATACATGAGAATCAAAATATCCACTTTTTGTCGCAGAACCAAAAATTATTTCCCAAGTGAAAATTTATCATTGTTTGAACAAACATGAATAACTGCGGTGTAGAAATACTCATTAGGATAAAACCCACTACAAGCATGTCAAAATATGCATTTATTGCCTCAAATTCCATTCTATTATTAGCATAACAAGAGATCAAAGCACTCCATGAAACCAAATCTCAGTTTTTTGCTTTTCCTTTTTTTTCTGGGTCTCTCTCCAACACTTGAGACAGAACCAGCCCAAATGAACAAGAGAATTAGAGAAAGGAAGGAAAAAGGCTTTTTATACTTGGTCTGTGTGGCATCAATTGCTTGCTATGTTTACACTATCACTGGTGTGACATCAGCTCCCAAGACCCATCGACATCAGCTTGTGCTGGAATCATGTGCTTGAGTACCATCCCGCATCCATGGCAAGCAATAGGACGCCCAACCTGCTTTATCATAGATGATGCAAAATCTACACAAGACAACTGCGCTCAGCCTTCAATCTTCATTATCACTTACATCATTCGCCATCGAGCGAGCTCCACTGAATCCGATTATTGCCGCCACCACTCTAGCTACTCTAGTCTCCTTCGATGCTAGCCGCCACCACCACCACTACTACGGTTCTAATACCACAAGGAGTGCCTCCAATATAGAAGGAAGAGTTCTAAACATTAGGTTGCTCTAGTTTTTCATTTTAATATTTTTATTATTTAAAAATATTTTTTTACATTTAATATTGTATATGTAGGTCTCACTAATATTATTTTACAAATAAATTCAGCCACATCAACATTGATATAACGACATCAAAATTGTTGTTTACACAAGGGCTCGAAAGATTGATTTTTCAAAAATTTGTGCTTAATTGCACAAAAAATTACTTTAAGGTAAATGTGTTTCTCTGCAAACATGAAAGGAAAAAATGCACCTCTATAAATTTTACATATTTATGCCTAAGAAGATTGCCTTGCTCTTATGTAGCTATAGTACGGCTATACTTCAAAGATGAGTATGGAGTTCTCAAGGAGAAGAATGTAAGTATATAACTAAATGACCACATTCAAAGTAGGAAAAGGATTTTTTTTTCTTCTCTTAAAAAAAGAAGATTTCAATTACAGGAGAAAACTGAATGCTACATAAATAAGCACCTGGGAATAGCAAGCTAATGCCGTGTCATAATCTCCACTCAAATAGCATTTATTGGCCTTCTGCTTCAACTCCAAAGCTTTGTCCTTATTCTTAGCACAAAGAGCAGCTTCCAGATCTGTCAAATCCCTAACCATCTAAGAGCACACAAAAAAAAGAAACAAAAAGGTTTCGTAAAATGAAATTTAGAAACCATTATATCTTCTCCATTGTAAAAGAGCATCAAAGGAAATACCAGGTGATATTTACTTTGTGAAATTGTGGCAAGCTCATGAGAAAATGAAGAAGCAAGGTAGCCGTGGACTGAAGATCATCAGGATTGCTATCTCCAACTATTTTTTAAGACTGTCTGGAACCACAGACTCCAGCTTCTCCATGGAATGAAAGTGATATATTTACTTAGGATCTGCACGTGCTTAGTAGAATAGAATAGAATAGAATAGTAAGACAAATTGAATAAAATTGATAACTTTCAAGTTTCAAGTAATAAAGGCATTGCAAACATAGAATCTTCAATCCTTAATTCCCATAACTTACATTGTTAACATGGAAATAATTTATTACAGCAAATCAACAAGTTAGTTTTTTATAAATAACATGATATGTATCAATCAAAATCAACACAGCAAGGCCATTGGAACAGTATAGTAGTCCAGCGTCTGCCCCGTAGTGCAGAAGGAAGTTCTAACCTTGATAGTCCCCCCTTTTAAGAATAATTTCAAAAAAAAAAACCAACAAAGCAATATCAACACAAGCTCCATACCTAAATCAACCTATGAATCAATAGCAATTTTAAATCACACAAAGAATTGGTAAAGACAAACCTTCAAATACAATCCAAATGAAGCAGTATCTAACAGTTGATTATTGAAATTTTATTTCATACTTTAACAAACATTTTATGAATTTAACCTCCTACAAAAACCCAAAAGGAAAGAGCAAGCGAGAACCTTATCAGTCCAAAAACCAAAACAAGGAACCCGCCGGATGTTACTCAGATGTCAGGCGGAGCCGTTCACTAGTCACAGTTCCGCTGCAGAAATAGAAGAGTCGCCAGAGGTGACGGGCTGACAACTCCGCTGCAGAAATAGGAGGGACGCTCTAAAAACGGCGACATGCAAGAAACCCGCCTGAAGCTCAGAACTCAGCGCGCCGTTTTACACTGATCAATCAAATCCAATTTTTTACCATCGAAAGGCCGTGTTCGAGATAGTCTTAAAAAAAAAAAATTGGGTAATTCCATTAAATTCCAGATGAAATTACGCCGTATATTATTTTTTCAAATTTTTCTTTTCAAATTCACCGCATTTTACTTTTTTTTTTCATTTATAACTTTTTCTTTTTTCAATTTTACCTATTTTCACTATTATTTTTTTTCCAAAGTACAGTTCTTTTCTAACTTGCTTCTTTTTATTCATTTCTTGTGTTTTTTATTCTTCAATTAAGTTACTCTATTTTTTTCTTCTTTTCCATTAATGATCATCTTTTTAGCTTTTTTTTTTTCGATTTATTTTTAGATGCATCAAACCAACTTAGGCTTTTATTTTGCAACTACATACAATCCGATAAGTCTCTTTTCTCGTGTTTGTAGAAAGAAAATTTAGATTTTTGTTACTTTATCTCTCTTATCCATCTTAGTCTAAAATTGCCCAATATATATTTCTTTTGAAATCAATTGAAGGCAAAAGTAATGCATCAATGGAGGAAATTTGAATTCTTCAAGAAAAAATATAGGGAAAAGTGAAGGATTCCCGGCTATATTATTGGAAAGATAGAAATGTGGAGCCCAGTGATCAAATATTACATCCAGAACTCTCACATATACATCTAGCATAGAATCTTAGAATTCAAAATCAAATCATCTCTATCAAACTCACAATTAACCTGTAATTGAGAACTTGAGTGATTAGGATGAAGAAAATGAATTGATTAAAACGCCGCAAGTCAGACTTGATAAGTTAGAACCAATTCTTCATGTAACAAGAATAAGAAGAAAACCTCTCAAACTTGAAACACATAAATTACCATGAAGGTAAACTGAAATTCGTTTAGAAATTTTGATTCGTTCAAAGATTTGTTCAGAAGGCTAGAAATGAAGTATTCATAGCCTAAAAATCCATATTCACATATGTATCTAATCACACTATCATTAATTACCTATAAATACATATACAATGAATCTGGTCATTCTGGATATCAAGACTACTTAATAATGAAGGCTTCTAATAATTAATCCACATCAATATTATCTTCAAAATTCGTGCTAATAACTCCAATAATATTGATGGGCAGATTATTCATGCATTTTGGTGACTTTTGGACTTTCTCTTCATAATTCTTCATATTCAGTCCAAGTTGGTCTCTCTCTTCATTAATCCACCTTTGAATGAAGTGTTGAAACACATGCTGGAGTATCTTTGATTGTGGTCTCGTGATTGGTCCACTTGGCATAGTAATATCATCAACATATTTGCTATCTTGTAGATTCTCCAAGCTTGTTTATGGTTTCCTTATCATTTTCTCCTTGCTCATAAAGATTTATCCTTAAATTTGAACCTGCATCAAAAGGAGAAAGATCACTAACATTGAAAGTTGCAGAAACCTTATACTCACCTGGTAGATAAATTTTGTAGGCATTGTCAATGATTCGTTCTAAAACTTGAAATGGACTATCTCCTCTTGCATCTAGCTTGGATTTCCTTTGATTAGGAAACCTTTGCTTCCTCATATGAACTCATACCCAATCACCAGGTTGGAAAACCACATGTTTCCTTCCTCTATTTGCATTATAAGAATATGATTCGTATTTTATCTCAAGATGAGCTCGTGTCTTCTCATGTATTTTCTTAACCAGCTCCACTTTCTTTTCACTATCTAAGTTAGATATCTTATTTAATGGCAAAGGAAACGATCAAGTGGTGTAAGCGGATTAAAACCATAAACAATTTACGCACATGTCCTTTTGCTAGCAATTCCTCCACTTGCCTTTGAAGTTCCTTGGTTTCCTCTAGATTACTTCTATAAACTGGTCGGTTAGGAATTGTTTAGCATGGAATGAAGTCAATTTGATGCTCAATCCCTCTTAAAGGTGGTAAACTCTTTGGTACATCTTCTGAAAAGACATCTCCAAATTCTTATAAAAGAGAAATAACACAACTAGGCAAAGAATTGTTAAGGCTAGAAGTAGAAATCAAGGTCTCTTTGTACCGAAGTACAATAAGACTTCTTTTCACACAAAAAGCACTCCTTAACTCTCTTTCTTTAGCATAGGAATACTTTCTTTTATTTTCTCTCTCTTTCTCTGTTTCTCTTACTAAAGGGCCATTTTTATCATTCTTTTTCTCACGCTCAGCCTCTTTTACCCCATTTTTATTTGTTTTACCCTCACCACCAAAATTCCTCTCAAGTGATCTCAAAATCTTTATCTGATATTCATACACTTCTTTAGGTGACAATGGAGCAAGAGTGAAATTTAAAACTATTCCGACTGAAAGAATAATGACTCTTAAAGCCATCATGAAAAGCTTTTCTATCAAACTGCTTGGATGACTAAGAAGAATATGGATAGCATACATAGGCACAACATCACAGCAAACTTCATCTTTGTATCGCCCAATTGCAAAAGAAAACAGAACATGTTTTGTTACCTTTATCTCTCCACAATCATTCAACCATTGCAGCTTGTAGGGACTAGGATGTTTTATGCATGTTAAGCATAATTTATCTACAAAATCAGTATTAGCAACATTTGCACAACTACCATCATTAATGATCATGCTACACACTTTTCCATTCATAATGCAATAAGTATGGAAAATGTTCTCTCCTTGATTACTCTCTTCATCTTTAATTTGCATGTTTAAAGCACTTTTAATAGCCAAAGATTCACCATGTGCAGGATATTCAATGATATATTCATTTTCCTCTAATAGTGGCATGCTATCATTATCATTATCATCATCACTTTCACGCTCACTAGTATTATCAATATATCACCATTATCTCTTATCACCATGATTTTCTTATTTGGACATTGAGATGTTATATGCCTAACTCTTAAACACCTAAAGCATTTAATGGTATTAAGCTTTTGATTAGAGTTAGATATTTTAGAGTTACCATTAGGGTCACCTGGAACTTGATTTTCTTTTTCTTTCCATGCAGCCTCCTTCCCTTTAGGTTTATCTTCTTTCTTTGGCCACTTTGAAGTGAAACTAGAGATGGAATTAGAAAATCTCGTTGCTACTCCCTTGAGTTTCAATTGCTTCTCCACTTTTATGGCCATGTGTACTATATCTTCAAGCTCCACATAATAATGTAATTCAACTATGTTGGCAATCTCCCTATTTAACCCACTAAAAAATCAAGCCATAGTGATTTCTGGATCCTCCTCTATATTAGTTTTACTCTCGATCATCTCCATTTTTTTATGGTAATCAACCACTGACATGGATCCTTGAGTTAACCGCTACAATCTTTGGTGAAGCTCTCGATAGTAGTAAGATGGTACAATCTCTTTCTCATCACTGTTTTTATTTCAGCCCAAGTAGTGATGTGTCTTTCTCAATTTCTTCTCTTAGAAATCATCAATTGATTCCACCAAACTAGTGCATAATCTGTGAATTCAACCGCTGCAAGTTTAACTTTCTTCCCTTCACTATAATTATGACAATCAAATACCAACTCAACCTTTCTTTCCCATTCAAGGTAAGCTTCAACATCAATTTTCCCTTTGAATGGTGGAATCTTCATCTTTATTGAAGATATGTTGTTGTCCGCTCTTTCAGGTCTTCTTTGGACTGTTGATTCCTGACTTTTTTCATTATCTTCCTGTTCTGCCTCATCATCATTCATCATGTTTCCTCTCCCTCTATTATGCCTCCTTTGATTAGTATCATTTTGCTGCCTTTGCATTATGTTGTCTACATCACCTTTCATGTTGTTCATGACCAAATCAAATCTTTCAAATTTCCTTTGCATTGCCTCTAACATGAAGGCTATGTCATTCATGGTCATATCACGTTTATCACTTCCAAAATGTGACATGGAGTAAGATCATGCAAGAAAATGTTAGTGAAGAAAATTTTCTCACCACACTCCCTTATATATTTCACTCAAGATCAGATTGTCACTTCTCTCATATTTCACTCAAAACTTAGCTTTTTTTCCTCTGATAAGCTCACACTCTTAAGCCTTTTACCTTTCAATTCTTCTTTTATCAAGTTGAATTTCAGAACTAGATCCACTTAAATTAAGTAAAACAAGTTTTGTTTTAAAAGACTTTATAAGGAACCTAATGAACAAAGTGAATTCAACAATTTCTACAGGCAATTCAATTTAAATCAACAAGAACTGAAAGTTAACACAAGAAGCGAGAAGTATTTGTGTTAATTAATCAAATCAAAGTAACTACAATTGCAAATTAGCTACTTAATGCATAAAGGAAACAAGAGGTTTATGAAAGAACAAAACTAAAAATGCAAAGAAAATAATTCTATACTATTAAAAAAATAGAATTAAAATCACTCCAATGAGTAATCTGAATATGCAATCTAAATCTATTCCCAATGTAAGCTACGCTCTAAAGATTGGATTTTAAATACTAAATGGATGCATAATAAGGAACCGATGTAACTTGATCAAATATAATAAGATAGAGAGCTATTAATGACATAAATATGCAGAAAATCTTTTACACTTATGTAGAAAACTAATGGATAGAAACAAGTATGAATTTTCCTTTCTTTTCTATTGAGAAAGCCAAATATGATTTTTTTTCACTCTTTTTAAATTTATTTTGGGCAAACAAGAACATAAAATGAAAAGACAAGAACTCAGAATTTAAAGAATAAGAACAAGGTGCAACAAGAATAGAAAATTGAAGAGACTTAAATGATAACCAAGAACAAGAAAGTAAACTGTGATAATTAAAACTTAAAGGATACCTAGAGATTTATCTCAAGCTAAAGCTCCGATACTAAACTGATGCGGAACCCACAGATTAAAGATTACATCCAAAATCCCACATATATATTCAACATAGAATCTTAGAACTCAAAATGAAATCCTCCCTACCAAACCCACAATTAAACTGTAATTGAGAACTTGGGTGATTAGGATGAAGAAAAGGAATTGATTAAAACGCCTCAAGTCAGACTTGATAAGTTAGAACCAATTTTTCGTGCAACAAGAATCAGAAGGAAACCTCTCAAACTTGAAACACATAAATTACCATGAAGTTAAACTAAAAATCGTATAGAATTTTTGATTCATTCAAAGATTTGTTCAGAAGGCTAGAAAAGAAGTATTAATAGCCTAAAAATCCAGATTCACATGTATCTAATCACACTAGCATTAATTACCTATAAATACACATACAATGAATATGGTCATTCTTAGAGATTAAGACTACTTAATAATGAAGGCTTCTAATATTTAATCCACATCAATATTATCTTCTAAATTCATTTTAATAACTCTAATAATATTGATAGGCAGATTCTTCAAGCATTTTAGTGACTTTTGGAATTCTTCTTCACAATTCTTCATATTCAGTCCAAGTTGGTCTCTCTCTTCATTAATCCACCTTTGAATGAAGTGTTGGAACACATGCTGGAGTTTCTTTGATTGTGATCTCATGATTGGTCCACTTGGCATAGTGATATCATCAACATATTTGCTACCTTGTGTAGATTCTCCAATCTTGCTTGTGGATTCCTTATCAGATATTGTTGTTCTAGTGATAGAGGTAAGGTGGTGATAGGCTCCGATGACGGCTCAATTAGCTTACTCAATCGAGGCCTGAACTTCAATTTCTCCTTTCTAGCTCACTCCTCCTCTGTCTTCTTCCTGCAACAACTTAAACTATAAAAATTATCTTTATCATTTTTATTATTTAATGGAATGTTTGGATTCTTAGAAGATGCATAAATTAATATTTAGTTTTTGGTTTTGTTAATTTTTTATATTGTTTAGTTGTTGATTAATGAGAAAATGTAGATAAAATATAGAAACCTTTGAATTCAAGAGTTTTGCTTTAGCGATGGAATTCATTTTTATGCTCTCTTTAAGAAAATCAAACTTAATTTGCTCATCATTAAATTCCCAAGGTTCAGTTTCATATATGAACTATGAAAAAAAAGATTAAAAGGAAAAAGATTGTAAGCCAATAATATTATTAGAAAATTGATTTTTAACTTTATCATGGTGATCAATCATCTTTTGAAGCTAGATCATGATGAAAATTGAAATTGTATATATATATATATATATTATTGGATGAATCAGCCAAGTAACTTCTTTATCACTATTAGGGAGGATGAGCAATTATCTACGCACACAATATGCCC
This sequence comes from Garcia nutans, assembly GCA_947685225.1. Lineage (NCBI taxonomy): Eukaryota > Viridiplantae > Streptophyta > Magnoliopsida > Malpighiales > Euphorbiaceae > Garcia > Garcia nutans. The sequence goes on along the minus strand of CANTUV010000039.1, from coordinate 29,345,641 downwards.
TATGCCTCAAGGTTTTTGTCTTTTTGAACTTGATAAGATGCAACTAGTGGGCACAAGCTCAATTGTACCTTATTGCATAGGAATACTATGAATATTCACTAGTTAGTTCCCTCAAGCAAATGTAGTTCGCTTTCTTTTTTCAATTTCTTATAATTATTGTGCTCCTTTGTTCAATTGATTGTTTTGTGCCATCTCAAGGACTCAAATGATACATGCAGTATCAAAAAATCAACATGCTAAATAATTTGACTTTGAAGTTCTATTTATCTTAAATAAATATGGAAATTGTTGCACATTGCAGATTACATCATTTTTAGTAGTAGAGGAAGCTCATTAGGAGGATGAATTAGATCTTTATTGTTGTTACATACTTGGGTGCTATTAATTTGGATTTTGTTTATGAAAAAAAAGACAGAAATTTTGCAAGCATCATCTATTTCGGGAGCCTTTTCAAATTAAAATTTTCTTTTCTTTTATTAAGTCAGTCAACTTTATTTATTAAATTATATAATAAATAAAATACATTGAAAATAATTTAATTTTTTAAACTCGCAAAATAATTTAATAATTATTATATATTTAGTTATTACATGTAAAATCATATAAAATTATATACTGATATTGTTTTTAGAACCGAACTGATATATGTTGTTATATGTCACATATCTAACCATATAATAATATATAATAATTCTATACTAATATTTATTTTTTTAACTGTACTGATATATATTGTTATATGTAACATATATGAATATATAACAACATATATTAGTTTATATATTGATATTTTTTTGCATATCAATTGATATATGTAACATATGTTACCATATAATAATATATATTAGTTTGTATATCGATATTTTATTGCAAATCAACTTATATATATTGTTATATATAACATATATAAACATATAACAACATATATGTAGACCTTTAATTTTTGACCTAGTCCGGTCCAATATATTTTATATAGTCCAAAATAATTTTTGTGTTATTTTAATTAAATAATATTTATTTTAGTATCTATTTTTTATAATTTCTTAAAAAATAAAAATAATAATAAATAAATAATAATAAATAAATAAAGATAAAAATAAAAATCGGCGACAAAAAAATCGGTGACGAATTTTGCCAAGGCAAATTTCGTCCGCAGGAACTTCCTGCGGGCGAAATGGCCAGGGCAATTTCACTGCAAGAAATTCCTGCGGCGAAATTGGCTGGCCGCGCCAATTCTCGCTCTCAGCTCACAATTTCCTCTCAGCCCGTCGCAGTTTTCGCCAACGAGATTTTTCCAACGTAATTTTTTTCGAAACCAAACTCTATTTGGTTTTGGTTTCTTTTCCTAATTAATCTTAGTTTTCTTAAACAATTAGAATTAATCTTATAAATTTTCCTATAAATAACATTAAAATAGAGAGAAAAAGGGATCGAACTGGACTTGGGGAGGAGAACTTTGGACTTGGATCAGATAGTGAGACTTTGATTAGGTGATCAAAACTTGGTTTACAGAAAACCCTAGCCAGAGAAGATTAACAACAAGCAAAGCCATCAACAATTCATCAAAGGCAGCAACCTTGCCTTTGTCTTTGTTCATCCAGAAAGCAACTTTTGGTGGAACCAACGAACGAAGGTTTGAATCTCTATTTTCTTTTTTTACAGTAGCTTCAATCACTGAAAATTAACAAATTATTTCTTCTATTTCTTCTAAACCTTAAAACCCTAAAACGTTTTTTCCAAAAACTTCAAAAACCCTAAATCGTTTTATTAATTTCCAAAACCCTAATCTCTATTCCAAAAAGTCAGCAGCCTTATTTTTTTAAGCATTAAAAGCTTTAACTCTAATTAATCCTTTTATTCAAAATCATACAGTAAGCATTATTCTTTTAAAAATAACACTAGTTTCTTCCAATTTCAAAATCCTATTTTCTAAATCTTAAACCCTAAAATCTTAATTTTCAACACCGAAACCTACAATCCTAAAAGCAAGTTTTCAAAATCTTTCGGGTCAATATTTATTTATGTATTATAAATCTTTATGTTTAACTTCCTTTATTATGATTGTTCAAAATGCATTAGCTTTATTCAAAATACAAACCTAAACCCTAATTTATTCAAACCATAAATTCAAATTCTGTTTTCAAATCTTCATAGTAGCTTTTTATAATTTTATTCACTGGGATATTTTAATCTTTCATATAACTCCCTTAAAGACTTTCTATATTTGTTCCATCCAAAAATGCTTAAGTAGTTATTATAGTCAATACTAAAACCAAACTTACCTTTGATCACGGCAAAACAAAATCAAGGTATCAAACCATAAAACCCTAATTTCATAATTTTACCCCTTAAACCCTAATTTGATCAATCAAAAAACCTTACTAATTTCTTAAATTTATAAAACCCTAATCCCTTTCAATTCTATTAAAACTTACAGTAGCCTAAACAAATAACAATAATAATATCTTAAGATTCCAAAACCCTAAAATATTAATTAAAGAACTTTAAATAGAAATAGTAAACCTCAATTTGTATCTTTACTTGCTTTATTTTTAGATTTGATTATGTAGTTTATTATGTACTTTGATGGTTGATTTATTTAAGTTCAATGCTTGATTTATTTAATTTATCATAGTTGAATGTTTATTATATATTTTGATTGATGTTTAATATCTTTGATGAATGATTTATTTATAACGAATGGTTATTTACTTTTATCGATTTATTTTGATTTCCAAAAGTGTAAGAGGTATGTTTCCACTTTGTGGGTACCTCATTAGTTAAATATCATATAATTTAATTTGCTTTTATATTTTGGACCAATATAAAGGATATGTTTCTACCTTTTGGTGGGTGTCCTATTTAGTTTAGACATGAACGATGTAAGGACATGTTTCCATCCTCGAATGGGTGTCCATTTATTTTCTTTGCTTGGACATTGCTTTGATTTTAATATAACGATGCTTTATTTCAATTGTTGCATGTAATATGAATGATATCGTTATATTTAAGAATTTTAAAATATTAAGACTTGTAAATGAGGCCGACTCTAATGAACCGAGCGTTGTGGGGGTGCTGGGCCATTTTTCACCTTCCCCACATGTACCCAACTTTTCGAACCCATTAGGGGGTTGGGGATTCCTTAGAAATCGAGTCATCCACCCCTTTCTTTTTTCCGACCCATCCGGGTGGCGACTCTATTTTCTCCAGACTTAGATTCGTGTTCTCTAAGGCCCTGAGCCTAAACAGTGCCGAAGTCGCAAGAACTATTCCACTGGGAGTGGGGGCAAAAATCTCCACTCACAATATATAAGTTGTATACTGTTATTTCTTTTGCAAATCAATTAATATATGTTGTTGTATATAACATATATAAATATATAATGGCATATATCAGTTACATATTGATATTTTTTTTGCAAATCAACAAATATATATTGTTATATGTAACATATATGAATATATAACATCATATATTAGTTTATATATTGATATTTTATTATAAATTAACTGATATATATATTACTATATGTAACATGTATGAACATAAAATGGTATATATCAGTTGTATACTGATATGTTTTTTCAATTCAACTAATATATGTTGTTATATGTAACATATATGAACATATAATAACATATATTAGTTTGTATATTGATATTTTACTATACATCAACTGATATATGTTGTTATAGGTAATAAATATGAATATATAACAGTATATATCAATTGTATACTGATATTTCATTTGCAAATCAGCTAATATATGTTGTTGTATGCAACATATATGAATATATAACAACATATATTAGTTTGTATATTGATATTTTATTTCAAATCAACTGATATATGTTAATATATGTTTTTCATATAACTACATATATCAATTGTGTACTGATATTTCCCTTACAAATCAATTAATATATTGTTATATGCAATTGATGACGAGCCATGCCTCAGGGGAGTCCTATCTTTCCTAGCTTGGGCTCAGGTGCTACTGCTAATGGCTTTCCACCTGCAAGATAGAAGAGAGGGGGGATCGAGCTTCTCAGAGGAGGCTCCAATGCCTAAATCATAGCTCGGTTATTCTGAATGTAAAAAGAATAGTGAGTGGAAGAGAGAGAGAGAGAGAGAGAGAGAGAGAGAGAGAGAGAGAGAGAGAGAGAGAGAGAGAGAGAGAGAGAACCCCTTTTACTTGTGGGGGTTGTTCCCTATTTATAGAAAATAGAGAGGGAATAACCTCTGATGAGTGTCAACGGGAATTATGGGTGTGTCAAGGATTTGTCTCCCAGATACTAAGAGCTTGGTCGGACTAGGGTGTTCGAAACCAAGGTTCACTCTCTCTCTGGAAGCTTGGTAATTGTGCTAAGGATACTGAGCTCGACATGAGAGACTGAGCTCTGTATATTGGGGTAGTATCAGTAACATATATTAACATATATCAATTGTATGATGATATTTCTTTTGCAAATCAACTAATATATGTTTTTATATGTAACATATACGAGCATATAACAACATATAAAAAGTATATACTATCATTCATTTTGGATCTAAACTGATATTTGTTGTTCTATATAACATATATGAATATATAATAATATATATCGGTTGAGATCCAAATAAGAATAACAATATATTATTATTATTATATATTATTAAGATCCAAATAAGAATAACAATATATTATTATATGTTGTTATAAATAACATATATGAGCATATAATAGTTGAATACTAATATTTCTTGGAAGAACACATTTTTTTGGCCTTTGAACTTTACATATTTTATGAATTAAGCCCTTGAACTTTTATTCACTATAAGAAAAATTGAATCAGACAATGGTTAAGGAAAAAACCATTGTCTGAAAAAAACAGACAACAGTTTTTTTTCCTAAAAAAGCGTTGTCTGATTAATTTTTAGACAACTGTTTTTGGTGTTTTTTAACCGTTGTCTATTAGGTGTCATTTTGGTCACACTAGACAACGGTTTTTTAGGGACCGTTGTGTAATATATATTCAGACAACTGTTTTTTTGGTTATACAAAACCGTTGTATGATAAAATGTTTCAGGCAACGGTTTTTTCAAAAATGTTGTATAATTCAGTGTTTCAGACAACGGTTAAAAAAAACCATTGTCTGAAGTAAGCATACAGACAACGGTTTTTAAGGACCATTGTGTAATATATGTTCAGACAAGTGTTTTTTTGGTAAAAAAAAAACTGTTGTCTGATAAGATGTTTCAGACAACGGTTATTTAAAAAGTTATCTGATTAACTGTTCAGACCATTGTATAATATATGTTTAGACAACGGTTTTTCGTAAGAAACCGTTGTCTGATTAACTGAGTGTTCAAAAAAAATTACCTTAAATGAAAGTAATCCCTATACACAAATCAATCCAAAACACACAAATCAAATGAAATCCTCCACTGACAAGTGTTAAACCAAATCCACCAGCAAGGTGTCAGAAACGTTAAGTTAATTAAACATTAACATTAATTAATTAGGTGAAAATGAGGTAGTGAAAATAATTAACAACAATTATTTATACGCTTAGATAAAATTTTTCAATTTTTAATAATTAATCCTATAGGAGAACTTAATATAGCTTTAGACATGTCTGAAAGTTTTCTCTAACAGAAATGAATATAATTTCACCACAACGTTGTGAGCTTTTATCTATAGCATATATAAATTATTAGACAATAAAAAATATCAAGAATTGATTGAATATTTAGATTAAAAAATTTCTTTTTTTTTGAAATATTGGCTATGCACTATTAGCGCGTATTATTGAAATCTGCCATCAAATGCGAATACAGAAAATCCGGAGGGCATACCCCCCACTCAAGACCAGACATAGAATCTGCTGCTTTGGCACAAGCATACGTAACATGATTCGCTGACCTATAAATAAATGAAAAGCTAACCAATGGAAGCTCTAACAATAAAACCTTACAATCCTTAATTAAATTTTGAAAATAAGATGTACCAGATTGTACCTCCACCTCTAAAGCTTTGGTAACAATCTGGCAATCGGTCTCAATATGAAGGGAGAAGATTTGCAAGTGTTTCAACCAACTTAATGCCTCCCTGAAACAAAGAACCTCACCAACATTAGGAATTTCTTATTTAACATATGGTAAAATAAAATATTTAATAATTTTTTTAATAATTTGAATGGGCAATTTGAAATTAATAACTATAAAAATTTGGTAAAGTTGAGAATCAAAGTGGGCCAAATAAAAAATATAATGATATATAATTTAGATTTGGGATTAGGATATTTTGTTGAGAAAGCAAAGAAAAGTTGGATTAGTAAGACAAAAGGTTGTCTCAATGATAGATAAAGATGAAGATAAACAAGGCAAAGTGCGCCGTACATATACCAAAAAATAACACGTTCTTATCAAAGAAGGAAGATAGAGTTTTAGATAAGTACAGTGATTGATCTTTAATTGAAAATAAAAAGAGTGATCCGAGGGCTGATTGAGATCATTGATCCAATAAAAATAATAATAATTGAGAGGTGCTGCTAAAAGGTTCATATCAGTACGGATTTTGGTCGTTTTCAAATGACATTTTTGACTTGTAGCAATAAAGTGTTCTGTCGTCCAGTTCTTAAGTTGTGCATCAGTATTTGATTTATAGGAGCATATGTTCATAGAATATGCGGAATTATATTATACATATATGCTTATTTCTCTTTTTTTATATTTTTATTTTCATTTTACACAATTCATAACTTCTTCTTTTTTTATGCTTCTGATCATTTTCCAGAAGAATATTAAAAATAATTAATTGGATGTTCTTTCTTACAATATTAACAATTAATTAAATAATATTAAAATTTTCAATTTAAAACCGTAAATATATTTAATTTTATAAAAAATTCTTAATTTTAAAATTTTTTCATTAAATATAAAGCATTAAAATGTTGAATTATTGCTAAATTTTTATTATTATTATAAATTGATAGGGGCTAATAATTATATGAAAATATTATAAGTTATAATGTATGGAAGTTAGGTTTTCTTAAGCCAAACAAACTTGACTAAGAATTAAAAGCTAAGGTTTGGATTTATAAATATTTCATAAACCCATTAGAAACTTTAAAGTCCACCATTAAATAATGATTTAGATATAATATGATATTATATAAGTAGGAATACAAGTATATATTAGTATATATATAAGTATATATATGTATATACAAGTATATACATAAGTATATACAAGTATATATTAGTATATATATAAGTATATATAAGTATATATATTAGTATATATTAGTATATATACAAGTATATATTAGTATATATACAAGTATATATTAGTATATATATTAGTATATACAAGTATATATTAGTATATACAAGTAGTATATATATTAGTATATACAGGTATATATTAGTATTAAAAGCTAAGGTTTGGATTTATAAACAAACTTGACTAAGTATTAAAAGCTAAGGTTTGGATTTATAAACATTTCATAAACCCATTAGAAACTTTAAAGTCCACCATTAAATAATGATTTAGATATAATATGATATTATATAAGTAGGAATACAAGTATATATTAGTATATATATACAAGTATATACATGTATATATAAGTATATATATAAGTATATATAAGTATATATTAGTATATATACAAGTTTATACAAGTATATATACAAGTATATATTAGTATATATACAAGTATATACAAGTATATATATTAGTATATATAAGTATATATTAGTATATACAAGTATATACAAGTATATATATAAGTATATATTAGTATATATACAAGTATATATTAGTATATACAAGTATATACGAGTATATATATTAGTATATACAAGTATATATTAGTATATACAAGTATATATATTAGTATATATAAGTATATATTAGTATTAAAAGCTAAGGTTTGGTTTTATAAACAAACTTGACTAAGTATTAAAAGCTAAGGTTTGGATTTATAAACATTTCATAAACCCATTAGAAACTTTAAAGTCCACCATTAAATAATGATTTAGATATAATATGATATTATATAAGTAGGAATACAAGTATATATTAGTATATATATACAAGTATATACATGTATATATAAGTATATATATAAGTATATACAAATGTATATACAAGTATATATATAAGTATATATATTAGTATATATACAAGTATATACAAGTATATATTAGTATATACAAGTATATATATTAGTATATATTATTATTTATACAAGTATATATTAGTATATATAAGTATATATAAGTATATATATTAGTATATACAAGTATATATTAGTATATATATTAGTATATACAAGTATATATTAGTATATATATTAGTATATACAAGTATATATTAGTATTAAAAGCTAAGGTTTGGATTTATAAACAAACTTGACTAAGTATTAAAAGCTAAGGTTTGAATTTATAAACATTTCATAAACCCATTAGAAACTTTAAAGTCCACCATTAAATAATGATTTAGATATAATATGATATTATATAAGTAGGAATACAAGTATATATTAGTATATATATACAAGTATATACATGTATATACAAGTATATATATAAGTATATACAAGTATATATTAGTATATATACAAGTATATACAAGTATATATATTAGTATGTATTAGTATATATACAAGTATATACAAGTATATATTAGTATATACAAGTATATATATTAGTGTATACAAGTATATACAAGTATATATATAAGTATATATTAGTATATATACAAGTATATATTAGTATATACAAGTATGTATTAGTATATATATTAGTATATACAAGTATATATATTAGTATATACAAGTATATATTAGTATTAAAAGCTAAGGTTTGGATTTATAAACAAACTTGACTAAGTATTAAAAGCTAAGGTTTGGATTTATAAACATTTCATAAACCCATTAGAAACTTTAAAGTCCACCATTAAATAATGATTTAGATATAATATGATATTATATAAGTAGGAATACAAGTATATATTAGTATATATATACAAGTTAATTTTAACAAAATTTTGAAAAATCCATTTTGTTTCAAAAGAGGGATGTCAAAACTTCAAAAATTTTGAACACTTAAATTCCCCCCTTTATTTCCAAAAAAAATTTCATTTGCCCCCATTTTGCCAAAAACACGGCAGTTTTGAAATTTAGCAATAAACCTAAACAGACCTATCTCCTCCTTCCCTCTTTCGATTTCTCTCTGTAGACCTAATTTGATTCCATTTTCATGGGTAGAAAGCTTCAGAACCTAATTTGTTTCCATTTTGCGATGAGTTCAGAAGAGAGTATTAGAACTGGCAGTGGAGTGAGTTTCTTAGGGAGTTCTCAATTCGTCGAAGTTATTTTTATTGGTAGTAGAAAAGATGCTGTTCTTGATTTTTGCTCGGAGTCGCCTTTTCAGTTATCATCGTCGCTGCGTTTCTGGTAATTTTTGCCTCATTTTTATCATTCTTTTGGTTGATGTAATTTTATTAAGTAGCTGCAAATTTCTTCATGTATTTCTGCTGAATTACCTTCAGTTTCCAGCAATTGCTCTTATCTTGCTCTTTTGCATTAAGCTATGCGCCAATAAACTTTTTTTTCAGGAATATTCATGTCAGAGACTCCCACAATTTTCAATTACAAGAAAGCTTTCCTGAAAAAGGTTTGTGCCGTGTCTCATTGCTCTAGCTAGAAAATTTATTCATTTCTTGTATCACTGGAGGGGGCTATCTTTTGCTCTATTTCTATTTCCCTCAACTCCTTTATGCCCTGAACGGAGAAATTTAGCCTTTGTTTGGTTCCTTAACAATTTGTTTGGATGGGGCGAGTTCAAGGTTCATTTAAACAAAGAAATTAAACAAAGGAAAAAGAAAAGAAAAGAAAGGAATTTTATTTTCCTTTTTTTTATTTAGTTACCTTAATTAAAACAATTAAAACATGAGGAAAACAAAATAAAAATAAAATAAAAGAGTCTATCATCTTTTTTTTTTTATTTTTCAATTCCTTCCATTTCACTCTAAATTGGAGGGAAATGTTTTGAAACTTTGAAGGTAATTTGGATAGTCAAATTTATATTCCTTTCTACTCTTTTATTTTGTTTAATTATTTTCCAAACAGAGGAAAATTAAAAAATGTCTTTTGTTTTCTTTAATACTCCATTCATTTTCTTCGAACTGTTAAAGACGAGTCGTAATTTCATTTCCTCTTCTGGTTATTTTTTGCAGATACTAGTTCGAGGATTTTGGAAGCTCTCCAGTTTCTGAAGTCAAGTTCAAAAGCTATTATCCTTGTTTGTACATTTCTCACCTATCAGTCTCATATTTTTGAATTATTTGAATTATGAGGCTGTCCTTTGATAAACTTGACTAGCATTTATTTTGTTGGAGATGATGTACCGTTATAATGATTGAATTCAAAATCTACATAATGAAAACCTGAAAGATGAGAGATGGATGGACTGACGCTGTTAGCATGGATATGCAAGTTTTGCTTATCCATTAATGATAAAGTATCAACCATCTTGCTGTGAGCTGTAATTCTCTTGATACACATGCTAGGAGCATTGTGTGACTAAATTGTTATAACTAGAATTAACCCATTTGCGTTTGTAGATGCATGTGGGAGTGAACGCAAATACACTGAACCCTCCTTTAGTATAAGCATTTATGCTATTCAGAATTTGTCACTCTGATGGATAATATATTCATGTCACATTTATATTCTGAAACCTGTGTTTATCTTCCTCATCACTATTTGCATTTATGCAAAACATAATCCACTGACTAGAAAATTCAATATTCTATGCCTACGACGCTGCTATTTCTTTTTTTTAGAACTTACTTTGAGTGGCGTGGAATTCTGTTCTGATTTTATTTTGTTGCACATACTTATTTGTGTGTTGGATGTATAATATATTTATGCCATATTTGTATCCTGAAACCTGAGTTTTTCTTCCTCATCATTGTCTGCATTTATGCAAGTCATTGGCTGAAATAAACCCACAGAGACTAGAAATATTAATATTCAATATTCTATGCCTATGACAATGCTCTTTATTTTTTTATTTTTTTTTTATTTTTTACTCATGGATCTTCCTTCGCATGGAATTCTGCTCTGATTTTATTTTGTTACACATGCTTGTTTGTCTATGGGTGTGCTAGGTGGCTAGTGCAGGCTATGGCTTGGATCATGTTACAGCAATTGATGTACTTAAAACCGTGAGATCTAGAAAAGGATTTGCTCTTGCTATTCTTCTGAGGCCTTTCAGCTTTGAAGGACAAAGACGCCAAGCTGAGGTAGAACATACTTGTGGAATTGTTAAATATGGAAAGCCTCTGTATTAAAAAAAGAGAAGCAACAACTAATGATTAAATTTTAATATGTTTTTATGATTTAGAATAAAAATCATCTTCTTCTTATGGGTTTCAGCTTTAAGTATCACTGTAAATTTTAAAATCAATGTTGAAGTCTACTTTGTTAATCAAGCAGCATACAAATTTCTTCTTATGATATGATGGTGTGGATATGTTAAATTTAGTACATTTATTTTGATCTTTGCAAAGGTTGGTGGCTGCTGGCATGTCTAGTTTGGGGGTTCTCTTTCAATTTAAGAAATGCCTCTAAAAGTCTAAACTGTAGCAGAACCTGAAATTGATGGGATTCTTGCACTGGAGAGTTTGTTCTTATGTGATTTTTATTTTCTTTTTTCTTTTATTCTAAGCTTTGCAATATACTTTATGTGAGCAAGTTTGTCTTTTAATGTTTTCTTCTTTCATTTCTTATCATTTAAAGCAAATATGCATATTATAGGTATGAGTTTGCTCGTTGAGCCTGAAATTTTATATGGATGTGTCTTGTGTTCATTTTTCAGAATGTTTGTTCAGATTTCAGGTTAGGTTCTGTGATTAGGTTGATGTGTTGGTTTGCATATGGGTTTACATATGGATGTAACATGTGGTACTTCATTTTTGTTTTCATTTGCTATTTCAGGGGGATCCTGTACAGAAAGGGGCCACGGACAGCGGCCTCTTTGTCATGAGGTACATGAAGGAAATATGTTATGACAAGGAGCTTCAGTTTGTAGCTAAGGTGAGAATTTTAATTATTTTCATTTTTTATATAATAGTTTTATATTTACCACATGTGGCTAACCAAAATTTGATTCATTTTTCAGTGGCTATGCAAAGGCAACTTGGAGTATAGTGATGCCGACATCAACGAGATTAGGATTGACTTCGCCAAGTTTAATTTGCAATCCTCCATTGTAAAGTGTTGTCTTATATGTATAATGTACAGTTTAACAGACAATGGTGGTGAAATGAAAATGAACATTGAAACTATTGTCTAATATTCAGTGTGTCACATTAATTAACCGTTGTATTTAGCGTCCTTCTATAATGGTTTTAGATTAATTAACCATTGTCTGAAAAATTAAAAAGCGTTGTGTAAACCTTCATTAGATAACAGTATTTAATAAGAAAGCGTTGTGTAAATCTTAATCAGACAACGGTTTTTAATAAGAAAGCATTGTATAAACCTTAATCAGACATCGCCTCAATAGACAACGGTTTTTGTCTTCATCAGACAACGGTCAAAAAGCCTTGTCTAAACCTTCATCAGACAACGGTTAAAAACCGTTGTCTGATAAATCTAAAAACCGTTGGGGAAACCATCTTCAGACAACAGTTAAAAACCATTGTCTGAAATTCTATCAGACTTCGCCTCAATAGACAACAATTTTTGTCTTCATCAGACAATGGTCAAAAAGCGTTGTCTAAACCTTCATCAGACAATGGTTAAAAATCGTTGTCTGAAAATTTAGAAACCGTTGTCTGACAATTTAGAAACCATTGTCTGAACCATCATCAGACAACGGCCAAAAACCGTTGTCTGATAAAATTAAAAACCATTGTCTGATAAAATTAAAAACCATTGTCTGACAATTTAGAAACCTTTGTGCAAACCTACATCAGACAACGGTTTAAAACCATTGTCTGAAATGCTATCAGACATCGCTTCAATAGACAACAGTTTTTGTCTTCATCAGACAACGGCCAGAAAGCGTTGTCTGATTCAGTTTTCCTTGTAGTGATTTGGTGACATTGAGCCTTTCAACTATACAGTTGGTGACATTGAGTCCTTTTTTGATAGAAGTTAAACACATGTTTTCAATTGTCGTCAAAATCATATGGCTGCTAGAGCAAAATGGTATATTTTAATGAAAAATTAAGGAATAACACATTTGTTGACCCCTGAATTTTATGTGTTTTACGTATTAAGCCCCTAAATTTTTATTTGAAAACATTGATTCCCTCGATTGACAACACGTGAAAATCACTTGTTTAACTGCTATCATAAAAAGGCTCAATATCACCAACATGTATAGTTGAGAGGCTTAATATTACCAAATAAAAGTTCAAGGGGCTCAATGAGAAAAACATATAAAGTTTAGGGGGCTAAAAAATACATTGTTCCATATTTCTTTTGCAAATCAATTGATATATGTTATTATGTATAGCATATATCAACATATAACAACATATATTAGTTTGTATATTGATATTTTATAGCAAATCAATTAATATATTTTTTTTACATATAACATATATAAACATATAACAACATATATCAGTTGTATACTGATATGTCTTCTCCAAATCAACTAATATATATTGTCATATATCAGTTGTATACTGATATTGTTAAGTGGTCTGCCTTTGGGTTGGGCTAGCCCCATTGAACATCAGGGTTGAGCTTCAGGTATTCTTGCTAGACCTGAGTAAAATTTGAGTCGGGCTTCAGGTTTATTGAAAACCCTCGGGCTAACCTGGCCCGGCCCGAGGGTTTTATTATTTTATTTTTAAATCATTACCCTAATATCATTAACCCCATTCCCATTCAATTATTCCTCTCTTAGTTGCCTCTCTCATAGCCTCCCTCCCTTCCATTTTCCTTTTGTTACAGAGAAAGCTAGCTAGCTCTCTTTCTATCCATTTGTCTAGTTTTTTTTAAGATCAAAAACAAAATAAAAGCAAAGAAGAAGAAGAAGAAGAAGAAGAAGAAGAAGAAGAAGAAGAAGAAGAAGAAGAAGAAGAAGAACTAGGCTTTTTTTTATAGATATTTAGAGAGAGAAGGTAGAAACTTAAAGAACAAAAATTGATTAAGGTTTGGATTTTATGATTTTTTTTAATTAAAAGCAGAAATGGGTGTGTAAGAGATTGTTGTATGAAAAAGGAAAGAAGAGGAGGGTTTTAAGATTTTTAATTTTTTTTGCTTAAAAAATGCATACAGATCTTGTGTTTCTCTTTTTCTTTCTTTCTATATATATATATATATATACAAATTAGCCTATTTCTTTGCCCTTAACGCTGCACACCTCAACTCTTTTTTTCTTTTACATTCTACAATCTTTATCTTTTCCTTTTTTAAGTCTCAAGATTTGTTTTTTGTTAAACTCAATCACACACAAACATAAAATCACATTTTTAAAGGAATGAAATGAAGAATCTTAACTAAAATATAAATGATTCCCTTAGCTAAAGCATGATTTAAAAAAAAATTAATTGATTGAGATTTTAAACCAGATCCAATATTTAAAACAGAAATCATACAACTTAAGCCTAAGTGGAATTTTAGTTTTTAAGTTTAAATAATTTAAATGAATTATGTTATCCCAAGATGGCAACTAAGAGGGGGGTGAATTGGTTATTTGAAGAAATAATGAAAAATTAAAAATCAAAAGCAAAGTAAATCAAGAGAAGAGTAGGGTAGAGAAGAATGAACACAAGGAGTTTATAGTGATTCGGATTTCCTTAATACTACATCCACTTCCTTAACAACTTGTTAGGGTTCCACCAATCTTGAGTTTTTACAAGCTCATCTCTAACTTGGTATTTTTACAAGCTCACACCAAACTTTTACAAGGTTTAAGGATTTTTCTCACAATCCAGCCAAGAGTTTTTCTAGGCTTACTCCAAAACCTAAGTGTTTCCAAGCTCACATTCAAATTTACAATGGTATCTAATGCTCACACCCAATACTTAAAGCAATACAATTTGAAATTTTTATGCAAAGAAATGAAAGTTGTTGTGCTTGGCTATTACAATCACAATTACCTCAAATAAGAGGTTTCTTTAGGTATTTATAGCCATTAGCACTCTAACCAGCCATTTGAAGTGGTTCCCATATGTTTGGTTCTTGCTTTCCACTTAAATTGTGTCTAAGACACTGTATGCGGCCGCACAATTCAAATTTTCTCCAATGGCTATTTCCAACGGTAAGTTTTGAGTGCCCAACAGGATCATATTTATTCATCTTGTCATGTCTCGCAGTCGCATAATACAATGTTACCATTAAATTTGAAATCCTTCTTCCACATGTCCAATTGTCATTACTCCAGTATGTTTGGTGCAAAAATTCAAATATGCTAGTTTTGTGTTGTTGCACAATTTGATTTCCTCATTGCACAACATCATCGCTATCTTTATTGTGGCTTGGTGGAAGTTTTGGTTCTTGATGGTGCGGTCGTACAAGGTATCGAGTGATCGTACAATAGTTTGTGCATCAATGCTCAACCGTAGATGCTAGCCACTATCACTTCTATGAGTTTTGAGTTTTTGTTCATAGGTTTGTGCGGTCACCCAAGTATCTAGAGCAGTTGCACAATATTCTTGTGATATGTTTTGGCAGCACCAGAGACTGTGATTTTTTCTGCACTTTCAATGAGTTTCTTTGCTTTAGACTTTGTGCAGTCGCGCAGTATGTTAGGTGATTGCACGAGGCCTGAAGGTTTAGTACCTATAAAACAAACTTGTTTGAAATTATTAGTATACATTAATTTGATTGTCAATGATTAAAATAAAGTTTAATTGTCCAACAATTTTCCTCTTTTTGACTTTGGCAATCAAATTGAATTTAAACAATGATAAATTACAAGGTAAATTGAAAGTTAATTAATTTAATGCAAGTTTTAATCAATTGTTTAATTTTAGTTTCTTGTCTTTAGGTCTTCTTAATTTCTCCCCTTGAACTTATGATTCTCCTTTCTTTTTAGTTGTTGTTTTTAAATTCAAGTTATGTTTTCTTCTCCCCCTTTGATAAAGATAAAAAGAATGTATGCAAAGAGATAAAAGACATAAAAGAAAAGTTCATTGCATTAAACATAAGATTGCAATACAAAAAGGAGAATGTAAAGCAAAAGAAAACATAAAGTAGCTAAGATTCTAATCTTGCACATTCTCTTTTCCTTTCCTAGATGAAGGAGGAGGAGGAGTGTCTTCTTCAATATCAAGGGATAGAGTAGGAGAATAGCCATATGAGGATTGAGAGAACTATTCATATGGACTTTCAATAAGTTCACTCGCATCCCAATCACGAAGATCACATTGTGAAAGATCAAAATTTCCTTGCATCTTATAAATATCATAATGAACATGGGACAAGAGATCAATCTTCTTGTTGAGCTTAGTGATTCATTTATTCACATCCTTCTTGAAGTGAGTGAATTATTTTTGGAGGGTGTGGATAGCTTTTTGAAGGAGCTTCATGGTTTTGAAGATTCATCCTTCTCTTTTGTAGGCTTGGTTAGTTTGGGAGGGTGTTCAACTTCAACATAAATAGGTTCTCCTCCTTCTTCTCTAGTGATGTGATACCTAGGATTTTTTCTCTCTCTTTGAATCACCCTATGCTGCCAAAGGTGTACTCATAATGTTCATCAACCTTTTGAATGCACCTAGCATGTTCAAGGAAATCAAGATTGATGGAGTTAGTGGCAGGGTCAAGAGGATCATTTAAGGTTGATAAGTTTTTAGGGGTTAGCAAGCCTAAGTATCTAGCAATTTGTGTAACTTGAGAGGAGAGAAAAAAGGTCCCAGCCTTATACTTCCCATGATGAATGAAGGTATCAATGAGAAATTGGGCGATTTGCACATGTTCATTATGTTTTAAGACATATAGGAAGAACAAGTCACGTTGTGTGACTTTCTCATTTCCATCACTCCTTTGATGGATGGTATAGGTAATGATCCTATGTAGAAGCCAAAAGATGAGTGTTTTGAAGTGGATGACTTTGGAGGATCTGTTATTGTATTCGGTTTCTATGGACAGCTCACACCAAAAGGATGAAAAATCCTTCAAGGGAAAGTCCTTGTCGGAATAAGACATAGCTCTATGATTTTGAAAACCCTAAATTTTAGCAAATTCCTCTAATGAGAGGGCAAACTCTTTTTCAAATAGCCTAAAGTAAACTCCATAGAATCTAATAGGAGAATTTTGGTTCTTTTTAATTCAAAGGGTCTTCAAAAACTCTTTAGAAAGACTAGGGTAGCCAAGTTCATTTGGAAAGGCAAAATATCTCCACCCTATCCTCTTAAGATATCTAAAGAGTTCGTCTTGATTGTTGGGGGTTAAGAGCATTCCCTCAGCAGGCATTTTGGTGAGTTCAAGGTTCTTCTTCTTAAGCATGTAGTATTTTATTTTCTCGACATCATCCTTGAACTTTGGTTTGTGAGGATGGACACTGCTCCAGGTAAAAAGTTTGCTAGGTAGTTGAGGCTCACTAATGGTTACTCCTTTTTCATTTTCTTTGGTTGAGGCTTTCTTCTTAGAGGGCTTGGTTTTAGGTGCCATATCAATAAAACAAAAGAAAAGAAGAAGAGTAGAAGAAAGAATAGAAATGTAGAAGAAAGAGTGTTGATGAAGCTTGAAAGTCTTAAAAATCTTCACACTTAATTTCTTGTAGTTCAAAGCTATGAGAGAATGTTTAAAGTGGTTTATAATAGTTTGTAAAAGTGTATATGATTGCAAAATGGAGGGTTTTTATAGATAAAATTTAAAAAACTATCTATTTTTTACCGTTGGGGCAAGATTGGTGCAAGTTCCAACATTTTAAAAAAATTGGCAGTTACAGCTTGGGTGCGATCTTACAACCTACTGTGCAACTGCAATTTATGTATTGCAATCGTTACATGCACGGAGCACCCACTCAACCCAACTAAGTGTATAACAGTCGAGAAATTTGAAAGATTTTGAATTTTAGCGAATGCACAAGTAAAGGCGTGTTCGTACAAGATGGCTTTTATGCTCGAAAGATATAGAGTGATTATGCGATTGCTCAAAGACTTGGAGCGACAACTAAAAGGATCAGCAGAAGGTTTTGATGAAGTTTTAATTTTGGAAAGATCAAAATAGATATGGAGAAGTTAAGAAGTGATTAATCTAGAGATATTCCATCTATCATACCTATTTATTGTCTTATGAAGTTTATTCTTTCTTCATTTAAGGGTTTTGTAAAAATGTCAGCAAGTTGATTTTGAGTATCAATAAATTCTAAGACTACATTTTGATTTTGAGCAAAGTCTTTTAAGAAATGATGTCTAATGTCTATATGTTTTGACCTAGAATGCTGAATGGGATTCTTAGATAGATTAATTGCACTTGTGTTATCCCATTTAATAGGAATGTGATCAAGTATTTTTCAATAATCTAGCAATTGTTATTTTATCCAAAGAACTTATGTGCAATAAAAACATGCAGCAACATATTCAGCTTCCATGGTAGATAAAGCAACCGACACTTACTTCTTTCTAAACCAAGAAACTAAGCATTCACCAAGAAAATGGCATGCTCTAGTGGTGTTTTTGTTATCAATAGGCTACCAGCAAAATCCGCATTCGAAAATTCTAAGATATCAAATGATGTGTTTCTAGGATACCATAGACCTAAATGTTTGTTCTGCTTAAGTATTTTAGTATTCTTTTAATAGCATTCAAGTGTGATTCTTTAGGGCATGATTGAAATCTAGCACATAGATAAACACTATACATTACATAGAAGTGGTTAAGTAAAGAAGGGATCCGATAATACCTCGATGTCTCTTCTCATTTCTTACCACTTTCATCTTTGTCCAATTTTAAGGATGTGCTTATTGGAGTTTTGCTTGCCTTGCAACATCCATACCAAATTTCTTAAGAAGTTCCTTTGTATATTTGGATTGGTCAATGAAGATTCCATCCTTGCATTACTTCACTTCTAAACCAAGGAAGAACTTAAGTTCACCCATCATGCTCTTTTCAAATTCCTTAGTCATACAAGAGGCAAACTCTTGGCACAAAGATTCATTAGTAGAACCAAATATAATGTTATCAACATAAATTTGAACTATTAAGATGTTATGCAACTTCTTTTTAACAAAAAGTGTAGCGTCAACTTTGCCTTTTGTAAAACCATTATCCAACAAATAGAAACTTAATCTATCATACTAAGCTCTTGGAGCTTGTTTCAATCCATATAATGCCTTGGTTAATTTAAAAACATGACTTGGAAATATATACTTTTTCATTAATAAATCCATTCAAAAATGCACTTTTGACATCTATTTGAAAAAGTTTAAAATTCATATGACATGCAAATGCAAGTAAAATTCTAATTGCTTCTAATCTTGCAACGGGGGCAAAAGTCTCCTTATATTCAATGCCTTCCTCTTGGTTATAGCCTTTGGCTACCAATCTAGCTTTGTTTATAGTAATAAGACCATCTTCATAAAGTTTATTCCTATATACCCATTTGCAACCAATAATTGGATGATTTTTGGGTCTAGGAACAATGTAATATCCCTAAGTGTGCTTAGAAGTTATGATAATGTTGTTATTATTGAATTGAGTGTGTGATTGATAAGTGGTAATTATGTTGTTTGAAGAAAAGCATTGTGTAGAGTGAAGTGTATATGTTGTGTATATGGTCATATATATATATAATATAAGTTGGTCAAAGGGCTTGGTCAAGGGAAGAGGATATTTTATTTGTGATTGTGAAATTACCAACATGGGCTTGTAAAAGACAAAGGTTTAGTTATATGGTTGAGGGTAGTTTAGTAATTTTCTTTTGGAAGGGTATTTAATGCCTATTGACTTTGTGTTTTCTTGATCATTTCTTCTTCTTCTTGTTGTTGATGGCCGGCTCACTCAAAGACAAAGGAAAGCAAGTGAGCAAGTGATGATTTTGGAATTTTAAGCTCAAAAGTGAAGGAAGATCTCAAGTATACAAGTTGGAATTTCAAGAATTTCATGATTTTAGTAAGTTTTCTCTTGTTTGCCTTTGTTATTTTTGAAGATGTGTGTGAGTTGAGTTAGGGTTATTGATAGTATGATTAAGTGTGTTGATGATTTGTTGATTAGAGTTGAAATTGATTTTAAAATAAGAAGTTAAATTGGTGTTGGTGATGGAAGAGTAAGAGTTGTGTTTAGTGAATATTTTTCTGTTTTACAATTAGTAAAGGCTGTGACTTGTATGATTTTTAATTAATTATAGAAAAATATTCTTGAAGTGAATTTTTGATATGTTGTGCCTCTATGAGTCTAGAATGACTGAAAAATATGTTGATTCGATTTTGGAATGGTTATGAGTTTAGAAAGATTATTTTTATTAGACCTGTTCCAGCAGGTACCTTAACTGAGACAGCTATATTTCGGAATTTTTAATAAAATGTAGAAAAATCATATCCAATTGAATTTTGGATATGTTGTTGCTTAGTGAGTCTAGTATTTGAGAAAAATAATTTGGAACCACGTTGATTGAATTTGATTTATGGAATTCACAAAGTTCAGAACTGCTGCCAGGATGCAGGGCAATTGGGGCAGTCTGGTTAGGTGAACTATTTGACCAAGATTTTGTGTTCAGTTTGATCTGAAATTTTAAAGGAATGATTTTAAGATACAAAACTAAATTCTTTAAAAATTTTAGAATTTTTAGTCAAGTAGATTATTTTATACAATTTTTCAAAATAAGGATAAAATGGAGTCTAAAACCAGAATGTACTATTCATATGGTCATTTTGCTAATATTCCTTTTGGATTAGGTTGTGAAGAGGTTGAATTGCCCTAATTTGTGAAGTGAAGAACTATTGAGTGGAGAAGAGTTTAGAGTGGTGTGAAATGTTATTAAGGTAAGTACCAATGTTGCATGATTGCATTGTTAATGCATATCACTAATGTATTTTGATGTGTTTATATCATTAATGATATGTATATATATAATTGTGTTATGGGAAAATGAAAGATGTGAATGATTTGATGAATATTAATGTATGAGAATACAATTGATTGAGTATAATTAAATAATGTTAGGTAAATTATTACATTGTTAATCTAATGTGACTTGTATAGTGTGAAAGAGAAGATGATCATTCAACAAGGTATGAGCTATGCAAATTTATTATGATAAACACTTTTATGAAGAATTACTTTAATGTACTTTGTAATGTTATAGCAATGATGCTATATGTATAATGTGAATCATGTGATTGAATAATGATATGTTCATTTGGTTAATGTAATTGATGTTGAGTATTATAATGATGATGCACATGATACTATATGAACAATACTATGTTTTGTGTATTATGAATCTTGTGAATTGTATTGTGCTATATGAATAAGGTACTTTGTAATGTTATAGCAATGATATTATATGTATCATATGGATTGAGATATGATATGTTGTGAAGCCATTGTAATTGGCCATGATGATTCAAATGTGAGATGAAGCCATTGTGATTGGCTATGATGATCTAATTGAAAGAAATAAGGCATGTTTGCCTAGATGATAATGAACATTGAGATTGAAATTGATAATGAAACAATAAGTGAAATATGTGTTTAATGTGTTATTCAGTCTTCAGAGTTCTGGGTTTGGAGGCATGCCTATAAAATGAAAAAGGTAACAGTCTTGCCGGGTTGAGGATCTCTTCAAATTGAGTTGAATTGAGGTCCAAGAGACTGGGTCTGTTACACTATGAGAATTGTGAATATGAAATATATGATTGGTAACAGTCTTGCCGGGTTGAGGATCTCCTCATGATGAGTTGATGGTCCAAGAGACTGGGTCTGTTACACTATCCATGGATAGAAATATTGATATATGATGCCTACGGGCTTGATGATTATGATTATAGACCAAAGCAGTAACTCTGAACTCTGAATAACATAGTGGTGTCTGTTGGGCCCGAGTCTGTCTTTGTTGTCAATGTGATATACAAATGTTGAAAGAAATGGATAATGAAATCTTTGGTATACTTCATTGGACATGTGATTGATGATATGTAATATGTGCGTTGAAATATTGATTATGAGCACTAGTGATGAATCATTAATGTTGAATTGTGAATAAAGAAATGTTATGATTGGTATGATGTATAATGTGTGTATTAGCATTGATTGTGAATTCAATTGATGAATTGTGGTTGATGACAATGATTGTCTTAATTGGAAATGTGACTTATGATTAGTATGATGTATAATGTGTGTATTGAGATGTTGATTGTGAATATTAGTGATGGGTTGGACTTGGTAGAAATGTTATGTTTATATGTGTATAAGATATGAGATTAGTTGAAAGATATGAAAGGTGCAAATGAATAGGGATAAACTTAATAAGAACTAAAAGTATATGGAATTGAGATATCTTTATATGTTAGTGTTTCCATGATATATGTTTGTATTTTATATTTGTACTACTAAGCTTTCGAGCTTAGCGCAGATGTATTATCGCTCAGGTAGCTTGGTGGAAGATATGAAGTCTTTTGGTATGCCACGAGAAGAGTAAGATTTTGTCGAGACCAACTAGAGGGTAATGCATACATGTATCCACTTTAAGTATGTTATATTATATGTATAAATGAAGTTTTGATAAAGACAATAATTTGTAAGTGTTCTTTAAATTGACCTATTATGGTTTGAATTTTGTTACAGGTATTGAAAGGTAAAAAGAAAAGTGGCATCCTTATACTTTATATACTAACTGTATGTATACTAGGTATATGTATAGTATTTATATGGAGTATTGGGGTGTTACAAACAAGCTCCCACACTTTATTTCTCTCAAATTGGTTGAGTTCATGTTACAAGGCAATCACCCAACATTCATCACTAAGAGCCTCCTCAATGGTCCTTGGCTCAATTTGAGAAACAAAGGAAACATTAGAATCTAAATGTTTAAATTTTGATTTTATAGTTACTCCCTTTGAAGTGTCACCAATGATGAGTTCCTTGGATGATCTCTTTGATAATGCCAATCTTTGGGTAGTTCTTGTGTTTCTTCCATCTTAGGTTCTTCTTATTCCATTGTGTGTTCCAATTCATTGATGTTTTCCTTTGAAGCATCTTTTGTTTCAAGTTCCTCAAATGTGCCTACAAAATCATCAAGAACACTACCTTTCCCATGATCAAGCTTGAATGATTCATCAAAGGTAACATGTATATATTCTTCAACTACTAAGGTTCTTTTAATAAATACTCTATATGCTTTACTTGAAGATGAGTATCCTAAAAGGATTCCTTCATACGATTTGGATGGGAATTTTCTAAGATTGTCCTTGGTATTTAATATAACGCATTTGCATCCAAATACTTTGAGGTATGATGTTTTTGGTTTTCTTCCATTCAAAAGCTCATAAGAAGTTTTATTTATCAAGGGTCTTTTGAAAACTTGATTTGAAATATAACACGCAGTAGTAACTGCTTTCGTCCAAAAGTAAGAAGGTAACTTATACTCATTGAGCATTGTTCTAGCCATTTCTACCAATATTCTATTTTTCCTTTCAACCACACCATTTTGTTGTGGTGTTCTAAGAGCTGAAAAATTATGTGAGATACCAAGTTTATTATAAAAATTTTCAAAGTTCTCATTTTCAAATTCTTTGCCATGATCACTTCTAATAGATGTAATCATATAACCTTTTTCATTTTGAATTCTCTTTGCAAGAATTTTGAAATGATTAAAAGTTTCATTCTTTTGAGCTAAGAAATTAACCCATGTAAACCTTGAGTAATCATCAACAAATATAAATGCATACAACTTGCCTCATAGACTAGTAACTTTATTAGGACCAAACAAATCTAAATGAATTAATTCCAAAGGTTTAGATGTACTTAACACATTTTTGGATTTGAAGGAGCTCTTGTGTTGTTTCCCAAGTTGACATGGTTCACATACCTTGTCTTTGTGAAACTTTATTTTAGGAAGACCATCCATAAGTTCTTCTTTGTAAGACATTGAAGTTAGTTCATATTTACATGTTTTAATCTTCTATGCCAAAGCCAAGCATCATTGCTAATAGAGACCTAACATTCATGAGCATCATTAGAGTGTAGATCAATTTTATGTGTGTTACTAATTCTACTTCCATTTAATGCAAGATCACCACTAGAAGAGGTAATTTTGCATACTTTAGAATTAAAATTGATATTATATCTTTTGTCACATAATTGACTAACACTAAGCAAGTTATATTTCAAACTATCAACCAACCAAACATCATCAATCATGTTTTTACCAAGCATACCAATAGATCCAATACCTATAATTTTTCCTTTACCATTATTTCCAAATGTTACATTACCTCCTTGCTTGTAAGTAAGGTTTGTGAAGAGTTTTGCATTACCGGTCATGTGCCTTAAACATCCACTATCTACAAGCCAAACACTTTCATTGATAGTAGACTCTAGGCATATCTACAAGGCAATAAAATTTTACCTTCTTTTAGGTACCCAAATGAACTTGGATCCTTGGGGGTTAGTAGGAGAAGGATCTTCTAATTTGAGGTGTGCCTTTCTAATGTAACAAAATGAATTTTTATGTCCAAATTTCATGAAATATTGGCATTGATACAATGTTTTGATTTTTTGCATCCTTTTTCTATTGAACTTGAAGAATTAAATTGACAATCACATGTGTGCATGTGATAGGATTGTTTATGTGCATACTTGTGGTTGTGTTCAGCATTTTGTACATATATGTATAATTTGCTCTTGGAACCTTAGTTCTTGAGCTAAGAATAGTCTTTTTAATAATCTTTGACTTAGAGTGTGCTTGTGCATACTTTACAACTTCAACACTACAAGTTTGAGTTGTAGATGCTTTAATAAATATGGGTGAATTAGATGAAGTAGTAGATGAGCCATTAACCATACTTGGAGGAAGGTGGTCTTTGGGCATTAATTATTATATCTAACGCTTCCTTACCCTTATGAAAATTAGAATTTTTTTATAAGCTAGAAGAATTTTTTAACATTTCATCTAAGGATTTCATTAATTGTTTATTTGAAGTCTTTAATTCCAAAGTAGAATTCTTCAAAGAAATAAAGTCCTTTTCTAGCTTAGATCATTTTTTCTTATAAAACTTCATTTTAACAAAATATTTTTGGACCCTAGAGTTCATTTGCTCAACTATATCATCATCTAAAGCATCATCAACATTATCACTATAGGCATTAGAGTTTAAGGATTGAGTACCTACCTCACTGGCGTGATCATCATCATCTTCAATAGCCATGAGACAAAGATTTACAATTCCTTTCTCTTCCTCCTCTTCTTCTTCACTTGAGGAGTCATCATCCTATGTTGCTTTAAGAGATTTCTTCTTCTCCTTGTCCCATTTCTTTTTGTTCTTAATTTTGAAGCAATCCTTTTTTATGTGACCCGGTTTGCCACATTCATAACATTTTACTTCAATTTTCTTTTCTTTATCTTTGAAAGAGGACTTGGAGGAATTACCTTTATTTGTTTGCCATCTCCTCTTTCTTTTCCATTCTTTTAATCTTCTAGATAGCATGGTCAATTCGTCGTCATCATCATCATCGCTATCTTCTTCACTTGCTCTTAACATCTTTGGTGACTTTGAGAGCTATGGATTTCTTCTAGTCCTTCTCACCCTTATCATCCTCTTTTTCAGTATGCAATTCAAAGGTGAGTAGCTTGCCAACTAGCTCATCGGTTCTTAGCATGCTAAGTTTATGAGCTTCTTCAATTGAAGAGACTTTTGATTCAAAGTTCTTCTTGGCTCTTAGTGGTCTCAATTTTTTGCTATTGACATCACCTTAATCATAGATTTTTTCATATTTCTTTAAGTCATTGACATTTGCAAGTAGCCAATTTGTCATTTCAATAGCATTCTCATTGGGCTTCATCTTGAAGAGTTCATACTCATGGACAAGCATTTGAGTTTTGGTGAACCTCACTTGGGTAGTACCCTCATGATAATTCTCAAGAGTTTTCCAAATGCTATGTGCACAAGTAAGATGTTGGATTCTTCCAACTTCTTCTCTAGATATGGAATTCACCAAGATGGAGGATGCTCTATTGATCTTATAGTAAGCACTTTCTTGGGCATCCGTCCATTTGTCTCTAGAAAAAGGCACTTGAATACCATTAACCTCATGAGTGGGAGGTTTCCATTCATATTGTATAAATTTTTCAAAGCTCAATTCCCTCACTATCAAGAAACAAATTCATCTTATATTTCCAATAAGAGAAATCTGTTCCATTGAAGTAGGGTCTAATAAATAAATAGAGGTTTCCATGAGAGGTAGTTGGAGAGGTGGCTGCCATTACAGATCAAATTTTACAATTAAATTTTTGGAAAATTTGATGCTCTGATACCAATTGTTATCTCAAGATGGCAACCAAGAGGAGGAGGAGGGGTGAGTTGGTTGTTTGAAGAAACGATGGCAAATTAAAAATCAAAAGCAAAGTAAATCAAGAGAAGAGTAGGGTAGATAAGAATGAACACAAGGAGTTTATAATGGTTTGAATTACCTCAATCCTACATCCACTTTCTTAACAACTTGTTAAGGTTTCACTAATCTTGAGTTTTTATAAGCTCAACTCTAACTTGGTATTTTCACAAGCTCACACCAAACTTTTACAAGGTTTAAGAATTTTTCTTACAACCCAACCAAGAGTTTTCCCATACTTACTCTAGAACCTAAATATTTTTTCTAAGATTCATAGTAACTTATTCTTTCCAAATACCTAACTTAAAATCTTGTTTGCGTGATCTTCAAATTTTATTTATTTAAACCATAAACTTTAATATTAGTTTCATACAACTTCTGAAACCCTAAATCTAAAACCTCCATTCTTTAGATCAAACCCTAATTTATTTCAAACCTAATCTTTAATTCAAACATCCAGTAGCCATATTATTTCATTTATATTAAATATTTCTTAGTTGACTAATCTGGTAACTAAAATACAAAACCCTAATTGTTAAACATGAAAGTCAAGAAGCCCTAATTGATGCATAAACCCTAAATTTATATACTTACTGTGTTATTTAAATTAGATGAATGTTTATTATATATTTTGATTGATGTTTCATGTCTTTGATGAATTATTTATTTATGATGAATGGTTGGTTACTTTTATTGATTTGCTTCAGTTTCAAAACATTGTAAGAGGTATATTTTCATGTTTTGGGTACCTCATATTGTGAGCGCTATGTAATTTAATTTATTTTAAAGTTTTTGGATCAATGTAAAGGACATGTTTCTACCTTTCGGTGGGTGCCTTATTTAGTTTTAGACATTGGACGATGTAAGGACATGTTTCCATCCTCAAATGTGTGTCCATTTATTTATTTTGTTTGGACATTATTATAATTTTAATAAAGTATTTATTTATTCTTATGATTGCATGTAATGTGGATAATATCATTATACTTAAGAATTTTAGAATATTAAGATCTGCAAAGGAGGTCGGTTCCAATAAATCAGGCATTGTAGGGGGTGCTGGGCCATTTCTCACCTTTCTCACATGTACCCAACTTTTTAAACCCATTAAGGGGTTGGAGATTCCTTAGGAATCGAGTCATCCACACCTTTTTTTTGGCATGTTCGGGTGGTGACTCCATTTTCTCCAGGCTTAAGCCCATGTTCTCTAAGGCCTTGTGCCTAAATAATGTCGAAGTCACAAGAACCATTTCACCGGGAGTGGGCGCAAAAATCTCTGCTCATAGTGGCAACTCCACTGGGGATAAGAGAAGTTGATTCCATTGGCCTTTATATTATTCTATTCTTTCTTATCATGATATTATCCATTACATCATATTAGATTACATCGTGTGTGTGAGTTAGGACACCCGTGTTACCCGTGTTGTGTTATATAAGGGATACCATACTTTCACTCAAGGTATGGAGATCGAGCATGGCATAACCACTCATAGCCTTATACCTTTTGGTATATACTTGCTATGAGAACCTAAGCCTTTTAACCTAAAGACTAAATCTGATGTAATTGGCCTAGTTACTTTCCTTAGGTTTTACTCCAAATGCTTGTTGTTTGACTATGGTTAATTTATCTTTGTTTAAATCATGGCTTATTTGGTTTGTTTTTTTTTTCCTAATATGACCTAAGTACATTGTAAGCTCAAAATAAAATTTTCTTTAAAGTCCAAAAGACTAAAGCTATTTTCAAAACTTTTCAAGATGGTCTTTGGACATATAACTTTTCTAAAAAAAACAAATCAAAAATTCTTTTCTCATGACCCAAATGCAAAGCCCAAAATCCATTTTGTCTAAAATCTTTTTACAATGGGCTTAGAAGCAAAATTATTTTTATAATCTTTTGAAAGAGCTTATGAATATTTAAGTCAATTATGGAATACCAAAAATCAATTGTTAGCCTAGTTTATACTAAGAATTATTAATCATGTGCTTATTTTTAGCATGAATCATTAGTTATTTTTTTAAGTGAGAAATCTATTAATAATAAACCTCTTAATTTAGTTTTAATCCAATATAGCATAAAAGCTACTTTAATTGATTGGATGCATTAAAGCCTAATTAATGGGAATTATTATAAACTAATTTCCATGTTCAAAAATATAAATATTGGTGAAAATCGTCCGAGGAAATTGTTCGAAAATAAGATACCCCATGTTGGTATTTTGTTGACCATAAACCTAGAAAAAGAGACTCGCCATTTGTTTGTGGAAGTTATAAGGTTGGAAGGAACATCCTAATTATCTTTGTTTGTCTATGGTTCGTGCATACATGCATACATGTATATATTTGCATCACATATCATTAATCCTTTTTGGCTCACAGCCCTGTATTACAATAGTTCAAAAGCCTACGACAATCCGACCTACATTAGAGACGAAGAATCCAGTAGCGACTCAATCACTTTTTCACCAAAAGCAATGGAGCCCAAACAAATTCAAAGAATGGTGGACAATGCCCTCAATGCTAAAATGGAAGAACTAAAGGGGGCCCTAGCTGAGATCATGAAGAATCAAATGACTACGATGTTTGGGAACACCACTGAAGCATCCGCAAGCACCAAGAAAGATAAGGGAAAGGCTAAAGTTGGTGAAGTGGCTTTTGATGATGACAAGGTAGTTGTCGATGATGACGACGACTAGGCTCAATACTTCCAAGATCCTTAAGACATGAAGAAGGAACTGAAGGTTGTTGAAAGATCAGCTGTGGAGAAAATTGAAACTTCAGATGTTGAGAAGCTAATTGCCGACTTGGAAAAGAAATTTGAAAAGAAGCTGAAAACTGAAGAAATATCTGAGGTTGATAAATTGTTTGAGCTAGATGAAGAGGTTTTGTACAAGTTTAAGATACCATCCTTTGCAACATTTGATGGAACTGAAAATCCTCACCTCTATGTGAAGCAGTATATCACTGCTATGTAGTCTGCCAGAGCTACTAAGGCTCAAAATCTAAGGTATTCCATGCTCTCATTGGATCCTATTATCCAAAATTGGTTCACTACCTTAGATGATGGTACATAAAAGAGCTGGGATTTGCTATAAAAGGCCTTCATCCAACAATATGGATACAATGCTAAATTGGAAGTTACTCTAATGGAGGTGGAGTCCATTAGACAAAGGCCGAATGAAAACTTCATGGATTATATGAAGAGGTGGAGGAATAAGGCTGCATTGCTTAAGAGGAGGCCTGATGAATCAGATCAAATTAGAATGATTGTAAGAGGGGTGTTGCCTAGCCTTCATGAAAGAATGTCTCATATGCTCATTCAGGATTTCAAGGACCTTTTGCAAGCTGGTCTACAAATTGAAGAGTGGGAAAGGGAGAAGAACCACTTTTCAGCAAGAAGAAATAAGAAAGGAAACTACTAGTATGGTAATCAAGGCATGCAAAAGGCAGTTAATGTTAATACTACTGGCCAAGGAGGAAGAAGGCAATTTTCAAAATTGGAGAAGCCATTGTCTTGGGTCCTCAATAAGCTACATGTAATATCCTAAAGTATACCCTAAAAGTGTTGGGATTACTGTTGTAATTGGATTCAATGTGTGTATTGAAGGAAAGAGAAAAGAAGAAGAAAGTCAAAAGGAATTGTGTGTGGTGGAGATTTAATGGTATAATTGTTATTATTGTTATTATTATTGTTATTGTTGTTATTATTATTATTATTGTTATTGTTATTATTATTATTATTATTATTATTATTATTATTATTATTATATATGAGATAAGAACGAAGGAAGGGAGGAGAACCTTCTTTCTTTCTTCTTCTTCTGTTCTTCTTCTTCGTGGACAAGAGAGCACGAGAGAGAGAGAGAGAGCACGAGAGAGAGAGAGAAATGTGATCTTCATCAAAATTTCTTAAGGATTTTAAGAGTATTGAAGATGAAAATGAAGATTTGGCAAGCTATACAAGTAAGTACATATTTCTTGAATGAATTTTATTGATTATATATATATATATAGGTATATATCTTCTTGTTTTGATTTCTTTTGGATTGAGGTTATGTTTGGTATGATTGGTGGGTAAAAGGAGGATAACAAGAGATTTAAGTATGTAAATGTGTGCAATTGATATCTAAGTGATGATTAGTTGAGAAAATTGTGAGAAAAATGATGAAATGTTGATTTGGGGTTTGGTTTGGATGAATTTCGAGTGTTTGGTCTTTAAATTATTGTAGGACACGACCAAGTTATGAGAGACACGGCCAAGTTAGGGCAAATTTGGCCGTGTTGGATGAGTTTTGGAGAGACACGGCCACTGGCTTGGCCGTGTCCCTTGCCTGTGTTTGTTACTGTCTGATTTATGTTGAGAGACACGGCCGTGTCCCTTGCCCTTGTCTGGTACTGGATTGTTGTGTTGAGAGACACGGCCACTGGCTTGGCCGTGTCCATTGCCCGTGTTTGCTACTGCTTGAATTGGTGTTGAGTGACACGGCCACAAGCTTGGCCGTGTCCCTTGGGCGTGTTTGCTACTGGATGATTGTATTGAGGACACGGCCACAAGCTTGGCCGTGTCCCTTGAGGGTGTTTGTTATTGTGTTTGTTATTTGGTTTTCATACATTGTTGGATCTTCAAATGTCTTTTGTACCTAAACACACTTAAACCAATAATGATCCAACCAAATGTATATGGAAGATTCTAAGTCCTTGAATAAGGTAAATTGTTATGTATGAATATATCAATGATGATATAGGAAATGTGAAAGATATAGTGATCAATGAAAAAGTATGTGCAATGTCATTGATTATGTATACTTGAGTGATGAATTGAATTGATCAATTTGATTTGATGATAATGTTGATATTATATGAACCATGTGATGTTTTATGTATTGTAAATATTATGAATTGTATTGTGCTATATGTAGATTGATGATGCATATGAAGAATGATATGTTGGGTACAACGTGGAATATCATGAGATCATTGATGATGAATTACCTTAATGTTATGATTGAGGCTTGTTTGCCTAATTGATGATATAAATGTACATTTGAATATTGAAGATTGAAGTGTTATATTGTGAAATGAAATGTAAAGCCATTGTGATTGGCTATGATGATGCAATTGAAAGAAATAAGGCATGTTTGCCTAAATGATGATGAGAATTGAGAATGGAAATGATAATGAAATAATAAATGAATTGTGTGACTAATGTGTTATTCCATTTTCAGAGTTTGTTGTTGGTGGCATGCCTATTAGTAACAATCTCTTGAAGTTAGGTTGGATTTGATCCTTGAAGCCAAGTTGGGTTGAAGTTTAACATGTTTTACTCCCCTTGAAGCTTGGTTGGGTCTAATCCTTGAAGCCTAATTGAGATGTTACAACCCTTGAAGCTAGGTTGGGTTTGGTTCTTGAAGCCAAGTTGGGTTGATACTTAGCATGCTTTGTTCCTCTTGAATCTTGGTTGAGCCTAATCTTTGAAGCCTAGTTGGGTCTATGATAATGATAAATGTGATGATTAAACCAAAGCATTACTCTGAAAATTGAATGGCATATTAGTGTGTCTTGGGCCCATGCTTGTTTTTGTGTAATGTGAGTCATGAATGGTAACATGATTGATAAATAAGGTATATGGAAACAATGTTGAAACAAATGAATAATGAGATCTATGAATGCTTTTGATGGAAATGTGTTTTATGATTAATGAATTGTGAATAAAATGATGTTATGAAGTATGAGTTTGTAATATGTGTATTGATATGTTGAAAGTGAATATGGCTTAAGGAGTTTTGTTAAGATATGAGGTTATGGAATTGTTGTATGATGTGTAACATGTTTATGAATGTGGAATTTGTGAGAATTGTTCTTATAAAGGTTTGAATGATGTTTTGTTGTAATAATGTATACATATATATGTGTATATGAAATAGAAAGGGTAAGTATTGTGTTGTGAATATGCTATGTAATGATGTATTTAATTTATGAGATTAGTGGCAATATATGAAGAATCCATTGAGAAAGGAAAACGTGGTAAGAGAACAATAAAACATGATGCTAAAATTATAAGGTATGATTATTTTGTAATGTATACTTTATTATTTATTTGTACTACTAAGCTCTCGGGCTTAGCGCGGTTGTGTAATCGCGCAGGTATTTATGCGGATGATCTGGATGCCTAGCTGCTATGCCACGAGAAAGGTAAGAGTGTCTCGAGACCAACTAGAAGGTGATGCATACATGTATAATTTTTATTTAGGTTTTATTTTTTTTGATAACAATAATGATTCTTATAAATGTTTCTTAATTTAATATAATATTGCTTGACCTTGGATAAAGATTGTTAAATAAAAAGCTAAAGGTGACATTCTTATATTTTATATATGCATTGTATGTATACCAGGTATATGTATAGTGCTTATATGAAGTATAGGGGCGTTACAGTACAAAAGAAGGAATTGTTACAACCCTTAAATTCTTATCCTTTGCCTAACCCTCTCCCACCTAATTTTGACACTAACGTATTTTGTCAATTTCATCAAATGTAAGGGCACGACATGGATAGATGTGTAAGGTTGAGATATGAGATCTAGAATTTGATTGATAGTGGGAAGCTACCTAAGCCCAACAAGCCAAACACCAAAGAAAATCCACTGCAAAGATTCAATAGAGTACCACCACCGGCTACCTTCATGATTGGAGGAGGTTTGCATGAAAGTTTTGTCATGTCTTCTTTCCAAGATGTCGATGAAGAAGTAAGCAATGAAGAAGTGGTGTTTAGCAAAATTAAACAAACTATGGTTGGAAAAGAAGTAGCAATCTATGTTGTGAATGAGTTTTGGGATTCAAGCGATAGTGATGATGATCATGAACCCAAGAAGGAAGAATGGACCTTGTCTGAGCCTGAAGAAGATGAAGTGATGAACACTAGATCTGGTAAGCCTTATGCAAGGCCACCACCTAAGGAAGTAGAAGCTAATAAAGGAAAGAAAGCTGAAGTTAGAAGTAAAGAAGAGGAAGATGACACTGTGCTTAAGTAGTTAAAGAGAACCTAAGCAAGCGTCAATATTTGGGACTTATTGGCCACTTCCAAAAAGCACCATGAAACTATGGCCAAGCCCTTGGCTAGCATTCCAATTTCCACCTCTAAAACACCGGAAGAGCTGGTTAACTTCATGAAGGTTGAAGGAGTGATGAAGTGTGAAGATATTCAAAAGAAGAGTGAAGTTAATATAGGAATGGCATCTTTCTCAGGTACGAATTTACTGGAAGAGGGGAGAGATCACATCTGCCCTCTCTTTATCAAAGTAGAAGTCAAAGGAAAAGGATCCCATATGTAATGGTTGATGATGGATCCACCATAAATGTTTGCCCACTTAAAATTTTGCTAAAGTTAGCTATGTTAACAAGGTATCTAAGCCCAACTGAGGTAACCATTAGGGCTTATGACAATACCAAGAGGTATGCCGAAGGGACATTCAAAGCTGTTGTGAAGGTTGATCCAATTGAATCTATTATTGAATTTGTAGTTTTGGACATACATGTTACTTTTTCTCTGCTTTTGGGATGACCATGGTTTCATCCTCTTGGTGGAGTTCCTTCCACCCTTCATCAAAAGATCAAATTCCCTAATGGAAAGAGACGGTGGTCATCGAGGCCAAAGATAATGAG
Source organism: Garcia nutans (assembly GCA_947685225.1). NCBI lineage: Eukaryota > Viridiplantae > Streptophyta > Magnoliopsida > Malpighiales > Euphorbiaceae > Garcia > Garcia nutans. The sequence goes on along the minus strand of CANTUV010000039.1, from coordinate 29,311,472 downwards.
ATGGTCAATGCTCTAATGATTGAGAGGCCTCCCAATGGTTTCCAAGTAGTTGCAATTTCTGATAATGAAGTAGTGGACTCTAAGATCTTGAACATGATGAAAACATGAGCTACCTTCTTGGTGCTGGTCTTAGAAAGGCTAAGGCTAGTTTGACAAAGCTTCCAGATTTGAAGACGCAAACTTCCAAGAAAGGGTTAGGGTATGAAGAAGCTAGCAAAGATGTTCATCCAAAGAAGAATGAGAAGATGTGCTTCCCACCACTTAAAGAGATCTTTGTCAAAGCTCTAAACATGGGACCACTCTAAGGAAAGCTCGAGCCAATCATGTTCATGGGAAAGTTGATTATGGGCTTTGAAATTTTTGTTGATATTATCGAGCTAGTGGAACAAATAAAGAAATAGCTCCCAGCCAACAAGGAGCCCAATCCAAAATAAGAGAAGAAAGTTGTATTGAATGCCGAAAAGACTCCAGAGGAGATTGCTGCCCTAGTTGAAGAGAAGTTTGAAAATGTTCTGCTTTATGATTTTAAGAAAAATGATTTTGATTTTGATTTTAATTTGTCTGCTTTGTATGAGGATGATGATGTTTTCTTTTCCAAAATGAATGTAATAAAGTCTGATTTTGCTTACTTGTGTGATGTTTCTCTTGATGGTTGCATACATTCAAATAGTGGTTATATGAACATCTTTAGTATTAACTCTGTCGATACACAATCATTAAATTTGAAAACAACTAAAAATCCTAAAAACATTAGCATAGCATCCGACTTTACTCCTGATGAGAGAGAGAGACTTGAAAGAAATATTTAAAAAATATGAAGAAATATTTGCTTGGTCTTATGAGGATATGCTTAGAATAGATCGAGACATAGCCGAGCATCTGGTCCCTACTTACACTCACATGAAACTTGTCAAACAAAAGCTTAGGTGGTTAAGACCTGAATGGGCTGAATTAGTTAAAGAAGAAGTCACTAAACAAATACAAGTAAAGTTCCCTGAAGTAATAGATTATCTAGATTGGCTAGCCAACATAGTGCCCGTACCAAAGAAAGATGGAAGAATTAGGGTCTGTATGGACTATAGAGATTTAAAAAAAGCTTCCCCTAAAGATGATTTTCCTTTACCCCATATAGATGTCCTCATTGATAGTGTAGCCTCTAGCATGCTACATTCATTTGTAGATGGGTTTTCTGGATACAACCAAGTGTTAATGGCCCAAGAGGATAAAGGCAAAACTGCCTTCATTACTACATGGGGTATATTTTGTTATAGGGTGATGCCGTTTGGGTTAAAGAATGTTAGAGCAACCTATCAAAGGATAGCCACCATATTATTTCATGATATGATGCATAAAGAAGTCAAAGTGTATGTTGATGATATGATGGTGAAGTCGAAAATAAGGGAGCAGCACTTCCAAAACCTAGAATTATTCTTCGAGAGAGCAGTGAAGTATAAGCTAAGGTTAAATCCGAAGAAGTGTGTGTTTGGGGTTACCTCAGGCAAGTTGTTGGGACATGTGATTAATCCAAATGGCATTGAGATTGACCATGACAAGGTTAAGGTGAATAGGGATACGCCAGCCCCTAAGACGGAGAGAGAAGTTTGGGGGTTTATTGGCAGATTGTAGTACATTAGCAGGTTTATAGCAAAGCTCACCACAATCTATGAACCTATCTTTAAATTGCTTAAAAAAAATCAGCCAGTCATGTGGAATGAAGAGTGTCAAAAGGCCTTTGAGTGCATAAAGGAGTATCTACTAAATTCACCTGTTTTGAAACCACCTAAACTCGGTAAACCCTTGTTACTATACATAGCAATAGAAAAAGAGTCAATAGGAGCCATGCTAGCCCAAGCAGATGAATTAGGAATTGAGCATACAGTCTATTATTTGAGTAGAAAGCTCCTACCTTATGAAATCAAGTATAGTATCATTGAAAAGACCTGTATAACTATGGTTTGGTCTTCTAAGAAGTTGTCGTATTACTTTAAATCTTATAGTGTGTAAGCAATTTCTAGGTTGGATCCGGTAAAGTACTTAAGGGAGACACCCTCTTTGATCGGGAAGTATGGGCGATGGTTGATAATATTGGAAGAATTTGAGATTGAGTATGTAACTAGGAAAACAATCAATGGTAGAGCGGTGGTAGAATTCCTGGCCCAACAACCATTACCAGATAGTGAAGAGGTAATCTTGGAATTTCCCGATGAACATTTAGAAGCCATAGAAGTACAAGGATGGAAAATGTATTTTGACGGAGTAGTGAATAAGAAAGGAACAGGCTTGGGAGTCATATTAGAATTGCTCAAAGGGGTGCGTATCCCTTTAGCCAAGAAGTTGAAGTTTAGGGCAACCAATAATATGGTGGAGTATGAAGCATGTATTTTTTTGTTTGGAAACCTTGATGATTATAAAGGTGGATAAGGTGCAAGTCTTTGGAGATTCATTGCTAGTAGTATCCCAAGTAAATAGAGAATGGGAGTTGAAAGAAGAGAGTTAAAACCATACCACCATTACTTGTAAATGATGAAGAAGAACTTTAAGGAGTGCAGATTTATACACCTACTAAGAGAAGAAAACCAGATGGCTGATGCCCTAGCCATATTGACTTCGGTATGGGAAAATCCTATCAACTTATTCCTTAAGCCTCTGATTTTGACCAGTTCATCAACTCCTTGTTATGAATATGAGACAATCATGGAAACTGATACAAACCATGACGCATGTTATGACACCATAAGATGGTTTTTAGAGGAGAAGGAATACTCATTGGGAGCAACAAAGAAAGAAAGAAGAGCCATAAGACGATGGTCCTTACAATACATCACCTTTCATGGAGAGTTGTATCGAAGATGGCCTGATTGGGTACACTTGAGATGCTTGAGGAAGCCTGAAGTGGAGCATATTATGTCAGAAATACTCGCGGGAAGTTGCTGTCACACATGAGTGGTTTAGCCCTAGTTAAGAAGATAATTCGACAAGGTTACTATTGGCTGACCATGGAGAGAGATTGCATTGAGTTTATGAAGAAGTGCTAACAATGTCAGAGGTATGGTAATTTGAATCACATGCCTCCTGAAGAATTACATTTTATGTCTTCACCCTGGCCATTCGCAACTTAGGGGATTTACATTATAGGAGAGATACATCCGACAGCCTTAAATGGTAACCGTTTCATTGTAGTAGCGGTAGATTATTTTTCAAAATGGGTCGAAGCCGAATCTTTCAACAAACTGGTGGTAAGGCAAATAGCTAGATTTATTGTAAGAATCTCATCTGTAGGCATGGGGTCCCACACAGTGTGATATTGAACAATGGGGTACAGTTTCAAGGTGCAGTTAAAGACTTATTCTTAAAGTACTGAATCCATCATCATCGATCCTCCCCTTATAGACCAAAGGTTAATGGTGCGGTAGAAGCAACAAATAAGACAATTAAGTAGATTCTATCTAAGATGACCAAGAAATACAGGGATTGGTCAGAGATGCTTCCTTTTGCTTTATGGGGATACAAAACAAGTGTACGAACACTGACTGGAATGACACTGTTCTCTTTGGTTTACTGGATAGAGGCAGTGTTGCTAATTGAAATTGAGATCAAGTCATTAAGAGTGATCTTAGAAGCTGAACTACCTGAGATGGAATGGGTAGTGAGCATGTACACACAATTAGCTTTACTAGGAGAGAGGAGGTAAAAAGCACTGTATCATCATCAACTATATCAAAGGAAGATAGCTCGGGCCTACAATAGAAGAGTTAATATCAGAAAGCTCAGAGTTGGTGACTTAGTGTTGAAGTAATGTAAACCTAATGTATCTGATCCAAGAGGAAAATTTAGGCCTAGTTGAGAAGGACCATATGTTGTGAAACAAGTCATGAACAAGGGTACTGTCAAGTTATCAGACATGGATGGGAATGAGTTTAGTGAGCCAGAGAACATTGATAGGTTGAAGAGGTTTTATGTATAAAAAAAAGAGCTAGGTTGAAAACCCAAAAGGGCAGCCTAGGTAAAAGTTAGAGCAGTCCGCTAGTTCCAAAAACCTAAAAGGGCAGGCTGGACAATAATTAGGGCTAAGAGAGAGAAAAATCATCAATTAGAAAACCCAAAAGGGCTAGTTGGCAACAAGAGTGATCTTGTGTATGCTGGCTTTATGTTTGGTTGTTCCCCAATTTAATAAAATAGAATTAATATTAAAATTATTCTATGTGCACTATTTTAAGTATTTGACCAGATATGGATGAAAGAAATAAACACAATAGTGAAAGGTGATGAAAAATTATAAAAGGAAAAGAAACATCTCTTATTATTATTTTCATTATTTTTATATCCTAACAATATTCTTTCTAAAGAAAGTGACAATTGTAAAATCTATGGCAGATGATAAGTGTAGCATGTAGGCCAGCTTTGCCTCAGCTGATCCAAGTAGGCTTCAGTCAAGCGAGGCATGTCCAAATCAGGAGTAAAATTGGAACCTCGAGACTCAGCTTCATACTGACGGTCAAGCCGATGAGGATCATAGCAAGTACCTTGATGAAGAGTAGCGAGAGGAACATACATCAAATATGTCCGAATGGTGATACAAGAAATCTTCCACCAAGGTACTAACCAACGGATGTTGACTACAGCGTGTGAATGGATCCAGTCAACCCAGTCGACATATGAAGAAGCAGGGTGGAGTAGTTTCCTAGCAGATTGATGTCATGGTAGATATCGGAAAAAATCCATAGATGGAGTGTTGAGAAAGCAGAGACGCTCCTGAAGCCAAATCTGTAAGTACAAGAAAATAATAAAAAAAATAAAAGAAATATCTGCTAAGTTGAAAACCTGCAAGGGCGGCTTAGGCAAAAATTAGGGCGGCTCACTAGTTTCGAAAACCCGTAAGGGCGGACTAGGCAAAAATTAGAGCAATAATAAAAAAAGAAGTCTAAATTGAAAACTCGAAAGGGCAGTTTAGGTAATTACCTGAAGTAGCAACGAACTCCTGACTAATCTCCTTGACAGTCTAGTCCAACTAAAGTCTCAGCTAAGATCACGGGTATCGGCGACAAGCCTTCTTCCATTTGGTCCATGATATCCAATACTCATGGATAGATATTGCCATAGAAAGAAATAAGAAAGAATTTGACAAGAAAGCATAGACAAAGAATGCATCCCCATGCCTTGGTAGGAGCCAAATGAGAAATGCAAAAGTCAATCAAGGGACCAAGCAAAATTTTCTCACCTCTCATCAACTGTAGAACTTCGGGCTTTGAAAGATGAAACAACATTTGCATCTTTTGTTGAGTTTTGGTAATCAATATAGGTAACGCCATTGGTTGATTGCTTGGATATCCAAGGATTGCCTCAAACTCTTCAATCATGGGACATATCTCAAAGCCATTTATCTTAAATGTCCTAGAATTCACATTCCAAAATGAAACCATAGCATGTAATAAAGAATGGTCCAATTTAATATTTTGAAAGCACTTCAAAGTATTGATTTTAGATCAAGATATTTGTTCCCAGTGAATGTCATTCATATTTTTAAATAAACCTTTTATTTTCTTCAAATTGAGTTCTATATCATTGTGAATAATTGAAGGGAAATTAGAATTGTTTAAAAGAATTTTGATGGAAATTCGTGAAATTTTTTTTGGCTTTTGTATGGGGTCATAGTATAGAAAGAGGATTTATATAGGGTGATTGGCCATACCAAGTTGAGAAGGAATGGCTTGAGACCGAGATGCACAAGGATAGGAAATCAACGATGAAAAGGTTTTGAGTCACTGCGTTGCCTTTGGCTTTGTGAATTAATGCTACTGTGGAATTTTGGATTGTGAGAGGAAGGAACAATGATTGTACTATAGAAAAAAAATCAAAAATTAATAATAATAATAATAATAATAATAATAATAATAATAAAATTAAAAGTCAAAAGTTACAATAAAAGTGTAAATTATTATAATTGTTATTGTTATTATTATTATTATTATTATTATAATATTTTCTCAATTAATACAATAATGATGGATCATTAAGAAGGAGGTGGTGGATCATGATCAAACAAAGCTCTGAAAAAGTCATCGCCTATTGGAGGATGAGGCATATCATCTATCCCGAGTCCACCCGAGAAGGAGCACCTAAACCTCTATTACCTTGGAATTCAGATCTGCAACGGTCCTCATTCGAAGTAGATGAAGTAATCTCATGGTCATCAATTTGGGGTCCCTTAGAAGATGAAGCACCAGGACCCCTCATTCCCTGGAACCGAAAGTCTCGAAAGTCTTGTTCTGACTAATGATACAATTTTTCAAAATGGGCAACCTGTTGACGACTAGTGGCTAACTCTTCTTATAGTTTCTTATTTTGTTTCTCAAGCATTCGCTGTAAGTCAGAAAGGGAAGGGTAAGAGCATACATAATCATCATGCATACATGTAGCATAAATCATTATGGAATAGGATAATCTACCAGATAACTCATATCAATGCCTTGCGGATGAGATGGCATCTCCAGTTGATAAGAATGAGCAAATGGAGGAGCAGCAGAGGAAGGTCTAGCCTCATGACCAAATGACTCAGTAGCCTACAGTAATCATTAAAACAGTCAAAACAAGTTAAGAAAGGAGTAATTGCAATGGTAGAACGGTAAAATTTTACTTGAGAGGTGCTAGCCACGGGATGCGGGACGGACCCTCCTCCCTCTCCTTGATCCTCATCTTCCCCAGGAATTTCTTAGATGCCAACAGGAGATACATCAATGTTCAAGAGCCCTACTCAAATAAACTGGGTATATGATGCACCCGGTGGGTAAAGAAAGGTTTCAACATCATAACCGTGCCAAGCTAACCACCATGCATTCTTCGGCATTGATGCAATATTTAAAGTATACTCCGGGAAATTCATCAGAATCCTCCATCGCTCGGGACCAAGGAACCACTCATTCACTCTCTCCCCGAGAAACCAACCACTAGACACAGGGCCAGCAATGACTCGGCGGTATCCTGAAAAGGCAGGGCGGCATTCATGGAAGAAGTCCAGTTCGTCAGCTCTTCCGTGTTCCACCAAGCCAAATTGATCTACAGGATGACATAAGGTAAGTAAACTTTTTTACATAAATTTTAAAGTATACTAATATTCTTTTACCTAGCCCTAGGTTAAGCAACTTAAGAGATAGCGCTGGGTGTGCACATGGTGAGAGCCAGGAACTGCTACACAATTTGACAACTAAAAATTCAACCTTGGATACTTGACTCTCTCTCGAGAAATGCCAGGCACCCTCACAAGATTATGCTCATATGCCCATTCCTGCAATAACAATGAAAATCAAATTAATACAAGTGTAAGCATGGAATTGACAATGGTGGAAGAAGAGTACCTCAACAACCACCATAAAACCAACGAAAAGACTTCTTATTCCTGCAAATCTTGTCTAGTCCATCTTCACCCCAGCCATAAAGTGGTACCATGCTCATAACAGTAAGGGCCTTCAATACCGACAGATGGATGACAAATTTGGTGCTGCATAAAATGGTCGACCCAAGAAAATACAGTAAAAATGCTCGAGCATATTGTTTGGCTATTTCTCTATGAATCTGTCCATCATAGTTCATCCAATAACTCCGAATTGGCTAAATTTTTATCTTGAAGGGCTCTTTTAATGACTGTTCCATACCAATTAACTGCTGAATCTCTTCGTGTGTCAGAATATCATTGGTAAGAGGGACCAAAAGGCCATAGTACCAGATACCAATTATGGCTGTATAATCGATTGGGCCAATGGTCATCTCTCCTACAGGTAAGTGAAAAGTATGGGTTGTGTCCATCCACCGCTCTGATAATGCTTGAACTACACTCCTGTGCTTTCAAAACCACACTCTCGGACAATCTATTTTATCCGAAAAGGCGCTACATCATACCATTGTCGAGCTTTAGAGACACACCCTCCACCCTGAATAACACAGCAATCGCACTAACATGGAACCAGGTAAGTTAACACAAGGTAAGTCTAGAACCTAAATTATTTTTAAGTCCAGAACTTACCTTAGGTTCAAAATCCAAATTATTTTTAACTCCAAAACTTACCCCGGGTCCAGAATCCAAATTATTTTTAAAGTCCAAAACTTATCCAGGGTCCAAAACCCAAATTATTTTTAAGTCCAGAACTTATCCCGAGTCCAGAATTCAAATTATTCTTGAGTTCAGAACTCAAACCAACTTTGGGTACAAAGTCCAGTCTGGCTCTAAACCCAGTAAAAAATCACATTGCTTTTCACTCTCTTTTGCTGCAGTCTCAGATCGCTCAAGCAGGGGGCAAACTGTAGACCCTTAATTTTTAATACAGTCAAGTTCAAATATTTTAAAATAGTCAAAAAAATTTTTTATGGTATAAATTATTTATTTTATTTATCATTTATTTATAAATATTTATTATTTCAAAAAATCAGCGACGACAGAATCGGCGATGAATTGGCTTGGGCCAATTCGCCGCAGGAACACCTGCGAAGAATTGGCCACAGGCGAATTCGCTGCAGGTTTTGCCTGCGGCAAATTGGCCATGGGCCAATTTGTTGTAGGCAAAACCTGGATGAAACTGCACCCCGCATGCAGTTTTGTCCTCGTCTAGCCCGTAGCTTGCTCCCAGCTCGCATAGCACCAATTTTGTCTGGGCCCGTGCGCAGTTCTCGCCAAAATCTTGTTTTACTTGGTTTTTGATTTTATTTCCAAAACAATTTTTAATTTTCTTAGCATACTAGATTTTTTATTTTAATTACCTATAAATACGACATTAAAACACACATAAATAATGATTTTTTATGGGGGATTTTGAGGACTTTTGGGATCGGAACTATTAAAATTCTTTTTGTCAATTTATTCATAACCTTGGACTTGAAGGATTAAGAAGCAGCAAACAACATACAATCCATCAAAAGGCAGTACAAACTATCTTTGTTATTGTTGAACCAGAATTTAAATTGTGGTGGAACCAACAACAGAGGTTTGAGCTTAACCAATAAATTCTTGTATTCACAGCAGCCATAATATGCTTTCTTTTTAATGTTTTGTTAAAGTATTTTGATATTAATTTTCGAGTAGCATGAAATTGTTGAATCCGAAGTATATGTTTTATGAACCAAAACCCTAATATCTTAATACTTTTAAATTAATTTTTGAAGTCTAAAACCATAATTGCACTTTTCTAAAACCCTAAAATAATAATTTGTTTTCTCAAAACCATAATCAATTCTATTTTTCTAAGATTAACAGTAACTTATTCTTTCCAAATGCCTAACTTAAAATCCTATTTGCATGATCTTCAAATTTTATTTATTTAAACCCTAAACTTTAATATTAGTTTCATACAACTTTCAAAACCCTAAATCTAAAACCTGCATTCTTTAGATTCAAACCCTAATTTATTTCAAACCTAATCTTTGATTCAAACATCCAGTAGCCGTATTATTTCCTTTATATTAAATATTTCTTAGTTTGACTAATTTGGTAACTAAAATACAAAACCCTAATTGTTAAACATGAAACTCAAGAAACCCTAATTGATTCTTAAACCCTAAATTTATATACTCACTATTTTATTTAAATTAGATGAATGTTTATTATATATTTTGATTAATGATTCATGTATTTGATGAATGATTTATTTATGATGAATGGTTGGTTACTTTTATTGATTTTCTTCTGTTTTAAAACATTATAAGAGGTATGTTTCCATATTTTGGGTATCTCATATTGTGAGCATCATGTAATATAATTTATTTTAAAGTTTTTGGATCAATGTAAAGGACACATTTCCACCTTTCGGTGGGTGCCCTATTTAGTTTTAGACATTGAACGATGTAAGGACACGTTTTCATCCTCGACTGGGTATCCATTTATTTATTTTATTTGGACATTATTTTGATTTTAATAAAGTATTTATTTATTCTTATGATCGCAAGTAATGTGGATAATATCATTATATTTAAGAATTTTATAATATTAAGACCTGCAAAGGAGGCCGGTTCTAATGAACCAGGCATTATGGGGGTGCTGGGCCATTTCTCATCTTCCCTACACATAACCAACTTTCCAAACCATTAGGGGGCTAGGGATTCCTTAGGAATCGAGTCATCCACCCCTTTATTTTTCCTAGCCTGTTTGGGTGGCGACTTTATTTTCTCCGCTTAGGCCCGTGTTCTCTAAGGCCCTGAGCCTAAACAGTGCCAAAGTCATAAGAACCATTCCACCAGGAGTGGGGGCAAAAATCCCTGCTCACACCATTGAGATGGGCTTTCCAAATTATTGAATTTAATAATTTTTTACAAAACTTTAAAATAATATGGAAAGGTTCTTTTCACTCTTCCTTTTCTTCCTTTTAACATAGACTCTGCTCTTTTCTTTGTAACATTCGAGTAATCTAAAGGATTTTCACAATTTCTTTTGATTTCCTACTCACTCTTCGGTCATTTGGACGAAAATAAGGATCAAAAATGTCGATCGATATTTGGGATTCACCCATTTAGCTCGTATGTCAAAATTCTATGCCAATTGGGCTTTTTTAGGTCTCACGCCATCGACAATTCCTTCTCTCCTTCTGATTGAGGGCCATTGTAGTAAGCGAATTACTTCCCAAGTAGGTATTTCTAATTTTTGCTCTTTTAATTTGGGTTTGATTGTTATTTGAATTGCTTTTATCGCTATTTCCATCATTGCTGCTCTGTCTAATGCATGATTGTCTATTTCAATAATAATACTGTAATACCTTTACACCCCATATATGTATAATATATACACCCAGTATATGTAACATATGTATAAATAATACAAGATTATCACAATACAATCATTTTAAAAGTTTTACAACTCGAAGATAATTATTTTAAACACTTAAAATATATTTTAAGAAATAAATAAAAGTATTCATCAGTGATTTAAAATATTAAAAAAATATATTTTAAAAGAAAACCTTTGGAAAAAATTTATTAGAGTTTTGTCTGTATTTCAAATATTCTCAATTTTCAAATTTCATAACCTACATTTAAAATACACTCCAAAAATTATTCAACATACCCATTTCTCCAAAATAGCCCAATGGCTACAATCTACCAACGTTTCACAAAATGTACATCCATTATATATGAACATACATATGTCTCATTTTTATAAAATTTCCAGCATTCATCCTAAGAAAATCTTTATAATTTAAATCATATACATGTTTATAAATATAAGGTACATACTTAAGCGAAATTCAAAACGTTTAAAATGTATGCATGAAATACAGATGGCACTGGTCCGTGTAGCTTAAAAACCTTCACAACGATCAACTGTAGCCTAGACCTGGGGTGGACTAGCAACACTGTTTGGATCCTTCGAAGTTGCTCTATCACTTGTGCAATGAAATTTATTCACACTAATCATTTTGCCTAGTAGTACATACATTGGTATAAAATAAATGATATTACATACATAATGCCAATAATGCACTATAATTCCATTGACACCCAATACATATCAAAATTTATTTAACATATTAATGATCCACACACATTGGGCCCTTAAATACTTATATACTGGTCTAGTTCAAGAAATATTATCTTGGGCCATCTCATTCATCTGTGACACCAGCGTGTCTCACCCAAAGGCGTAATGAGTCTATTACACCAGTGTATCTTATCCGAAGGCATAATAAGTATATGACACCAATATGTCTCACCCGAAGGCGTAAAAATCCAACAAGAATAATCCAAAACTAAACTATATATAAGGTAACATGCAATACAAATTTTCTCTTATTCCATATTTATCATTCTTTTTCATATTGTTGACTCTTAAAAACATCATCATAACCTTTAAAATAAATGTTGCTTACTTCCATTTTTTAGTGCACAATTGCACCTTTCACAATTTGCACACACATCACATTTAGCCATTCTCTAATGGCTTATCATGCCATAATCAATGCAAACAAAGCACTGTTACTTAAAATAATGCCATACACACACATTCACATTAATCAAACAACATATCACATTCAAATAATGAAATTTATTATGCTTAACATCAATGAAATCAACCACATTTAATGTCAAAATATGTACTAACCTTTTCCAAGAGCACTCCAAGCTAAAAGCACCACTTGTTCAAAATATTCTTCACTACTAATTTGAAGAAACAACATCCTACTCAACACCTATTCAAAATGTGAATATATACCATATATTAGAGCCACATTTTAAGGTGTTTAAAGCTTAAAATACCAATTAAAACACATTTCAAGTAATAAAACTTAATTTAGAAGCATTCCCTTCAAAACCCTAAAATGTGTCATAAGCTTTTTTAGTTTTGGTTCTTCACTCCAACCAATTATAAATGTAAATTTGATCTCGTTTCTATCCTAAAGTCATTTAATAAAATGTTTTAAACAATAAAATCATATAAACACCATACTTTCAACCAAGTTTTTCCAAAACCCTAAATTTCTCTCTACTTCATCCAAACTCCAACCAAATCTAAATAAACCAACCATCTAGCTATAAATTCCTTGTATCTACACCAAACTAACATCTTCAATACCCATTTAAGTAATTATAAAACCCTATAACAAAAACTCATATCTTACATAATAAAAAATTCAAAGAAACTTCACGATTTTAAAAGAATAATTACTAATTTGTTGAAAAATCACCAAAACTCTTTTTAATTCTCAAAAATACTTCTTAAAATTAGTGCTTGGATGAAGAAATTTCTCCTTTTGATATGGTGAAATTTCTTGCAAAGGGAGAAGAGGAAGAAGAAGAAGAAGAAAGAAAGGGATAAAGATAATGTTTTGACTTTTTTTCCTTCTTCCATCCAATTATATATTTAATTGTTTAATTAAATATTAATTATAAATTTTTTTTCACTCTTCAAACAAAAAATTAAATTTTAACTTTAGTTTTAATTTAATTTAATTTAATTTTTTTATTTTTAACCTTTTACCCTATTTGCCATTATGCCCCTCTTTCACTCTTCATCTTTTGTCTTTTTCTAACTCATGTTTGACTTATCTATAATGTATATTTTCATTATATTTCACATATACATGACATATTTTCTCACTTCTAACACTTCATTTATCCCTCCAACTCATTACTTTATTTTAATTTAATTTAATTTTAGCAAATTAACGGATGTTACAACTCTCTCCCCCTTAAAAGAATTTTGTCCTCGATATTACTTGATATCAGTTCTGAAATAGTTGAGGATACTAGCTCTGCATTGTCTGCTCACTCTCCCATATTGTTTTCTTAGTGGAATGATTCCTCCAAAGAACTTTAACCAATGACATCTTTTTATTTCTTAGATCCGAATTCACCTTGATGGACTTTACTGATAAGATATGAGATGGATCTGATCTAACCATCCAAAGCATAGAGACATGGAAAACATTGTGGATCTTTTCCAATTCAAGTGGCAAAGCCAATCTATAGGCCATAAGTCCTACTCTCTCCAATATCTCATACGGCTCAATAAAATGAGGATTCAACTTCTCTTTCTGACCAAATCTTAGAATCCTCTTCCATGGAGACACCTTTAGAAATACCTTATCTCCAACCATGAACTCTATAACTTTTCTCTTCAAATATGATTTCTATGCCTCTTTAATCAGACCAAGTAATAATGGCCTCACTTGGAATTAAGCCATAAGAGCACCATCATCAAAAATCTCAAATCTAGTATGCAATGCTCTCAACTCAACAAGTAATGAGAGCGAGTAGGTAGCCAAACCTGTCATGGACTTTGACTCAAGGCATCTGCAACTACATTTGCCTTACTAGGATGATAATCAATAAGATAGTCATAATCCTTTATCAACTCCAACCACCACCTCTGCCAAAGGTTTAACTCTTTCTGAGCACCCAAATACTTCAAACTCTTATGATTAGTGTAAATAAAACACTTCTCTCTATACAAGTGGTGCCGCCAAATCTTCAATGCAAATACAATGGCCACCAACCCTAAATCATGGGTCAGATAATTTATCTCATGAGGTTTCAACTGTCTAGAGGCATAAGCAATCTAAACCATTATGTGAAGCATCACTATAGATCATATATGGTTTACCTTCCACTGGTAGAGTAAGTACAGGAGCTTGAGTGAACATTTCTCTCAACTGCTCAAAGCTCGCCTGACATTGATCTGTCCACACAAACTTTACATCCTTTCGAAGTAATCTGGTAAGTGGTGAAGCTATTATGGAATATCCCTTCACAAATAGATGGTAATAACCAGCTAATCCCAAAAAGCTTCTAATCTCAATCAAATTCCTCGGTGGACTTCAATTCAAAATTGCCTCAACTTTACTTGGATCAACCTTTATACTCTCTGCTAAAACAACATGCCCGAGGAAAGTCACTTGATCTAACCAAAATTCACACCTGGACAATTTGGCATATAGTTATTTCTCCCTCAAGGTCTACAACACACTCTGTAGATGTCTGTTATGCTCTTCTTTACTGTGAGAGTATACCAAGATATCATCAATGATCACCACCGCAAATTGATCTAATTATGACCTAAATACCCAATTCAACAAATCCATGAATGCAGCTGGAGCATTTGTTAGCCCAAAAGGCATCACCAAGAACTCATAATGGCCATATCTCATGTGGAATGCAGTCTTAGGCACATCAGCATCCCTAACCCTCAACTGATGATACCCTAATCTCAAATCAATCTTGTAAAACATTGCGGGCCCATAAATTTATCAAAGAGAGCATCAATGCAAGGCAAAGGGTATTTATTATTGTAATATCCCAAATAATATCCCAAAATTTTGAAATAAATATTAATTATTGAAAAGTAAATAAAGGATTTAAAAGTGTATATATATAATTAAGTGAAAAGATAAGAGAAATGAAGGATGTGTATATGATGTATATATATTGATATATACAATATATACAAGTCAACATTTAAATATGGTCAAATGATATTTAGTTATTTAATAAGATATTAATTATGGATAGTGGAAGAGGATACTTGAGATTAATTAGTATTATAATAATATAATTGCTTGGTGGAGATTAAAAGAGGAAATTATGTGGTTATAGGGGTTTAGTTGGTAAAAAGAGGAGTTGACTAATTTCTCCATCTTCTTCTTCCTCCATTGAGCCGGCCATCATCTTCATCAAAGGGAAAGAGATTTTTCTTCTTGTTAACTCAAGAAATTGAAGGATTTCAAGTGTTCAAGTTGGAGTTTTAAGGATTTTCTCCATATTTGGTAAGTTTCTAAATTTTTTCTTTGATTTCCTTTGGAAGTTAGTATGTGTGAATTGGATGTTTGGTGTGGTATGTGTCTATGGTTGATTTTGGTATGTTTGAAGTTCTTTTGTCTAGTTTACTATGAATTTGGGGTTAGATTGAAGAAAAGATTAAGTTTGGTGAAAAGAATAAGAGTTTTGGGTTGTGTAAGTTTTGAGTTGTGAAATATGGTTATGATTGTGTATTGTTGATTATGTTTGAGTTATTTTGATGTTTACATAAGTATCATGTGGTATTATGGTAGATTGGTTGAGTTTGTATGGAGTTGGAAAGATTAATGAAAGATGTTATTTGGGTGTGGCATTTTTGTGTCGATTTCAGGTTTTTGGTCTGGCACGACCGGTGGCACGACCATGTCTTTGGGCGTGTTGATGGTTCTATTTTCAATGTTGGTGACACAAGCAGTGACACTTCCATGTTACTGAGTGTGATATAGCTACTATGTTGTTGTAGCATTGACACGTGCAGTGACATGCCCATGTCACTGAACGTGTCATAGTTACTGTGTTGGAGGAGAATTGACATGTGCAGTGACATGCCCATGTCACTGAGCGTGTCACAACTACTGTATTGCTGGAGTATTTATATGTGCAGTGACACACCCATGCTATTGAGCATGTCAAAGCTTCTATGTTGTAGGTTTAGGGCACGGTCATAGACACGCTCGTGTTGTTGAATGTGTCATGTGTAGAGTTTGCCCTATATGATTCTTTTCCTTATTTTTCTTTGTGGATCACTTAGTGATTATGTATAATCACATTTGATTTAGAATTTAAAGAGAGTTGAGCTACCCCAATCCAAGTGTTGAGGGATATCTTGGAAGAGGAGGTTGGAAGTGGTGTTTGTTGCTCTTAGAGGTAAGTACAAACTTTGAATAATTGTTTATATTTACATGGTATTGGGACTTAACACATTCGGTTGGGAAAATGTGTTAAGTTACTTACTATATTATTGATGCATGAGTAATATTCTATGATTTGCATAATGTGAACTATGTGAAATATATGATGATGATTCAAAATGTATGGATAATGCAATTTGTTATGTATACACTAATGATGGTGTGTAAAGCCATTGGTGATGGCTAAACTGATATAAATGAGATATTTGAGGCATTGTGCCTAGTTGATCTTGAGAAAATGAGAAAGGATTTGATAATGGAAATATGAAAGAATTGTGTGCCTAGTATGTTATTCAATTTTCAGAGTTTTGTGTTTGGTGGCATGCCTAAAAAGTAACAATCCCTTGAAGCTAGGTTGGGCTTGGTCCTTGAAGACTAGTTGGGTGTTACATGATGTAGCAGACACTTGAAGCTGGGTTGGGCCTAGTTCTTGAAGCTTAGTTGGGATGTTACATATGAGGTAATCCTCATTGTGATTATGATTCGCCTTCGAGCTAGACAAATGTTGATATATTGGACCAAAGCAGTAACTCTGGAATTTGAATGGCATATTAGATCTTTTTGGACCCATGCTTGTCTTTGCTTTAATGTGAATTATGAATTTTGGAATGATTGAGCTATTTATCAAGAAATAATAATATACTGTTATGAGATAAAATATTCTTATTTGTTGTGCATTAGCATTGCATTTGAACTATTTTGTTATCGAAGTTTGTTCCACTAAGCTTTTGGCTTTGCGCAATTATGATTTATCACACAGGTGACAGGGTTGATCCGGTTGAGCTGGAGAGTTCAGCTAGACCGAGTCGAGTCTAGGCTTGAGTTTGTGAGTGCAGTGTTGATTGTGGACATCAAGATCAGAGACAAACTGCCAGCATGTATATATTTCATATTTTTGTACATATTGATTTCATGTATTTATGTATATTCTGCAAACTATTGAAAATATTTTGGATTAATATTTGGTAATGAAGTAATATATATATATATATATGTTTTAGCAAGTAATCTTTCAACTATTATTCATATGATATTGGTTGAATATTTTAAGATTATACAAATTTTATAAATGAAGGTTTGTTTTGTTAAAATGGTTGTGACATTCTTGTATCCTCTATACGTATATTACATATGTTGGGTATATGTAGTGTACATATATTGGGTATAAGCGTGTTACATTTGTTTTGGTATCAGAGCCTAGGTTTGAGGTTCTCAGCCTAGGTGGGTTATAAGAAAAAGAAAATTTTGATTTTAAAATATGGTTTTTAAATAAGATACATGCATTGAGATTGGCAGTTTCTGATCTTTGATGTATCAAATTATGTTGTGTTTGCAGATATAGGTAGTTATGGCATCACTTACATGTCAGTTTGTTAAGGGTAGTGCTGAGAGTGTGGCTCCTGTTGAGGGTAGAGATGGAACTAGAGTTGAGATAGCTGGAGGGGCACCTGCTCCTGTGCCAGAGAGACCAACAGTTGATGAGATTTTGCCGGTTTGGGTATGGCATATGGTGGAGCTGTTAAGGCAGGCTCCAGTTCAGCAGTCGCCGCCACC
This sequence comes from Garcia nutans, assembly GCA_947685225.1. NCBI lineage: Eukaryota > Viridiplantae > Streptophyta > Magnoliopsida > Malpighiales > Euphorbiaceae > Garcia > Garcia nutans. Next base: position 29,293,740 of record CANTUV010000039.1, on the reverse strand, counting down.
GCAACCGCAGTCGCAAGTACCGACGAGGCAATATGATAAGTTGAGAAAGTTTGGAGCTGAGGATTTCGTGGGTACTATAGACCCTACTGTAGCGGAGCAATGGCTAGATAGAGTCCAGAGAGTGTTCATCCAGTTACAGGCTACTCCAGAAGAAAATTTTAATTATTTTAGATCTCTTTTGCAGAGGGATGCATATGACTGGTGGAAGACGGTTCCACATGCCCTGGATGATCCACCAACCTTGACCTATGATGATATTCTATGAGAGTTTGAGCAGAAATATACTCCGAGGGAGTATAAGGATGCGAAGAAGATAGAGTTCTTGAATTTGAAGCAGGATACTAGGATTGTGTTGGAGTATGAGATCGAGTTTACCCGGTTGAGTCATTATGCTGGCAGGATTATTTTGGATAAGATTGATCGGTGTCGGAGATTTGAGGAGGGGTTGAGACCCTCTATCATCTGCATTATCGCAGGCTCCCAGTATTAGGATTTTTCTCAGTTGGTTGCAGCTGCAGGAGTGTTGAGAGAGCACAAGGCCTTGCAGCAGCTGCTAGAGATGAGGAGACCAGAGTTAGGAGGCCTTAGAGTGAGACAGGGTCTCCATCTGTGAAGAGAGGCTGAGGAGGATATTTTTCAAGGTTCAGTAGGAGCCAGAGGTAGTCTGGTAGGTCAGTACAGTAGCAGAGGCAGAGATTGAGACCTACAGTTTCTGTGGCTAGTGCTCCGACTCCAGTAGTTCAGAGGCCAGTTTCATATACCTATGTCCATTGTGATAGGGCACATGGGGGTGCATACTGAAAGACTGGTGGACCAGTAGTGTGTTATAGATGTGGGTCACTAGATCATTTCATCAAAGATTACCCTGAGCCACCAGAGGATAGACAGGCAAATACTGCAGCTTCTAGACCCAGTGTTAGAGGGGGTCATGGTGGCAGAGGTGCTAGTCAGAGAGGAGGTTCTACCATAGGTAGTAGACCAGATGAGGTAAAACCATCTCAGTGGGTATATGTGATCAGAGGTAGCCGGAGCTACAACTGTTATTGCTTGTATATTTTCTTTATTTGGTACTTCAGTTCTAACTTTGATAGATCCTGGATCGATGCATTCATACATCAGTACATCCATCTTGCCTGTGACTGATTTGCATTCAGAGTCTTTAGGATTTGATGTTTTGGTGACAAATCCTTTAGGGCATAGTATTATAGTTAGCAAGGTGCATCATAGTAGTCCAGTTGTGGTTCAGGATGAGGAGTTCCTTGGTGACTTAATTGAGATGCCTTTCAAGGAGTATGATTTAATTTTAGGCATGGATTGGTTATCTAAGCATGGGGTTGTGGTAGATTGTCAAAAGAAGTGTGTTACCCTGATAACTTGTGATGGTAGAAGTGTGATGGTATCTAGTGAGCAGAGATATCTTTCATCCATGTTTGTTTCAACTAGGAGGATGATTAGGAAAGGATGTGAGGCTTATCTTGCTCAAGTTGTAGATACAAGAGTAGTGGGTTCCCAGCTTGACAGTATACCCATAGTTGCCAAATTCCCAGATGTTTTTCCTGAGGAGTTGCCAGTAATACCCCCTGAGAGAGAGGTTGAGTTTGGTATCGATTTATTGCCTGGTACCACTCCCATCTCTATTACTCCTTATCGTATGACACTTGCTGAGTTAAGAGAGCTGAAGGTACAGTTGCAAGAGTTATTGGATAAAGGGTTTGTTCACCCTAGTGTGTCACCGTGAGGAGCGCCTGTGTTGTTTGTGAAGAAGAAGAATGATACCTTAAGATTATGCATTGATTACCGGCAGTTGAATAAAGTGACCATCAAGAACAAGTATCCTTTTCCTAGGATAGATGATCTCTTTGATTAGTTGAAGGGAGCAGCAGTTTTCTCTAAGATTGATTTGAGATCAGGGTACCATCATTTGAGAGTCAGAGATGAAGATGTACCTAAGACAACTTTCCATACGAGATATGGGTATTATGAGTTCTTGGTGATGCCTTTTGGGTTGACGAATGCACCAACAACATTTATGGATTTGATGAATAAGGTGTTCAGACCCTATCTAGATCAATTTGTGGTGGTATTTATTAATGATATTTTGGTGTATTCACATAATGAGGAGGATCATGACAAGCATTTGCATATTGTTTTGCAGACTTTGAGAGAGAGGCAGTTGTATGCTAAGCTGTCTAAATGTGAGTTTTGGCTTGATCAAGTGACTTTTCTTGGCCATGTGTTTTCAGCACAAGGTATTAGAGTTGATCCGAGTAAAGTTGAAGCTATTTTGAATTGAAGTCCACCGAAGACTGTGACAGAGGTTAGAAGTTTTCTGGGTTTGGCAGGCTATTATCGATGGATTGTTAAAGGTTTTTCTATGATAGCTACTCCACTCACCAGATTACTTCGGAAGGGAGTTAGATTCATGTGGACAGATTGATGTCAAGCTAGTTTTGAGCAGCTGAAGGAGATGTTGACTCAGGCTCCTATCGTTACACTGCCTGTGGAAGGTAAACCATATGTGATATACAGTGATGCTTCACATAATGGTTTAGGTTGTGTATTGATGCAAGAGAGTAGAGTCATTGCTTATGCCTCTCAACAGTTAAAGCTGCATGAGCTAAATTATCCAATGCATGATTTGGGGTTAGCAACTATAGTTTTTGCTTTGAAGATTTGGCGACATTACTTATATGGGGAGAAGTGTTTCATTTATATAGATCACAAGAGTTTGAAATATCTGAGTGTTCAGAGAGAGTTGAATCTTTAGCAGAGACGGTGGTTAGAATTGATAAAACAGTATGACTATTTAATTGACTATCATCCTAGTAAGGCAAATGTTATTGTTGATGCCTTGAGTCGGAAGTCTTTGGCAAGTTTGATTGCTTATTTGCTCTTATTGCTTGTTGAGTTGAGAGTGTTGCATTCTATATTTGAGTCTTGTGATGATGGTGCATTGATGGCTTAATTGCAGTTGAGGCCAGTGTTGTTGGATCATATTAGGGAGTCTCAGTTGGCAGATGAGAAAATCCAGAAAGCTGTATTGGATTGCCAAAGAGGAGAGAGTCGAGACTTTCATGTGAGAAGTGATGCCAGGTTGTGGTACAGAAATAGGTTATGTGTTCTTGATGCTACAAGACTGAAAAAAGGTAATTTTGGAGGAAGCACATCAGTAAGCTTATGCTATGCACCTTGGGAGTACCAAGATGTATCAGGATTTGAAATAATATTATTGGTGGTCAAGTATGAAGAGGGACATAGCTGAGTTTGTATCCAGATGTCTCACTTGTCAGAGAGTGAAGGCTGAACACCAAGTTCTTTCTTGATTACTTCAACCATTATCAGTGCCAGAATGGAAATGGGAGCGAGTGACGATTGATTTTGTGACTGATTTGCCTTTGACTTAGAAGAAGCATTATGCAATTTGGGTGATTGTTGATCGAATGACGAAGACAACTCATTTTCTTTCCAGTTTGAATGAATTATTCTCTTGAGAGGTTGGTTGAACTGTATATCAGTGAGATACTGAGATTGCATGGAGTTCCAATTTCTTTGGTATCTAATCGAGATTCCCAATTTACTTTAAGGTTTTGGAAGAGTTTACAGGATGCTTTGGGTTCTTAGTTGCATTTTAGCATTGCTTTCCATCTTCAGACATGTAGACCCTTAATTTTTGACCCATTCAAATTCGATAGTCTAAAATAATTTTTGTGGTTTTTTATTTATTTTAATAATATTTTAATTACTAATAAAATTTCATAGTTATTTTTAATAAAAATAAAAAATAAAAAATAAAAAATAGGGCGGATTGCCGCGATGGCGCGCAGCAGCCCAATTCACCTAGAAATTATCTGCGGCGAATTGGGCTGTCCCAATTTCACCATAGAAATTATCTGTGGCGAATTGGGCTGTCCCAATTTCACCGCAGATAGCATCTGGGGGCGAATTGGCCCGCTGTGCCCATTTTTGCTAGCGCAATTTTTGCCAGCACAGCCCACAGGCCCCACAGCAGCGCACTGCCTATTTTTTTACCAAACCTTATTTTACCTAGTTTCCTAATTTTTCCTAAACAATTCATATTTCCTTATTAAAATAAGATTATGACTCTTTATTTTCCTATAATACCACATTAAAACAAGAACAAAGAGGACAGAGAAAAAAAAAACCCTAAAAGGAAAGGAAGTGAGCGACAATTGAGAGAGAAAAAAAAAAGAAAGCAGCAACAACGAACACTCATCAAATAATCAATCCATCAAAGGCAGCAATACTACTTTTGTTATTGTACATCCAGAAAACAATTTGGAGGAACCTTTAACGCAGGTTTTGTGTCTTAATCTTGAATTTGCTTAAACATTCAATTGTTATATCATTTTTTTCTTACTAGTTTTAGTTTATTTTTTTATCACTTTGATTCAATAGTATAAATTGATAAACCCTAATCTGCTTTCCAATTTTCCAAAACCTTAAATTGTTTTATTAATTCTCAAAACCTAATCTGCTTTCCAATTTTCCAAAAACCTTAAGAACCCTAACCCTAATCTATTTCTTCTAAATCTTAAAACCCTAAATTGTTCCTTCTATTTCCAAAAACCCTAAAAAATACTTTTCTGTTACCAAAAACCTTAAATCATTTTGCCTATTTCCAAAAACTTTAGAAAACTCTACATTTTCTCAAATTCTAAAACCAAACATATTTTCCGAAACATCAAAAACCCTAATTCTCTCAAAACCAAAACTGTAAGCCCTAAATTTTCCTAAACCCTAATCCATTGAATTTAAAACCCCAAACTAGTTAATTTAAACCCTAAAGCCATAGTCTAATAAAACTAAAATAATAATCCAGTAACCAAGGGCTATAAACCTAATGTTTTAATTATTCTAAAACCCTAATTTCATAATGTTACTCCTAAACCCTAATTTGATTCATGAAACCCTAATCCATTTTAATTCTTATAAAACTTATAGTAGCCAAAAACAAATGATAATAATAATACTAAGATTCTAAAACCCTAAAATATTTTTAAATAGAAACAGTAACCCTAATTTGTATCTTTACTTGCTTTATTTTTAGATTTAATTATGTAGTTTATTATATACTTTAATTATTTTCAATGCTTGATTTATTTAATTTATCATGGATGAATGTTTATTATATATTTTGATTGATGTTTAATATCTTTTCAACTCTCCCCTTTTTAATCAACCATCTTCTCTATATTCCATAACTCATCATTCTATACGTTTATACATCTTATCACTTCCTTGATCAAACATTTAAAAGAACTCATTACATTTCCTATTAATGTCTTTATACAATAATCAGATCATTTTATAGCACACTTACACTTCGTCCAATCTTTAGATTTAATATAATTTGTTCCTTCATCTCTTTGTAATTACCCTCTTAACTTTAACCTTAGAAACCATTGGTTTATATCTGAGCATTAATTATCCCGTCATTACAATTACTGTCTAAATAGACATTTATCAAACCTCAATGGATAACAAGATCCTTATTTTTCACAAATGGAGTTACTTCTTTAGCATGCTTTTCACTTAACTTATATATTAATACACTACCTTTCAACTTATTTTGTAAATAACCAATCTTTTCCCTTTATATCATAATTTATAACTACTATAATTCCATTCATTCATGTCCAAACACACTCTAAAATTTTACATCATATACATTATCATGAAAATAATTATACTCTTAGTACAACTATACACATTAAATCTCAATAGTGATTCATAATTCTTAGCCAAATCCAGATCACTTGATCTATCTGCCACAATATACCCACATTCCAATCTTGTTCAATTCCAACCAACGATTAATTTATTTAACTTATCATGAAATGTCACAATATTCATATATGTATATATATATCTTCATTCCATTAGGGCAAATTTATATTCAATTCCTGATCTCTTCCGATCCATATTCAATCAAATTATCATAATAACAAATCACTTCAAATTATCTTTTAATATACACATAGTTTATTCACTTAAACCTCAAGTTACATACCATAAACATATTCAGTATAACTTTCAGTCATATTTTATAATTTCTCCCTTTTTAATATCTCTTCACAATTCGTATCATTGTTATATTTAATTTGATTATCTTTTTGTCATATTATCCATAACTCAACACATTTTCATAATTTCCTTTTTCTCTCTTTACCTTCACAACTATAACCAAAATTTTAACATAAAATGATAAAGTACAACTTTATCCATCATAACTTTTAACTATACTTCTCAAATAAAGTTTTCAATCTCACCAAATCTGTATTACAATCATTTTATCTAAAATCCAAATCTATGGATAACAATATTAACCTATTAAATATATTGAACAAAACACATGGCTTTAAGAGATTAATATTCAAGCCTGGAACTTTTAAATCAATACTGTTCTTTTATAACTTTTTGCCTCCCACAATGGATGCAGATGGGAAGAGTGGATCTCCGAATCATCGGGGTCGGAGCACTTGCCACTGAAGCTGCAGGTCTAAATCTCTGCCTCTGGAACTGCACTGACCTACCTGCTGGTCTCTGGCTCCTACTACTCCGAGGAACAAAACTTCCTCTACCCCTCTTCGCAGAAGAAGACCCTGCCTCGAACTGGGGCCTTCTCACTCTAACCTCCTCTTCAGAAGCAGCTGTAACTATGGCCTGAGCTCTCTCTACACTCCTAGCTGCTGCAACTAGCTGGGAGAAATCCTGATACCTGGAGCCAGCCACATGACATATAATTGAGGGCCTCAATCCCTCCTCAAATCGCCGACATCGATCAATCTCATCAGCAATGATACCCCCAGCATACTGACTCAGTCGAATAAACTCAACTTCATACTCAGTAACAGTCTTGCTGTCTTGTTTCAAGCTTAAGAACTCCATCTTCTTCATGTCCTTATACTCCCTAGGAGTATACTTCAACTCAAATTCCCTCAGAAAATCAGTGTAAGACAGTGTTGGAGGATCATCCATAGAGTGTGGCACTGTCTTCCACCAGTCATATGCGTCCTTCTGCAGTAATGACCTGGCATAGTCAAACTTTTCCTCAGGGGTGGCTTGTAACTGAATAAAGATTCTCTGCACTTTACCTAACCATTGCTCAGCCACTGCTGGATCAGTGGTTCCCATAAAATCTTCCGCCCCAAACTTCCTCAATTTATCATACTGTCTCATCTGAACCTGAGGCTGGGGTGGTGGTGGAGGTGGCTGTACTGGTGCTTGTCTCATTACTTCCATCATATGTCTAAACCAGGCTGGCGGAACCTCATCTCCAGCTGGTCTACCCGACACCGAAGCAGGTGCCTCCTCAACACTATCAACCCTAGCTCCCTCGGCAGGAGCAATGCTGTCGGCACTACCCTCAACTGACTGTCTTGAGTGAGGATCCATCAACACCTAATACTGCAAACACAACAGATTACATCTTATTAAAGATCAGGGACTGCCAATCTCAAATGTATATGTCATTCAAAACCACTTTTTTTAAGTAAAAATATTCTTTTTATTATATTTTACCTAGATTGAGAATCTCAAACCTAGGCTCTGATACCAAAACAATTGTAACACCCCCATATCCAATGCACACACACTACAACCACAACAATGTAGCATAAGTGCACCAAACATAGGGATGCTACAGTTTCCTTAACATTCAAAACATTTTAAAACTTGATACCATATCCATATCATTATATCATATTAACAAAATAGATCATTTACTTATAAAAACAAAACATATTAGTTATCTATATATATATATATTACACAGCGGAAGTTATAAAATATGTATATATATGAAAACATTTGAATACATATTTACTATTATACATATATTTACATTATCAACAATACTTTACACCATATAAAAGATTTATACATGATTGGCAAGTCAGCTCTGATCTTTAAGCTCCCAAAATCAACTCTTCAATGTCTACTCTCATTCGGTCTCGAAGAGCTCTCGGGTTCGATTCTATCAGTTCTATCACCTGCGCGATTAAACACTATCGCGCTAAGCCAAGGGCTTAGTAAGATAAAACATGCAATAGACATGCTTAAATGTTATACAATGCCAATTTTAATTTATATCATACATGTAACAACATAGATGGAAAGCTAACAACATACATTTACATTTCATAACCTAGCGTACATATATGTATATCACATTTCAACATTCTTGCATATACTTTATTAGTTAATCATTTAATCATCCATGAACAACACTAAGCAAAGACAAGCATGGGCCCAAGACACACTAATATGTCATTCAATTTTCAGAGTTAATGCTTTGGTTTTGTTATCACATTTATCAATATCAATATCATATACCCAACTAGGCTTCAAGGATTAAGTTCAACCAAGCTTCAAGGGGAGCAAAGCATGCTAAGCATCAACCCAACTTGGCTTCAAGAACTAACCCAACCTAGCTTCAAGGGTTGTAACATCTCAATTAGGCTTCAAGGATTCAATCCAACCTAACTTCAAGAGATTGTTACTATCATTAGGCATGCCACCAACAACAAACTCTGAAAATGGAATAACACATTAGCCACACAATCCATTTAGTTCTCATTCTCAATTCTCATTATCATTTAGGCAAACATGCCTCATTTATCTCCATTGAATCACCTTAGCCAATAACAATGGCTTCACATTTCATTTCACAATATAACACTTCATTATTCAAGTGTATATTTATCTCACATAGCATCATTCATAAATATCAACATTTCATTCCATATTAATCATGAAACACATTATCACTCACAATGCATAATATAACAAGGCTCAATCTCAACAATGCAAGAACAATATATATATAATTCATAGCTTTAGGATCATTCACAAGTGTTTTTAATTAATCCCTTGGTTTAAGTATGTTTATGTTTAGATTTTGAGGCCCAACTACCTTTGAAGAATCTAAACTATGCAAACAAGAACAAAGAAATCAAGCAACATTCAATTCATTTGTGGGACACGCCCAACTCACTTGAAGGACACGCCCAACTTAGTTGAGGAACACGCCCGTGTCTTTAACAATAAATGAGGCAGTAGCCAATTCAAATAATTGACACGCCCAGCACCTTTGATGGACACGCCCGTGTCACTAAAACCAAAAGAGACAGTAGCCAATCCAAATAATTGACACGCCCACTCTCCTAAGGGACACGCCCACTCCCCTAAAATTGATTTTGGCCGTGTCACCAAATCACAAAACCTTAACTAAAACCAACCCTTTCTCAATTGCACTCAAACACAATATTCATTATATAACATATTTCACATGAACATAATCAATGTTCTAAACACATATTCATCACAAGAACTACTTCACCACACATTAATATCACAATTAAACACATAGTAACTCAAAACCCTAAAATCAACATCCTTCTCCATCCATCCAAATCAACAACCATCATTTCCAACAACAACCTTCAATTAAACTCATAACTTAAAATCAATTTAACACTTGAAAACACAACCAAACACATCTCAAATCCACCAAATCACAAAATCATCAAACCCTACTTTACTTCCAACACAACTTCCAAATAAGTAAAGAAAACAAGAAAATACTTACTTGAAAAGAAAAAATTCCACAAATCCTTTGTCAAAACCTTGGATTGCTTCATCAATTTGCTTCTTGCCTCAAGAACACTTCTCTTTTCCTTTTGCTAATGGAGAGCCGGCCACTTCATGAAGAAAGAAGACAATGATCAAGATACAAAGTCAACTTTTGCTTTTAATCTCCACCAAGTGTTCTTATCCAAGCAATTACTAAAACACCCTCAATCATATAACTAACCTTTGTCTCATATAAGTCCTTATATGTAATTTCATTAACAACCAAAAATATCTTCTTCCACTTAACCATCACCTTGACTCTTCATTTGACCACTTTATATGTTATATATATCATCATATACACAACATATACATTTATCTCTAAACCCTAATTCTTCCTCCAAAACACATATGCACAAGCATTCACTTTCCAATTTCTTTTCTTACCCAATCATATGCATACAATTCAATTAAACAATAACAACAACAACAACAACAACATAATCAAAACTTCTAAGCCACATATGAGGATATTACACCCCGATACTCCATATAAGTACTATACATACACCTAGTATACATACAGTAAGTATATAAAGTATAAGGATGTCACTTTTCGTTACATTTTTTAAAACCTTTAACAGAGTTCAAACCACAATATATAAATTTAAAGAACATTTACAAAATCATTACACTTTTAATGATCTTACATATATATCATAATTAAAAATTATACATGTATGCATCACCCTCTAGTTGGTCTCGATAAACTCTTACTCTTCTCGTGGCATAACAGCTGGACTTCCAGATCAACCGCATATCCACCTGCGTGATTACACAACCGCGCTAAGCCCGAGAGCTTAGTAGTACAAATATAACATATAAACATACATTATAGAAATTCTAGCATATAATGAAATATCACTTTCATGTACCATTAGTTTCTTATCATGTTTTTCCTTTTGAATTGCACCTTTCAAATATCTCTACTAATCTCATATATTATATATACATATATACATATCATTAACACCAACCACAATCCATCACTAATACTCACCATCATTATATCAATATACATATTACATATCATACTTCATATCATTATTTTACTTACAATTCATCAATCATTAATCACATTTCCAATGAAAGCAATCATTATCACCATTCATAAATCACATTTCCAACAAAGGCAATCATAGATCTCATTACTCATTTATTTCAACATTTGTATAACACATTGACAACAAAGACAGACTCGGGCCCAAAAGACACTAATATGCCATTCAATTTTCAGAGTTAATGCTTTGGTTTTGTTATCACATTTATCATTATCATAGACCCAACTAGGCTTCAAGGATTTAGATTCAACCAAGCTTCAAGGGGAACAAAGCATGCTAAGTCTCAACCCAACTTGGCTTCAAGAATCAATCCAACCTAGCTTCAAGGGTTGTAACATCTCAATTAGGCTTCAAGGACTAGATCCAACCAAGCTTCAAGGGGAGTAAAACATGTTTAACTTCTACCCAACTTGGCTTCAAGGATCAAGCCCAACCTAACTTCAAGAGATTGTTACTATCATTAGGCATGCCACCAACAACAAACTCTGAAAATGGAATAACACATTAGTCACACAATTCATTTATTATTTCATTATCCATTTCATTCTCAATTGAATCATTATCTAGGCAAACATGCCTTATTTATCACAATTGAATCATCATAGCCAATCATAATGGCTTCACATCACATTTGAGTTATCATAGCCAATCATAATGGCTTCACCTCACATTATATCTCAGAACATTAGTTCCACATCTCTTGATGTCTCAATTCACATTACACACTTCATCATTCAAGCATACATAATCAATTTCATTGCACATGTATCTCAAATTCATCGTCATATAAACAACATATCCATTTATTTCATTTCAATCATTATTAAAACATTTATCATAACAAATTGCATTGCACATACCTTTTAGGATGATCCTTATAGCTTTCACACTATACAAATAACAACATTAGTCACATTGTATTAACAATTTAGTAATTTACTTAACATTGTTTTAAGTTTCAAAATCATATAAAAGAATGCATCTAGGTAAGTTTGCCCTTACCTCAAGAACTACTCCCATCAAGCTATACATAATCAATTACCTCATCATATCCTTCACATTTTACATATAGCATCATTGATGTAACATTACAAAATACATTATTCATACAACACATTACCATTCACAAGATTCACAATGCATAACACATAACATTGTTCATATAGTGTCATATGCATCATCATATGTATGTTCAATCTCAACAAAGCAAGAAGAGAAAAGGACACTCACAGTAGCCAACACACTCAAGGGACACGGCCAAGCTTGTGGCCGTGTCTCTCAACCAAAAGCAACAAAATCAAACATGGGCAAGGGACACGGCCGTGTCTTCTTCAAAAATCATCCAACACGGCCAAATTTCCATAGACTTGGCCGTGTCTCTCAAAAATCCTTTAGTTTGGCCATGTCTCTTCCTTGGTGTGGCCATGTCTCTCATGTATACAAACCCTAAATATGGCCAACTCTCTTTTGATTGAATAAAAACACATTATGCACAATACAACCTCATTCAAATGGATGTAATCAATGTTATTAACACATATTCATCACAATATTCACATTAACACTATATCAACCATACAATCAATCACTTACCACATCAAACCCTAAACCAACATCAATCTTCAAACAAAACCAACATCAATTTAACCTTTTTAACTTACAATCCATTTCAACACTTATAAACACATCTCAAACACACCAATTCATAATATCAACAAATCACAACTCATCTCAAACACAACTTCAACAATAACAAAGGAAAACAAGAAAGTACTTACCTTAAATGAAGAAATTTCACAAATCTCCAACTTAATCCTTTGATTCTTCCTTCAATTTGATGTTAGAAATCAAAACACCTCACTTGCTCTCTCTTTCCCTTTGGTAGCCGGCCACACCAAGCAAAGAAGAGAAAATGAAGACAAGTCAAACTTCTCTTCTTCTTTAAATCTCCACCAAGCAATCCTAACAAAGCAATTACCAAATTGCCCTCATCCATTTAACTTAACTCTTGTCACTTATATGCCCATTTAAGTAATTTCACATATCACAAATAAATATCCTCTTCCATTGACCATCCCTTTTGACCAACATATATGTTATATATATTACCATATACCCAACATATACATTATCTCAAAATACATTTTTCCTTTCCAATAACACATAAACATTTAATTCAAATCAAAAAACAATTACATCAATACTTCTAGGGCACATTTTGGGATATTACACTTAAAGAATACAGACCTAAGTCCGGAGAAAATGGAGTCGCCACCCGGATGGGCCAGGAAAAAGAAAGGGGTGGATGACTCGATTCCTAAGGAATCCCCAACCCCCTAATGGGTTCGAAAAGTTGGGTACGTGTGGGGAAGGTGAGAAATGGCCCAGCATCCCCACAACGCCCGGTTCATTAGAATCGACCTCCTTTATAGGTCTTAAAATTATAAAATTCTTAAATATAACAATATTATCCATATTACATGCAACAATTGAAATAAAGCATCGTTATATTAAAAATCAAAACAATGTACAAGAAAAGCAAATAAATGGACACCTATCCGAGGATGGAAACATGCCCTTACATCACCCATGTCTAAACTAATAGGGCACCCACCAAAAGGTAGAAACATGTCCTTTAAATTGGTTTAAAAAATATAAAAGCTTATTTAAATTACATGATATTTAACTAATGAGGTACCCACAAAGTGGAAACATACCTCTTACAACATTTGGAAATCAAAATAAATCGATAAAGTAAATAACCATTCACCATAAATAAATCATTCATCAAAGCTATTAATTAAAATATAAAATAAACATCCATCGATGATAAATTAAATAAATCAAGCATTTAAATTAAATAAATCAAAGCATATAAACTACATAATCAAACCTAAAATTAAATAAAGCAATAAATATATAATTTAAGATTTGTATCTTAAAATAGGATTTTAGAATTTTAGTTACTAAATTAGAGCTTTGGAAAAAGTAAAGTTAAATACGCGGACTCATAATACACAAATGAATATTGACTCCTTCGACGAGCCCACACGGCTGTCCCGCTAGCCGGTTAGCGGGCGGGGTCAAGGGGGCAGCGCCCTAGAAAATTTTGGAAATTGGCTTTTAGGATTATAGGTTTTGGTGTTGAAAATTAAGATTTTAGGGTTTAGAATTTAGAAATAGGGTTTTGGAATTTTGAGTAACGAATATTATTTTTTTAATGAGTAATGCTACTGGACATTTTAAAGATTTAGGGTTTTGGATGTTTTATAAAAATAATGCTACTGTGATTTAAAATAAATAGGTTTGGTAATAGATTGTTATTTTGGTTTTACTATATTGGATTTTAATATTTAGGTTATAAGGTTTTAAGGATTAGGGTTTATGAAAACTAGGGTTTACAGTTTTGGTTTTGAGGGAATTAAGGTCTTAGGAAAATTAGGGTTTAGAATAATTGGTTTGAGGTTCACTGTTTTGGTTTTGAAGTTGAAGAAAATAGTTTAGGGTTTTTAAAAGCTTTTGGAAATAGGAAAAATGATTTAAGGTTTTTGGAAAACAATTTAGGATTTTTGGGGACAGAAGGAATAAATTAGAGTTTTTGAGGTTTTAGGGAAACAGAAGGATGATTTTTAAGGTTTAAGAATGATTTAAGGTTTTTGGGAAAACAAAAGAAACAAATTAGGATTTTAGAGTTTTAGGGTTTAGAAGAAACAGAAGAAATCACTTATGTTATTGAAACGAAGATCAATGTTACTACATGTTTATAGATTAAGTTTTCATGTGTATATTTTTATGAATCAAGGAAACTAAGTTGCTATAAGAAAAAAAGGATTAGATATTCAAACCTTCATTTGTTGGTTCCGCCAAAAATTGCTTCTTGGATGAACAAGAACAAAGGCAAGATGGCTGCCTTTGATGGATTGATTGCTTCTTTGCTTATTCTTCTCTAAAAAGTTTGATCGTTTTCACTGCCAAAAAGTTTTAAAGTCCGATCTCCAAAGTTTTTCAGTTGTTCCCCCGATCGATTGTCCTCCTTTTTTTTTGTGTTGTTTGGTCTTATTTATAGGAAATTTATATGATTAATCCTAGTTGTTTATGGAAACTAACATTAATTAAGAAAAGGAAACCGAAACCAAATAGAATTTGGTTTCAGAAAAAATTACGTCGAAAAAATTTCGCTAGAGAAAAAACCTGCTGTAGAAAAATTTTGCTGGCGAAAAAACTGCTGCGGGTTGCTACGAGTGTAGGCAAAAAAAAAATTGCGGGACGGGGCTGTGGGCCATTTCGTCCAACCTTTTCGGTGATGAAGTTTTTTGTCGCCGATTTTTATTTTTATTTATTTGTTTATTATTATTTTTTATTTTTATTAATTACTAAAACAAATATTATTTAACCAAGATAACACAAAAATTATTTTGGACTAATTAAAATATATTGGACCGGACTGGGTCAAAAATTAAGGGTCTACAGTTTGCCCCCAGCTTGAACGATCTAAGACTTTAGTAAAAGAGAGTGATAAGCAATAAGACTTAATTTTTGATGAGATGGTTACTTGAATTTGTTTTGGATACTTGGACCAGAGACTGAACTTGATATGGGTACTTGGACGCGAGACTAGATTGAATTTGGGTACTTGGACATGAGAATGAATTTGATTTGGGTACTTGGACCCGAGATTGAATATGATCTGGGTACTTAGACCCGAGATTAGATTGATTTGGGTACTTGGACCCGAGATTGATTTGATTTGGGTACTTGGACCTGAGATTGGGTACTTGGACCCGAGATTGATTTGATTTAGGTACTTGGACCCAAGATTGATTTGATTTGGGTACTTGGACCTTAGACTGATTTAATTTAGGTACTTGGACCCGAAATTGATTTGATTTGAGTACTTGGACCCGAGAATGAATTTGATTTGGGCACTTGGACTTGAGATTGGACCTGAGAATGAATTTAATTTGGGTACTTGGACTCGAGATTGATTTGATTTGGGTACTTGGACCTGAGAATGGGTAATTTGACTCGAGACTAAATTGAATTTGGGTGCTTGGACCTGAGAATGAATTAAATTTTGGGTGCTTGGACCCGAGACAGAGTTTGACTAACCTTTTATCAGTTGAGAAGTCTGACTGCTCTGACTGTTCTATGCATTGTGGTTCTTCAACGTCGTAAATGATCTTCATCCTTGGAGATCGTGTCTTCATCCTTGAAAATGGATCTTCATCCATTGAGATCGGGTCTTCACCCTTGAAAATGGATCTTCACCCTTTGAGATCGGGTCTTCACCCTTGAAAATGGATCTTCATCCTTTGAGATCGGGTCTTCACCCTTGAAAAATTGATCTTTATCCAATGGAGATCTTGAAAATGGATCTTCATCCTTTGAGATCAGGTCTTCGACCTTGAAAATGGATATTCATCCTTGGAGATCGGGTCTTCACCCTTGAAAAATGGATCTTTATCTATTGCAGATTAGGTCTTCACCCTTAAAAATGGATCTTCATCCTTAGAGATCGGGTCTTTACCCTTGAAACATGGATCTTTATCCACTGGAGGTCGGGTCTTTACCCTTGAAATATGGATCTTTATCCATTGGAGATCGGGTCTTTACCCTTAAAACATGGATCTTTATCCATTGGAGGTCGGGTCTTTACCCTTGAAACATGGATCTTTATCCATTGGAGGTCGGGTCTATACCCTTGAAATATGGATCTTTATCCATTGGAGATCAGGTCTTTACCCTTGAAACATGGATCTTTATCCATTGGAGGTCGGGTCTTTACCCTTGAAACATGGATCTTTATCCATTGGAGATAGGGTCTTTACCCTTGAAACATGGATCTTTATCCATTGGAGATCGGGTCTTTACCCTTGAAACATGGATCTTTATCCATTGGAGGTCAGGTCTTTACCCTGGCTTCAACTCTTTTAGCTGGACTGATCTTTCGTCTTTTGCATCTTCATTCTTTTGAGAATTCTAATTTTCTTCTTTCTCATTCTTTCTTGTTCTTCCTTTCAGCTATCTTTAATTGGACCTTATATCCACTCCTGCCCCCTGCGTGGCAAAATATTTGCAAGTGAGTTTAAAAATGTTTTATATATAAACTCAAAAAATTGAAAAGAAGAAACTTTGCCCCCTGTGTAGGCTGAAACCAAAGATTTTTTCCATGCAAGCTTTGATTGATGTTTTTGTTGTCTAGTTCTTCGCACAAGCACGCATTTCTTCTCTATGCAAAATTACTAAAACTTTCTCAAACAATGGGCTTTTCATGCCCCTCTTATTTGATATCTTCTTTTGATTGTTTACTTCACAAGGTATTTGCTGTTCACTTTGAAAAGGAATAGACAACACAAGACAAGAAAGTGCGATGTGATATACTCATGTATGCATGATATGCATGAATAATAGTTACAGTCGTTCCATCGACTCACAGACCGAGGTGATCAGCAAAAGTGTTCTCATTGGTTCCTTTTTGACGCTCGTTCAAGTCTTGCACTGGAATGATAGGATGCTCCACATTTATAGCTTTTATCTTTGAGATGTTGAAAATATGAATAATGAAGGTCCCAAACAACAGAGATACATCCATTTTAAATTATGATTCAGCATGTCAGTTGGTAGCTTCTTCACGACCTTGCCAGTAATCATTTCCCTTGCCCAATGCGTCTTTTGGTGGTTCAATGATTCGACATACTTCCCTTAACTTAAAGGCTTTGTATGAAAAGACACTTTTTTTTTTTGAATTTTGATTTTGAAATCAAATGTTTACTGTGCCAAATCAATGTCAATGTACCTCAGAACTTGATTTTCCATATTAACATATCTATAACATGACAACCCTAGTTACCATACTAAACTTGGGAATTATTTCTATTTAAGCATGAATTGTTGCACTTCAGATAGGCACATACACATTACTTGGCCAAAGGTCTCATTGAGTTTAAATATTGTCTATCTCATATGCATGCTCATTCAAACTATCTCCACTAATAGACTCTACCTACCAAGAGAGATCAACAGGTCTTTGATAGGCTTGAAATGGGGTTTATAAGGGACACAGGTTTCAGTGAAGACCATTTTGAGATTGGAGCTGGTGTGACACAATGGACAAACCCTCACATTATAAATTTCTTGTTGAAAAATCTTTCTACACTCCAAATTCCTTCTTGGCATTAATTTGGATCTTGATTAGGACAGTCTTTGCCCTTGCATAAAGTTTGGTACCCAAATTCGCTTCTTTTCTTTTTCTCCCTTTTCTTTCCTTTTATTTTTCTTACTCTTCCCTTTCTTGGAGAATTTTATTATTTTGTCCTTCTTCCTTGTAGGACTGTCAAGTACAGAACTTTTAGGAACTGGATGGTCTTTCTCTTTTTTCTCTAATTTTGGTCGAATCTTTGGTTGGGTTTTGGATGTTTTATGAAAATAATGCTAATGTGATTTAAAATAAATAGGTTTGGTAACAGATTGTTATTTTGGTTTTACTATATTGGATTTTAATATTTAGGTTATAAGGTTTTAAGGTTTTAAGGAATAGGGTTTAGGAAAACTAGGGTTTACAGTTTTGGTTTTGAGGGAATTAAGGTTTTAGGAAAATTAGGGTTTAGAATAATTGGTTTGAGGTTCACTGTTTTGGTTTTGAAGTTGAAGAAAATAGTTTAGGGATTTTAAAAGCTTTTGGAAATATGAAAAACGATTTAAGGTTTTTGGAAGCAAAAGAAACAGTTTAGGATTTTTGGGGACAGAAGGAATAAATTAGGATTTTTGAGGTTTTAGGGAAACAGAAGGATGATTTTTAGGGTTTAGGAACGATTTAAGGTTTTTGGGAAAACAAAAGAAACGAATTAGGATTTTAGGGTTTTAGGGTTTAGAAGAAACAAAAGAAATCACTTATGTTATTTAAACGAAGATCAATGTTACTACCTGTTTATAGATTAAGGTTTCATGTATATATTTTTATGAATCAAGGAAACTAAGCTGCTGTGAGAAAAAAAGGATTAGATATTAAAACCTTCATTTGTTGGTTCCGCCAAAAATTGCTTCTTGGATGAACAAGAACAAAGGCAAGATGGCTGCCTTTGATGGATTGATTTCTTGTTTGCTTATTCTTCTCTAAAAAGTTCGATCGTTTTCACTGCCAAAAAGTTTTAAAGTCCAATCGCCAAAGTTTTTCAGTTGTTCCCTCGATCGATTGTCCTCCTTTTTTTTGTGTTGTTTGGTCTTATTTATAGGAAATTTAGATGATTAATCCTAGTTGTTTACGGAAACTAACATTAATTAAGAAAAGAAAACCGAAACCAAATAGAATTTGGTTTCGAAAAAAATTGCATCGGAAAAATTTTGCTAGCGAAAAAACTGCTACGGAAAAATTTCACTGGGAAAAAAACTGCTGCGGACTGCTGCGAGCGCTGGCAAAAAAAAATGCGGGGCGGGGCTAAGGGCCATTTCGCCCACAGGACTTTCTTGAGGCCATTTCGCCTGCAGGATTTTCCTGTGAACGAAATGGTTTTGGCAATTTCGTCTAACCTTTTCGGCGATAAAATTTTTCTTCGCCGATTTTTTCATCTCTGATTCTTATTTTTATTTTTATTTTTTTGTTTATTTTTATTATTTTTATTTTTATTAATTACTAAAACAAATATTATTTAATCAAGATAGCACAAAAATTATTTTGGACTAATTAAAATATATTGGACTGGACTGGGTAAAAAATTAAGGGTCTACACTATGCAGTCTGCCCGAGCTACTAAGGCTCAAACTCTAAGGTACTTTATGCTCTCATTTGATCCTGTCATCCAAAATTGGTTCAATACTTTAGAAGAAGGAACACAAAAGAGTTGTGATCAGCTATACAAGGCCTTCATCCAACAATATGGATACAACGTTGAGATGGAAGTTATTTAATGGAAGTTGAGTCCATTAGACAAAGGCCAAATAAAAATTTTGTGGACTATGTGAAAAGATGGAGGAATAAGGCTGCTATGCTCAAGAAGAGGCCCAATGAATCTAATCAAATAAGGATGATTATGAGAGGGGTGCTGCCTAGTCTTCATGAAAGGATGTCTCATACAGTCATCCGTGATTTCAAAGATCTTCTCCAAGCCGGTCAGCAAATTGAAGAATGGGAAAGAGAGAAAAATCGCTTTTCGGCAAGAAGGAATGAGAAAGGGAACTACCAGTCTGAAAATCAAAGCATGCAAAAAGAAGTTGATACAACTGGTCAAGCAAATAGATGGCATTTTTTAGATCTGGGAAAACCTTTGTCTTGGGTCTTCAACAAGCTACAAAAGAAGGGACTATTACAGCCTTTAGCCCCTCGACCTTTGCCAAATCCTTTACCCCCAAAATTTGATACTAAGGATTTTTGTCAATTTCATCAGACTCAAGGACATGAGACTGATAGATGTACCCGATTGAAGCATGAGATCCAAGACCTAATCGATAGTGGTAAGCTACCGGAGCCAGACAAGCCTAAAACCAAGAACAATCCTTTGCCAAAGTTTGGAAGAGTGCCTCCACCGGCAACCTTCATGTTAGGAAAAGGATTAGAAGAAGATTTTATTTTATCATCCATTCAAGATGGAAATATTGAAGATGTGAAAGGAAAAGAATCTTAAACTCAACAAACTTTCCTTAACTTGAATGTTGCTTTTCAATTTTACTTTCTTTAATATTTAATTGGAACAGTCTTATTTTTCAAATTTAAGTTTGTTTGAATAAATTACTTTCATCAAAATTTTATTGGTCTTTGTTTATTTTGGTGCTCAACCAATGAGGAATCTAGCTTGATAATTCATGACTTAATATATTTATGCATCATGACTTGAATTAGTTTGCTAGGTGAGAGAATTACTCTATAGCATTGAGTTGTGTATGCTTTCTTAGAGAGGGCTCTTGCATAATTACCTTTGTCTAGATCCTAGTCAGTCTTAGAATATGCTTTGACAAACTTTTGAGGTGAAATTGAACTCTGCTTATTTAAGGGAGAGATGATCTAGGCATTGTTTGGTTAGCCAACAACCAGTATCCACCCTATTAATTATCAATCCCTAGTTGTCCCTTTGAGCCTTCATAAAATTTTAGCTTTCTTTTCATTGTCATATAATCCCAACAACCTACCCTGAGCTGTTGTGATACTTTGACAAGTCTTATGATCACTAAGATGAAGAGGCAAGAGATCAAAGAAAGAAATGAATAGTCAAGACCATGAAGATAGTTGAAATTCTCAAGACCATAAGGGTAGTTGAAGTTTTCTTAATATCTCCAATATATCAAGACAACATCAGAGTAACAAATGATTTATCCCTGTTAAAGAAGATTTATGTCACTCCACTCATCCATTATTAGGAACCCAAGTTGGTACAAACAAGACAACTCTTTTAGAGCTAGAACCAAAAAAAAAGAGAAAAAAAAAGAAAAGAAAAAGAAAAAAAAGGACAAAAGAAAAAAAGAAAAAGAAAGAAAAAGAAAGAAAGAAAAAATATAAAACCCAAAACGGTTTAGAAAGCCAACTGAGTTTTTTTTCACCTAAAGCAGTAAAAGGCTTCCATTTGGTTTATAAGGACATTTTGACTTGAATTGGCCCAACCCAACTAAAGATTCAATCAAAATTGGAGAAAAAGGAAAAAGACCACCTAGTTCTTGAAAGTTTTGTACTTGATAGTCGTACAAGGAAGAAGGATAAAATGATAAAATGCTCAAAGAAAAGGAAGAGTAAGAAAAATAAAAAGAAAGAAAAGGGAGAAGAATAAAAGAAACAAATTTAGGTACCAAACTTTTTGCAAGGGCAAAGACTGTCCTAATCAAGATCCAGATTAATGCCAAGAAGATAGAAAGAATTTAGAGTCTAGCAAGATTGCTCCCAGCTGCCTAAAGTTCAAATAAGAAGTTTGTAGTGTGAAGGTTTGTCCATTGTGTCACATCGGCTCCAACTTAAAAATGGCCTTCATTTAACCCATGTCCCTTATAGACCCCATTTCAAGCCTATCAAAGACGCGTTGAT
Source organism: Garcia nutans (assembly GCA_947685225.1). Taxonomy (NCBI): domain Eukaryota; kingdom Viridiplantae; phylum Streptophyta; class Magnoliopsida; order Malpighiales; family Euphorbiaceae; genus Garcia; species Garcia nutans. The sequence continues at coordinate 29,272,023 of CANTUV010000039.1, read as the reverse complement.
CTCTCTTGGTAGGTAGAGTCTATTAGTGGAGATAGTTTGAATAAGCATGCATATGAGATAGACAATATTCAAACTCAAATGAGACCTTTGGCCAAGTAATGTGTATGTGCCTATCTGAAGTGCAACAATTCTTGCTTCAATAGAAATGATTCCTAAGTTTAGTATGATAACTAGGGTTGTCATGTTATAGATATGTTAGTTTGAAAATTCAAGTCCTGAGGTAAATTGACATTGATTTGACAAAGCCAACATACATGGATGTATCCCTGACTCTGCAAACTTGGGGTCCCCACCATTCATATTTTCAACACCTTGAAGATAAAAGCCATAAATGTGAAGCATTGTGTCATTCCAATGCAAGATCTAAACGAGCATCTGAAAGGAATCAATGAGAACACTTCTGCTGATAACCTCAGTATATGAGTCGATGGAACGACTGTAAGTATCATTCATGCATATCATGCATACATGAGCATATCATATCGCACTTTCTTGTCTTGTCTTGTCTATTCTTTATTAAAGAGAACAACAAACACCCTGTGAAGTAAAAAAGAAGATATCAAATCAGGGGGGCATGGAAAGCCCATTGCTTGATGAAGTTCCAGTAATTTTGCAAAGAGAAGAAATGCGTCTTTTGCGAAGAACTATACAACAAAAATATCAATCAGAGTCCGCATAGAAAAATCATGGGTTTGAGCCTACATAGGGGGGAAAAGTTTCTCCTTTTCAAATTTAGAGTTTATGCACGAACAAAACATTTTGAGATACACTTCTAATATTTTACCATGCAGGGGGGCAAGGAGAGGATATGAAGGCTAGCTAAAAAGGGCTGAATTTTTTGCAAAAGTGCAAAGGAAGAACAAAAAAAGAATGAAAAAAAAGAAGAAAATTAGAATTCTCAAAAGAATGAAGATGCAAAAGATAAAAGATCAGTCCAACTAAAAGAGCTGAAGCCAGGGTAAAGACCCGACCTCCAATGGATAAAGATCCATGTTTCAAGGGTAAAGACCCGACCTCCAGTGGATAAAGATATATGTTTCAAGGGTAAAGACCCGTCCTCTAATGGATAAAGATCCATGTTTCAAGGGTAAAGACCCAATTTCCAATGGATAAAGATCCATTTTTCAAGGTCAAAGACCCGACTTCCAGTGGATAAAGATTCATGTTTCAAAGGTAAAGACCCAACCTCCAATGATTAAGGATCCATGTTTCAAGGGTAAAGACCCAGCCTCCAATGGATAAAGATCCATGTTTCAAGGGTGAAGACCCGATTTCCAAGGATGAAGATCCATCTAAAAGGATGAAGATCCACTTTCAGGGGTGAAGACTCGATTTCCAAGGATGAAGATCCAGTTTAAAGGATGAAGATCCAATTTCAAGGGTAAAGACTCGACGTCTAAAAGATGAAGATCCGATGCCAAGGATGAAGATCCAGCTTTAAGGATGAAGATCCAATTTCAAGGTTAAAGACCCGATGTCCGAAGGATGAAGATCCATTTTCAAGGGTGAAGACCATGTCTCAAAGGACGAAGATCCATTTTCAAGGGTGAAGACCTGATCTCCAAGGATGAAGATCCATTTACAACAGTAAAGACCCGATCTCCAAGGATGAAGATCCATTTTCAAAGGTGAGGATCTGATGCTAAGGATGAACAAAATATTTTGATACTCACTTTCAAATATCTTGCCATGCAGGGGGCAAGGAGAAGATATGAAGGCTAGCTAAAAAGGGCTGAATTTTTTTTGTTCATGCATAATTGATGAACAAGAAAAACAATTCTCAAAAGAACAAAAAAAAAAAAAGAAAAAGAGAAAATAAGAATTCTCAAAAGAATAAAGATGCAAAAGATAAAAGATCAGTCAAGCTAAACGAGCTGAAGCTGGGGTAAAGACCTGATTTTCAATGGATAAAGATCCATATTACAAGGGTGAAGACCCGATCTCCAAGGATGAAGATCCAATTTCAAAGGTGAAGATCTGATGCTAAGGATGAAGATCTAAGGTCCAACGATGAAGATCCATTTTGAGGGTGAAGAACCACAATGTGTTAAAGAATAGAACAGCCGGAGCAGTCAGACTTCTCAACTGATAAAAGGTCAATCAAAATCAGTCTCGGGTCCAAGCACCCAAATTTAAATCAAATCAATATCGGATCCAGGTACCCAATCTCGGGTCTAAGTACCTAAATCAAATTCAATCTCGGGTCCAAGTACCCAATCTTAGGTCCACGTACCCAAATCAAATTCAGTCTCGGGTAAAAGTATCTAATCTTGGGTCTAAGTACCCAAACCAAATTTAATCTCAGGTCCAAGTACCCGAATCCAATCCAGTTTTGGGTCCAAGTACCCAAATCAAATTCAATCTCGGGTCCAAGCACCCGAGTCAAATTCAATCTTGGGTCTAAGTACCCAATCTCGGGTGCAAGTACCCAAATCAAATTCAATCTCAGGTCCAAGTACCCAAATCAAATTTAGTCTCAGATCCAAGTACCCAAATCAAATCAATCTCGGGTCCAAGTACCAATCCCGGGTCCAAGTACCCAAATTCAATCCAATCGTGGGTCTAAGTACCCAAATTCAATCTAGTCTCGGGTCCAAGTACCCAAATCAAGTTCAGTCTCGGGTTCAAGTACCCAAAATAAATTCAAGTAACCATTTCATAAAAAATTAGTCAAAGATCTTATTGCTTTTCACTCTCTTTTGCCGTAGTCTCAGATCGTTCAAGTAGGGGGCAAACTGTAGACCCTTAATTTTTGACCCATTCAAATTTGATAGTCTAAAATAATTTTTATGGTATTTTATTTATTTTAATAATATTTTAATTACTAATAATATTTCATAATTATTTTTAATAAAAATAAAAATATAAAAAAATATAAAAATGAAAAAATAAAAATCGGGCGGATCAGTGAGCGTCGCAAGGCAGCCCAATTCGTCGCAGAAATTATCTGGGGCGAATTGGACTGTCCCAATTTCACCGCAGATGGCATCTGGGGGCAAATTGGGCTGTCCCAATTCACCGCAGATGGCATCTGGGGGCGAATTGGCCCGCTGTGCCCATTTTTTTCAGCGCCATTTCTGCCAGCACAGCCCACAGGCCAGACAGCCCGTGCGCTGCCAATTTTTTGACCAAACCTTGTTTTACCCAGTTTCCTAATTTTTCCTAAACAATTCATATTTCCTTATTAAAATAGGATTAGGACTATTTATTTTCCTATATATACCACATTAAAATAAGAACAAAGAGGACGAAGAAAAAAAACCCTAAAAGGAAAGGTAGAGAGAGGCAATTGAGAGAAAAAAAAAGAAAGTAGCAACAACGAACACTCATCAAATAATCAATCCATCAAAGGTGGCAATACTGCCTTTGTTATTGTTCATCCAGAAAACAATTTGGAGGAACCTTCAACGCAGGTTTTGTGTCTTAATCTTGAATTTGCTTAAACATTCAATTCTTATATCATTTTTTTTCTTACTGGTTTTCGTTTATTTTTTATCACTTTGATTCAATAGAATAAATTGATAAACCCTAATATGTTTTCCAATTTTCCAAAACCTTAAATCGTTTTATTAATTCCCAAAACCCTAATCTACTTTCCAATTTTCCAAAAACCTTAAGAACCCTAATCTATTTCTTCTAAACCTTTAAACCCTAAACTGTTCCTTCTATTTCCAAAAACCATAAAAAATACTTTTCTGTTACCAAAAACCTTAAATCGTTTTGTCTATTTCCAAAAACTTATAAAACTCTAAATTGTTTTCTCAAATCCTAAAACCAAACATATTTTCCGAAATACCAAAAACCCTAATTCTCTCAAAACCAAAACAGTAAACCCTAAATTTTCCTAAACCCTAATTCATTGAATTTAAAACCCCAAACTAGTTAATTTAAATCCTAAAGCCATAATCTAATAAAACTAAAATAATAATCCAGTAACCAAGGTCTATAAACCTAATGTTTTAATTATTCTAAAACCCTAATTTCATAATGTTACCCCTAAACCCTAATTTGATTCATGAAACCCTAATCCATTTTAATTCTCCTAAAACTTACAGTAGCCTAAAACAAATGATAATAATAATACTAAGATTCTAAAACCCTAAAATATTTTTAAATAGAAACAGTAACCCTAATTTGTGTCTTTACTTGCTTTATTTTTAGGTTTAATTATGTAGTTTATTATACGCTTTAATTTATTTTCAATGCTTGATTTATTTAATTTATCATGGATGAATGTTTATTATATATTTTAATTGATGTTTAATATCTTTAATGAATGATTTATTTATGATGAATGGTTATTTACTTTTATCGACTTATTTTGATTTCCAAAAGTGTAAGAGGTATGTTTCCACTTTGTGGGTACCTCATTAGTTAAATATCATGTAATTTAAATTGCTTTTATATTTTGGACCAATGTAAAGGACATGTTTCTATCTTTTGGTGGGTGTCATATTTAGTTTAGAAATGGATGATGTAAGGGCATGTTTCCATCTTCGGATGGGTGTCCATTTATTTGCTTTGTTTGGATATTGCTTTGATTTTAATATAACAATGCTTTATTTCAATTGTTGCGTGTAATATGGATAATATTATTATATTTAAGAATTTTATAATATTAAGACCTGTAAAGGAGGCCGGTTCCAATGAACCGGGCTTTGTGGGGGTGCTGGGCCATTTCTCACCTTCTCCACACATACCCAACTTTTCGAACCCATTAGGGGGTTAGGGATTCCTTAGGAATCGAGTCATCCACCCCTTTCTTTTTCCCGGCCCGTCGGGGGTGGTGACTCCATTTTCTCTGAACTTAGGTCCGTGTTCTCTAAGGCCTTGAGCCTAAATAGTGCCGAAGTCGCAAGAACCATTTCACCGGAAGTGGGGGCAAAAATCCCCGCTCACAAGATAGATGGGCAGTTAGAAAGAGCAATACAGATTTTAGAGGATATGTTGAGAAGTTGTATTATCGATTTCTCTGGGAGTTGGGACATATTTTTAACACTGATTGAGTTTGCTTATAACAATAGTCACCAGTCTAGTATTAGAATGGCACCTTATGAGGCATTGTATGGTAGAAGATGCAGGACGCCTCTTTATTGGGATGAGGTTTGAGAAGGTAAGTTGGTTGGTCCCGATTTAATTAAGGAAACAGAAGAGAAAGTGAAGTTAATTTTGGATCATTTGAAAGAAGCTTCTGACCAATAGAAATCATAATCAGATTTAAAGAGAAGAGACATAGAGTTCAGTATAGGAGATAAAGTATTTTTGAAGGTGTCTCCATGGAAGAAGATTCTGAGGTTTGATCGAAATGGGAAGTTGAGTCCTCGTTTCATAGGACCATATGAGGTGTGGGAGAGAGTTGGACCAGTTGCCTATTGTCTAGCTTTACCTCCTGAATTGGATCAAATTCACAATTTCTTCCATGTCTCTATGCTTTGGAGGTACAGATCAGACCCATCTCAAGTTCTGTCAGTAGAATCAATTGAGGTGAGTCCAGATCTGACTTATGAGGAAGAACCAGTGGCTATTTTGGCACGTGAAGTGAAGGAGTTAAGAAATAAGAAAGTTCCACCTCTGAAAGTTCTTTGGAAGAATCACGCTACTGAAGAAGCAACATGGGAGAGTGAGCGGATGATGTAAGATAAGTATCCCCAAATGTTTCATACTTGAGAGCAGGTAATTTCGAGGACGAAATTTATTTGTAGAGGGGGAGAATTGTAATATCCCAAATAATATCCCAAAATTTTGAATAAATATTAATTGTTGAAAAGTAAATAAAGGATTTAAAAGTGTATATATATAATTAAGTGAAAAGAAAATAGAAATGAAGGATGTGTATATGATGTATATATGTTGATATATACAATATATACAAGTCAACATTTAAATATGGTCAAATGATATTTTATTATTTAATAAGCTATTAATTATGGATAGTGGAAGAGGATATTTGAGATTAATTAGTATTATAATAATATAATTGCTTGGTGGAGATTAAAAGAGGGAATTATGCAGTTATAGGGGTTTAGTTGGTAAAAAGAGGAGTTGACTAATTTCTTCATCTTCTTCTTCCTCCATTGAGCCGACCATCTTCTTCATCAAAGGGAAAGAGATTTTTCTTCTTGTTAACTCAAGAAAATGAAGGATTTCAAGTGTTCAAGTTGGAGTTTTAATGATTTTCTCCATATTTGGTAAGTTTCCAACTTGTTTCTTTGATTTCCTTTTTGTTGTTTGTATGTGTGAATTGGATGTTTGGTGTGGTATGTGTCTATGGTTGATTTTGGTGTGTTTGAAGTTCTTTTGTCTAGTTTACTATGAATTTGGGGTTTCATTAAAGAAAAGGTTAAGTTTGGTGAAAAGAATAAGAGTTTTGGGTTGTGTAAGTTTTGAGTTGTGAAATATGGTTATGATTGTGTATTGTTGATTATGTTTGGGTTATTTTGATGTTTACATAAGTATCATGTGGTATTATGGTGGATTGATTGAGTTTGTATGGATTTGGAAAGGTTAATGAAAGATGTTAGTTGGGTGTGGCATTTTTGTGTCGATTTCAGGTTTTTGGCCTGACACGCCCGGTGGCACGGCCATGTCTTTGGGCATGTCGATGGTTCTATTTTCAGTGTTGGTGACACGAGCAGTGACATGCCCATGTCACTGAGCGTGTTATAGCTACTGTGTTGTTGTAGCATCGACACATGTAGTGACACGCCCATGTCACTAAGCGTGTCATAGCTACTGTGTTGGAGGAGAATTAACACGTGCAGTGACACACCCATGTCAATGAGTGTGTCACAGCTACTGTGTTATTGTAGTATTCATATGTACAATGACAAGCCCATGTTACTGAGCATGTCAAAGTTTCTGTGTTGTGGGATTAGGGCACGGTGATGGACACGCCCGTGTTGTTGAACGTGTCATTTGTAGAGTTTGCCCTAGATGGTTCTTTTCCTTATTTTTCTTTGTGGATCACTTAGTGATTATGTATAATCACATTTGGTTTAGGCTTTGAAGAGAGTTGAGCTACCCCAATCCAAGTGTTGAGGGATATCTTGGAAGAGGAGGTTGGAAGTGGTGTTTGTTGCTCTTAGAGGTAAGTACAAACTTTGAATAATTTTTTATATTTACATGGTTTGGGACTTAACACATTTGGTTGGGAAAATGTGCTAAGTTACTTACTACATTGTTTATGCATGAGTAATATGCTATGATTTGCATAATGTGAACTATGTGAAATATATGATGATGATTCAAAATGTATGAACAATGCAATTTGTTATGTATACACTAATGATGGTATGTAAAGCCATTGGTGATGGCTAAACTGATATAAATGAGATATTTGAGGCATTGTGCCTAGTTGATCTTGATAAAATGAGAAAGGATTTGATAATGGAATTATGAAAGAATTGTGTGCCTAGTATGTTATTCAATTTTCAGAGTGTTGTGTTTGGTGGCATGCCTAAAAAGTAACAATCCCTTGAAGCTAGGTTGGGCTTGGTCCTTGAAGCCTAGTTGGGTGTTACATGATGTAGCAGACCCTTGAAGTTGGGTTGGGCCTAGTCCTTGAAGCCTAGTTGGGATGTTACATATGAGGTAATCCTCATTATGATTATGATTCGCCTTCAGGCTAGACAAATATTATTATATTTGACCAAAGCAATAACTTTAGAATTTGAATGGCATATTAGATCCTTTTGGGCACATGCTTGTCTTTACTTTAATGAGAATTATGAATTTTGGAATGATTGAGCAATTTACCAAGAAATAATTATGAGCGGGGATTTTTGTCCCCACTCCCGGTGGAATGGTTCTTGTGACTTCGATACTATTTAGGCTAGAAGCCTTAGAGAGCACAAACCTAAGCCCGGAGAAAATGGAGTCGCCACTCGAACGGGCCAGAAAAAAGAAAGTGGTGGATGACTCGATTCCTAAGGAATTTCCAACCCCCTAATGAGTTCGGAGAGTTGGATACGTGTGGGTAAGGTGAGAAATGGCCCAACACCCCCACAATACCCGGTTCATTGGAACTGGCCTCCTTTACAAGTCTTAATATTATAAAATTATTAAATATAACAATATTATCCATACTACTTGCAACAATTAAAATAAAGCATCATTATATTAAAATTAAAGCAAAGTCCAAACAAAGTAAATAAATGGACACCCATCCGAGGACGAAAACATATCCTTACATCATCCATGTCTAAACTAAATAGGACTCTCACCGAAAGGTGGAAACATGTCCTTTGCATTGGTCCAAAATATAAAAGAAATTTAAATTACATAATACTTAACTAATGAGGTACCCACAAGGTGGAAACATACCTCTTATAATTTTAATACCAAAACAAACAAATAATATTCATAATAATAAAGAAAATAATCATCCATTGTAAATTAAATAAATCAAGCATTGAAATTAAATAAATCAACCATCAAAACATATAATAAACTATATAATCAAATCTAAAATTAAAAAAAGCAATAAAGATACAAATTTAGGTTTATGTCTTAATTTAGGGTTCGTTAATTAACCTTTAGGTTTTTGGGATTTTGAAATTATTATTATTATTATTTAGGCTACTGTAAAGATTTTGGAAAATTGGAATGGATTAGGGTTTTATAAATTTAAGAAAGTAGTAAGGTTTTTGGTTAATCAAATTAGGGTTTGGGGGTAACATCATGAAATCAGTGTTTTGGAATCTTAAGACATTAGGGTTTATAATTCATGGTCACTGAATTATAATTTTAGGTTTACTGGATTATGGCTTTACGGTTTAGATTTACTAGATTGGGTTGTAAGTTCACTGAATTAGGGTTTAGGGTGTTGATGAATTTGTCATAAAATTTTGATGCTTTACTCTATTGGGTTTTGAGAAAATTAGGGTTTTTTGATATTTTGGAAAACATATTTTATCTTAAGATTTAGGAAAACAGTTTAGAGTTTTATAAAAATAATTATGATTAAAGTTTTTTAGGAACTGTAAAGAAGATTAGGGTTTGGAGATTTAAGAAGACATTAAGAAATTTTGGACAAAAAGTTATAAGATGAAATTAGTTCGAGGAAAAAATTTTACGATTTTAAAAGTTTTTAGAAACAGAAGAAACAATTTAGGGATTTTAAGGTTTTCTGAAGTAGAAGAGTAATTTGGGTTTTTAAAGTTTTAGAAATAGAAGAGTAATTTAGGTTTTTAAAGTTTTAGAAATAGAAGGATGATTTAGGGTTTTTGAAGATTTTAGTTTTTATAAAACATGGAAGTGGAGTATTGAAAACCAACTGATTAATGTATTAACCAAAGTAAACAATTAAATTTATTGAAACAAAGATCAAATTACTACATATTTAAAGATCAAGGTACTGCGTGCAATTTCTTATTAATCAAAGAAACGAAGCTACTGTGAATATATAATCTATGATTAAAGATCAAACCTGCTTAGTTGGTTCTACCAAAATTGACTTTTGGATGAACAATAACAAAAGGCAATGTTGTTGCCTTTGATGGATTGATGATTGATTCTTGTTCCTAATGTCTCTTGCTTGCTAGGGCTTTTCTTTTGGCCGATCGAATGGTTAAGTCTCCGATCCAATCAAACAATTTTTTCCTCCCCTTAATTCTGTGTTTTAATGTGGTATTTATAGGAAAACTAATACACTTACTTATAATTGTCTAAGGAAATTAAAACCGTTTAGGATAAGAAATAAAAACCAAATAGAATTTGGTTTCGAAAAAAACTGCGATGGAAAATTACACTGGCGAAAAAACTGCTGCGGGCTGGGCGGGCGCCAATTTGCCGCAGGAAATTCCTGCGGGGAATTGGCCCAATGCCATTTCGCCGCAGGAAATTCCTGTGGCAAATTGGCCCAAGGCTATTTTACTATAGGATTTTCCTGTGGCGAATTCGCCTATGGCCAATTCCTATGGCAAATTGGCCTGGGCCGATTCACTGATTTTTCCATCGCCAATTATTTATTTATTTATATATTTTTTTAACTTTACTAATATTACTTTAATTTTTATTTTTATAAAAAATTATAAATAATAAATACTAAATAGATATTATTTAATTAAAATACCAAAAAAATATTTTGGACTATAAAATAAATATCTAACCAGACTGGGTCAAAAACTAAGGGTCTACAGCTTGCCCCCTGCTTAAATGATCTAAGACTATGGCAAAAGAGAGTGAAAAAGCAATAAGACTTAATTTTTCTGAGATGCTTTAGGTTTTGGGTTCTAGACTCGGTTTGAGTTTTGGAATGGGAAAAGACTTGGGTTCTGGACCCGGTTCGAGTTCTGGACTTGGAAAGGACTTAGGATCTAGACTCGGGATGGTTTGGGTTCTGGACCCAGTTCGAGTTCTGGACTCTGAAAAGACTTGGATTTTGGACCCGGGATAGTTTGGGTTTTAGACTTGGTTCGAGTTCTGGATTCGAAAAAAACTTGGGTTCTGAACTCGGGATGGTTTGGGTTCTGGACCCGGTTTGAGTTTTTGACTTAAGAGCGAATTTAGGTTCTAGACCTAAGCTAAGTTCTAGACTTAAGGGTAATTTGGGTTTTGGACTTGAGCTAAGTTCTGGACTTAAGAGTAATTAGGGTTCTGGACCCGAGTGGACCCGAGCTAAATTCTAGACTTAAGAGAACATTTAGGTTCTGGACCTAAGCTAAGAGAGATTTAATTGTCTGCAAAAAATAATTGTAGTCAGTAGTATACGAAAGGAATTTGCAAAAAATTTAGCTAATTTTTACCATACATATATCTTCTTGCCCCCTGCGTGTCGAAAAATATTTTAAACATGCAAAAATGTTTATATACATGCAAGTATCTGAATGATTGAATTGAATAATTGAGTTTCTTATTTATTTACTATGCAGTTACTATTTATGCACTATTCACCAACTATTCATTTAATATTTATCAATAGTAACATTTACTTTTTTTCTTTTTTTTTACGAGAATACTGTTTTTCTTTTTGATTTTTGTCTTTTTCTTTTGCCATTTCTCTATAAAAACCGGCTCATTTCTTCAATTCATTCACAGCAGTAGCTCATCTTTTATTTCATTCATAAAAACTCATCTTTTATATAAGAGAGTTTAGCATAGAATTGAGGAAAAAAATGCATGCTTCAAGATCAGGAACTCGATCTAATGCTGAGTTATTGGAGTTTATTCGACGGCATAAAGATGGAAATATAAATCTACTAGCCGGGATGTCGCTCCATCGCAGTTCAAATCAAAAGAGCAAGGTAATTATTTATTTTAACAACAAATTATTTTTTGTAGTTTGTGTTTTTGTTTTTTTTCTTTCTTTTTTTCTTCTTTTTTTTTAAGATTATTTTTTGATTTTTTGTGTGTTTGTTTTTTTTCATTTTCCTTTTCTGTTTCTCTTTTTTTTAAGATTTAGGAAAAATAAATTAATTAGATGAATATAATTAAGAATTTAAGTAAATAGATAGAATAAAAATCAGTGGTATTGATATGATGATATACTTACCTTGTGTTGACTTACCTGGCTCTATGTTAGCTTGATCGTTGTGTTATCCGGGGTGGAGGATGTGTCTACAAAGCTCGACAATGGTATGATGTAGCGCCTTCTTGGGTAAGATGAATTATCCGAGTTTGTAGTTTTGAAAGCTTTATCTTGCAATTACCATCCGAGGAGTATCCGATAGATAGGAGTGTAGTTCAAGCTTTGTCAGAATGGTGGATGGACATGACCCATACTTTTCACCTACCTATAGGAGAAATGACCATTGGTCCAGTCGATTATACAACCATAACTGGTATCCGGTACTATGGCCTTCTGGTCCCTCTTACCAATGATATTCTTATGTCTTTTGTAGGTCAATTTGTCCTAATGGAACATAGAAGAGAGGACGAACTGGACTTCCTCCATGAATGTCGCACTACCTTTTCAACATACTCGTCGAGTCATTGCCGGCCCTGTATCTAGTGGCTGGTTTCTCGGAGAGAGAGTGTATGAGTGGTTTCTTGGTCCCGAGTAGTGGAGGATCCTGATGCTTTGTCCGGAATATACTTTAAATTCACATCCATGCCGGAGAATGCATGGTGGTTGGCTCGTCACGGTTATGATGTTGAAATATTTCTCTATCCACCGGGTGCATCTTATACCTAGTTTATTCAAATAGGGCTCTTTAACTTTGACGTATCTCCTGTTGGTGTACGGGAAATTCTCGAGAAAAATGAGGATAGAGATGAAGAGGAGTATCATGGAGAGGGAGGAGAGTTTGTCTCACATCTCAGGGCTAGGACTTCTTAGGTAAACTTTTACCATTTTTTCCTTGCAATCGCCTTTTTCTTAACTTATTTTGACTTTTTTTTAATGATTGTTGCAGGCTGCTGGCTCATTTGGTCATGAGGCTGGACCTTCTTTTACCACTCCTCCATTTGCTCAATCTAATCAACCAGAGATGCCATCTCATCCACAGGGCATTGATATGAATTACCTGGTAGGTTTTCTTGTTCCATGATAATTTATGCTATATGTATTCATGATTATATATGCTCTTACTCTTTTCCTTTCTGGCTCACAGCGGATGTTTGAAGAACAAAACAAGAAACTTCAAGAAGAGTTGGCCGCTAGTCATCAATAGGTTTCCCATTTTAAAAAATTGTACCATCAGTCAGAGCAAAATTTTTAAGACTTCCAATTTTAGGGGATTAGAGATCCTGGTGCTTCTTCATCTAGAGGGCCCCAAGCTGATGACCATGAGATCCTTTCATCTACTTCGGATGAGGACCATTATAGATCTAAATTCAAGGTAATAGAGATTAAGGTGCTCCTACTTCGGGCAGACTCGGGACAGGTGATATGCCTCCTCCTCCGACAGGCGATGATTTTTTTAGAGCTTTATTTGATGATCTACCACCTCCTTCTTAGTGATCTATAAATATTGTATCAATTGAAGAAATATTGACAATATATAATTTTTATCTTTACTGCAAATCTTTTTTTTTCCTTCTTCTTTTTTTTTCTTTTTTTTATATCATCATTATTACTATGATACAATTATTAAACTTTCCTCTTCATATTTAATACTTACACAGTATCACTAAAAAACCAAATGCAACACGGCAATTCAAGAACTTTCGTCGCCAATTCCCTTTCCTCATGCATCTCGGTCTCACACTTTTCTTTATCAATTTTGGAACAACATAATCATCCTGTAAATATCTTTTCATGTCACAATTTCATACAGAAGCCAGGAGATTTTCTACTTCAACGTAAAAACTCCTTTTAACAATTCTAATTTTCCTTCAGTCTTCCATAATGACCGAACTCCATTTGAAGAAAATAAAATTTCTATTTAAAAATATGAATGCCATTCATTGGAAACAAATATCTTGGTCAAAAATTGATACTTTGAAGTGTTTTCAAAATGTTAAATTGGACCATTCATTTTTACATGCAATGGCTTCTTTTTGGAATGTGGATTCTAAGACATTTAAAATTAATGGCTTTGAAATATGTCCCTTGATTGAAGAATTTGAGGCCATCCTTGGATATCCATGTAATCAACAAATGGCATTACCTATATTGAATTCTAAGACTCAACCAAAGATGCAGATGTTATTTCAAATTTCAAAGTCCGAAGTTCTACAGTTGATGAGAGGTGAGAGAATTCTGCTTGGTCCCTTAATTGACTTTTGCCTTTCTCATTTGGCTCCTACTAAGACATTGGGACGTATGCTTTGTCTATGCTTGCTTGGCCAATTCTTGCTTGTTTCTTCTGAAGGTGATATTAATCCATGAGTATTGGATATCATGGACCAAATGGAATGAGGTTTGTCACCGATACCCGTGATCTTAGTTGAGACTTTAGTTGGATTAAACCAACTTAAATCGGGATTATCTAAGAAACTGACCGGGAGTCCATTGTTGCTTCAGGTAATTACCTAAACTGCCCTTTTGGGTTTTCAATTTAGGTTATTTTTTTTATTGCTCTAATTTTTGCCTAGTCCGCCCTTTTGGGTTTTTGGAACTAGCGAGTTGTCCAAATTTTTGCCTAAGCCGCCCTTGCTGGTTTTCAACTTAGCGGATCCCTTTTATTATTATTTTTTTATTGCTCTAATTTTTGCCTAGTCAACCCATGTGGGTTTTCGGAACTAGCTACCTGTCCTAATTTTTGCCTAAGCCGCCCTTGCGGGTTTTCAACTTAATGGGCCCTTTTTTTTATTATTTTTTGTTGCTCTAATTTTTGCCTAGTCCGCCCATGTGGGTTTTCGAAACTAGCGAGTTATCCTAATTTTTACCTAAGCCGCCCTTGCGGGTTTTCAACTTAGCGGACCTTTTTTTTTTAAATTTTTCCTCACAGATTTGGCTTCAGGAGCATCTCTGCTTGCTTGATACTCCATCCATGGATTTTTCCAGATATTTTCCATGGTATCATTCTATTAGGAAACTACTCCATCCTGCTTCTTCATATGTTGACTGGGTTGACTGGATCCACTCACGCACTGAAGTCAACATCCGTTGGTTAGTACCTTGGTGGAAGATTTCTCGTATCACCATATGAACATACTTGATGTATGTTCCTCTTACTGCTCTTCATCGAGGTACTTGCTATGATCCTCGCTGGCTTGACCGTTAGTATGGAGCTGAGCCTCGAGGTTCTGAATTCACTCCCGATTTAGACATGCCTTGTCTTACTGAAGCCTACTTGGATCAGCTGAAGCAAAGTTGACCTGCACATTACACTTACCATCTGCCATAGGTTTTACATTTGCCAATTTCTTTAGAAAGTGTATTGTTAGGACGAAAAAATAATAAAAGTAGTAATAAGAGATGTTTATTTTCCTTTTATAATTTGTCATCACCTTTTGCTATTGTGTTAATTTATTTCATCCATATTTTGTCAAATACTTATAACAGTGCACATAGAATAATTTTAATATTAATTTTGTTTTATTAAATTGGGGAACAACTAAACGTAAAGCCAGCATACACAAGATCACTCCAGTTACCAACTGCCTTTTGCATGCCTTAGTTACCAGACTGGTAGTTTTCTTTCTCGTTCCTTCTTGTTGAAAAACGGTTGTTCTCTCTTTCCCATTCTTCAATTTGCATACCAGCTTGGAGGAGATCTTTGAAATCACAGATGAGTGTATGAGACATCCTTTCATGAAGACTAGGGAACAACCCTCTAATAATCATTCTTATTTGATTAGATTCATCGGGTCTCTTCTTGAGCAAAGCGGCCTTATTTCTCCATCTTTTCACATAGTCCACAACATTTTCATTTGGCCTTTGTCTAATGGACTCAACTTCCATTAAGGTAACTTTCATCTCAACGTTGTATCCATATTGTTGGATGAAGGCCTTGTATAGCAGATCCCAACTCTTTTGTATTCCATCTTCTAAGGTATTGAACCAATTTTGGATAATAGGATCCAATGAGAGCATAAAGTACCTTAGTGTTTGAGCCTTAGTAGCTCTGGCAGACTGCATAGTAGTGATATACTGCTTCACATGGAGGTGAGGATTTCTGGTTCCATCAAACTTTACAAAAGATGGCATCTTGAATTTGTATGGCACTTCTTCGTCTAGCTCAAATAATTTGTCAACTTCAGACATTTCTTTGATTTTTAGCTTCTTCTCAAATTTCTTTTCTAAATCCACAATCATCTTTTCAACATTAGAAGTCTCAGTTTCTCCATAGCTGATCTTTCAACAAGCTTTGGTTCTTTCTTCTTGTCTTGAGGATCTTGGAAGTATTGAGCCCAATCATCATCATCATCAATGATCACCTTATTATCATCAAAACCACTTCACCAACTTTAGCCTTCCCTTTGTCCTTTGGCTTCTTAGTGCTAGCAGATGCTTCAGCATGATTTCCTAAAATTGCAACCAATTGGTTCTTCATGGTCTCAACAAAGGCCTCTTTTATTTCTTCCATCTTGGCATTGAGGGCGTCATCCACCATTCTTTGAATTTGTTCGGGCTCCATTGCTTTTGGTGAGCAAGTGATTGAGTTGCTACTAGATTCTTCATCTCCGACGTAGGTCAAATTGTCGTAAGCTTTTGAACTGTTGTAATCCAGGGCTGTGAGCTAGAGAGGATCAATGATATGAGATGCAAATGTATGCATATATGCATGTATGCACAAATAATCAACAAAGATAAATAGGACATTCCTTCCAACCTTATAACTTCCACACATGGATGGCGAGTCTTTTTTCCTAGGTAATATGGTTAACAAAATAGCAACATGGGGTATCTTGTTTTTTGAATAATTCTCTCAGATGTTTTAACCAATAGTTATATTTTTAAAAATGAAAATCAATTCATGATAATTCCCATTAATTAGGTTTTAATCCATTCAACCAACTAAAGTAGCTTTTATGCTATTTTGGATTAAAACTAAATTAAGAGGTTTATTATAAATAGATTTCTCACTTGAAAAAGCAACTAATGATTCATGCCAAAAAAAAGCCCATGATTAATTATTCTTAGTATAAACTAGGCTCACAATTGATTTTTGGTATTTTATAATTGACCTAAATAATTTGGAAGCTCTTTGTAAGAAAAGGTTGGATGAAAATAATTTTGTTTCTAAGCCCATTGTAAAAAAGTTTTAGAAAAAATGGATTTTGGGCTTTGTATTTAGATCATGAGAAAAGTATTTTTGATTTGTTTTTAGAAAAGTTTTATGTCCAAAGATCATCTTTAAAAGTTTTGAAAATAGCTTTGGTCTTTTGGACTTTAAATAAACATTTATTTGAGCTCACAATGTAATTAGGTCATATTAGAAAAAGAACAAACCAAATAAGCCATGATTTAAACCAAGATAAATTAACCATAGTCAAACAACAAGCATTTAGGGTAAAAACCTAAGGAAAGTAACTAGGCCAATTACATGAGCTTTAGTCTTTGGGTTAAAAGGCTTAGGTTTCCATAGCAAGTATATACCAAATGGTACAAGGCTATAAGTGGTTATGCCATGCTCGATCTCCGTACCTTGAGTGAAAGTATGGTATCCCTTGCATAACACAACACGGGTAACATGGGCGTCCTAACTCACGCACACAATGCAATCTAATATGATGCAATGGATAATATCATTATAAGAAAGAATATAATAATATAAAGACCAATAGAATCAAATTCTCTTATCCCCAGTGGAGTCGCCACTGTGAGCGGGGATTTTTGTCCCCACTCCAGGTAGAATGGTTCTTGCGACTTCGGCACTGTTTAGGCTCGAGGCTTTAGAGAACACGGACCTAAGCCCGCAAAAAATGGAGTCGCCACCCGGATGGGCCTAGAAAAAGAAAGGGTGGATGACTCAATTCCTAAGGAATTCCCAACCCCCTAATGGGTTCGGAAAGTTAGGTACGTGTGGGGAAGGTGAGAAATGACCCAGCACCCCCACAATGCCCGGTTCATTGGTACCGACCTCCTTTATAGGTCTTAATATTATAAAATTCTTAAATATAACAATATTATCCATACTACATGCAACAATTAAAATAAAACATCATTATATTAAAATCAAAGCAATGTCCAAACAAAGTAAATAAATGGACACCCATCCGAGGGTGGAAACATGTCCTTACATCATCCATGTCTAAACTAAATAGGACACCCACCGAAAGGTGGAAAAATGTCCTTTACATTGGTCCAAAATATAAAAGCAATTTAAATTACATAATACTTAATAATGAGATACCCACAAGGTGAAAACATACCTCTTACAATTTTAGTACCAAAACAAGCAAATAATAATCGTAATAATAAAGAAAATAATCATCCATGGTAAATTAAATAAATCAAGCATTGAAATTAAATAAATCAACCATCAAAACATATAATAAACTACATAATCAAATCTAAAATTAAATAAAGCAATAAAGATACAAATTTAGGTTTATATCTTAATTTAGGGTTCTTTAATTAACCTTTAGGTTATTGGGATTTTGAAATTATTATTATTATTATTATTATTAAGGCTACTGTAAAGATTTTGGAAAATTGAAATGGATTAGGGTTTTATAAATTTAAGAAAGTAGTAAGGTTTTTGGTTAATCAAATTAGGGTTCAGGGGTAACATCATGAAATTAGGGTTTTGGAATCTTAAGACATTAGGGTTTATAATTCACGGTTACTGGATTGTGATTTTAGGTTTACTGGATTATTACTTTAGGGTTTAGATTTACTAGATTGGGTTTTAACTTCATTGGATTAGGGTTTAGGGTGTTGATGAATTTGTCATAAAGTTTTGATGCTTTAAGAATTTAGGGTTTAGGAAACTAGGGTTTACTGTATTGGGTTTTGAGAAAATTATGGTTTTTTGATATTTTGGAAAACATATTTGATCTTAGGATTTAAGAACACAGTTTAAAGTTTTATAAAAATAATTATGATTAAAGTTTTTTAGGAACTATAAAGAAGATTAAGGTTTGGAGATTTAACAAGACATTTGGAAATTTTGGACAAAAAGTTAGAATTTAGATGAAAATAGTTCAGGGAAATCAATTTATGGTTTTTAATGTTTTTAGAAACAGAAGAAACAATTTAGGGTTTTTAAGGTTTTTGGAAGTAGAAGAGTAATTTAGGGGTTTTAAAGTTTTAGAAATAGAAGAGTAATTTAGGGTTTTTAAAGTTTTAGAAATAGAAGGATGATTTAGGATTTTTGAAGTTTTTAGTTTTTATAAAACATGGAAGTAGAGTTTTGAAAACCAACTGATTAATGTATTAACCAAAGTAAACAATTAAAGTTATTGAAACAAAGATCAAATTACTACATATTTAAAGATCAAGGTACTGCGTGCATGTTCTTATTAATCAAAGAAACGAAGCTACTGTGAATATATAATCTATGATTAAAGATCAAACCTGCATAGTTGGTTCCACCAAAATTGACTTCTGGATGAACAATGGATTGATGATTGCTTCTTGTTACTAATGTCTCTTGTTTGCTAGGGCTTTTCTTTTGGCCGATTGAATGGTTGAGTCTCCGATCCAATCAAATAATATTTTCCTCCTCTTAATTCTGTGTTTTAATGTGGTATTTATAGGAAAACTAATTCACTTACTACTAATTATCTAAGGAAATTAAAACCGTTTAGGAAAAGAAATCAAAACCAAATAGAATTTTATTTCAAAAAAAACTGCGCTGGAAAATTGCTCTGGCAAAAAAACTTCTGCGGGCTGAAAACTGTGAGAATTGTGAGAATTTGCTGTGGGCGGGCGCCAATTCGAATTCCTGCTGCAAATTGGCCCAGGCTGATTCGCTTTCGGTGATGAAATTTTTCATCGCTGATTTTTCCATCGCTGATTTTTTATTTATTTATTTATATATTTTTTTAACTTTACTAATATTACTTTAATTTTTTAATTTTATAAAAAATTATAAATAATAAATACTAAAATAGATATTATTTAATTAAAATACCAAAAAAATTATTTTGGACTATAAAAAAAATATCGGACCAGACTGGGTAAAAAATTAAGGGTCTAGAATAATGATATAATGTTATGAGATAAAATATTCTTATTTGTTGTGCATTAGCATTGCATTTGAACTATTTTGTTATCAAAGTTTATACCACTAAGCTTTTGGCTTAGCGCGATTGTGATTTATCGCGCAGGTGACAGGGTTGATCCGGTTGAGCCGAAGAGTTCATCTAGATCGAGTCGAGTCTAGGCTTGAGTTTGTGAGTACAGTGTTGATTGTGGACATCAAGATCAAAGACAAACTGCCATTATGTATATATTTCATATTTTTATACATATTGATTTCATGTAATTATGTATATTCCACAAACTATTGAAAATGTTTTGGATTAATCTTTGGTAATGAAGTAATATATATATATATATGTTTTAGCAAGTAATATTTCAACTATTATTTATATGATATTGGTTGAATATTTTAAGATTATACAGATTATATAAATGAAGGTTTGTTTTGTTAAAATGGTTGTGACATTCTTGTAACCTCTATACGTGTATTACATATGTTGGGTATATGTAGTGTACGTATATTGGGTATAAGGGTGTTACATTTGTTTTCGTATTAGAGCCTAGGTTTGAGGTTCTCAGCCTAGGTGGGTTATAAGAAAAAGAAAATTTTGATTTTAAAATATGGTTTTTAAATAAGATACATGCATTGGCATTGGCAGTTTCTGATCTTTGATGTAGCAAATTATGCTGTGTTTGCAGATATAGGTAGTTATGGAGTCTCAAACATGTCAGTCTGTTGAGGGTAGTGGTAGACATGGAGCTAGAGTTGAGATAGCTGGAGGGGCACCTACTCCTATGCTAGAGAGACCAGCAGTTGATGAGATTCCGCCGGTTTGGGTACAGCATATGGTGGAGCTGTTGAGGCAGGCTCCAGTTCAGCGGCCTCCGCCACCGCAGCCGCAAGTATCGATGAGGCAATATGATAAGTTGAGGAAGTTTGGAGCTAAGGATTTTGTGGGCACTACAGACCCTGCTGTAGCTGAGCAGTGGCTAGATAGAGTCCAGAGAGTGTTCATCCAGTTACAGGCTACTCCAGAAGAAAAGTTTGATTATTTTAGATATCTTTTGTAGAGGGATTCATATGACTGGTGGAAGACGGTTCCACATGCCTTGGATGATCCACCAACCGTGACCTATGATGATTTTCTGTGAGAGTTTGAGCAGAAATATACTTCAAGGGAGTATAAGGATGAGAAGAAGATAAAGATCTTGAATTTGAAGCAGGATACCTGGACTGTGTCGGAGTATGAGATCGAGTTTACCCGGTTGAGTCATTATGCTGGGGGGATTATTTCAAATGAGATTGATCGGTGTCAGAGATTTATGGAGGGGTTGAGATCCTCCGTCATGTGTATTATCGCAGGCTCCCGGTATCAGGATTTTTTTCAGTTGGTTACAGCCGCCAGGAGTGTTGAAAGAGCACAGGGTCTTACAGCAGCTGCTAGAGATGAGGAGACCAGAGCTAGGAGACCTCAGAGTGAGGTAGGGTCTCCATCTATGAAGAGAGGCTGCAGAGGATATTTTCCAAGGTTTAGTAGGAGCGAAAGGTAGTCTGGTAGGCTAGTATAGTATCAGAGGCAGAGATTGAGACCTACAGTTTTTGTGGCTAGTGCTCCGACTGCAGTAGTTCAGAGGCCATTTTCATATACCTGTATCCATTGTGGTAGGGCACATGGGGGTACATGCTGGAAGACTGGTGGACCAGTAGTGTGTTATAGATGTGGGTCACCAGATCATTTCATCAAAGATTGCCTTGAGCCACCAGAGGATAGACAGGCAGATACTGTAGCTTCTTAACCCAGTGTTAGAGGGGGCCGTGGTGGCAGAGGTGCTAGTTGAGGAGGTCAGACATGGTCTGGTCAGAGAGGAGGTTATACCGCAGGTAGCAGACCAGATGAGGCAGGACCATCTCAGTAGATATATGTGATGCAGAGGCAGCTGGGTGCTACAACTGTTATTGCTAGTACATTTTCTTTATTTGGTACTTCAATTCTTGCTTTGATAGATCCTGGTCGACGCATTCATACATTAGTGCATCCATCTTGCCTGTGACTGATTTGAATTCAGAGTCCTTAGGATTTGATGTTTTGGTGATAAATCCTTTAGGGCATAGTGTTGTAGTTAGTAAGGCACCGTAGTGGATGTCATTGCAACTGATCAAGCAAATAAAAGATAATTTTTAGAGTTGGAAAACCTCTATCTTGGGTTTTCAATAAGTTACAGAAAAAGGGGTTATTACAGTCATTGGCTCCTCGACCGCTACACAATCCTCTACCATCAAACTTTAATACCAAGGCCTTCTGATAATTCTATCAAATGCAAGGGCATGAGACAGATAAATGTGCTCATTTAAGGCATGAGATCCAAGATTTGATTGACAGTGAAAAGTTGCCTGAGCCTAATAAACTTGATACTAAGAGCAATCCTTTGCCTAAATTTGGAAGAGTGACTGCACTAGCAACCTTTGTGGTAGGAGAAGGATTGGAGGAAAATTTTATCTTATTTTTCGTTCAATATGAGAGTGTAGAAGATGTGAAGAAAGAAAAGAATTGACTTAACAAACTTCTCTTGGCTCATTTGGTTTTTGTTTCATTTTCTTTCTTTGGTGTTTTTTGGAAAAATTATGTTTTTCAAATTAAGATTGTTTGAATAAATTATTTTCATTAAATTTTTATTAGTCTTTGTTCATTTTGGTGCTCAACCAATGATGATTCTTGCTTGGTGTTGATAAATTAGTGTATGTATGCATCATGATCCGGATGACTTTACTAGGTGAGGGAGTTGTTTTATAGCATTGAGGTGTGTATGCCTACTTAGAGAGGGCTCTTGCATAATTACCTTTATTTAGGTTCTAGTCAATCTTAGAACATGCTTTGATGAACATTTGGGCCAAAATTGAACTCTGCTTATTAAAGAGAGAGAACTAGTATCCAAAAACTAGTTATTGTTTGGTAAGCCAAGAACTAGTATCCGCCCTATTAACATCAATCCCTAGTTTGCCCCTTTGAGTCTTCATGAAATTTTTAGCTTGCTCTTATTGGCTTGTAAACCCCAACAACCTACCCTAAGCTATTGTGATACTTATGAAAAATCTAATAAAGGGGAAAGAAGATCACAAAAAAGGGTGTACAGCCAAGACTATAGGGATAGTTGAAGGTCACCTGAACTAGATTTAATATCTTTGATTTCTTTCATTATTGATATAAAGTTAGTACAACAAAGTATTTATCCTCACTGAGGTAGACTCACTCTACTCCACTCATCCATAGATAGAAGCATAGAATGGTGTAAACAAGACAATTCTCTTGGAGCTAGGACGTAAAAATGAAAAAAATAAAAAAGGGAGAAAACAAAGAAAAAAAAAGAATGAAAAGAAAGAGAATGAAAAAAAAAAGAAAAAGAAAAGAACAGAATAAAAGAACCTCAAAAAGGGTGGTTAACCAAAAAGGCCAATTTAGAAAGCCAAAAGAGTCCTTTTTACCTAAAACAAGCAGAAGACTTTCATTTAGTTTACGAGGACAAATTGACTTGAATTGGTCCAATCCAGCCAAAGATTCAAATAAAATCAGAGAATTAGGGGAAAGACCATCTTTCATTTTATCCGATGTAGCTCAAAGTCAGCAATATTGAAAGTCTTAGCCTTGATACTCCAAGAGGGAAAAGGACGAAAAGAAAGAGGAAGAAAAGGGTGGTCTAAAGATCAAGATAGTATTGATTAGATCCTGATTTCTGCTATGAAGAGGAAGGGCATTCAAGCTTTTTATTTTCATGAAGTCAGAAGGAAATGATGCTCAGAAGGTGAAAATTGAACCTCTAATAGTATACAATTCCAACATGAAGTTTATAGTGTAAAGGTTTGTCAGTAGTGTCACATCAGCTCCAATTTAAAAATGGCCTTTACTTAACCCATGTCCCTTATAAACCTATTAAAGACCTATTGATCTCTCTTGGTAGGTAAAGTCTATTAGTAGAGATTGTTTGAATAAGTATGCATATGAGATAGACCATATTTAAACTTAATGAGACCTTTGGCCAAGTAATATGTGTGTGCCTATATGAAGTGCAACAGCTCTTGCTTAAATGGAAATGATTCCTAAGTTTAGTATGGTAACTAGGGTTGTCATGTTATAGATATGTTAATTTGGAAAATCGAGTCTTGAGGTATATTGACACTGATTTGACAAAGCTGAAATGTGATTTAAAAATTGAAAAAAAATAAAGAAAAAAAGAGTGTTTTTGTCATACGAACTTTCAAGCTTAGGGAAGTATGTTGTATTGTCAAACCTTAGAGGATATATTGGGAAAAAGTGGGGATCACTTGCAAGGTTATGTATTGAAGAAGTTGGCAACCAAATGTGTTCAAATGGATGTCTCTCATGTCTCTAACTATGTTGTTTAGCCCCTACTACTCATGTTTTCATCTTGAAAATAAAGCCATAGATGTGAAAGCTTCTATTGTTATCATGCAAGACCTGAACTAGCATATGGAAAGAATCAATGGGAGCACTTTAGATGATCACCTTAGTCTATGAGCCAATGGAACTACTATAAGTATTATTTATGCATATCATGCAGACATAAGCATATCATAATGCATTTTGTTGTCTTGTATTGCACATTCATTGTTAAAATGAATAGCAAAACACTAAGAAGCAAACATTGAGAAGTAGATATTGAATCAAGGGGGGCATGGAAGGGCCATTACAAAAGAAAAAAGAGATGCAAGCTTGTGAAAGCATCCAGACAAAATATAAACATCAATTAGAGTCTACATGGAAAAAATAAATCAGTGGTTTGAGCCTATACAGGGGGCAAAGTTTCTCCTTTTGATTTTTGAGTTTATGCATGTACAAAATATTTTCAGACTTACTTTCAATATTTTACCATATAAGGGGCAAAGATAGGATATGAATACTAGCTAAAAAATAGCTAAATTTTTAGCAAAAGAAAGAACAAAAAGAATATAACAAGAAGAAAGTAAGAACCCCAAAAGAATAAAGATGTAAAAGACAAAAGATCAGTTCAGCTAGAAGAGTGTTTTATTAGTTTTTGTTATAGATTTGTGTCTTGTTTATTATGATAATTATTATTTTATTTAGGTATTTTGTTAGTTTTAAGCAGTTTGTTTAGTGTTTTCATTAATTTTGGTAGTTATAGTTTATTTCAATGTTTATGTGGTTTTTGATCTAGTCTTTAGTATTGTGTTTATGTTTTGTTTGTTATTGTCTATTTACTTCTTGTTTAGAGTTTGTTTTGAGTTTTGTGTTAGGTTAAAAAAGGCAAGGAAGCAAATTGAAGGAGAAAAAAGGCACTAGCTGACACAGGCAGAGGACACGACCAAGTCACTGGCCGTGTCCCATACCAAGCTAAAGAGGAAGAGCAAGTCACAGTAGAAGACACAAGCAAGGGACACAGCCAAGTCAGTGGCCGTGTCCCTCCAAAGAAGCCCAGACACGGCCAAGTCACTCCAACCTGGCCGTGTCTCAATTGCATCCAAAGCAAAGAAGACATAAATTTCACAGAAGCAAACACAGGCAAGGGACACGGCCAAGTCAGTGGCCGTGTCCCTCCAAAAGGGTCCAACACGGCCAAGTCAACCTCCAACTGGCCGTGTCATTCAACCAAAGAAGAAAAAAGAAGGAATTTTCACAGTAGGCGACACATGCAAGGGACACGGCCAAGTCACTGGCCGTGTCCCTCCAAAGAGCACTCACACGGCCAAGTCACATGCAACTTGGCCATGTCTCTCATGAACCAAGCCCGTAGCGGATTTTAAAGCGGACGATTCATATAAAAGGAAAAAGAAGCTAGGGTTTTGCAGACTGTTGATGATTTGGAGAGCAGATTGAGCCGTAAAAGAGATTAGGGTTTTGATAACTTTGTTTTCTTTTGATTTTGACTAAACTTTGGATCAAAACTAGCTTAGATTAGATTGTTCTAGCCATTGATACATCCTTCTTGCAAGATTTGAACAAGAGATTTTTCAGAAGCTTCAAGGAGTTTGTAACTTAGTTTTGTTCTCGAACTTATTCTCTTTAATTTCATTGAAATTGTATTAATGGATATTATCATGTCTAATTTGATTTCTTTGAATATTAATGAGATGAGTATGTTTGATTGCATTATGAACTAATTTGATCTAGTCTAGGGTTTGTATGGATCTGCTATGATTGTATGAATTGGTTATTCTCTTAGCTAATAATTTCTTTAGCCTTGATTGAATGGAATATTGTTAATATATAATTGATTGGCCACCAATTATGTGTTTTAGGTATTAGATGATGGATTGAGAGATGAAGTCTAATGCTGGAACAATTCATTTAGGGACTTAGGTGAATTAGAAATATAACCTATTAAAAAGATTATTTCAATTATAACTAGATTAGTTGAAAGAGGTTTGAATGCGAGAGCTTATTTCCTTGACTTGATTAATTGAGTTGTTTGAGATTTAATCTTTGAAATTAAATTAGTTAAGAGGAATAACCATTCATACATATAATTAGTAGAGAAGTGCAAACCCTAGACCTTTCTATCAAGTGAATCAAAACATCAGCTTAATTTACTTTTCTTCGTATTTAAACTTCAATCAATCTTTTTCATTATTTAGCAATTTAAATTTCTTTAATTACTTGTTATTCATAATCTGATAATCAATTAGCCACTTTAGCTTCCTTGTGAGACAAACTTGGGGCGATCGCCTTTGCTACAGCTACCTCGTATACTTGCGAGTGACACTTTGTGGTAGAGTTAATTTTGATTTGGCGTCGCTACCGGGGAAGCTAATTGGCATAATTGTTTATTAGTTTTAGAAATTTTAGATTATTTTGCATAGTTTACTTTTGATTTTATTTTTCTTTTGCTTTTAATAATTTCTGTTTTTAGAAATTTTTTTTATGCAAGGCAGGAGATCACTCGAAGAAGAGCTATATCCATTCATTCCAGAAATCCAGAGAGTGAAAAGGAGCAGAGAAGATTTTGAGCTCTACACCGGATTTGATACAGAGGAGGACACTTCTGAATTTGAGTCAGATTCTACACAATTAGTTAAAATGGCTGAAGAAAGGCAAAGAACGATGAGAGACTTTGCTAGACCTGTCATTGGAACTTCCACCTCTTGCATAAGACTGACAGATGCAGCAAGAAATTATGAGTTGAAGAACATTCACTACAACATGCTACCATCATTCTATGGAGTTCCAAATGAAGATCCTTTGAACTTTATTAGGGATTTCTACTCCACCCTCAACACTTTTCCATTGGGAGGATTAACAGAGGATCAGTTAAGGATGAGGTATTTTCCATATACTTTGAAGGATAGGGCAAAGAGCTAACTTATGATGTTGCCCGAAAACTCACTGACAACTTGGGAGCAAGTTTATAACGAGTTCATGGGCAAGTTCTATTCACATCAAAAGACAGCTGAGTTGAGAGGGAAGATTGCTACATTCTCTCAATTTGAAGGAGAGCCATTTCATGAGGCTTGGGACAGATTTAAGATGCTATTGATCCAGTGTCCGCATCATCACTACCCACTTCAAATCCTTAATCAGTTTTTCTATGATATTCTAACCCAGCAATTTCAGAACACTGTTGATAATGTAGCTGGAGGAGCTATGGGAGAAAAGACAGCTG
Organism: Garcia nutans; assembly: GCA_947685225.1. NCBI lineage: Eukaryota > Viridiplantae > Streptophyta > Magnoliopsida > Malpighiales > Euphorbiaceae > Garcia > Garcia nutans. Next base: position 29,244,911 of record CANTUV010000039.1, on the reverse strand, counting down.
ATGAAACTTATGAGATCTTTGAGATGTTGGGAGCTAATTCTCAACAAAAGAGTGTAAGGGGAAGAAGTAAAGGGGTGAATCAACTGGAAGCCAATAGTGAGATGGTCAGTCAAATAGCTGAGTTGACAAGGCAGGTTCAAATGCTGAACATGAAGAACAATATTTCTTCATCTACTCAAGAAGTGTGTGGAATCTGTGGGACATTTGGGCATGGAGCAAATATATGCCCCTCTGCATATGAATCTTTTGGGAATGAAGCTGAGCAAGTTAATGCTACGGGGGGATTTCAACCAAGAGCCAGGAATGATCCTTACTTCAACACTTACAATCCTGGTTGGCGGAGTCATCCCAATTTTTCCTGGACAACAAATAATGCTCAACAGCCTTTCCATTTGCTCCAGAGACAGAACTAACAGCAGGGCCAATCCTCCAATCAAGGGCAGCCTAAGAGAGAGAGTTTGGAGGAAAGTTTACAGGCTTTTATCCAAGTCAGTGCTAAAAATCAAGAGATGAACAACAAGAGGCTGGATTCACTAGAAGCGTCTTTTAAGAAGGTGGAGACCCAAGTGGGTCAACTTGCTCAACAGATGCAGATTCAACAAAAGGGGAAGTTCCCAAGTCAACCTGAGCAGGCACAATCAGTGACTGTTCTTAGAAGTGGCAAGGTAATTAAAAATAATGTTGAAAATAATTCTGTGAATGCAGGTGAGCAAGAGAATAAAATGGAAGGAGAACTAGAGAACAAAGGTGTTGAAGAAAGATCAATGGAGAAGTCCCCTACAACAGATTTGCATAAGGCAAGCAATCCATACCGGCCACCTATACCATTCCCCAGCAGGTTGAAGGATGATAAGAAAGATAAGCAATTTTCAGATATCTTCAACATGCTGTCTAAGTTAAGTATTAACTTACCCTTACTTGAAGCAATTAAGAACATGCCGGCTTATGCTAAATTCTTCAAAGAACTGAATACCAAGAAAAAGAGGTATGAGCCGAATGAAAAGGTGATAGTTTCTGAGGTAGCTAGTGCTGTTTTGCAGCATAAACTACCTCCTAAGCTAAAGGATCCTGGAAGTTTTATTATTCAAATTACTATGGGGAATGGAAAAGGTACTGATGGCATGTGTGATTTAGGAGCTAGTGTGAATTTAATGCCTTATTCTATTTATCTTGAGTTAGAACTAGGGGAACTTAAACCAACAAAAATGGTGTTGCAATTAGCTGATAGATCTCTTAGATTCCCGAAAGGGGTTATAGAAGATGTGTTAGTTAAAGTTGGTGGTTTGATAGTACCTGTGGATTTTATTGTTCTTGACATGGAAGTAAGTAACTCTTCACCATCTGCACACACCATTCTGCTGGGTAGGCCTTTTATGGCAACTACCAACACTTTAATAGATGTTAAAAATGGTAAATTATCAATGATTGTCTTAGGACAAACTGTTGAATTTTCTATTTTTAACACTTCTCCTATTCCTACAACTGCTTTATATGAGGATTGTTCTTTCATTGATTGTGTTGATGCAGTTGTTTCAGATGTTTTCTTGCAGACAGGTTCCTCTGATAAATTGGAGATGGCATTGACCTTGGATAGTGATTTGGAAATTTTTGATGCAGAAATAGCCAGTTGTCTTGAAACCTTAGAAAGTGCTGAAATAGAGGAACTTAAGGAAGACCCAGTTTGTGAGCTTCCCTCCATTCAAAAAGAAGAGAAGAACCCCTCACTAGAGTTAGAGCTGAAAGAGTTACCTAAGAATCTGAAATATGTGTTTTTAGGAGATCACAACACTTTACCTGTGATAATATCTAGTGAACTTAGTGAAGGGGAGGAGATGAGGTTGTTGAGTGAGCTTAAAAGATTAAAGAGAGCAATAGGATGGGGATTGAGTGACATCAAGGGTATTAGCCCTTCCATGTGCATGCATAGAATCACTTTAGAAGAGGGAGCTAAACCTGTGAGGGAGGCCCAAAGGCGCCTTAACCCAAATATGAGTGAAGTGGTTAAGAAGGAAGTGCTCAAATTGCTGGATGAAGGAGTAATATATCCAATTGCTAATAGTGAGTGGGTGAGCCCAGTACATGTAGTTTCTAAGAAATCTAGAATCACTGTGGTGAAAAATGAGAATAATGAATTGGTTCCTACTAGGACTACTATTGGGTGGAGAATGTGCATCGATTATAGGAAGTTGAACAATGCTATAAAGAAAGATCATTTCCCTCTTCCTTTTATTGATCAGATGTTAGATAAACTTTCTGGACACTCACATTATTGTTTTCTGGATGGCCTTTCAGGTTACTATCAGGTGCCAATATCTCCAGAGGATCAGTCCAAGACAACCTTTACTTGCCCTTTTGGGACTTATGCATTTCAACATATGCCCTTTGGCTTGTGCAATGCACCTGCAACTTTTCAGAGATGCATGATGTCTGTCTTCTCTGACATGATAGATGATTTTATTGAGGTATTTATGGATGACTTTTCTGTTTTTGGTAATTCTTTTGATAATTGCCTCAATAAACTTGTTCGTGTGCTTGAGAGATGCATTGAATGTAACCTCACTTTAAGTTGGGAAAAGAGTCATTTTATGGTTACTCAGGGCATTGTCTTAGGTCATGTGGTGTCAAGTAAAGGGATTGAGGTGGATAAGGCTAAAGTTGAATTGATTGCTAAGTTATCCCCACCTACCTCTATTAAGGGAATAAGAAGTTTTTTAGCGCATGCAGGATTTTACAGGAGGTTTATTAAGGATTTTTCCAAAATAAGCCAACCATTGTGCCATTTGCTAGGGAAAGATGTTCCATTTGAATTTACAGCACAATGCATGCAAGCTTTTAATTCCCTTAAAGAAAAATTGACTAGTGCACCAGTGATTGTAGCTCCTGTTTGGTCTTTACCTTTTGAAATCATGTGTGATGCCTCTAATCATGCAGTAGGAGCTGTTCTTGGGCAAAGGGTTGATAAATACTTGAGAGTAATATATTATGCCAGTTTAACCCTGAATAGTGCACAAATGAACTACACCACAACTGAAAAGGAAATGTTAGCTGTTGTTTTTGCTTTAGACAAATTTAGAGCATATTTAATTGGGTAAAAAATTATTGTGCATTCTGATCATGCAGCTCTTAAATATCTGTTAACAAAACAACATGCTAAACCGCGCTTAATTAGATGGGTGTTGTTATTGCAAGAATTTGATTTCCAAATTAAGGATACTAAGGGTAGTGAGAATGTTGTTGCTGATCATTTATCCAGATTACCCTTCTTTAGTGAAAATCTTGCATCTGATAGCATTCATAAAAATTTAGAAGCATTTCCTGATGAGCAGCTATTTGTGGTATTTGATGCACCTTGGTTTGTAGATATTGCTAACTATCTTGCTTGTGGAATATTTCATACTAACATGTCATTTCAGGAAAAGAAAAGGTTTTTACACTTGAGTAAGTTTTATTTTTGGGATAAACCTTATCTATTTCGGATATGCAAAGATGAGATAGTTCGCAGGTGCGTATCTGAGGAAGAACAACTGAGTGTTCTTCAATTTTGTCATGACCTTCACTGTGGGGGTCATTTTGGAGAAAGAAAGACTGCAGAAAAGGTGCTACAAAGTGGTTTTTACTGGCCTACCTTATTTAAAGATGCTCAAGAGTATTGTAAGCACTGTGACCGTTGTCAAAGAGTAGGTAACATTGGGAGGAGGAATGAAATGCCCCTTCAGTCATATATTGTTGTTGAACTGTTTGATGTGTGGGGAATAGACTTCATGGGTCCTTTCCCCAAGTCCTTTGGTTATGAATATATTTTAGTTGCTGTTGATTATGTTTCCAAATGGGTGGAGGCAATCCCCACCCGTACTAATGATGCTAATGTGGTTGTTAAATTTGTGAAGGAAAACATTCTTAGAAGATTTGGCACACCAAGAGTGATAGTCAGCGATGGGGGAAGCCATTTTTGTAACAGGCTTTTTAAGAAGTTAATGCACAAATCTGGTGTGAAGCACAAGGTGGCAACCCCATACCATCCACAGACTTTTGGGCAAGTTGAAACATAAAACAAGCAGCTAAAAGGAATTCTAGAGAAAACAGTCAACACATCAAGGAAGGATTGGGCAAACAGATTGCATGATGCACTATGGGCATATCGAACTGCTTTTAAGACTCCTCTTGGTATGAGTCCATACCGATTGGTGTTTGGAAAAGCTTGTCACTTACCAGTGGAGTTGGAGCACAAAGCATATTGGGCAATCAAGACTCTGAATTTGGACTTGGACAAAGCGAAGAGAGAAAGATTTCTGCAAATTTCAGAGTTAGATGAGCTGAGGAATGAGGCTTATGAGAGCTCGAGAATTTACAAGGATCGCACTAAAGTACTTCATGACAGAATTATAGTGCGAAAGACATTGAGTCCAGGTATGAAAGTTTTACTTTTTAACTCTCGACTCTGTCTTTTTCCAGGTAAACTCAAGTCTCAATGGAGTGGTCCTTTCGAGATAACTCAGGTGTATCCTTCTGGTGCCATTGAATTACTTAACTCTCGAACAAGTGAAACTTTTAAAGTAAATGGACAGAGAGTTAAGCCATACAATGAAGGATTTTAGGAAGTGTGGGTCATTGACAGCACTTTGATTCATGATCCCTAGGCCTTGCCTGATGTCCAGCTATATGACATTAAAGAAGCGCTAAATGGGAGGCAACCCATCGGTTTGCATTTATTTTTCATAGTTGTAATTTTAAATTTAGCAAGCTTTGAGTTTATGTTTAGTCTAAATTAATGGAATGGGTGCTTTGATCGGTTTTTATCTTTCTAATGTGTTTCAGGGTTGATCGGAGAAGAGGGGTGCAATTTCTTTGATATTTGGTGATTTGTAAATAATAATAAAAAAAAGTTGAAATGGCAGAAGGAGACACGGCCAAAGGACTTGGCCATGTCCCTTGGCCGTGTCACTTGGACACGGCCAAGCCTCAACAAAACCACATCGTGTTTTTATTTTCTGCACTTTGTCACAGTGAGTGACACGGCCAAGGAACACGGCCGTGTCACTTAGACACGGCCAAGCTTCACTAATTTGCTTTTTGCTTTTTATTTTGCACCTTTCTTCACAGAGACGAACACGCCCAAGGGACACGGCCAAGTCACTGGCCGTGTCCCTCAAAAATCACATGACACGGCCGTGTTGCCCACAACTTGGCCGTGTCCCTCAATTTTACACTTTAAAAAACACGATTTTGCCCCAGTTTCTTTCCATTAAATCCCTAATTCCTGTTTCTTCATCTCTCTCGCTCTCTCTCTCAAAACCTCCATTCTTTTTTATTCCAAGCTCCAAATCTTCCTTTAATCCTCAAATCTCTTCACCAAAACTAGAAATAATTCATTAAAACTTCTTCTTTTCTCATAAAATTTTGATTTGATCAAGTTTTGGTTTGAATTTTTCAGATTTCTAGAGATGCCAAGAACGAAGATTGTTTCACACCGCAAGACAAAGAAGTCTACAACCGAAGGAGCTTCTTCTTCATCATCATCTTTATCTTTGAAGAAAGCAAGTCTTTTGGCTCGGGGTTTTTTCCCGACAAGGTATGTTAATGATGAATCTCTTGATGTCCTGCAAATTAGGACTAATTTTGATCGATATGTGCAATTTCTTGTGTGGGAGACTCTAGTCACCTTGAGACCTTTGCAGTTTGAGGAGCTTACTTTAGAATTTTTGACATCTCTCAAGGTTGAAAGAGATGATAAGAAAATTTGCACTAGAATGATGTTTAAATTGTTGGGTAAATCATTTGTGCTTAATATTGACCAGTTAAATGATATATATGGTTTTCATCAGCATGGGGAAAGGTCAGTACCCAAAGAATTTAAACAATAATTTGCTTGGGGAGCTTTAGGCTCAGGTACTTATGTGGCCAAATCGGCCAAAGCATCTAAATTAAGAAATTCCGCTTTGAGGTATTTGCATAGGTTTATGGCTTGAAGATTCTTCGCTCGGAAGGAGAGCCCGGGTGTGGTTGAATTGAGTGAACTATTTTTCCTGGATTGTGCTTTGAATGTAATGCATGTTAGTGCCGGCTATTGGTTAGCCGATATTTTTTATACTGTGGCTAATAAAAGGAAGGGGGCAATTTGTGTTGGAGGCTTGATTACCACATTAGCAGTAGCCCTTCTTGAGGATTTTGACCCGAGTACTAGTCGCATGACTAGAATTTCGGGTAATGACTCTTTGGATTTAGCTACACTTGAGAAGATGCACATGGTGGTGCATAGGAGAGGGACTTATGTGATGCCTTCAGATGAGCCTGAAGCACCGGGGGACAGGCAGAAGAGAGCACGACTCCAAGAGGAGTCCGACTCGGATTCTCTTGACCTAGATGAGGATGCTCTGGTCTCAGAGGGTCAAGAGGTACTTCTTAAGATTGAGGCCCTAGAGGGCAAAGTGGATCGACTGGATGGCAAGGTGGACCGTAACCATGCTGAGGTCTTGCAGCAGTTGGAACAGATTAATAGCAACCTTGCGAAGATCTTGAGTCTCCATCCCTCGGCTGCATCATCTTCACGCCAGCCTTTTCCATAGATTTTGAGTTCCTTGCTTTATTTTGTTATAATTTTTTCGTTTTTGTTTTAATGTTAATGTTTTATATTTGAATATTTTATTTTTATATATTGTACTTTTGTTTTTGAACTTTTGTGTTTGTGATGGAAAGCTAGGATTTTGCCTCACTAGGTATGATGGAAGACAGGTTGTCCTTTAACTCTTTTTATTTATTATTCTTGTTTTCCATTGAGAACAATGTAAATTTTAAGTGTGGGGTACTCTTTAAGCTTTTTCTTTAATTTGTGTTTTGTTTGTCTTGATGTGTTTGTTGTGTTTGTTGTGCATGGCATAATTGTTGAAAATTTATTGATCTTTTCTGTGATTCTAGCATTGTAGTTGAGACTTTAGTATCAGCATAGAGATTAGCATTTGAATTCATTCAGGATCAATTTTTACATTCTGCAATTCATGACATATAAATCTTTGTGAACCCACCTGTGTGAGTTTTGAGCCTCATAATTTGATATTATTTTCAATTGATTTTCTTTTCTTGAGTGTGCACCTTCATGATGTTGCATCTCTAGAGTTTGCTTTTGCATACTAGTTGAACTCACATTATGATTTAATCTCAGGTTTTAAAATGATGAAGGCAAATTAGGTTAGCCCTTTAGCTTAAAAAGACTTCCCTTAATATTGATTTCCTTAGTGAGCCAAGTTGAGCCTTTGACTATTTCTTGTTTGATCAACACAATTCTCAACTTAACATGTTCTTATTATCATCATACCTGCATTAAGGAATGGAGTTTTATGATATGACAATAGGGTGGTTTGTTTCAAAGTGTGGGGTAAGCAAGTAAAAAAAAAGAAAAATGGAATTGCTAATTTGGGGTTGAAATGCATACTTTGCACATTGTATTTGATTAAGAGTCATTATTCTTTTCCTCTACATTTTAAGCTAGATATTCCATGCAATTCTTAATTTTGTATATATATATATTAAAAATAATAATAATAAAAAAATGATAAAAGTAAAAAAAAAGAGAGAGAGAGAAAATAAAAGAAAAGTTATATATATATAAACAAAATTCATATATGTTCTAGCATTGGTTATCAAAAGAGGAATGTTGACTCATGTATTTTTATGCAAGTATGTAAGATTATCAAGGGTTGGTGAGTATGCCATTTGAGGGAATTATGAGTTCCTTAGCAAGAGTAGTGTCTAATTTAGATACTCCATTTCTTGATGCTCCAGCTTAAATGTCTTTTCTCACACCTTCACCTTAGCCCCATTGCATCCAAATAAAAGACCTTCGGATTATTTCTTGAGAAAATCAGTGAGGGAGATTGGATAATTAAGCAAGTTTATCGTAGTATGCAATCATAAGTGGTTTGAGTGATTAACTTTTGAAATCGAGTGAAACACTTAGATGAGAGATAAGATTTGTATGTCTGAATTAATGAATGAGTTAAGAAAATCGTGATTGAAGGAAATTGCAATTATTTATGTCTGATGTCTTGAAGGATTTCATCTTATATGCTGGAATTATAGTTAAGGTTGTTTGAGTTTTTAATTTATGCCATGTGAATTTGCTTGAGGACAAGCAAAGTTTTAAGTGTGGGGTAGTTGTTTTATTAGTTTTTGTTATAGATTTGTGTCTTGTTTATTATGATAATTATTATTTTATTTAGGTATTTTGTTAGTTTTAAGCGGTTTGTTTAGTGTTTTCATTAATTTTGGTAGTTTTAGTTTATTTCAATGTTTATGTCGTTTTTGATCTAGTCTTTAATATTGTGTTTATGTTTTGTTGGTTACTGTCTATTTACTTCTTGTTTAGAGTTTGTTTTGAGTTTTGTGTTAGGTTAAAAAAGGCAAGGAAGCAAATTGAAGGAGAAAAAAGGCAGTAGCTGACACAGGCAGAGGACACGGCCAAGTCACTGGCCGTGTCACATACAAAGCTAAAGAGGAAGAGCAAGTCACAGTAGAAGACACAAGCAAGGGACACAGCCAAGTCAGTGGCCGTGTCCCTCCAAAGAAGCCCAGACACGGCCAAGTCACTCCAACCTGGCCGTGTCTCACTTGCATCCAAATCAAAGAAGACTTAAATTTCACAGAAGCAAACACAGGCAAGGGACACGGCCAAGTCAGTTGCCGTGTCCCTCCAAAAGGGTCCAACACGGCCAAGTCAACCTCCAACTGGCCGTGTCATTCAACCAAAGAAGAAAAAAGAAGGAATTTTCACAGTAGGTGACACATGCAAGGGACACAGCCAAGTCACTGGCCGTGTCCCTCCAAAGAGCACTCACACGGCCAAGTCACATGCAACTTGGCCGTGTCTCTCATGAACCAAGCCCATAGCGGATTTTAAAGCGGACGATTCATATAAAAGGAAAAAGAAGCTAGGGTTTTGCGGACTGTTGATGATTTGGAGAGCAGATTGAGCCGTAAAAGAGATTAGGGTTTTGATAACTTTGTTTTCTTTTGATTTTGACTAAACTTTGGATCAAAACTAGCTTAGATTAGATTGTTCTAGCCATTGATACATCCTTCTTGCAAGATTTGAATAAGAGATTTTTCAGAAGCTTCAAGGAGTTTGTAACTTGGTTTTGTTCTCGAACTTATTCTCTTTAATTTCATTGAAATTGTATTAATGGATATTATCATGTCTAATTTGATTTCTTTGAATATTAATGAGATGAGTATGTTTGATTGCATTATGAACTAATTTGATCTAGTCTAGGGTTTGTATGGATCTGCTATGATTGTATGAATTGGTTATTCTCTTAGCTAATAATTTCTTTAGCCTTGATTGAATGGAATATTGTTAGTATATAATTGATTGGCCACCAATTATGTGTTTTAGGTATTAGATGATGGATTGAGAGATGAAGTCTAATGCTGGAACAATTCATTTAGGGACTTAGGTGAATTAGAAATATAACCTATTAAAAAGATTATTTCAATTATAACTAGATTAGTTGAAAGAGGTTTGAATGCGAGAGCTTATTTCCTTGACTTGATTAATTGAGTTGTTTGAGATTTAATCTTTGAAATTAAATTAGTTAAGAGGAATAACCGTTCATACATATAATTAGTAGAGAAGTGCAAACCCTAGACCTTTCTATCAAGTGAATCAAAACATCAGCTTAATTTATTTTTCTTCGTTTTTAAACTTCAATCAATCTTTTTCATTATTTAGCAATTTAAATTTCTTTAATTACTTGTTATTCATAATCTGATAATCAATTAGCCACTTTAGCTTCCTTGTGAGACGACCTTGGGGTGATCACCTTTGCTATAGCTACCTCGTATACTTGCGAGTGACGCTTTGTGGTAGGGTTAATTTGAGCGCAACTAAGAGCTGAAGTCAATGCAGGACAAATGTCAAAGGATGAAGATCCATTTTAAAGGGTAAAGATCCATTGTCCAGAGGATAAAGATCCATTATGAAGGATGAAGACCCAATATTTGAAGATTCATTGTGAAAGAAGAAGACGTGAAGTTGATGGCTAGAAGAAATCCAAAATTCTCAGATGATAGCAGGTCAGTAGAATCCATTGAAGAAAGGAACAATCAACTAGAAGAAAGCCAAAACTCTCAAATGACAGAACATCCGCAGAATCCATTGAAGAATGAAACCAAATGGCTAGCAGAAAGCCAAATTTCTCAAATGACAAAAAGGGTTGAGAACCCAAGTCCAGTTTTAGGTCTAGAACCCAAAATCCAATCTCGGGTCGAGAACCCAATTTTAGTCTTGGGTCGAGAACCCAAACCAGTCTTGGGCCGAGAACCCAAAATCTAACCTTAGGTTGAGAACCCAAATCTAGTCTTGGGTCAAGAACCCAAAATCTAGTCTTGGGTCGATAACCCTAACCGACCTCAAGTCCAAAACCCAATCCAACCTCGGATCGAAAACCCAAACCAACCTAGGGTCTAGAACCCAATCCAACCTCGGGTCCAGAACCCAAACCAATCTCTGGCCCAGAATCCAATCCAACCTCGGGTCTAGAACTCAAATCAGTCTCGGGTCCAGAACCCAATCTAGCCTCAGGTCCAGAACCCAAACCAATCCTCCGGGTCCAGAACCCATCCTTATCCAAAATTAGTCCGAAGTCATATTGGTTTTTCCTCTATTCTACTGAAGTCTCAGATCTTTCAAGCAGGGGGTAACAATGTAGACCCTTAATTTTGGCCTTAGCTGGTCCGATCACAATTTATAAAGGCTAGGTTAAATTCAGTTTGACTTTAGAAGCTTAAACTTAATTTGAAGCTTTTAATTAGGATGATTCAATTTTAAAAAGCCCAAAAACAAGACATTTTAATTTTTAAAGCTAGAATTAGGTCCAATTCAAAGTAAGAAAGATATCGGTTTGGTATGAATTATGCCATGTCGAATTGGGCCTGCCCAATTTGACATGGACAAGCATCCATGTCGAATTGGACATCCAATTCGACATGGACAAACATCCATGTCAAATTAGATTTGATCAAATTTGATATGGATATCTAATTGGTCCATATAAAATTAAACAAGGTTTAATTCGATATGGATAGGTTCCATGTCAAAATAAATTGATTTTACTTCAACACGGTTCCTATTTTTGGACTTAATCTGAGCCGTACTTAAATTAGAATTCGGATTAAGCTCGGATAAGTAGGTTTACCTACCTAAATTTTCTTATAAATATAGGGAGCGAGAATTATTAAGGGAGCCAGACAATCAGTAAAACAAAGGAGGCAGCAACAAACCCTATTATTAGGAATTAACATAGAAATAATAAAATAATAAAAAGAGACATGAACCACACAACAATGAAAGGAGGTAGTATCCATCATCTCCAGATTGCTTCATCCCACCAAGATTAAAGTTGATTCAACAAATTGATATTGGTGGAATCTACAAATGCAAGTATGATACTATTATTTCATTTAAACTTCAATTAACTATCTTCATATTGGTTTACTATGATTGACTTTATAAATTCCATTCAATAAATTGTAACATTAGCCTTTAATTTGATCTGAAACTTAAATTAACCTCAAACCCTGGATTTGATTATAGTTTGTATCAATATATATACAGACAATAGCATCAATATATGTATTCTGCCATTATTTTTTAAATTCAAAAACCCTAATATTATTTTCAAAACCACAAAACCCTAGTTTTATCCCAATAAACCCTAGAAACCCTAATTCATTAATAAACCCTAATTTTATTTATCTAATACTTTATTTAAAATTAAAACCTAAATTTGATTACGTAATTTGTTGATGTATGTTTATAATGAATGATTTACTTTTAGGTTTTTAAATCACATTAGCAGTTTACAATTAATTTTCAAATACTAACGGGCAGTAGAATGACTTTAGCCTAAAATTTATGTTAATTCTTTTAAACAATTATTATTTTGCACAATAACTTGTTAGGACATCTAGTAACAATCTACAAAAATATATCATGTGCAATATTTACCTAAATTAATATACAGTGGCCCTAATTTTGTTAATATAATCACAGTAACCAAATTTAAACTAAAACCCTAATTTCCATCCAAAATGTTAAACCTTAGTTTTATTTTTCAAAACCGTAATTTTCATTTAAAAACACTAATCATGTTTTCCAAAGTATAAAACCCTAATTTTGCCCTAAAATTCTAACGTTCCATCCCAAAATCCAAAAAACCCTAAATTTGTATATTTGACGCTTTATTTAATATTAAAATCTAGATTTGATTATTTTATGCCTATGATGAATGATTTATTGATTTTTTATTTATTATGGATGATTTGTTCTATTTTTGCTTATGGTGAATGTTTGAATGACTTAATTTTATTTTGTTAATTATTTAAACTTCAAGGATGTAAGAGATATGTTTACACTTCGTGAATACCTCATTTGTTAAGTTCAATGTAATTTTATTTATTTATTTGAAGTTTTGAGATTAATGTGAAGGGCATGTTTCCACCAAATGACAGGTGTCCTATTTTTATTAGTTTTGGACACTGGATATTATTGTAAGGGCATGTTTCCATATTGTATGGGTGCCCATTTTTGTTTATTTGAATCTTGATTTGATTTTAATATAATGAATGTTTATTTTAAGTTGCATGTAGTATGGGTGATATTTCAATATGTTAAGAATTTAATAATATTTAGACCTGAAAAGGAGGCCGGTTCCAATGAACCAAGCATTATGGGGGTGCTGGGTCATTGTCACCTTCTCTATACTTACCCAACTTTTCAAACCTAATAGAGAGTTAGGAATTTCTTAGAAATCAAGTCATCCACCCCTTTCTATTTTTTTGGCCCGTTCGGGTGGTGACTCAATTTTCTCTGGGTTTAGGCCCGTGTTCTCTAAGGCCCTGAGCTTAACAGTGTCGAAGTCATAAGAAACATTCCACATAGGGGTAGGGGAAAAAATATCGGCTCACAGTATGGATGATATTTTAATAAATTAAGAATTTAATAATATTAAGACCTGCAAAGAAGGCCGATTCCAATAAACCAGGCGTTATGGGGGTTCTGGGTCATTCTCACCTTCCCCATATGTACCCAACTTTTCAAACCCAGTAAAGGGTTGGGGATTCCTTAGGAATCAAGTCATCAACGCCTTTCTATTTTTTTGGCCAATTCAAGTGGCGACTCCTTTTTCTCTTGGCTTAGGCCCGTGTTCTTTAAGGCCCTGAGCCTAACAGTGCCAAAGTCGCAAGAACCATTCCACATGGGAGTGGGGGCAAAAATCCCCACTCACAGTGGCGACTCTACTGGGTATAAGAGAAGTTGATTCCATTGGTCTTTATATTATTTTATTCTTTCTTATTATGATATTGTCCATTGCATCATTTAGATTGCATTGTATGCGTGAGTTAGGATGCTGTGTAACCCTTGTTGTGTTATGTAAGGGATACCAAAATTTCAGTCAAGAGATCGAGCATGGCATAACCACTCATAGCCTCATACCTTTTGTTATATACTTGCTATGGGAACCTAAACTTATCAACCTAAAGACTAAAGCTCATGCAGTTGGCCTAGTAACTTTACTTAGGCTTTTTCTAAGTGTTTGTTGTTTGACTTTGATCGATATATCTTAGTTTGAACCATGGCCTATTTTGTTTTTTATTTTTCTAATATGACTTAATTATATTGTAAACTCAAAATAGTTCTATTCTTTTAAGCCTAAAAGACCAAAACTATTTTCAAAATTTTCAAGATAGTCTTTAGACATAAAAGTTTTTTAAAATGGGTCAAAGATTCTTTACTACCTCATGGCCCAAATTGAAAGCCCAAAATTCATTTTTTAAACAAATCTTTTACAAATGGGCTTTGAAATTATTTTTCACTTCATTCAAATTACAACTTTTTAAATGAGCCTACAACTATTTAGGTCAATTATGGAATACCAAAAATCAATTGTGGGCCTAATTTGTACTAAGAATTGTTAATCATGGGCTTGTTTGTGGCATGAATCATTAGTTTTTTTTTTTCAAATAGAAAATCTATTTATTATAAACCCTTTAATTTGGTTTCAATCATTAATATAGTATAAAAGATATTTTTAATTAATCCAATGGATTAAGGCTTAATTAATGGTAATTATCATGGACTAATTTCTAAATTTGAGAAACAACTATTGGTTAAGCCATCCGAGTGAATTTTTTCAAAAACAAGATCTTCCACGTTGATATTTTGCTGACCATATACCTAGAAAAAGGGACTCACCATTCATGTGTGGAAGATATAAGGTTGGAAGGAATGTCCTAATTATATTTGTTTGTCAGTTACTTGTGCATCCACACATACATGCATACATGCATTACATGGCATCAATCCTTTCTGGCTCACAAACCTAGAGTAAAGTAGTTCAAGAGCCTATGACAATCTAACCTACACTAGTGATATAGAATCCAGTAACAATTCAGTTAGCTTCTCACCAAAAGCAATGGAACATAAATAGATTCAGAAGATGATAGAAGACGCTCTCAACTCCAAAATGAAAGAACTAAAGGGGACCATAGCTGAGACCATGAAAAGCCAGCTGGCTACACTATTAGCGAACACTGTTGAAGCATCTGCTAGTACTAAAAAGTAAAAGGGAAAGGCCAAGGTTAGTGAAGTGGTTATGGATGATGACAAAGTGATGATTGATGATGATGATTGGGCTCAATATTTCCATGATTAGATCCTACTGTGCAGAATTAGCTCAACATATTAGAGGATAGTACTTAAAAGAATTGAGATTCATTGTATAAGGTCTTCATCTAGCAGTATGGGTATAATGCCGGGTTGGAAGTTACTTTGATGGAGGTAGAGTCAATCAGAAATAAATAGAATGAGAACTTTGTTGAATATATGAAGAAGTAGAGAAACAAGGTTGTATTACTCAAGAAAAGGCCAGATGAGTCAGACCAGTTTAGGATGATTGTGAGAGGGGTGCTACTCAATCTTCATGAAAGGATATCCCACACCCTTGTCAGAGATTTTAAAGACCTCCTTAAAGCTTGCTTGTAAATAGAAGAATGGGAATGAGAGAAGAGCCATTTTTCTTGAAGAAGGAATGAGAAGGGGAGTTACCAGTCTGGCAATAAAGGTGCACAAAAGGCAGTGGATGTCAATGCAACTGGACAAAGGAATAAAAGATAATTTTCAGATCTAGGAAAACCTCTATCCTGGGTTTTTAGTAAGCTATACAAGCAAGGGATATTACAGCCACTAGCTCCTCGACTGTTACCTAATCCTCTGCCACCAAACTTTGATACCAATGCATTTTATCAATTCCATCAAACAGAGGGGCACAAAATAGACAAGTGTGTTAGGTTGAGATATAAGGTTTAAGATATGATTGATAGTGGTAAGCTGTCTGAACCTAACAAGCTTTGCATGAAGAATAATCATTTGCCTAAGTTTGGCAGAGTACTTCCACCGGCAACCTTGATGATGGAGGAAGATTGAGAGTATATGAAGGAAGAATAAAATCCATTTAATAAACTTCCTTTTGCTTAGATATTTCTTGTCTTATTTTCTTGGAACATTTATGTTTTCTAAAATTAAGAATGTTTAAAAAAAAATTACTTCTGTTTAGTTTATAATTTTATTGGTTTTCGCCATTTTGGTGCTCAACCAATGATGAATCTAGCTTGATATTCATAAATTAGCATATTTGTGCATCATGATTCGAATGACTTTACTAGGTGAGGGAATTTTTCTATAGCATTGAGCTGTGTATGCTTACTTAGAGAAGACTTCTGCATAATTACTTATGTTTAGATTCTAGTCAATCTTAAAACATGCTTTGATAAACTTTCAAGGCAAAATTGAACTTTGCTTATTTAAGAGAGAAATGATTTAGACATTGTTTGGTGAGCCAACAACTAGTATCCACCCTATTAATATCAAACCCTAGTTTGTCTCTTTGAGCCTTCATGAGATTTTAGCTTTCATTTCATTGGCTTATAAACTCTGATAACCTATCCTGAATTGTTATGACACTTATGACAAGACTAATGATCACTGAAAGAAGGCAAGAAGAGAGGGATGCTCAATCAAGACTATGAAGAAAAGTTGAAGTTTGCCTAAATTTAGGTCTGATGGCATCAAGATTACAAAGGATTCTCATTGAAGCAGACATATGCTTCTTCATAGTTAGAAACATAAGACATTACAAATAAGATGACTTTCTTAGAGCTATGACCCAATAGAGAAAAAAAAAAGAAAAAAATTTATTAATTAAGATAAAAAAGAAGAGAAGAAAAGAAAGAGAAAAGAAAAATAAAAGGCTTGCTAGGATGAAAACCTGAAAGGGTGACCTAGGCAAATTATAGCAGCTCTCTAGTTTTGAAAACCCAAAAGGACGATTCAGAAAGCCAATAGAGTTCTTTTTACCTAAAACAACAGAAGACTTCCACTCAATTGAGAGAAAGACCATTTTTCATCCAACATAACTCCAATCTTGAAAGTCCTATACTTATAGAGAAGAAGGAAAAAATGATAAAATGCTAAAAGAGGGAAAAGAAAAGAAAAAAAAGCAAAGAAAAAAAAGAAAAAAAGAAGAAAAGGAAAGGAATGAGGGTCTCAAACATTTTACAAAGACAAAGACTGTCCTAATCAAGATCTAGATTAATGCCAAGAAGATAAGCTCTATCTTTTCATGAAGTAAGATTTCAAGTTCTATTTTTCATGAGGCAAGATAATAAAACACCTAGAAAATAAAAGTGATGCCGAGAGTTTGAGAATGCTCCCAAGTGTCTAAGGTTCCAATAAGAAGTTTGTACTGTGAAGGTTTGTCCATAGTGTCACATCGGCTCCAATTTACAAATGTCCTCTACTTAACCCATGTCCCTTATAGGCCCCATTTCAAGCCTATTAAAGACCTATTGATATTTCTTGGTAGGTAGAGTCTATTAGTGGAGATCGTTTGAATAACCATGCATATGAGATAGACAATATTTAAACTCAATAAGACCTTTGGCCAAGTAATGTGTATGTGCCTATCTGAAGTGCAATAATTCTTGCTTAAAATGATTTTTGAGTTTAGTATGGTAACTAGGGCTATCATGTTATAGATATGTTAATTTTAAAAATCGAGCCTTGAGGTATATTGACTCTAATTTGATGAAGCCAAAATGTGATTTGAAAATTTGAAAATTTGAAAATTTTAAAAAAGAGTGTTTTGTCATATGAGCCTTCAAGTTTAGGGAAGTATGTTGTATTGTTATACCTCAGAGAATATATTGGGGAAAAGTGGGATTACTTGCAAGGTTATGTCAAATGGAGGTCTCTCATGTCTCTAACTACATAGTTTGGCCCCTACTACTCATGTTTTCATCTTAAAAATAAAGCCATATATGTGAAGGCTTCTATTATTCTCATGTAAAACCTGAACGAGCATGTGGAAAGAACTGATGGGAGTGCTTTAGTTTATTACCTCAATCTGTGAGTCAATGAAACCACTGTAAGTATCACCCATGCAAATCATGCATACACGCATACATGAGCATATCACATCGCATTTTATTGTCTTGTGTTTCCTATTCTTTGTCAAAGAACAACAAACACCCTGTGAATTCAACAATCAAAAGCATATACAAAATTAGGAGGCATGAAAAGGCTATTGCAAAAAGAATAAGAGATGCATGCTTGTGCAAGGAACTAGACAACATAAACATCAATTGGATCCTGCAAGGAAAAAAATCATTGGTTTGAGCCTACACAGGGGGCAAAGTTTCTCCTTTTGATTTCTGAGTTTATGCGTGTACAAAATATTTTCAGACTCACTTTTAATATTTTACCACATAGGGGGCAAAGATAGGATATGAATACTAGCTAAAAAATAGCTAATTTTTTTTGCAAAAGAAAGAACAAAAAGAATATAACAAGAAGAAAGTAAGAACCCTTGAAGAATGAAGATGTAAAAGACAAAAGATCAGTTCATCTAGAAGAGCTGAAGTCAGTGCAGGACAAATGTCCAAGGATGAAGATCCATTTTGAAGGGTGAAGACCCAATGTCCAGAGAATGAAGATCCATTGTCAAGGGTGAAGACCTGATATTTGAAGATTCATTGTGAAAGAAGAAGACCTAAAATTGATTGGCTAGAAGAAAGCCAAAACTCTCAACTGGCAGAAGGTCAGTCAGCTAAAAGAGCTATCAGTCAGCTAGAAGAGCTAAAATTGATTGGCTAGAAGAAAGCCAGAACTCTCAACTGACAGAAGGTCAGTCAGCTAGAAGAGCTGAAATTGATTGGTAGAAGAAGGCCAAAACTCCCAACTGACAGAAGGTCAGTCATCCAGAAGAGCTAAAATTGATTGGCTAGAAGAAAGCCAAAATCCTTAACTGACAGAAAGTTAGTCAAATCCAGTCTTGGGTCGAGAATCCAAATCTAGTCTCGAATCAAGGACCCAAATCTAGTCTCAGGTCAAGAATCCAAATCCAAACTAAGGTCGAGAATCCAAATTTAGTCTCGGGTCGAGAACCCAAATCCAATCTCGGGTCTATAACCCTATCCTATCTTGGGTCTAGAACCCAAATCCAATCTCGGGTCCAGAACCATATCTAGTCTTAGGTCCATAACCCAAATCCATTCTTGGGTCCAAAATCCAGATCTAGTCTTGGGTCCAGAAGATGAACTTATCTCGGGTGCAGAACCCAAACCAATCTTGGGTCCATAACCCAAACCACTCGCGGGTTTAGAATCCAAATCCATTTCTCAGGCATAGAACCCATCCTTATCCAAAATCAGCTCAAAATCATGTTGCTTTTCACTCTCTGAATAAAATCAAGATCGTTCAAGTAGGAGAAAAATTGTAGACCCTTAATTTTGGCCCTAAACTAGTTTGATCCCAATTAAAGAAGGCCTAGTCGAGATCAGTCCATTCTTAATAACTTAAACTGAGTTTAAACCTTTTAATTAGATTGGTCCAATTTTATAAGGCCTAAAATAAGCTAGTTCAAATTTTTATAGCCTAATCCTAGTCCAATTTATTATTTAAAGGTCAAAACATGTTTGATTCAATTTTAAAATACAAAATTAAGTCGAACCGGACCCTAACTATAAAACCATGATGAATTGGCTGAGCCAATTTGCCATGGACACCCATCCATGGTGAATAGGCAAGGCCTAATTCTCTATGGATGGTTTACCTTAGCGAATTGGCTAATGCCAATTCGCCATGGTCCTTTTATCCGGCTATAATTCGGTTTACTAAGTAAGTTTAGAGTTCCTAATCAAGTGGGACTTTGAATAACCTTCAGATTAGCATATTAGGCCTTTCTTTTAATTAAACCATCTTTGCCTTTAAATATAGGGGTTAGGAGAAAAGATGGAAGGATTATTAAAAATGTAACACCTCTATACCCCATATACGTACACCATATATACTCTCAATATGTAATATATGTATACTGGATAAAAGGATGTCACAGTCTAATTGAAGCAAACCCATCCTTAAAACTTTAACATCAAATCATCATTATAAGTAGTAATAGATAAAACATTCCTTGTTAAAATACATATACATATATCTTCATTACACCCAAAGTTTATCCAAAATATTTGTTTAACAACAGCAGAAAATGTAGCAGAATATACAAACATATACATCAAAATCATTATTTACAAAAATATAAGGTTTATCCATGCTTGACAGTTCGTCTCTGATCTTGAAATCCAACAATCAACACTTCACAAGAGATCACAAGCCTAGACTCGACTCGGTCTAGTTGAATTCTCTGGTTCAACCGGATCTACCCTATCACCTGCTCAATAAATCACAATCGCGCTAAGCCAACGGCTTAGTGGTACTAACCATGATAACAATATGATTCAATGTAATGCCAATGTCAAACTTTCAAGAATTATAAACAATACACAAGGATATCATATTTCATAACATTACATTTTATTATTTTATTCAATTGTTTCATCATTCATGATTCACATTTAAGCAAAGACAAGCATGGGCCTAAAAGAAACTAATATGCCATTCAACTTCTAGAGTTACTGTTTTGCTCCAATAATCACATTTATCAAGCCCGTAGGCGAATCATTATCACAATGAGAAACATCTCATATGTAACATCCCAACTAGGCTTTAAGGACTAGGCACAACCAAGCTTCAAGGGGAGCATAGCATCAACCCAAACTGGCTTCAAGGACCAAGCCCAACCCAGCTTCAAGGGATTGTTACTTTTAGGCATGCCACCAATAATAAAACTATAAAAATTGAATAATATTGTAATATCCCCATGTATGCCCTAGAAGTCTTGAATATTGTTGTTGTTTTAATTGGATTGAATGTATATTTGATTTGAAAGAGGAAAGAAATTAAAAGAGAATGTGTATATGTTGTTTTAAAAAAGGAAAGTAAGGTGTAGAGAGAAATGTATATGTTGGGTATATGGTGGTATAACTAACATATACATTAGTCAAAAGGGAGAGTCAATAAAAGAGGATATTTATTTGGATATGTGAAATTACTATTATGGGCATACAAGTGACAAAAGTTAAGTTAAATGGAAAAGGGTATATAGGTAATTGCTTGGTTAAAATCTATTGGTGGAGATTTAAAGAAGAAGAGGAAGTTGACTTTTGTTTATTTTTCTTTTCTTCTCTTTGGTGTGCCGGCCATTCAAGAAAGGAGAGAGCAAGAGAGGTGTTCTTGATGCAAGAATTAAATTGAAGAAGGAAACAAAGGATTTGGTTAAAGATTTGTGGAATTTCTTCATTTAAGGTAAGTACTCTCTTGTTTTTCTTGGTTATTTTGAAGTTTTGTGTGAAGTGAATTAGGGTTTGTTGATTTTGTGATTTGGTATGTTTGAGTTGTGTTATAAGTGTTAGTATTGATTGTAAGTTAAAAGGTTGAATTGGTGTTGGTTTGGTTGTGAAGATTGTAAGTTTAAGTGGATGTTGATTGTGAAGGATCAAGAGTTAAGTTGGTTTTAGGGTTTTGAATTGGTGAATGATTAAATGTATGGTTAATTGTGAATATTGTGTTAAACATGCAAAATAAGTGTTAATGACTTTGATTACATCCATTGGATTGAGTTTATGTTGTGCATATTGTGTCTAAATGCCATTAGAAGTGTTTTGGCCACAAGTAGGGTTTTGTTCTTGAGTGACACGGCCAAAAGCAAGTTGAGACACGGCCAAGACTTATTATTTTTGAGAGACACGGCCAAGTCTAGAGAATTTTGGCCATGTTGGATAGGTTTTGGGGTGACACGGCCACAAGCTTGGCCGTGTCCTTTGAATGTGTTTGCTACTGCCTGAGTTGTGTTAAGAGACACGGCCGTGTCCTTGCCCGTGTCTGCCTCGGGAAGTTTTGGTCTTGAGAGACACGGCCACAAGTTTGGCCGTGTCCCTTGGGTGTGTTTGCTACTGTGATGGTTTTTGGTTCTTCATGCATTGTTTGATTCTTCAAAAGTCTTTTGCTCCTAAACATTTTATATACACTCTAAATACTTTGTAATCAAAGAATGACCTAAACAAATGTATGTGGATGATTCTAAACCTATGAATAATGATCTTTGGATTAGGTTTTGAAGAGATTGTGTTGCATTAACCTAATTGTTGAGAATTCTTGGAAGAGGAAATGTATAGATGGATGGGAATAGTTCTTGAGGTAAGTACCAATACATATGATTGTATTTATTTACATGATTTGAGGCTTAACACATTTGTTTGCAAATGTGTTAAGTGGTTTACTATATTGTTAATATAATTGGACTAAGGTGATGATAATGATGTGAAGGATGTGAAGATCATTAACAAGGTAAGCATAAACCCTATTTGATTGTATATCCTTATATGTCTTTGAACATTTACACATTGGGATGAAAGTGTTAAATAAGCTATTATATTATGGATGTAAATGAAGAATGTAAATCACTTTATATATATAAATATAAAGGATGAAATATGAAATGGAAAGGTAGGAAGAAATGAGGATCATTCTTAAGGTATGTGCAATTTGTTATGATAAATGTTCTAATAATGAATGGTGTTAGTGTGTTTTGAGAAATGATGAAATGTTATGTTATATGCATTGTGAATGGCAATGTATTATATGAATAATATATTTTGAAATGTTATATCAATAATGTTATATGTATCATATGGATTGAGATATGATATGTTGTGAAGCCATTGTGATTGGCTATGACAGTTCAATTGAGACATGTGAGGCATGTTTGCCTAAATGACGATGGGAATTGTGAATGATATTGATGATGAATTGATCAATGAATTATGTGTCTAGTATGTTATTCATTTTCAGAGTTTTGTTGTTGGTGGCATGCCTAATAGTAACAATCTCTTGAAGTTAGGTTGGACTTGATCCTTGAAGCCAAGTTGGGTTGAAGTTTAACATGTTTTACTCCCCTTGAAGCTTGGTTGGGTCTAGCCCTTGAAGCCTAATTGAGATGTTACAACCCTTGAAGCTAGGTTGGATTGGTTCTTGAAGCCAAGTTGGGTTGATACTTAGCATGCTTTGTTCCCCTTGAAGCTTGGTTGAACCTAATCCTTGAAGCCTAGTTGGGATAATGATAAATGTGATAATTAAACCAAAGCATTAACTCTGAAAGTCGAATGGCATATTAGTGTTTTGGGCCCGAGTCTATCTTTATTGTCAATGTGAAATGCAAGTATTGAAATATTGATTGTGAGTATTAATAATGAATTATGATTGGTGAATTGTGAATAATATAATGTTATTAAGTGTGATATGTAAATGAATTGTGGTTGATGATAAAGGTTGTCTTCATTGGAAATGTGATTCATGATTGGCATGATATGTAATGTTGTATTGCAATAATGATTGGTATGATATGTAATGTGTGTATTGCAATAATGAGTGGTATGATATGTAATGTGTGTATTGCAATAATGAGTGGTATGATATGTAATGTGTGTATTGCAATAATAATTGGTATGATATGTAAAGTGTGTATTGCAATAATGATTGGTATGGTATATATAATGTGGGTGTATTAATATATTGGTTTTGAGTATTGGTGATGCATTGGGGTTGGTGATAATATTATGTATATATGTACATCATATATGAAATTAGCTAGGATATATTAAAGATGAAATTAAAAAGAAAAGAAAATATGATAAGAACTAATTATATATTAAATTGATATATCATTATATGATAATACTTCTATACTATATGTTTCTATTTTATATTTGGATTACTAAGCTCTCGGGCTTAGCGCGGGTGTGTATTCGCGCAGGTAAATAGGTGGAAGATATGAAGTCTTTCATTATGCCACAAGAAGAGTAAAAGTTTGTCGAGACCAACTAGAGAGTAATGCATACATGTATAACTTTTATATTGATGTATTTTGTTTGAGAAAGTAAGTATATGTATAAATGAAGTTTTGATAAAGATAATGATATGGTAAATGTTATTTAAATTAACGTATTATGGATTGGAATTCTTTTACAGGTTTTAAAAAGGTAATGAAAAGTGGCATCCTTATACTTTATATATTTACCGTATGTATACCAGGTATATGTATAGTACTTATATAAGGTATCGGGGTGTTACAAATATACTAGGCACACAATTCTTTAATTATTTCATTATCAAATCCTTTTTCATTTTCTCATAATTATCATAAGCACAATGCTTCAATTATCCCATTCATATCAATATAGCCATCACCAATGGCTTTACATATCATCATTAGAGTATACATAACAAATTACATTGTTCATATATTTTGACTCCTCAACATATATTCCACATAGCTCACATAATGCAAATCATTGCACCATTTTCATATATCAATAATATAATAGGTAACCTAACACATTTTCTGACCATATGTGTTAAGTCCCAAAGTCATATAAATGTATGCAATCATGTAAGGTTTGTACTTACCTCTGAGAACAACTAACACCAATCTAACAACCTCCTCTTCAAAGATTCCTTCAACACTTGGATTAAGGCAACTCAATTCTCTTTAAAATCTAATTCAAAGGTGATTATACATTCTCACTTACTGATACACATAAAAAGATAAGAATAAGAGCTAACTAGGGCAAACTATACACATGACATGTTCAACAGCACGGGCATGTCCTTGATCGTGCCCTAAACCCACAAAGGCTCAGTGACATAGGCGTGTCACTGCACGTTTCAATTCTCCAACAACACAGAAGCTATGACATGCTTAGTGACATGGACGTGTCACTAGATATGTCAATCCACCAGCAACACAGTAGCTATGACACGCTCAGTGACATGGGCGTGTCACTGGACGTGTCAATACTACTCCAACACAGAAGTTGTGACATTCTCAGTGACATGGGCATGTCACTGCTTGTGTCACCCATACTTAAAATAGAACAAACGACATGCCCAAGGACATGGCAGTGCTACTGGGCGTGTCAAGCCAAAAACCTGAAATCGACACCAAAAATACCACATCCCACAAACATCATTCTTTCACCCTTTTCCACTCCAAACAAACTTAACTAAAACCATCAATATACCATAATAGACTTGCATAACATCAAAACCACTCAATTATATGCATCAACACACAATCACAACCATATTTTACAACTCAACACATACACAATTCACAACTCTTGTTTTCTTCACCAAACTTAACATTTTCTTCAATCCAACCCTAAAATAAAAGTCAAATTGACCAAACAACCTCAAACATACCAAATCAACCAAAAACACATCTAAAACAATCATTCACCAAACTCAAATACATAAACTCCAAAAGAACACAAAGAAACAAGTTGAAAACTTACCAAAAGTGAAAAAAATCCTTAGAACTCTAACTTGATCACTTGAATCACCCTTCAATCTTGAGTGAGGAGTCAACAAAACCTCTCTTTACCTTGATGAAAATGGTGGTGGCCGGCTATCCAAAAAGAAAGAAGAAGAAATTCCCTCTTTAATATCAACCAAGTATTTAAATATTATAATATAATAAATATCATCCTCCACCATCACACAATTTCTATTTTAAATAATTAAATATATCTTTTGACCTTAAATAAATGTTGACTTGTATATGTTGTATATATCTTTATATATACAACATACACACATTTTCCTTTACCTTTCTTATCTTTCCACTTAATCAAATATACAATTTTCATTTAATTCCATTTTCAACACTTAACATTTCCAAAATTTTAGGGTATAGTTTGGGATATTACAAAAAAACCTAGCAGTAAAGAATTATCAAGAATAGAGAGAGCAACACAGACACACAACAAAAAAAAAAGGTAGTTGTACTCGGGTTGTATTAAACCTCCGGCCAAAAATCAAAGTGGATGCAGGCAGTGGCATAAGCAAGTTTATTTCAACTTATCAACTTTGGTGGAGCCTTCGATGCAGGTTTGGTTTTCTAAACCCAATTTACATTAAAGCATCCAGCAGTTGTGTTTTCTTTTAAAATCATTATTGAATGATTTGAAGGTTACGAAATTGTTTCAATCCACTAGTTTATTTAATTCCAGTAGCATTAAACATTTTGATTACTTAGTTTGTATGTTATAATTAATTTTAATTCAGTAGAAATGAAATTTTAGCTTCGGACACAAACTGAACTTTGAATATCAAAGCCTTAAACCTTATTTCTAAAACCCTAATCTTGTTTTCAAAGCCATAAAATCCTAGTTTTGTTTTAAAAACCCTAATTCTTATTCTAAAGCCCTAATTTTCATCTTAAAAACCCTAATTTTATCCCAAAAAATCCTAATTTTCATCTTAAAACCTAATTTTTCATTATTTAACTTTAGTATTAAATTGAAACCTAAATTTACATGACTAAGCTTTAGTTTAGGATCAAAACCCTAATTTAATCATAAAAACCCTAAAACCATGTTTAAAACCCTACAAGCCTTAATTTAGTATGTAAACCCTAATTTTGTGCATTTAATGCTTTATTTAAGATTAAAACCTAGATTTGATTATTTGATTCATTATTGTATGTTTATGATAAATGATCTATTGGTGTTTTATTTATGATGAATGGTTGAGTGCTTCAAATGATTTATTTTGATTTCAAGGATGTAAGAGGTATGTTTCTACTTCGTGGGTACCTCATTTATTAAGTTCAATGTAAGTTAATTTATTTTAAGTTTTGGGATTAATGTAAAGGGCATGTTTCAATCAAGTGGTGGGTTCCGATTTATGTTAGTTTTGGACATTGGACATTATTGCAAGGGCATGTTTCCATCTTGTATGGATGACCATTTTTATTTTGTTTGTTTGTTTGGACCTTCTCTGATTTTAATACAATAAATGTTTATTTATTTTAAATTGCATGTAGTATGGATGATATTTTAATAATTAAAGAATTTAATAATATTAAGACCTAAAAAGGAGGCCGATTCCAATGAACTGAGCGTTATGGGGGATTGGTCATTCTCACCTTCCCCACACGTACCCAACTTTCTGAACCTAATAAGGGGTTGGGGATTCCTTAGGAATTAATTCATCAACCTGTTTCTATTTCCCAGCCCATCCGGGTGGCGACTCCATTTTCTCCGGGCTTAGGCATATGTTCTCTAAGGCCCTGAGCCTAATAGTGTCGAAGGCATAAGAACCATTCCACATGGGAGTGGGGGCAAAAATCTCTGCTCACATTGAGTAAGGATGTCAAGAATTGATCCTTGGACTCTAGGTGTTTGAGGTCTTGAATTTTCCATTTGAAATGTTTTGGGATCCTCAAGTAGAACTCTTGGTCTTTTCTTATGTCGGGCTATTGCTCCTTGTGCTCTAAATGCATAGTCATACCTATTGTCAAATTCAATAATACAATTGGAATGCTTTAAGTTTTTTATGTTTATGGGAGCTTTAGCCCGATCAAGAGGATTAGAGAGGGTGGCTAAATTTGTAAAGGTAAAAGCACCTATATATTTTGCAATTTGGGTGATGATGGATGTAATCATGAGTGTTTTGATAGACTTATTTCGAAGGATGAGGAAGTAGTCAATTAAAAACTTACCGGTTTGGATTTTTATCCTTTTCTCCAAGTAATAGAGAAATAGAAGATCTTTGTGAGGCACTTTCTCATTACTTTCTCCTCTTGCACTAATAGTGTAGGTGATGATTCTATGGAGGATCAAAGAGTTAAGGTCCTATAAACCCTTAATTTTGGACCTATCTAGTTCGACCCTAATTATAGAAGGCCTAAGTCATGATTTATCCATTCTTAATAAGCTTAAACCTACTATAAGCTTTTAATTAGATTGGTCTAGGATTAAAATAAGTCATGTTTAATTTTTTTTAAAGCCCTAGAACGGTCCGATTTGAGATTGAAGCAAGTTTGGTTCGATATGGATCATGCCCATATCAAACTAGGGTGATTCTATTTTTGATATGGTGATCCATATCAAATTAGAATCACTCTAATTTGATATAGACCTTGCTCTATATCGAATTGGTTAAATTCTAATTCGATATGAGGCTTGTCTATATCGAATTAGACTTTCTAATTTGATATGGACTTTGTTCCATGTCAGATTAAACTTATTTTAATCTGATATGGTCACGGTTTCTCTCGAATTCAAAATGATTTAATTCGATATGCTTCAGAGAAACTTGGTTTAAATTGGAAATTAAAGGCTCGGTCATAAGGTTTTAACCTAATGTATTTACTATAAATATAGGAGGAAAAGAACAGAGAAGTTATTAGTAACACATCAATTAACACAGAGCAACCAAGCAATTAGCACAGATTATCAAAACAAAAAGAGAAATAATCAAATACTATCAAATTCATAAAAATAAGGCAGTAGATACTACCTTAATTTTGTTCAGCCAAGAGTTTCAGATTGGTGCAAGCAAGATTTTGGATCAATGTTTAATTTTTGTGGAATCAACAAACGAAGGTAAATTCTTTAAATTTAATTAATTTAAACTCAATACAAGAAGCTTTGGTGATGTTTATTTTTAACATTGATCATATTTATTCTTCATCCAAAATAATTCTAGTAGCTTAGACATATCCAATATATATTAACTAGTATGTAATAATTAATTTAAACACGTCCAGTAGCCATGTCCCATGCAAATATTTACCAAAAATCAATTGTTGAAGTGGATTGAAAGTTTTCATAGTAACTAAAATTTTACTAAAATCCTAATCTGCTTTTCAAATACAAAAACCCTATATTTATTTTTCAAATACCAAAATCTTAATTCAACTTTCTAAAAACCAAAACCCTATTATGTTTTCTAAATACCAAAAACCTGATCATGTTTTATAAAATTAAAACCCAAATCCTAAATCTCAAAACCCTAATCCTAAACCTATAAAATCTTAAAACCCTAATTTTCAAATCAAAACTTCCAAACTAAAACCCTAACTTTTATCCTAAAAACCCTAATTTAATCATAAAAATTTAAAACCATCTATAAACCTGAATTTAAGATGTAAACCCTAAATTTGTATATTTGATGCTTAATTTAAATATTAAAACATAGATTCAATTATGTCATGTTTATGATAAATGATTTATTAATTTTTTATTTATTATGGATGATTTATTGTATTTTTGCTTATGGAGAGTGTTTGAATGATTTAATTTCATATGGTTAATTATTTAAGCTTCAAAGATGTAAGAGGTATACTTCCACTTTGTGGGTACCTCATCTATTAAATTCAATATAATTTCATTTATTTTAAATTATGGATTAGTGTAAAGGACATGTTTCCACCAAATAGCGGGAGTCCTATTTTGGCTAGTTTTGGGACATTGGACATTATTGTAAGGGTATGTTTCCATCATATATGGATGCCCATTCTATATTTGTTTGTTTGTTTGGACATTCTTTGATTTTAATACAATGAATATTTATTTACTTTAATATGTATGTAATATGGATAATATTTTAATAAGTTAAGATTTTAATAATATCTAGACCTGAAAAGGAGGATGGTTCCAATGAACCCGTGCGTTATGGGAAAAATTGGGTCATCCTATTCTTTCCCATACGTACCCAACTTTCTGAACCCAATAGGGAGTTAAGGATTTTTTAGGAATTGAGTCATCATCCCTTTCTATTTTTCTGGTTTGTCCATGTGGCGACTCCATTTTCTTCAGGTTTAGGCCCGTGTTCTCTAAGGCCCTAAGCCTAACAGTGCCAAAGTTGTAAGAACCATTTCATATGGGAGTTGGAGGCAAAAATCCTTGCTCACAGTGGTGACTCCACTCGCGATAAGAGAAGTTAATTTTATTGGTCTTTATATTATTTTATTCTTTCTTATTATGATATTGCCCATTGCATCATTTAGATGGCATAGTGTGCGTGAGTTAGGATGCCTATGTAACCCGTGTTGTGTTATGTAAGGGATACCATACTTTCACTCAAGGTATAGAGATCGAGCATGACATAACCACTCATAGCCTTGAATCTTTTGGTATATACTTGCTAGGGGAGCCTAAACTTTCAACCCAAAGACTAAAGCTCATGTAGTTGGCTTAGTTATTTTTCTTAGATTTTTAACCAAATGCTTGTTGTTTGACTATGATTAATATATCCTGGTTTGAACCATAGCTTATTTGGTTTGTTATTTTTCTAAAATGACCTAATTATATTGTAAGCCCAAAATATTTTTTCCTTTAAATCCAAAAGACCAAAACTATTTTTAAAATTTTCAAGATGGTCTTTGGACATAAAACTTTTCTAAAATGGGTCAAAAATTCTTTTCTACCTCGTGGCCCAAATACAAAGCATAAAATTCATTTTTAAACAAACCTTTTTATGAGGGGCTTTGAAACAAAATTATGTTTTACTTCAACTAAATTCTTAAATGAGCTTACAACTATTTAGGTCAATTATGGAATACTAAAAATTAATTGTGGGCCTAATTTATACCAGGAATTATTAATCATAGGCTTATTTTTTTGGCATGAATCATTAATTGTTTTTTTTAATAGGAATTTTTTATGATAAACCCTTTAATTTATTTTTAATCCATAATATAGCATAAAAGCTATTTTAGTTTATTCAATGGATTAAAGCTTAATTAATGGGAATTATCATGGATTGACTTCTATGTTTAAAAATACAGTTATTGGTTAAAACCGTTCAAGTAAATTTTTGAAAATAAGATATCCCATCCTGGTATTTTGTCAACCATTCGTGTGTGAAAGTTATAAGGCTGGAAGGAATGTCCTAATTATCCTTGATTGTTTGTTATTTGTGCATACATGCATTGTATTACATGGCATTGATTCTTTCTGGCTCAAAACCTGGAGCACAAGAGTTCAAAAACATACAACAATCTGACTTATGCCAGTGACGTAAAATCCTGTAATGACTCAGTTAGCTTCTCACCAAAAATAATGGAACCTGAACAGATTCAAACGATGGTGGATGACGCCCTCAATGACAAGATGGAAGAACTAAAAGGGATCCTGGTTGAGACCATGAAAAGCCAACTGGCTGCACTTTTTTGGGAACACTGATGAGGCATCTGCTAGTACTAAGAAGCAAAAGGACAACAGAAAGGCTAAGGTTGGCAAAGTAGCCTTTGATGATGATAAAGAAGTTGATGATGATGATGATGACTGGGCTCAATGCTTTCAAGATCCTCAAGATAAGCAGAAAGAGCCAAAGATTATGGAAAGATCAATTGTGGAAAAGACTGAAACTTCAGATGTGGAGAAATGATTGCTGATTTGGAGAAGAAGTTTGAAAAGAAGCTGAAAGTTGAAGAGATGTCAGATGTGGACAAGTTGTTTGAACAAGATGAGGAGGTCCCTTACAAGTTCAAGATGCCTTACTTTGCCAATTTTGATGGAACTGGGAATCCTCATCTTCATGTCAAGTAATACATCACTTCTATGCAATCTACTTAGCAACTAAGGCTCAAACTCTAAGATACTTCATGTTTTTGTTGGATCCTGTTGTGCAGAATTGGTTCAACACCCTAGAGGACAACTCTCAAAAGAATTGGGATTCATTATACAGGGCATTCATCCAACAATATGATTATAATGCTGAATTAGAAGTTACATTGATGGAAGTTAAGTCGATCAGGCAAACACAAAATGAGAACTTTGTTGACTACATGAAAAGGTGGAGAAACAAAGCTGCATTCAAGAAAAGGCTCAATGAAATAGATCATATTAGGATGATTGTGAGAGGGGTGCTACCAAATCTTTGTGATCGAATGTCCCATACTCTTATTAAAGATTTTAAGGATTTCCTTCAAGCTAGCTTGCAAATAGAAGAATGGGAAAGAGAGAAGAACCATTTTTCTGCAAGGAATGATAAAGGGAATTATCATTGTAGTAATTAAAGCATGCAAAAAGCAGTTGATGTAAATGTAACTGGTCAAAGAGGAAGGAGGCAATTTTTGGAGTTGGGAAAGCCACTTTCGTGGGTCCTCAATAAGTTATAAAAGAAGGGACTATTACAACCTTTAACTCCTTGACCATTGCCAAATTCCTTACCACCTAACTTTGTTGCTAAAGCTTTCTGTTAGTTCCATCAAATGTAAGGGCATGAGATGGACAAATGTTTGAGGTTGAGGCATGAGATCCTGAATTTGATTGATAGTGGGAAGTTGCCCGAACCTAACAAGCATATCATGAAGGACAATCCGCTGCCAAGGTTCAATAGAGTACCACCACCAGCAACTTTGATGAACAGAGGAGGCTTGAATGAAAAGTTTGTTCTGTCTTCTTTCCAAGATATAGGTGGTAAAGCGACTAAAGAAGAAGAGGTACTTAGCAAGATAGAGAAATTTGTGGTTGAAAAGGAAGTGGCCATCTGTGTTGTGAGTGAGTTCTAGGATTCAATGGATAGCGAGAATGATTCTGAATCAATGAAGGAGGAGTGGACCTGGTCTGAGCCCAAAGAGGATGAGGTAATGAACACCTGCTCTAGTAAGCCTTATTCAAGGCCTTCACCAAAAGAAGCAGAGGCTGACAAAGGGAAGGATGCTAAAAAAGAAGTGAAGGAAGATGAAGATGACACAGTCCTTAAACCATTGAAAAGGACTCAAGCAAGCGTCAACATTTGGGATCTATTGGACACATCCAAGAAACATCATGAACTATGGCTAAGGCTTTGCCTAGCATGCCAATTTCTACTTCTATAACACCAGATGAGCTGGTTAATTCCATAAAGATTGAAGGAGTGATGAAATATGATGGTGTTTAAAAAAGGACAAGGTTGATGTGGGAATGGTGTAATTTTCAGATGCGAATTTACTAGAAGAGGGAATAGATCACATCCACCCACTTTCCATCAAAGTGGAAGTCAAGGGAAAAAGGACCCCATATGTCATTATTGATGATGGATTTTCCATAAATGTGTGCCCACTCAAGATCTTGCCAAAACTAGCTATGTCAATAAGAGATTGGAGCCCGGCCGAAGTGATCATAAGGGCTTACAACAATACTAAAAGGCATGCTAAGGGAACTTTTAAAGCTATTATGAAGGCTAGTCCAAATGAATCCATGGTGGAGTTTGTAGTCCTTGATATACCCGTCACCTTTACATTACTGGTGGGACAACCTTGGTTTCATCTTCTTGGTAGAGTTCCTTCTACATTTCATCAGAAAATCAAGTTCCCAAATGGGGATGAGACGGTGGTTATCGATGCTGAGGATAATGAAGTGGTAAATGTTTTAATGATTGAAAGTGTAACACCCCCACATCCAATACATGCACACTACATACACCACAATGTAGTATACATGCATCGAATATAGGAATGTTACGGATTTTCTTAACATTCAAAACATTTCCAATGATACTATAATCTTTCTCATTATACATAATAGAAAAAAATAAGTGATTAACCTGTAATATAAAACAAAATAGATATATATATATACATATACTTAATACGCAACGGAATTTAGAATTATTTACATATTAGGAAAACATTTAAATATTTATATTTAAAAATGTACATATATTCACATTATAAATAATACTTTACAAAATATTAAAAGAGTTATACATGATTGGCAAATCTTCTCTGATCTTTAAGTCCCAAAATCAACTCTTCAATGTCTACTCTCACTCGGCCTCGAAGAGCTCTTGGGTTCAACTCTATCAACTCTATCACCTGCGCGATCAACACTATCGCGCTAAGCCAAGGGCTTAGTAGTACAAAACATGCTAACATTATGCTTGTATGCCATGTAATGTCACACATTCCATTAATATCAACATCATAGGTGAAGAGCTAACATCAAACCTTTGCCTTTCACAAATCATAATCATATAAGCATATCACATCTCAAAGTCCTTTCATGAATTTCATTATTCAATTATTTTACCATCAATGAATCACATATAAACAAAGACAAGCATGGGCCCAAAACACACTAATATGCCATTCAATTTTCAGAGTTAATGCTTTGGTTTTATCACATTTATCATTATCACATATACCCAACTAGGCTTCAAGGATTAGGTTCAACCAAGCTTCAAGGGGAACAAAGCATGCTAAGTCTCAACCCAACTTGGCTTCAAGAACCAAACCCAACCTAGCTTCAAGGGTTGTAACATCTCAATTAGGCTTCAAGGACTAGACCCAACCAAGCTTCAAGGGGAGTAAAACATGTTAAACTTCAACCCAACTTGGCTTCAAGGATCAAGCCCAACCTAACTTCAAGAGATTGTTACTATCATTAGGCATGCCACCAACAACAAACTCTGAAAATAGAATAACACATTAGCCACACAACTCATTTATTAATTTGTTATCAATTTCATTCTCAAATGAATTAACATAGCCAATCACAATGGCTCTATATGTTATTTGAATTATCATAGCCAATCACAATGGCTTTATATTCCATTTCATCTCAATTCACATCATAACATTTCAATCTTTCATATACACAATCATTTGCATCATCATGTCATTCACATTATTCATATATATATATCATCATTGATATAAACATAACAACACACATTGCTCATATAAATTAACAATGTAGTAATGCCACATTTGTACTTACATACAATCATATAGGTTTTGTACTTACATACAATCATATAGGTTTTGTACTTACATACAATCATATAGGTTTTGTACTTACCTCAAAAGCAAATCACACCACTCTTAACACTACCTTGTTCAAGATCCTTCTACCTCTTAGATCAATGATCAATCACTATCTTCAAGACCTAAATCAAAAGTAATAGCATATATTTACTTAGGGATACACAAGAGATAATCCAATTAGAAATTAATTAGGGCAAACCCTAACCCTGACACGCTCACCCACACGGGCGTGTTCCTGGGCGTGTAATACCTACTGCCTCTCAACCATAACAACACATCCAACATCATGAACGTGCTCCTGGCCGTGTAAATTCTCCAAACTCACAGTAGCTATGACACGCTCAATAACACGGGTGTGTTACTGGTCGTGTCAAATCTACTGCCTCCAACACAATTGACACGCCTAAAAACCCTGGACGTGCTCATGGGCGTGTCCGGCCACAAATCAAGACTCCGATCAAAACAACCAAACACTCAACAATACATTTCTATTCACTAACATTCACTTCAACCAATCTTCACAAAACATACCCAAAAACCTATCTCAAACTTGCAACAACACCAAAACACATATCAAACACAAAACACAAAATCATCTCAAAACCCTCACCACATATACAACATCATCTCTTCCAACTACTTACTCTTTTCTTCAATCCATACTCAAAATCCATCATCAAATCACTCAAACACTTCTCACATCTCAAAATCAATCAACACACTCTTAAAAATTTATCAAACTCAAATATCATTTCAAATAAGCACAAAGATCACAAGAGAACTTACCAAAGTTATAAGACTTCTTGTATCATCCACTAGATCACTTCAATCTTCCTTCAATTTGAGTTAAACACCTCAAGATCTTCACTTGTCTCTTGCTTTCCTTTGTCTATGGAGAAGCCGGCCACACAAAGAAGAAAGAAGAAAATGAACCACAAGAAACAAAGTCAACTCTTCTTTTAATCTCCACCAAGTGTTTCAATTCAAGCAAATACCAAAACACCCTTCTACAAATTGTTTTGTTTCTTTTTAAAACACTTGCCCTTTTTAGACATTTCACCAATCTCAACTAAAAATATCTTCTTCCCTTGACCACATATTTGACCAACTTATATGTTAAATATATCACCATATAAACAACATATACACTTCTCTCTAAACCCTCTTTTCTTTCCCAAAACACATATGCATAAACATTATCTTCCAATTTCTTTTCTTATCACATAACATATATACTTAATTCAAACAAACAACAATTATATCCAAACTTCTAGGGCATACATTGGGATATTACAATTCTCCCCCTCTAAAAAGAAATTTCGTCCTCGAAATTACCTGATATCAAGTCCGAAACAATTGAGGATATTGCTCTCGCATTGTTTGCTCACTTTCCCAAGTTGCCTCTTCCTTTGCATGATTCTTCCACAAAATCTTCACAAGTGGCACTTTCTTATTTCTCAATTCCTTCACTTCACGTGCCAAGACAGTAATTGGTTCCTCTTCAAATGTCAAATCAGGACTTACTTCGATAGATTCAATTGGCAACACATGTGATGGATCTGATCTGTACCTCCTCAACATAGAAACATGAAATACATTATGGATACGATCCAACTCAGGTGGCAAAGCAAGTCGATAAGCAACTGGCCCAACTCTTTCCAAAACTTCATACGGTCCAATGAAACGAGGACTCAGCTTTCCTTTTCGACCAAACCTCAAAATCTTTTTCCAAGGAGACACTTTCAAAAAGACTTTATCTCCCACATTAAACTCTATGTCTCTCCTTTTCAAATCTGAATAAGACTTCTGTCGGTCTGAAGCTGCTTTCAATCTATTCTGAATCAGCTTCACTTTTTCTTCAGTCTCCTTAATCAAATCAGGACCAAATAACTTACCTTCGCCAAGCTCATTCCAACATAGAGGTGTCCTACACCGTCTACCATACAATGCCTCAAATGGTGCCATACCAATGCTGGATTGATGACTGTTATTGTATGCAAATTCCACAAGTGGTAAGAATCTATCCCAACCTCCAGAGAAATCAATGACACAACTTCTCAACATGTCCTCGATAATATGTATCACTCTCTCTGACTGTCCATCCGTCTGCGGATGAAAAGCAGTACTGAAGTGTAATCGAGAACCCAAAGCACCATGTAAACTCTTCCAAAACCTTGAAGTAAACCGGGGATCTCGATCAGACACTATAGAAGTTGGGATACCATGCAACTTCACAATCTCATGGATATACAGCTCAGCTAACCTTTCCAAAGAGTAATCCATCCGAACCGGAAGAAAATGAGCTGTCTTCGTCAACCTATCAACAATCACCCAAATAGCATCATGCTTTCTTTGTGTCAATGGCAGACTAGACACGAAATCCATGGTTACTCTATCCCATTTCCATTCAGGCACTGCTAAAGGTTGAAGTAACCCTGTTGGAACTTGATGCTCAGCTTTTACCTTCTGACATGTGAGACATCTGGATACAAAATCAGCAATGTCTCTCTTCAAACCAGACCACCAGTAATGCTGTCTCAAATCATGGTACATCTTTGTATTGCCCGGATGCATAGCAAATACTGATTGATGAGCTTCCTCTAAAATGATCCTTTTCAAATTAATATCATCAGGTACACACAATCTGTTCTTAAACCAAAGACTCCCATCACCTCTCACAATAAAATCTCGACTCTTTCCATTCTGGCAATCTGAAACAATCTTCTGAATCTTCTCATCAGCCAATTGAGCTTCTTTAATCTGATCCAACAAAACTGGTTTCAATTGCAATTGTGCCAATAATGCACCATCATCACAAGATACAAAACTGGCATGCAAAGCTCTCAACTCAACAAGCAACGAGAGCGAATAAACTGTCAAACCTGCTAAAGACTTTCGACTCAAGGCATCAGCAACAACATTTGCTTTACCCGGATGATAATCAATCAAACAGTCATAGTCTTTAATCAATTCCAACCATCTTCTCTGTCGAAGATTGAGCTCTTTTTGGACACCCAAATATTTTAAACTTTTATGATTAGTGTAGATAAAACATTTCTCCCCAAACAAATAGTGTCGCCAAATCTTCAATGCAAACACAATGGCTGCCAACTCTAAATCATGGGTCGGATAATTTAGCTCATGCGATTTCAACTGTCGAGAAGCATAAGCTATCACCTTACCTTCTTGCATCAAAACACAACCCAAACCACTATGTGAAGCATCACTATAAATCACATATGGTTTATCTTCCACAGGTAAAGTAAGAACAGGCGCTTGAGTCAACATTTCTTTCAACTGTTCGAAGCTAGCCTGACACTGATCTGTCCACACAAATCTAACTCCCTTTCTAAGCAATCTGGTAAGTGGAGTAGCTATCAAAGAAAATCCTTTCACAAACCGTCGGTAATAGCCTGCCAAACCCAGAAAACTTCTAACTTCAGTCACTAACTTTGGTGGACTCCAATTCAAAATAGCTTCAACTTTACTCGGATCAACTCTAATACCCTCTGCTGAAACTATGTGACCGAGAAAAGTAACTTGATCAAGCCAAAACTCACACTTTGACAGTTTAGCAAACAATTGCTTCTCTCTCAAGATTTGCAACACAATCCGCAGATGCTTGTCATGCTCTTCCACATTACGTGAATACACCAAAATATCATCGATAAACACTACCACAAACTAATCCAGATAGGGCCTAAACACCCTATTCATCAAGTCCATAAAAACTGCAGGTGCATTTGTCAAACCAAAAGGCATAACTAGAAACTCATAATGTCCATACCTGGTCCGAAAGGCTGTCTTAGGAACATCTTCAGCTCTGACCCTCAACTGATGGTACCCTGATCTCAAATCAAATTTGGAAAACACTGCTGCACCTTTCAACTGATCAAAGAGATCATCAATTCTAGGCAAAGGATATTTATTTTTGATTGTCACCTTGTTCAATTGCCTATAATCGATGCACAATCTCATAGTACCATCTTTCTTCTTCACAAATAACACAGGAGCTCCCCAAGGAGAAACACTGGGGCGAATAACTCCTTTATCCAACAACTCTTGTAATTGCACTTTCAACTCCCTCAATTCTGCTGGTGCCATTCGATAAGGAGTAATAGAGATAGGAGTGGTACCAGGCAATAATTCAATACCAAACTCCACCTCCCTCACAGGAGGTAACCCTGGCAACTCTTCTGGAAACACGTCTGGGAATTCTGCAACTGTGGCTATGCTGTCAATTTGAGGACTCCTTACTCTAGTATCCACC
The DNA here is from genome assembly GCA_947685225.1 of Garcia nutans. Lineage (NCBI taxonomy): Eukaryota > Viridiplantae > Streptophyta > Magnoliopsida > Malpighiales > Euphorbiaceae > Garcia > Garcia nutans. Next base: position 29,206,598 of record CANTUV010000039.1, on the reverse strand, counting down.
ACATGAGCAAGATAAGCATCACACCCCTTTCTAATCAATCTCCTAGCTGCAACTGCTGAAACAAACAAGGATGCTAGCTGTTCCTGCTCATTAAATATTAACACCTCTCTACCATCACTGGTTCTCAAGGTAACAACTTTCTTTTTACAATCAACCACAGCTCCATGTCTATATAACCAATCCATTCCTAGAATCACATCATATTCTTTAAAAGGCATCTCAATCAAATCTCCAAGAAACTCCTCACCTTGAACCACTACTGCACTATCTCGGTGCACCTTACTAATAATCACACTATGCCCTAACGGATTTGTCACTAATACATCAAATCCTAGGGATTCAACATGCACATCAGACACTGGCAAAACAGATGCACTAATATATGAATGTGTGGAACCCGGATCAATCAAAGCAAGTACTGAAGTATCAAATAAAGAAAAAGTACCAGCTATGACTGCCGAACCATCTGGTTGCTTCTGCATCACATAAATCCTCTGAGAAGATCCAGCCTCCTCTAGTCTACTCTCCCTGGATGTAGAACCTCCTCTAGAACTGAACCCAGATCTACCTCCTCTGCCAAACCCTCTGCCTCCTAGACCTCCCCTCACACTAGGTCGAGAAGCTGCAGTATCCACTGACATCTGCTCCTGTCTCTCGGGATAATCTCTCACAAAATGATCAGGAGATCCACATCTGAAACATACCCCTGCTACACCAGTCTTCCAACAAGTACCACCATGTGGCCTACCACAATAAATGCATACGGGTGGAGTGGATCTCTGAGTCACCGGGGTCGGAGCACTCGCCACTAAAGCTGCAGGTCCAGATCTCTGCCTCTGAAACTGTACTGACCTACCAGCTGGCCTCTGACTCCTACTAACCCGAGGAACAAAACTTCCTTTACCTCTTTTCACAGACGAAGACCCTGCCTCAAACTGGGGCCTCCTAACCCTGATCTCTTCCTCTGAAGCAGCTGCAATAGCCTGGGCTCTCTCCACACTCCTAGCTGCTGCCACAAGCTGGGAAAAATCATGATATCTAGATCCAGCCACATGACACATGATAGAGGGCCTCAATCCCTCCTCAAATCTTCTGCATCTATCTATCTCATCAGATATAATACCCCCAGCATACTGACTCAACCGAATAAATTCAACCTCATATTCAGTTACTGACCGATTGTCTTGCTTTAAACTCAAAAACTCCATCTTCTTCATGTCCTTATACTCCCTCGGAGTATACTTCAATTCAAACTCTCTCAGAAAATCAGCATAGGACAATGTTGGCGGATCATCCATAGAATGGGGCACTGTCTTCCACCAATTATATGCATCCTTCTGCAACAATGATCTTGCATAATCAAACTTTTCCACTAGAGTGGCTTGCAACTGAACAAATATTCTCTGTACTTTGTCTAACCACTGCTCTGCTACAGCTGGATCAATGGTACCTATAAAATCTTCAGCTCCATACTTCCTTAGCTTATCATACTGTCTCACTGATACCAAAGGCTATGGGGGTAGTGGCGGTGGTTGCACTGGTGCTTGTCTCAAAGCCTCTATCACATGCCTAAGCCAAACTGGTGGAACCTCCTCACCAGCTGGTCTCCCCGATACAAAAGCAGGTATCTCTCCAGCACTATCCACTCTAGCTCCCTCTCTAATCTCATCAGGAGCTATACTCTCAGCACTACCCTCAACTGAATGACGTGAGTGAGAATCCATCACAACCTATATCTGCAAACACAGCAGAATACCTCTTATTAAAGATCAGAGACTGCCAATGCCAAACATGTATGTTATTCAAAAATCCACGTTTTAAAATCAAAACACTCTTTTTCTTACACTTTACCTAGGTTGAGAATCTCAAACCTAGGCTCTGATACCAAAACAATTGTAACACCCCCACATCCAATACATGCACACTACATACACCACAATGTAGTATACATGCATCGAATATAGGAATGTTACGGATTTTCTTAACATTCAAAACATTTCCAATGATACTATAATCTTTCTCATTATACATAATAGAAAAAAATAAGTGATTAACCTGTAATATAAAACAAAATAGATATATATATATACATATACTTAATACGCAACGGAATTTAGAATTATTTACATATTAGGAAAACATTTAAATATTTATATTTAAAAATGTACATATATTCACATTATAAATAATACTTTACAAAATATTAAAAGAGTTATACATGATTGGCAAATCTTCTCTGATCTTTAAGTCCCAAAATCAACTCTTCAATATCTACTCTCACTCGGCCTCGAAGAGCTCTCAGGTTCAACTCTATCAACTCTATCACCTGCGCGATCAACACTATCGCGCTAAGCCAAGTGCTTAGTAGTACAAAACATGCTAACATTATGCTTGTATGCCATGTAATGTCACACATTCCATTAATATCAACATCATAGGTGAAGAGCTAACATCAAACCTTTGCCTTTCACAAATCATAATCATATAAGCATATCACATCTCAAAGTCCTTTCATGAATTTCATTATTCAATTATTTTACCATCAATGAATCACATATAAACAAAGACAAGCATGGGCCCAAAACACACTAATATGCCATTCAATTTTCAGAGTTAATGCTTTGGTTTTATCACATTTATCATTATCACATATACCCAACTAGGCTTCAAGGATTAGGTTCAACAAAGCTTCAAGGGGAACAAAGCATGCTAAGTCTCAACCCAACTTGGCTTCAAGAACCAAACCCAACCTAGCTTCAAGGGTTGTAACATCTCAATTAGGCTTCAAGGACTAGACCCAACCAAGCTTCAAGGGGAGTAAAACATGTTAAACTTCAACCCAACTTGGCTTCAAGGATCAAGCCCAACCTAACTTCAAGAGATTGTTACTATCATTAGGCATGCCACCAACAACAAGCTCTGAAAATAGAATAACACATTAGCCACACAACTCATTTATTAATTTGTTATCAATTTCATTCTCAAATGAATTAACATAGCCAATCACAATGGCTCTATATGTTATTTGAATTATCATAGCCAATCACAATGGCTTTATATTCCATTTCATCTCAATTCACATCATAACATTTCAATCTTTCATATACACAATCATTTGCATCATCATGTCATTCACATTATTCATATATATATATCATCATTGATATAAACATAACAACACACATTGCTCATATAAATTAACAATGTAGTAATGCCACATTTGTACTTACATACAATCATATAGGTTTTGTACTTACATACAATCATATAGGTTTTGTACTTACATACAATCATATAGGTTTTGTACTTACCTCAAAAGCAAATCACACCACTCTTAACACTACCTTGTTCAAGATCCTTCTACCTCTTAGATCAATGATCAATCACTATCTTCAAGACCTAAATCAAAAGTAATAGCATATATTTACTTAGGGATACACAAGAGATAATCCAATTAGAAATTAATTAGGGCAAACCCTAACCCTGACACGCTCACCCACACTGGCGTGTTCCTGGGCGTGTAATACCTACTGCCTCTCAACCATAACAACACGTCCAACATCATGAACGTGCTCCTGGCCGTGTAAATTCTCCAAACTCACAGTAGCTATGACACGCTCAATAACACGGGCGTGTTACTGGTCGTGTCAAATCTACTGCCTCCAACACAATTGACACGCCTAAAAACCCTGGACGTGCTCATGGGCGTGTTCGGCCACAAATCAAGACTCCGATCAAAACAACCAAACACTCAACAACACATTTCTATTCACTAACATTCACTTCAACCAATCTTCACAAAACATACCCAAAAACCTATCTCAAACTTGCAACAACACCAAAACACATATCAAACACAAAACACAAAATCATCTCAAAACCCTCACCACATATACAACATCATCTCTTCCAACTACTTACTCTTTTCTTCAATCCATACTCAAAATCCATCATCAAATCACTCAAACACTTCTCACATCTCAAAATCAACCAACACACTCTTAAAAATTTATCAAACTCAAATATCATTTCAAATAAGCACAAAGATCACAAGAGAACTTACCAAAGTTATAAGACTTCTTGTATCATCCACTAGATCACTTCAATCTTCCTTCAATTTGAGTTAAACACCTCAAGATCTTCACTTGTCTCTTGCTTTCCTTTGTCTATGGAGAAGCCGGCCACACAAAGAAGAAAGAAGAAAATGAACCACAAGAAACAAAGTCAACTGTTCTTTTAATCTCCACCAAGTGTTTCAATTCAAGCAAATACCAAAACACCCTTCAACAAATTGTTTTGTTTCTTTTTAAAACACTTGCCCTTTTTAGACATTTCACCAATCTCAACTAAAAATATCTTCTTCCCTTGACCACATATTTGACCAACTTATATTTTAAATATATCACCATATAAACAACATAGACACTTCTCTCTAAACCCTCTTTTCTTTCCCAAAACACATATGCATAAACATTCTCTTCCAATTTCTTTTCTTATCACATAACATATATACTTAATTCAAACAAACAACAATTATATCCAAACTTCTAGGGCATACATTGGCATATTACAGAAAGGCCTCTTAATGGATTCCAAGTGGCTATTATTTCTGATGATGAGGTGGTGCATCCCAAAGTCTTGGCTATAATGAACAACATGAACTACCTACCAAGTGCTGACCTTGGGAAAAGTAAGACAGGTGTAACAAAACTTTTAGATTTCAAGACTCAAACTTCTAAGAAAGGGTTGGGATACAATGAAGCTAATGAAGGTGCTCAACCAAAGAATAATGAGAAGATGAGCTTTCCTCCACTCAAAAAGCTTTTTGTCAAAGCTCCAGATACGGGACCACTCCAAGGGAAACAAGAGCTAATCATGTTCATGGGGAAGATGATTCCAGGTTTTGAAATATTTGCTTATGTTACTAAACTAGTGGAATAAATGAAGGAAAAGCTTGACCTGCCAGTTGATAAAGAGCCTAGCCTAGAAGAGAAGAAAGAAGCTACCCTAAAGACCTAGAAGACTCTAGAGGAAATTGCTGCTCTCATTGAAGAACAATTTGAGAAACTTATAGTTTATGATTATGAGAACATTAATGGTGATTTTGATTTTGATTTTAATTTTTCTACTCTACATGAGGATGATGATGTTTTCTTTTTCAAAATGAATGCAATATTGTCTAATTTTGCTTATTTGTGTGATGTTTTTCCTAATGGTTGCATACATTCAAATATTTAATATTAACTTTGTTGATACACAATCATTAATTGGGAACAACCGATAATCCTAAAAATATTAGCATAGCATCCGACCTTACTCCTGATGAGAAAGAGAGAGATTAGGAAAAATATTTAAAAAATATGAAGAAGTCTTTGCTTGGTCTTATGAGGATATGCTTGGAATTGATCGAGATATAGTCGAGCACATGGTTCTCACTTACGCTCACATGAAACTTATCTAACAGAAGCTTAGATGGTTAAGGCCAAAATGGGCAAAGTTGATCAAAGAAGAAGTCACTAAGCAGATACAAGTAAAGTTCCTTGAACTGATAGATTATCCAGACTGGTTAGCCAACATAGTTCCCATGCCAAAAAAAAGATGGGAGAATTAGGGTTTGTGTGGACTATAGAGACTTAAATAAGGATTCCCTCAAGGATGACTTTCCTTTACCCCATATAGATGGCCTTATTGATAGTGCAGCCTCTAGCATGCTAAACTCATTCATAGATGAACTTTTTGGATACAATCAAGTGTTAATGGCCTAAGAAGATAAAGCTAAAATTACCTTCTTTACTACATAGGGTATATTTTGTTATAGGGTGATGCCGTTTGGGTTAAAGAATGCTGAAGCAACCTACAAAAGGATGGCCACCACCTTGTTTCATGACATGATGCATAAGGAGGTTAAGGTCTATGTTAATGATATAATGGTGAAGTTGGATACAAGAGAGTAGAATTTCCAAAACCTAGAGATATTCTTCGAGAGAGTAGTGAAGAATAAACTAAGGTTGAATCCAAAGAAGTGTGTGTTTAAAGTTACTTTAGGCAAAATGCTAGGGCATGTGATTGGTCCAAATGGCATTGGGATTGACTCTGACAAGGTTAAGGCAACCAAGGATCGGAGAAGGAAGTTTAGGGGTTCATTGGACTATTATAATACATTAGCAGGTTCATAGTAAAGCTTACCACAATCCGTGAGCCTATCTTTAAATTGCTTAAAAAGAACCAGCCAGTCAAGTGAAATGAAGAATGTCAAAAGGTCTTTGGGCATATAAAAAAGTATTTATTGAATCCACCTATTTTGAAAAACCTAGACTCGGTAGACCATTGTTACTATACTTAGCTGCAGAGGAAGAGTCGATAGGAGCGATACTAGCCCAAGCAGATGAATCAGGGGTAGAGCATGCAATCTACTATTTGAGTAAAAAGCTCCTACCATAAGAAGTTGCGGCATTACTTGCCTATCTCTATCATGGACTAGATAAGATTTGCTAGAATAGGAAGTCTTTCAATGGTTTCACGGTAGTTATCGAGGTACTCTTCTTCTACCAATGTCAATTCCATTTTTATACTTGCATGGATTTGATTTTCATTATTGTTGTATATATGGGCATATGAGCATAATCTTGTGAGGGTGCCTGTCATTTCCTGAGAGAGACTCAGGTATCCGAGATTGAATTTTTGGTTGTCAGATCATGTAGCAGTTCCTGGATCTCACCATGTGCACACCCAGTGCTATCTCTTGATTTGGTTAATATGGGGTCAGGTAAAATAGTATTAGTATACTTTAAAATGTATATAAAAGTTCACTTACCTTATGTCATTTAGTATACCTTATGTCGCATTGCCTTTTCAGCATACCCGCCAAGTCATTACCGGCCCTGTGTCTAGTGGCTGATTTCTCGGTGAGAGAGTGTATGAGTGGTTCCTTGGTCTAGAGCGGTGGAGGATCCCGATGAATTTTCTAGAGTATACTTTAAATATCTTATCAATGCCAGAGAATGTGTGGTGGTTGGCTCAGCACGGTTATGATGTTGAAACCTTTCTCTATCCTCCGGGTGCATAATATGCCCACTTCATTCGAGTAGGACTCCTGAACTTTGATGTATCTCCTATTGGCATCCAAGAGATTCCCGAGAAAAAGGAGGATAATGAGCAATAGAGGAAGGTCCAGCCTCATGACCAAACGAGCCAGTAGTCTGCAATAATCATTGTAACAATCAACCAGAGATGCCATCTCATCCACAGGGCATTGATATGAATTACCTCGTGGGTTTTCCTGTTTCATGATAATTTATACTGCATGTATGCATGATTATATATGCTATTACCCTTTTCTTTCTGGCTCATAGCTGATGCTTGAGGAACAAAACAAGAAACTTCAAAAAGAATTAGTTGCTAGTTGTCAATAGGTTGCCCATTTTGAAAAATTATATCACCAGTCAGAGCAAGACTTTTGAGACTTTTAGTTTCGGGGGATGAGAGATCCTGGTGGTTCATCATCTAGGGGACCCCAAACTGATGACCATGAAATTCTTTCATCTACTTTTGATGAGGATAGTTACAGATCTGAATTCCAAGGTAATAGAGGTTCTGGTGTTCCTGCTTCGGACAAACTCGGGATAGATGATATGCCTCCTCCTCCAACAGGCAATGACTTTTTCAAGGCTTTATTTGATCATGATCTACCACCTCCTTCTCAATGATATATCATTGTTGTATTAGTTGAGAAAATATTATATTACTATTAATAATAATAATACTGGTAATAATAATAATAATTATAATTTTCACTTTTACTGCAAAATTTGACTTTCATTTTTTTATATCATCATTATTATTTCTACACTACAATTATTCATCTTTCCTCTTCACATTCAAAATTTCCACAGTAGCACCAATTCACAAAACCAAAGGGGACGCGTCAACTCAAAACCATTTCATCGCTAATTTCCTATCCTTGCATGTCTCGGTCTCAAACCATCCTTGTAATCTTTGGTATTGTAATATCCCAAAGTATGCCCTAGAAGATTTGGAAAATTTATTGTTACATTTGGATTTAATGTATATGTTAAAATTTGAAAGAGAAAAGAAGTGAAGAGAGTGTATATGTTGTATATATGGAAATATATACAACATATACAAGTCAATATGTGATGGTCAAAAGAAGATATTTTATTTTTATTATTAATGGAATAAATTAAAAAGGAAATTAAAATGAATGGAAGAGAATTAATTGGATTATTTTATTATTATTTTTGCTTGGAGGAGAAGAGTATTTGACTTTGTCTCATTTTCTTCTTCTTTTTCTTTCCTTTTCCTTGTTGGCCGGCTCACCAAAGACAATAGAGAGCAAGAGAGATTTTGATTTCTAAGATCAAATTAAAGGAAGATTCAAGTGATTAAGTTGGAAATTTAAGAAGTTTCATCATTTTTGGTAAGTTTCCTCTTCATATTTTTGTTTTATTTTGAGTTGTAATTGAGTTTGATTGTTGATAGTGATAGTGTGATTATGTTTGATAGTGGTATGTTTAAGAGTGTTGGAATTGAATTGAAGATAAGAAGTAAGGTTGGTGTTGGTGTTGGAAGAATAAGAGTGATGTTTGTTTTAGGGTTTTGAATTGGTGAGTGATGTTTAACATGAGTTTGATCATTTATTTTTCTAGATCTTCAAGTTGTTTGTGTTTGATGAAGTTTAAAGCATAGAATACATGAAGTTGGTCCGAAATAGAAGCATCTTGGACGCCACGCCCGTGGTTCTTGGTTGCCACGATCGTGGCCATTGGAAGCCATGGTCGTGGGGGTTTTGAGCAAGGGAGGCAGATCCATTTGCTAACCCACGCCCGTGGGGGTTGGGAGGCCACGACCGTGGGGTCCTAGAGAGAGATGTTGGTTTGTAAATTGTGATCTAAGGGTCTAGTATGAGGTTAATTAGTGAATAATTGTATTGGAATTGATGTATTTTATCATTTTCGGATTAGGTCTTGAAGAAGTTAAATTGCCCTAATCCAAGTTGTGAGGATTCTTGGAAGTGGAGTTGGTGTTGTGTGTGAATTGCTTTTAAAGTAAGTACAAACCCGACATTATTGCATACCTTTATATGATCTTGAGACTTAACACATTAGATTGTAAATGTGTTAAGTAATCTATTGTATTGTTGATACGTATTAATAATGTATGTTTTGTATAATGTGAACTTTGTGGAATGTATGTTGAAAATGTGAAAGATATGATGATATGATAAAATATGAGATATATGTGCAATGCAATTGGTTATGATGAATACTTAAATGATGAGTTGTTTTATTGTGAATTGAGATATAATGAGATGTGAAGCCATTGTGGTTGGCTATCATTATTGAAATGAAATAAATGTGGCATGTTGCCTATATGATGATGAATTTAAAATATATGTCCAAGGCAATTGATTATGTATACTATCTTGATGAGATATGAAGCCATTGTTGTTGGCTATAATGATGTAAATGAGATGATTGAGGCATGGTTGCCTAAATGATGATGATAAAATGAGAATGAAATTGATAATGAATTAATGAATGAATTGTGTGTCTAATGTGTTATTCCATTTTCAGAGTTTTGTTGTTGGTGGCATGCCTATAGTAACAATCTCTTGAAGTTAGGTTGGGCTTGATCCTTGAAGCCAAGTTGGGTTGAAGTTTAGCATGCTTAACTCCCCTTGAAGCTTGGTTGGGTCTAGTCCTTGAAGCCTAATTGAGATGTTACAACCCTTGAAGCTAGGTTGGGTTTGGTTCTTGAAGCCAAGTTGGGTTGATACTTAGCATGCTTTGTTCCCCTTGAAGCTTGGTTGAGCCTAATCCTTGAAGCCTAGTTGGGATAATGATAATGATAAATGTGATAAGTAAACCAAAACATTAACTCTGAAAAGTTGAATGGCATATTAGTGTCTTTTGGGCCCATGCTTGTCTTTGCTTTAATATGAACTATGGAGTAAGATATAATGTTATGAGATGATTATAATACATAAGTAACTTAATGAAAATGAATGTGGCTTGGAAAGCTATGTTGAGTAATGAAACTATGAAAATACAACATGATGTGTGGTAAGTTTATAGATGTGGAAAATTGTGAGTATTACCTCATGAATGTTTTTGATAAGTTATTGAATAATGAGATTCAATGTAAGACTTTGAAATGTGATATTCTTATGTATTGTTTATAATGTTTGAACATATGATATTGGCATTGCATTGAAACATATTATCATTGGGGTTTGTACCACTAAGCCGTGGGCTTAGCGCGATTGTGGTTCATCGCGCAGGTGACAGGGAAGAGCCAGAGAGTTCATCTAGACCGAGTCGAGTCTAGATTTTGAAGTGTTGATTGTGAGCTTAAAGATCAAAGACTGACTGCCAAACTTGTAAAAACTTTATGTTTTTTAAAATTTGATTTTGATGTTTATGTATTTGTAAATATTTTTACATTTTCCGCTGCGTATTGACTGAACGTTTTATTTATTGTATTTTATGATATAACTTAAATGTTTTGAGTTTGCGTTTGTTTAGTAAACCATGGCATTCCTATATTCAGTATACATATATTACGATCGTAATAGCATGCTGTATACGTATACGGGGTATAGGGGTGTTATAATTGTTTTGGTATCAGAGCCTAGGTTTGAGATTCTCAACATAGGTAAATTGTAAGAAAAAGAAAGTTTTGATTTTTAAAATGTGATTTTTGAATAAGATATATGTTTTGGTATTGGCAGTCTCTGATCTTTAATGAAGTATATTCTGCTGTGTTTGCAGATATAGGTAGTGATGGCGTCTGAGTCACGTCAGTCTGTAGAAGGTAGTGCTGAAAGTATAGCTCCTGAAGAGAGTAGAGATGGAGCTAGGGTTGAGAGAGTTAGTGAGGCACCTGCTCTTGTGCCAGAGAGATCAGCTGTTGATGAGGTTCCGCCGGGTTGGTTACGACATATGGTAGAATTGTTGAGGAGAGCTCCCGTACAGCAGCCACCACCGCCAACACAGCCTCAAGTACCGGTGAGGCATTATGATAAATTGAGAAAATATGGAGCTGAGGATTTCTTGGGCACTACAGATCCTACAGTAGCTGAGCAGTGGTTGGATAAAGTGCAGAGGATATTTATTCAGTTTGCAAGCTACTCCTGATGAGAAATTTGATTATGCAAGATCCCTTCTTCAGAAAGATGCTTATGATTGGTGGAAGACGGTTCCTCATGCCATGGATGATCCACCTACATTATCTTATAATGATTTCCTGAGGGAGTTTGAGCAGAAATATACTCCGAGGGAGTATAAAGATGTCAAGAAGATGGAATTTCTGAACCTGAGACAAGATAACCAGACAGTGACCGAGTATGAGATAGAGTTCATCCGGTTGAGTCACTATGCCGGTGGGATTATTTTCGATGAGATTGACCGGTGCAGGAGGTTTGAGGAGGGATTGAGGCCCTCTATTATGTGCATTGTTGCTAGTTCTCGGTACTAGGATTTTTCTCAGTTGGTTGCAGCAGCTAGAAGTGTTGAGAGAGCACAGGGTATTGTAGCAGCTGCTACTGAGGAAGAGGCCAGAGTTAGGAGACCCCAGTTTGAGGCAGGGTCTTCATCTATGAAGAGAGGCAGAGGAAGTTTTATTCCAAGAGTCAGTAGAAGTCAGAGGCAGTTTGATAGGTCAGTTCAATATCAGAGACAGAGATCGAGACCTACAGTTTTTGTAGCGAGTGCTCCGACTCCAGTGGTTTAGAGATCTACTCCACCTGTATGTGTTCATTGTGGTAGGACTCATGGGGGTACTTGTTGGAAGACGGGTGGATTAGGAGTATGCTTTAGATGTGGGTCACCAGCTCATTTTATTAAAGATTGCCCTGAGATGCAAAAGGATAGACAGACTGATACTGTAGTTTCTCGGCCCAGTGTCAGCAGAGGTGGTCGAGGGGGCAGAGGTTTCAGTAGAGGTGGTAGACCTGGGTTTAGTCAAAGAGGAGGATCTTCATCCAGAGGCAGTAGGCCAGATGAGGCCGGATCTTCTCAGAGATTATATGTGATGCAGAGGTAGCCGGATGCTTCAGCTGTTATAGCGGGTACATTTTCTTTATTTGATATTCCAGTTCTTGCTTTGATTGATCCAGGATCCACTCATTCATACATAAGTGCATCTATTTTGCCTGTGTCTGAATTGCATTCAGAGTCCTTAGGATTTGATGTCATGGTGACAAATCCTTTAGGACATAGTGTTGTGGTGAGCAAGGTGCACCGTGATAGTGCAGTGGTAGTGCAAGGTGAAGAGTTTCGTGGTGATTTAATTGAAATGCCTTTTAAGGAGTATGATTTAATCTTAGGCATGGATTGGTTGTCTAAGCATGGAGCTGTGGTAGATTGTCAAAAGAAATGTGTTACTTTGAGAACCGGTGATGGTAGAACTGTGCTGGTGTCTAGTGAGCAGAGACAACTTGCATCCTTGTTTGTGTCAGCAGTTGCAGCTAGGAAGTTGATTAGAAAAGGGTGTGATGCTTATCTTGCTCATGTTATGGATACCAGAGTAATGGGTTCTCAACTTGATAATATACCCACAGTTGCGGAATTTTCAGATGTTTTTCCTGAGGAGTTGCCAGGGTTACCCCCTGATAGAGAGGTTAAGTTTGGTATCGATTTGTTGCCTGGTACCACTCCCATCTCTATTACTCCTTATCGATGGCACCTGCTGAGTTGAGAGAGTTGAAGGTGCAGTTGCAGGAGTTGTTGGATAAAGGGTTTGTTCGCCCTAGTGTTTCTCCATGGGGAGCTCCTGTTTTGTTTGTGAAGAAAAAGGATGGTACTTTGAGGTTGTGCATTGATTATAGGCAATTGAACAAAGTGAATATCAAGAATAAGTATCCTTTGCCTAGGAATGATGATCTCTTTGATCAGTTGAAGGGAGCAGCAGTGTTTTCCAAATTTGATTTGAGATCAGGGTACCATCAGTTGAGGGTTAAAGCTGAAGATGGTTCTAAGACAGCTTTTCGCACAAGGTATGGGCATTATGAGTTTTTAGTGATGCCTTTTGGATTGACGAATGCACCTGCAACTTTCATGGATTTGATGAATAGGGTGTTTAGCCCTACCTGGATCAGTTTGTAGTGGTTTTTATTGATGATATTTTTGTGTATTCACATAATGAAGAGGAGCATGACAAGCATCTGTGGATTGTGTTGCAGACCTTGAGAGAGAAACAATTGAATGCTAAGCTGTCGAAGTGTGAGTTTTGGCTTGATCAAGTTACTTTTCTGGGTCATATAGTTTCAGCAGATGGTATAAGAGTTGATCCGAGTAAAGTTGAGGCCATTTTGTATTGAAGTCCACCGAAGTCAGTGACTGAAGTTAGAAGTTTTCTGGGTTTGGCAGGCTATTATCGACGCTTTGTGAAAGGTTTTTCTTTGATAGCTACTCCACTCACCAGATTACTTCGAAAGGGAGTTAGATTTGTGTGAACAGATTAGTGTCAAGCTAATTTTGAGCAGTTGAAAGAGATGTTGACTCAAGCGCCTGTTCTTACTTTGCCTGTGGAAGATAAACCATATATGATTTATAGTGATGCTTCACATAATGGTTTAGGTTGTGTTTTGATGCAGGAAGGTAAAGTCATAGCTTATGCTTCTCAGCAATTGAAGCCGCATGAACTTAATTACCTGACGCATGATTTGGAGTTAGCAGCCATAGTGTTTGCTTTGAAGATTTGGCGACATTATTTGTATGGGGAGAAGTGTTTCGTTTACACAGATCATAAGAGTTTGAAATATTTGGGGGTTCAAAGAGAGCTTAATCTTCGGCAGAGACGGTGGTTGGAATTGATCAAAGACTATGACTGTTTGATTGATTATCATCCTGGTAAGGCGAATGTTGTTGTGGATGCTTTGAGTTGAAAGTCTTTGGCAGGTTTGACTATTTATTTGCTCTCGTTGCTTGTTGAATTGAGAGCGTTACATGCTAGTTTTGAATTATGTGATGATGGTGCCTTGTTGGCTCAGTTGTAGTTGAGACCGGTGTTGTTGGATCAGATTAAAGAGGTTCAATTGGCTGATGAGAGAATTCAAAAGATTGTGTCAGATTGCCAAAATGGGGAGAGCCGAGATTTTCATGGGAAAAGTGATAATAGCCTTTAGTTCAAGGATAGATTGTGTGTTCCTGATGATGCAAGATTGAGAAAGATTATTTTAGAAGAAGCACATCAGTCGGCTTTTGCTATGCACCCTGGGAGTACTAAGATGTATCAGGATTTGAAGCAGCATTTTTGGTGGTCAGGTATGAAGAGGGACATAGCGGAGTTTGTATCCAAGTGTCTCACGTGTCAGAGGGTGAAAGTTGAACACCAAGTTCCAACAGGGTTGCTTCAACCTTTATCAGTGCCTGAATGGAAATGGGAGAAAGTGACAATAGATTTTGTGTCTGGTTTGCCATTGACTCAGAAGAAGCATGATGCTATTTGGGTGATTATTGATCGGTTGACAAAGACAGCTCATTTTCTTCCAGTTTGGATGGACTATTCTCTTGAGAAGTTGGCTGAGCTGTATATCAATGAGATAGTGAAGTTACATGGAGTCCCAATTTCTTTAGTGTCTGATCGAGATCCACGGTTTACTTCGAGATTTTGGAAGAGTTTGCATGGTGCATTGGGTTCCCGATTGCACTTTAGCACTGTTTTTCATCCGCAGATAGATGGGCAATCAGAGAGAGTGATACAGATTATAGAAGATATGTTGAGAAGCTGTGTCATTGATTTTTCTGGAAGTTGGGACAGATTTTTGCCACTTGTGGAATTTGCTTACAACAACAGTCATCAATCCAGTATTGGTATGGCACCATTTAAGGCATTGTATGGTAGAAGATGTAGGACACCTTTATGTTGGAATGAACTTGGAGAAGGCAAATTGATTGGTCCTAATTTGGTTAAAGAGACGAAAGAGAAAGTGAAGATAATTCGGGATCGATTAAAAGCAGCTTCAGATAGGCAGAAATCATATTCAGATTTGAAGAGGAGAGACATAGAATTTGATGTTGGAGATAAAGTATTTCTGAAAGTGTCTCCTTGGAAAAAGATTTTAAGATTTGGTAGAAGAGGGAAGCTGAGTCCTCGTTTTATTGGGCCTTATGAGATATTAGAGAGAATTGGACCAGTTGCGTATCGACTTGCTTTACCGTCTGAGTTGGATAGAATCCATAATGTCTTCCATGTTTCTATGTTGCGGAGGTACAGATCAGACCCATCTCATGTTTTACCAGTTGAATCTATTGAAGTGAGTTCGGATCTAACATTTGAAGAAGAACCAATTGTTATTCTGGCACATGAAGTGAAAGAGTTAAGACATAAGAAAGTGCCACTGGTGAAAGTTCTTTGGAAGAATCATAAGAAGGAAGAGGCAACTTGGGAGAGTGAGCAAGTGATGCGTGATTGGTATCCTCAACTGTTTCGGACTTGATATCAGGTAATTTCGAGGACGAAATTTCTTTTTAGAGGGGGAGAATTGTAATATCCCAAAGTATGCCCTAGAAGATTTGGAAAATTTATTGTTACATTTGGATTTAATGTATATGTTAAAATTTGAAAGAGAAAAGAAGTGAAGAGAGTGTATATGTTGTATATATGGAAATATATACAACATATACAAGTCAATATGTGATTGTCAAAAGAAGATATTTTATTTTTATTATTAATGGAATTAATTAAAAAGGAAATTAAAATGAATGAAAGAGAATTAATTGGATTATTTTATTATTATTTTTGCTTGGAGGAGGTTTAAGTGGAGAAGAGTGTTTGACTTTGTCTCATTTTCTTCTTCTTTTTCTTTCCTTTTCCTTGTTGGCCGGCTCACCAAAGACAATAGAGAGTAAGAGAGATTTTGATTTCTAAGATCAAATTGAAGGAAGATTCAAGTGATTAAGTTGGAAATTTAAGAAGTTTCATCATTTTTGGTAAGTTTCCTCTTGATCTTTTTGTTTTATTTTGAGTTGTAATTGAGTTTGATTGTTGATATGTGATAGTGTGATTATGTTTGATAGTGGTATGTTTGAGAGTGTTGGAATTGAATTGAAGATAAGAAGTAAGGTTGGTGTTGGTGTTGGAAGAATAAGAGTGATGTTTGTTTTAGGGTTTTGAATTGGTGAGTGATGTTTAACTTGAGTTTGATCATTTATTTTTCTAGATCTTTAAGTTTTTTGTGTTTGATGAAGTTTAAAGCATAGAATACATGAAGTTGGTCCGAAACAGAAGCATCTTGGATGCCACGACCGTGGCCATTGGAAGCCATGGCCGTGGGGGTTTTGAGCAAGGGAGGCAGATCCATTTGCTAACCCACGCCCATGGGGGTTGGGAGGCCACGACCGTGGGGTCCTAGAGAGAGATGTTGGTTTGTAAATTGTGATCTAAGGGTCTAGTATGAGGTTAATAAGTGAATAATTGTATTGGAATTGATGTATTTTATCATTTTTGGATTAGGTCTTGAAGAAGTTAAATTGCCCTAATCCAAGTTGTGAGGATTCTTGGAAGAGGAGTTGGTGTTGGGTGTGAATTGCTTTTAAAGTAAGTACAAACCCTACATTATTGCATACCTTTATATGATCTTGAGACTTAACACATTAGATTGTAAATGTGTTAAGTAATCTATTGTATTGTTGATACATATTAATAATGTTATGTTTTGTATAATGTGAACTTTGTGGAATGTATGTTGAAAATGTGAAAAATATGATGATATGATAAAATATGAGATATATGTGCAAGGCAATTGGTTATGATGAATACTTAAATGATGAGTTGTTTTATTGTGAATTGAGATATAATGAGATGTGAAGCCATTGTGGTTGGCTATCATTATTGAAATGAAATAAATGTGGCATGTTGTCTATATGATGATGAATTTAAAATATATGTCCAAGGCAATTGATTATGTATACTATCTTGATGAGATATGAAGCCATTGTTGTTGGCTATAATGATGTAAATGAGATGATTGAGGCATGGTTGCCTAAATGATGATGAGAAAATGAGAATGAAATTGATAATGAACTAATGAATGAATCGTGTGTCTAATGTGTTATTCCATTTTCAGAGTTTTATTGTTGGTGGCATGCCTATAGTAACAATCTCTTGAAATTAGGTTGGGCTTGATCCTTGAAGCCAAGTTGGGTTGAAGTTTAGCATGCTTAACTCCCTTTGAAGCTTGGTTGGGTCTAGTCCTTGAAGCCTAATTGAGATGTTACAACCCTTGAAGCTAGGTTGGGTTTGGTTCTTGAAGCCAAGTTGGGTTGATACTTAGCATGCTTTGTTCCCCTTGAAGCTTGGTTGAGCCTAATCCTTGAAGCCTAGTTGGGATAATGATAATGATAAATGTGATAAGTAAACCAAAACATTAACTCTGAAAGTTGAATGGCATATTAGTGTCTTTTGGGCCCATGCTTGTCTTTGCTTTTGTAATATCCCAATGTGTGCCCTAGAAGTTTGGATATAATTGTTGTTTGATTTGAATTAAATGTATATATGTTTTTGCAAAGGAGATGATTGTGTTAATGGAATGTATATGTTGTATATATGTTAATATATATAACATATAAGTTGGTCAAATGGAGAGTCAAGGGAAGAAGATATTTTTAATTTGGGATGAGTGAAATTACTAAATAGGGCATGTGGATGAAGGGTAGTTAGAACAAGTGAGAAGAGGGTATGTTGGTAATTGTCTTTTTAGAATTGCTTGGTGGAGATTTAAAGAGATGATAATTTGACTTTTCTTTATCATCTTTTCTTCTTTTCCCTTATGGTGGCCGGCTCATCCAAAGACAAAAGGGAGCAAGAGAGCAAGAGAGGATCTTGAAGTTCTAAGCTCAAATTGAAGGAGGAATCAAAGGTTTTGGTTGGAGATTTGTGAAATTTCTTCATTTAAGGTAAGTACTCTCTTGTTTTCCTTTGTTCTTTTTGAAGTGGTGTTTGAAGTGAGTTTTGAATTGTCAGTAATATGATTAGTTGTGCTTGTGGTGTGTTTTTAAGTGTTGAAAGTGATTGTAAGTAAAGAAGTTATATTATTGTTGATATTGGAAGTGTTGGTTTTGGTTTGAAGATGGTAAGTTAAGAGTGATGTTGGTTTTTAGGGTTTTGAAGTGGTAAGAGATTGAATGTGTTGTTAATGTGCAAATTGTGATGAATATGTAAAATATGTGTTTAGAACATTGATTACATTCATTTGAATTAAGTTATATTGTGTATAATGAAATTGAGTGCAACCAAAGGAGATTTGGACATGTTTAGGGTTTCAATTCATGAGTGACACGGCCAAGCCAAGGAAATTTGGGCCGTGTTGGATTGATTTTGGAGAGACACGGCCGTGTCCCATGCCCGTGTTTGTTACTGCCAAATTTGTGTTGAGAGATACGGCCACAAGCTTGGCCGTGTCCCTCAAATGTGTTAGTTAATGTTTCTATTCTTTGTTCTTCTTGCATTGTTTTGATTCTCCAAAGGTATTTATGTACCTAAACCTAAACATAAACACTTTAAACACACTTAAAACAATAATGATCCAAACAAATGTATGTGGAAGATTCTAAATCCATGAATAATGTAAATTGTTATGTGTATATATATGATGAAATAGGAAATGTGGAATATATGATGATCATTGAAAAAGTATGTGCAATGCCATTGATATTGTATACTTGAGTGAGGAATTGATCAATGTGAATCTTGTGAATGGTAATGTGTATATGAATAATATACTTTGAAATGCTATATTAATGAGGCTATATGTATAATATGAATGGAGATATGAAATGATATGAGGCCATTGTGATTTGGCTATGATGATTCCATTGAAAGAAAATAAGGCATGTTTGCCTAATTGATGATGAGAATTGAGAATGAGATAATAAATGAATTGTGTGTCTAATGTGTTATTCATTTTTAGAGTTTTGTTGTTGGTGGCATGCCTATTGGTAACATTCTCTTGAAGTTAGGTTGGATTTGATCCTTGAAGCCTAATTGAGATGTTACAACCCTTGAAGCTAGGTTGGGTTGGTTCTTGAAGCCAAGTTGGGTTGATACTTAGCATGCTTTGTTCCCCTTGAAGCTTGGTTGAACCTAATCCTTGAAGCCTAGTTGGGTTTATGATAATGATAAATGTGATAATAAAACCAAAGCACTAACTCTGAAAATTGAATGGCATATTAGAGTGTTTTGGGCCCATGCTTGTCTTTGTATATAATGTGATTCTTGAATGGTAAAATCAATGAAACTATGAAGATGTAATATGAATATTGTTATGACATTGAATGTAGTATGATGTGGTAATGTGATGTGCTTCTATGTGTATGGTTTATGAAATATAAAGGTGTGATGTTAGCTTTTCACTTATGATGTTAACTTTATGATTTAGATGTGTAACATTACTTTGCCTTAAAGTATAATGTTGGTATATTTTGTACTACTAAGCCGATGGCTTAGCGTGATAGTGTTTGATCACGCAGGTGACAGAGTTGAACTTGAGAGCTCCTCGAGACCAAGTGAGACTAGACATTGAGGATTTTTCTTTTGGGACTTAAAGATCAGAGAAGAGCTGCCAATCATGTATATATTCTATGTTTTGTAAACTTTGATTTATAACATATTTGTAATAACTTCCGCTGTGAATTATTAAACATTTTATATATAATGTCTTTTGGATTTTTTTTATTTGTTTGAGATTGGTTTCACTTATTTATAAAGATATTTATCGTGTCTTTTTAAACCGTGGCATTTTCTATATTCAGTATACGTATATTACGATCGTTTAAGCATGCTTGGTACGTATACAGGGTATATAGGTGTTACAGCTTTAATATGAACTATGGAGTAAGATATAATGTTATGAAATGATTATAATACATAAGTAACTTAATGAAAATGAATGTGGCTTGGAAAGCTATGTTGAGTAATGAAACTATGGAGATACAACATGATGTGTGGTATGTTTATAGATGTGGAAAATTGTGAGTATTACCTCATGAATGTTTTTGATAAGTTATTGAATAATGAGATTCAATGTAAGACTTTGAAATGTGATATTCTTATGTATTGTTTATAATGTTTGAACATATGATATTGGCATTGCATTGAAACATATTATCATTGGGGTTTGTACCACTAAGCCGTGGGCTTAGCGCGATTGTGTTTCATCGCGCAGGTGACAGGGAAGAGCCAGAGAGTTCATCTAGACCGAGTCGAGTATAGATTTTGAAGTGTTGATTGTGAGCTTAAAGATCAAAGACTGACTGCCAAACATGTAAAAACTTTATGTTTTATAAAATTTGATTTTGATGTTTATGTATTTGTAAATATTTTTACATTTTCCGCTGCGTATTGAATGAACGTTTTATTTATTGTATTTTATGATATAACTTAAATGTTTTGAGTTTGCTTATATTATTGTAAAAGAAGTGAGTCATTTGTTTAGTAAACCGTGGAATTCCTATATTCAGTATACGTATATTACGATCGTAATAGCATGTTGTGTACGTATACGGGGTATAGGGGTGTTACAGGTATGGCCAATCATCTTATATAAATCTTCTTTCCTTGCTATGACCTCATACAGAAGCACTATATCATCATCAACTGTATCAAAGGAGGATAGCTCGAGCCTATAATAAAAGGGTTAAGATTAGAAAACTAAAAGTCGGTGATTTAGTGTTGAAACAATGTAAGCCTAATGTATCTGATCCAAGAGAAAAATTTAGGCCTAGCTGGGAAGGGCCATATGTTGTGAAATAAGTCATGAACAAGGGTGTAGTTAAGTTATCAGACATGGACGGGAATGAGTTTAGTGAGCCAGTTGACAAGTTGAAGAGCTTTTATATATAAAAAAAAAAGAAAGAAAAAGAGCTCGCCAGGTTGAAAACACAAAAAGGGCGGCCTAGGCAAAAGTTAGAGCAATCCGATAGTTTCAAAAACCTGAAAGGGCAGGCTAGGCAACAATTAGGACTAAAAGAGAGAAAATCATCAATTAGAAAACCTGAAAGGGCTAGTTGGCAACAGGAGTGATCTTGTGTTTGCTGGCTTTATGTTTGGTTGTTCTCTAATTTAATAAAATAAAATTAATATTAAAATTATTCTACGTGCACTATTTTAAGTATTTGACCAAATTTGGATAAAACAAATAAACACAATAGAAAAAGGTGATGACAAATTATGGAAGGAAAAAGAAACATCTCTTATTATTATTTTTGCATCCTAACAAAATTTTTTCTAGAGAAATTGACAAATGTAAAATCTATGGCAGACAATAAGTGTAGCATGCAGGCCATATTTGCTTCAGCTTATCCAAGTAGGCTTCAGTCAGACAAGTCACGTCCAAATCAGGTGTAAAATCAGAATCTCGAGGCCCAGCTCCATACTGATGGTCAAGCCAGTGAGGATCATAACAAGTATCTTGACGAAGACCAGCAAGAGGAACATACATTAAGTATGTCCGAATGGTGATACAAGAAATCTTCCACCAAGGTACTAACCAACGGATGTTGATTTCAGCACGTGAATGGATCTAGTCAACCCAGTCAGCATATGAAGAAGCATGATGTAGTAGTTTCCTAGCAGAATGATGTCATGGCAGATATGTGGCAAAATCCATAGATGGAGTGTTGAGCAAGCAGAGATGCTCCTGAAGCCAAATTTGTAAGTACAAAAAAAAGAAAAAAAAAGAGGGTATGTTAGGTCGAAAATCTGCAAGGATGGCCTAAGCAAAAAAAAAACTAGGACAACTCGCTAGTTTCAATTAACAATTCCAATTTCCCATCAATTGTCAACAATGATTGAACTCAATTTGAAGAAAATAAAAGGTCTATTTAAAAATATGAATGCCATTCATTGGGAACAAATATCTCGGTCTAAAATTAATACTTTGAAGTGTTTTCAAAATATTAAATTGGACCATTCTTTTTTACATGCTATGGCTTCTTTTTGGAATGTGAGTTATAGGACATTTAAGATTAATGGCTTTGAGATATGTCCCATGATTGAAGAGTTTGAGGCCATCCTTGGATATCCAAGCAATTAACCAATGGCATTACCTATATTGATTTTTAAGACTCAATAAAAGATGAAAATGTTATTTCAACTTTCAAAGCCTGAAGTTCTAAAGTTAATGAGAGGTGAGAAGATTCTGCTTGGTCCCGTAATTGACTTTTGCATTTCTCATGTGGCTCCTACCAAGGAATGGGGATGTATGCTTTGTCTATGCTTGCTTAGCCAATTTTTGCTTGTTTCCTCTGATGGCGATATTGACCCACGAGTATTGGATATCATGGACTAAATGGAAGGAGGCTTGTTGCCGATACTCGTGATCTTAGCTGAGACTTTAGTTGGACTAGACTAACTTAAATCAGGATTGTCAAAGTTATTGACCAAGAGTTTGTTGCTGCTTCATATAATTACCTAAATTGCCTTTTCAGGTTTTCAATTTAAGTCTCTTTCTTCTTTTTTTTTATTATTTTTTTATATATTGCTCTAATTTTTGCTTAGTGTAACACCCCATCTTAGCCTACGTTTATAGACCAAGATGGACTGTTATCTCATGGTGGTTGTGTCTTAATATTTTATTTAGCCAATTTTAAGTACAGATTTTATAAAAATTTTGCCATAACCTCCCCTAAAAATGGAGGTCCCAAGTGTCGCCAAAACTGATTTTTCTTATTTTTGAAAAACATTTTGTTTCACAATTCAACTCAAGCACACTCCCAATAATCCACCCTTATAACCTCAACTACAATCCTGCAAGAAGAATTCACACTTCTATACTTGCATACATAAATGCTAAACCCAAATAAGATTTATTAGATTCCTAGCAGTGTACGTGTTCTAGCTTTTCAGTATAATACATTTATTTGCTAGATCATACAAGCTTATGTACATGCCATATTGCTACAATCAATCATATCCAAACTCCTACCCAAAGTAGTAGTCAAGGCCAGCTGCGCAGGATATGCTGCAATCTCGTCTCCTCGTTTAACCTACGAGTTTAGAGGGAAACTAAACTCGCTAAGCAATTGCTTAGTGGGTACTTAAATCATTGCAATAAATAATTAAAATGAAAGAATGATTTGAACATATATTTATATACTTTAAACAATTGAAAGGAATGAATACAAAACACAGAAGGTAAAAAGGCTGGACTGAATAATTTGAATTTAAATCATTTTTCTTGCTTTTATCATTTTGGTTGCTCTACTGGTTTAACAGAACATCAGCGGATAAGGAAGGGTCATGATAAACATATCTCGTCATGATCATATTTCATTATTTTTCATCATAATTCTTGCACATGTGCCAATGGCCATTATCATTGCATCATTAATCATGTCATTGTAATCATCGGCCTTCAGCCGGAATATCATATCATATAATAAGCAGTACTGCAGTATTAGTATGATGCATCATACCTTTATCTCAAGGGTTCTGATATACCAAGTAGAGCATAAATAATTTATTAAATTACTTTGGTCATGATTTTCAATAGGTCATGATTTTTCCATAAGGCATATATCTCCCATCGTTAGTATCCTTACTCTATTGTCATAATACAACTATTGTTCTTAGAAATTTAGAATTTTGTATCCTTTCCTTCTTGCACTTGCTTGATCCATTTTTGTATTTGTTCATTTTCCTTTTGCACTTGATGAATTTCTTGAAAAGAAACATAATTTATGCTTGCATTTCTACTACTAGTACTTCCTCTTCCATTGATCTTAAACTGATCTTTATAGTGCCTAAGGCTGGTATCGATTTTCCACCAAGTGCGTTGGCCACCACGGTAGCTTTTCCTAGATGATAATTTATAACTTAGCTGTTATTTCCAAAACTTGGGTTTACTTTCCTTACCATAAATTGAGATCCTCTTGGGTTGGCGGATATTTTAAACTTTTGCGTCTGTATAAATATAACACTTTTCTCCAAATAAATCATATCTCCAAATCTTGAAAGCCAATACGATAACTGTTAATTCCAAATAGTGTGCCGGGTTATTATTATTATTTTTATTTTTATTTTCGTATGGTTTAAATCATCAAAAGACTTATGTGACTATTTTATCCTTTTGCATAAGCATATAACCTTAACCGATGTGTGAAGCATCACTACATATCATAAATTCTTTGCCGGACACGGGCTGTATGGGTATTGAAGCATTCGTTAACTTTTCCTTTAGTTTCTCAAAGTTCCTCTAACATTTATCAGTCCATTGGAGTTTGGCATTCCTTTGAAACAACCTTATCATTGGGATGATAATAATGGAAAACCCTTTTATAAAACATTAATAGTACCCAGTCAGTCCTAAGAAGATTCTTACTTCTATTACTGTCTTTGGTGTTTTCCATTCCAAAATGGCTTTTGTTTTATTAAGACCCACTTTAATGCCTTATGCTAATATGGTGTGTTCTAAGAATGCCACTTTTTCCAATCAAAACTCGCATTTGTCATGTTTGACGTACAACTACTTCTCTTGCAACATTTGCAATACTGTGCAAAAGTATTGATCGTATTCTTATTTGTTCCTTAAATAAACGAAGGTGTCATCTATGAACACCATTTACAAATTGGTCAAAGTATGGATGAAAGATATGATTCATTAAATCCATGAATACTACTAACACATTTGTGGGCTCAAAAGGCATTACAAGGAACTTATAATGTCCGTATCAAGTTCTAGATGTAGTCTTTGGAATGTCTTTTCCTTTGACCCGCAGCTGCTGATATCCCAGTCGATGATCTATTTTTTTTTAAAAAGACCTTGGTTCCTTTAAGTTGGTCGAATACCTCGTCAATAGACGATAATGGATATTTATCCTTAATCGTAAGCTCATTCAACTACTTATAGTTCACATATGACCTTAAGGATTTATCTTTCTTCTTGACGAAGAGTACTGGCGTGCCTCATGAAGAAATACTTGGCCATATAAGACCCTTGTCGAGCAGCTCCTATAATTGCGTTTTCATTTCTTTGGGTTCCGCTGGTACCATTCGGTATGAGGCAACCAACACCGGTGCAGTTCCCGGATATACATTTATAGTGAATCCTACTTTTCTCTTAGGTGATAATCCGGGTAGCTCGTCTAAAGAAACATCGAGAAAATCACACATTGTTGATACTTCTTGAATCTTTGTCACATTCTTCTTTGCTTCCATAGTGCTTACCAAGTGTGCCTCACATCCGTTTGTATGCAACGCCTTGTTGTAACTGCTGTTGTTACGCTGATTAGGTAATCGGCTCTCTTTCCTACTGCCGTCACTTCCTCCTTGTGGGGAGTATGAAGTGTTACTCTCTTTCTTCTTATAATCAACCCCTGTTTTATGCCTTGTTACCCAATACAATACCAACATTACGTCAAATTCTCGGAATGGTAACTCTATTAAATTTTCTAGAAATGCATTTTCATATAACTCTATAGAACATTCTTTAATCACTTGTGTGTAACTACCTCGTCTCTTATCGAATTTATAACTAATGTTTCAAACTTAAAATATCCTATTGGTAATTCTTTTAAGTTTTCATTGCGTAGGCTCTGGCTGGTGTACTTGAATTGAGCTAGTCAACGGTCTCTGATTGTGCTCTTTGAAATTTCGAATCACTTTCCTTTCCCCTGCTTCGGCCTCGGCCAAAAGCGGGTCGTGATTTTTCTGTCGGTGCGGGTGCATTCACTTGTCTTTCTGGCAGTTTACCCTAACACGATCTGGTGCCCCGCATTCCCAGCATCCATCTGTTAAATACCAACATTCACTCTTATGTCTTCATCCACAGTGTTTGCATAGAGGAGTAATATATCCTTTAAATCTATATTTCTTTCCAATCCTCCAGTAATTTTTGTATTGTTACTTTTTCCTTTTTCCTTTACCTAGTCCTTGGGTTATTATTACTTTCATTCTTTCCTTTTTAATCTGATTTTAATTCTGCACTTTCTACCTCTTTGGTTCTTAATTTCTCTCTTTCTCTTCTCTCTCTCTCTTTTTTTTTTTCCATCATTTCCTGAATTCATAAATCTCATATATCTTCTTCTTATAATTTCTTAATTTTGATGATTACATTGGGGCATTTTCAGGAGGAATCACAATACAGTGTTTTGATTAAATTTTCGTCTAGTTTCTACTCATATGGTCCGTCTCCTACCTTATTAAGACTCACGGGATGGTCACCCATCATCATTGGTTGAGCACGTTTAACTCTGATTTCTTGCTAAATTTCAACATGACCTTCTTAGTGCGCTTACTTCATCTGCTTATGTGAATATTGTACATGGGGTTACTGTACATATTCTATAGTGGCCGGACATGAGAATTTCTCATATACTTATTTCTGTTCACTCATCTTTGTTATCTAAGTTCTATCTATTTTATCTCTTACCGTCTGGTCTTAACATTTTACGTACTTTTCTTTTATCCTCTTATTCTGTTCCTCTTTTTATTCCATGCTTCAAATTTCATTTTCTTATATACATTTTCATTTTTACATTCATATACGCCTATCTAACCTTCTCCTGGAACCCCCTTATAAGGACCCCGGTATACTGGCTACAGATGTCTGGCACCTTAAACCTAGGCCGGATCCTTGACTTTGCGATTGCCGGCTTTACTGTGCAAAATTATCTTCACTTCTAAACTTCTTCCCAACTTGTCAAAATCTTCCTAAGCTTTAAGTTTGTACTCTCTTTTGTTGCATGCGTTGGTGTCTACTTCTCTAATCCATGTATACCCTCTCAATACCTAAAACTTTCACAACTAATCTTGAAAATTCAAAAACGTCCATGACTACTAATTGTACTTTAATTCCATTATTTAATCCTTCCAAAACCTTTGACGTCTTTCTTGCTTTGTTTCTATCATTTTCTTTGCATATTTACTGAGGCGAGTGAACTCTCTATCATACTTAGATACTGTCATTCTTCCTTGCTGTAGATATATAAACTCAATTCTCCTTGCGTTTAAGTATGTTTTACCAAGTGTATGTTTCTTCTACCCAAAGGGACATGGCATAATTAAATCTTTTATCTGGCGTGTATCTCAGTTGTTCCAATACCCTACTGGTACTGTCCAAACAGTACTCAACTTCCTCAAATCCTTCCTCCCTACTAGTCTTAAATTCTTTAGCCCCATATTTCCTTGACTTCTCAATTGGGGACTTCCTTTCTCTTTTGGTAGCAACAGGTACCATTCTTACCATTTATTGCAATGGTACTGTCATCTATCTTAAATAGACTTCGGGGCCTTCCACAGCCACCGTTGCAGGTCGTGGCATAAGTCCAAGACCCATTTCTACATTTATGGATATGAAAGCATATGATTCCTTCTCTTGATCTATAACTCTTTGTGATTCTGCCACTTGCAACCTTATACCGTATACATATATCGTGATAAGGATTAGCAGCTGGCTTGACTAAACACATTAACTTTCCTATATGGCATGTACGTAATCACTATTAGATTTTCCTTTATCAAATGTACCTTATATACTTATGTATTTATAATATTCTTTCTACTGTACCGACATTTTGTACCTAAATGATATATGCTCTCATTTCTTATCTGCTATAGGATATCCCATTTTACATTGGTAATGGCCACTCCCAACATAAAATGTGTATCCTCCTATGTTGAATTTTCCAGGACCGGCTAAACCGGTGCTCTGATACCACTAAATGTAACACCCCATCTTAGCCTACGTTTATAGACCAAGATGGACTGTTATCTCATGGTGGTTGTGTCTTAATATTTTATTTAGCCAATTTTAAGTACAGATTTTAAAAAAAATTTGCCATAACCTCCCCTAAAAATGGAGGTCCCAAGTGTCGCCAAAACTGATTTTTCTTATTTTTGAAAAACATTTTGTTTCACAATTCAACTCAAGCACACTCCCAATAATCCACCCTTATAACCTCAACTACAATCCTGAAAGAAGAATTCACACTTCTATACTTGCAAACATAAATGCTAAACCCAAATAAGATTTATTAGTTTCCTAGCAGTGTACGTGTTCTAGCTTTTCAGTATAATACATTTATTTGCCAGATCATACAAGATTATGTACATGCCATATTGCTACAATCAATCATATCCAAACTCCTACCCAAAGTAGCAGTCAAGGTCAGCTGCGCAGGATATGCTGCAATCTCGTCTCCTCGTTTAACCTAAGAGTTTAGAGGGAAACTAAACTCGCTAAGCAATTGCTTAGTGGGTACTTAAATCATTGCAATAAATAATTAAAATGAAAGAATGATTTGAACATATATTTATATACTTTAAACAATTGAAAGGAATGAATACAAAACACAGAAGGTAAAAAGGCTGGACTGAATAATTTGAATTTAAATCATTTTTCTTGCTTTTATCATTTTGGTTGCTCTACTGGTTTAACAGAACATTAGCGGATAAGGAAGGGTCATGATAAACATATCTCGTCATGATCATATTTCATTATTTTGCATCATAATTCTTGCACATGTGCCAATGGCCATTATCATTGCATCATTGATCATGTCATTGTAATCATCGGCCTTCAGCCGGAATATCATATCATATCATAAGCAGTACCGCAGTATTAGTATGATGCATCATACCCTTATCTCAAGGGTTTTGATATACCAAGTAGAGCATAAATAATTTATTAAATTACTTTGGTCATGATTTTTCCATAAGGCATATATTACTAGGATAACTTCTCATGATGCTTTTTTGATCATTTCCAATTCTCCTTCATGTCATTTTATATGATTTAACATCAATCCATATCATAATATTCAAGTTTTAACACATTTAGAAAAATGACCAAATGAATAGTAGCGCAGCGCGTAAAATCGGCAACGCAATGGCGCGCGACAACTAAATAGTAAAATCTGTTTTACTGCTGAAAATCAGTCAACTTTGGAAACAGTTTTGACCAAGTGAACAACCTTATTTTTGGATGAATTTTTGCAGGAAAACACTTTCATAAGTTAACTAAATGCATGTAAAATTTCGTTGAAAAATTCTTTCGTTTGCCCCTTCAACGGACTGCCCAAAATGAAAGCTGCAGAATGGTGCCCAAAAGGGACCATTCGGCCCAATTTTCAAAACTTGAGGGAAATTCATTTTTTTCTTACAAAATTAATTTTTAGACTCCTTTTGTGATACCATTGAAAGACTAAGGGTCCCTCTTTCAAAAATCAACCCAAAGGGGTGATTAAAAGTTCATCAAAGTTTATGGATATTTGAGCAAAGTTTAGCTAGTTTGTTTTGTTTTCATTCTTTTCACAATCAATTGATTACAAATGGTTCAAGAGTACTTTCCCACATATTTACCACACATAATAACATCATTTCAAAACAATTTCAAAAGTCCCATAATGCAAAATATGTGAATTAATTGAAAAGGCAATGATTTAAGTACCAAACCTTATTTATTTGCTTTGTTCCTTGCTTGTCCTATTCTTTCTTCCCTTCTTCTTCTTTATCCCTTTGATTTCCTATAATTTTCATAACTTCCATAATAAGAACATGATAAAAACCATATGTTCAAGCCTTGATTCTTGCTATCTAAAGCTACTAATTACCATTTATTCATCACTTCTACATGTATGGATCATTTAATCTAATTCCTCTTCACTTTCTTAACTTTCCCATAATCTTCCCAACTTTTCTTTCATTGATAACTTGAAAACTATCAATCAAATGAATAAACTAAAGCTAGAATTGGAATCCTTACCTTAAAATCAAGCTTTTCCTTCCAAAAATCCATTTGAACACTTGAAAAATTCCTTCCCTTTTTTGGTGGAGAGAATTCGGCCATACCTCTCAAAAATGGAGAAAAAAATATGTGTTCTTAGTTCTTTAATCATCCTTCTCTCCCTTTTTATATTTTTCCATTTTCCATTTATTTAATTAATTTTATTTTGGAGGGTTAAGATGTAACCACCACAAAAGTATCTTTAACTAGGATGGTGCCATATGGAGGGTTAAGATTAATCCAACCCAAAAGTGTCTTTAAACAATATTTTGCCATGTGTCCTTTTCTAGAAAATTACTATGCCATGTCTCCCTTTTCTAGAAAATGAGTGGAAGTGAAAAGACCAAAATACCCTTCAATGGAAGGTTTTGCCTTTTCTTCATAACCGGGTGGTTTTACGACGCGTAAAATGTACCATTCTCCTCCTTTCAACCTCTCGTTTCCATTTCCGACATTCATTCTTAATTTTGAACTAATTTATAAAAATTACGCTCATGCCCTTGACTTTTGTAAAAATTCCCTTTAGGTCCTTACGTGATTCGGGTCTCCACTTAGGTTCATTCTTCAACATCGATCACTGCGGAGTCATTCCCTTTACTTCGGATACCTTTACATGTCTTGTTTTTCAGTGTATACATTATTATCACAAGAATGACAAAAATACCCTTGGTCAAGAATCCACTGTATCTCTCAAACTATGCATTTTCGGGAAAAACCGTGGTGTTCCGTTTCGACCCGATTTTTCTCTATTTTCCATTTCTGGAGTCTATTATATGCACTATTAAGAACCTCCAGTACAACTTTTAGAAATTACAATCACCTCCCCAAAACTTTTTAAAATTACAGTCACCTCCACAAAACTTTACAATCTTTTCAGTTATAGAGCTTCCCTTCACTTCATGTTCTTTGGTGGTTACTCGGGATGGCTCCTCTTACTGTACGCGGATGTACTGTACATGGATGTACTGTATATATGTACAAATTGGGTCGTGACACTTAGTCCGCCCTTGCTTAATGGTCACACGCTCGTGGCATTTCAAAATCACATATTAGTTCTTTAAACTCTTACTACATGAAGAGTTAACACGTATCAATTCTATTTTAAGACAAATTACCCTTATCCACTTATTTTTTATTGGCCTAAACACATGATCCATTTACTAATAATTACCAATTATATCTCAACTTATTCAACAATTTCTTTTTTGTTTTCTTGGTTTTTGTTTTTTTTACCAATTTCTCCTTCTCAAATCAAATAAGTAATTATATATGGTTACAAACATACCATAACACTTCAATAATACTTTTTCATATCTTTAAGTAATCAATTCAATACTTTATCACTTTCACATTACATCACGTTGTCACAATTTCCATGTAATCAACCTTATCATGATCACCTTCATCTCACAAATTCATATTATTTCACATTTTAAATATTTTCCATACTTTTAAATCATCCACATACATATCCATAAGTCGCATTCATAATGGGACTTACTTTCCACATTTTCTTACATATCACATTAGTGTCTGTATTGGACAATTCACCACACATATCATATTCGAGTATACACACAATCACACAATTATACTCAACTTTATATATATATAAATTGAATATTTATCATATTTCATGGAATATTATCATTTCTTATTCTTATATAATAAATAATTTATCCTCATTAATCTTTTTTTTACGTAAATATTAGTCACATTTCCAATGTGACTTCTCTCTCACATTTTCCATACACCTACCATACTCTTCATATATATATTTTGAATTTCTTAATTATTTCTCTTTATTTCATATCCAATATCTATACTATCAACCACATTACACATTACATGATATTTTCATAAATAATATTACTCATTCAAAATTACTCTCATGCTTATTAAACATTAAACTTTCAATATCTAAACAATCTTCATCGAAATTCCCTTACAACTCTAAATTTTCAACTTACTACTTTACTTAAACTTCATTCTATTAATCTCATTTTTAAGAGATAACTTTATAAACATTATTTTTATATTAATATAACATAAAAACACATCACTTTCACAATTATGGAAACCCATTTCAAAAATTCAAATTTCATATAATGCAACCAACAACATGAACCTCACCAAATCTCATCATGTCACATTTCTAATCTTAAGATCATAACATTTACTTTTAAACAACACTAATTCATTTCATAACACTAATTAACATCATCCATTTAGATATCCTAATTTTACATACTCAAACCCTAAATCATGCATCATTTTTTTTCCATAATAAACAATTCACCATCACATACCATTTCCCTCTTTGATTTTTTTATTATGAACTCTCTGTTCCAACCACCTGTGTTCTTCTATTTTTTTCTTAATTAGGAATCCATCTTTAATAATTATGAATTTTTTATTCATTGGAACATATAAAATAACTTTCCATTAAATTTTCAAACTTATCCAAAATTCCTAGATTTATCCAAAAATTCGAATAATAGCACGTTGCAGTACACATATAGAATTTTCTGTAACTATCATGCCCATTTCTCAAACTTTTTATTTCATATCTTAAATCATTTCCTAGATTATTTTTCTAAATTTCACTTATTCATCAATTCAATCAACTATGAAACTTAATTTTGAATAAAAGTTCCAAAAATTCTTAATCTTTAAGCTCCAGAATGACGCTTCTATTGTGCCACTCTGATCTATACAACCCAGATATCATCTCAACTCATATCTGTTATGTCGAACGGACATTGCCACATCAGGGATCAAATAAATTTCCAGTGCCAATGCATGTATCACAATTGAAAATTATTTTTTTAAAATTCTAATTTTCTCTCTCTAACAACCCACCTAGGTCTAGAACCTCAAACCTAGGCTCTGATACCAAAATAAATGTAACACCCTTATACCCTATATATGTAAAATAAGCATATAAGGTATAAAAATGGCACAGACTGATTTAATAAAAAATTTCACATTTCTGTTTTAAGTTTTCATATACTAAATATATAAAATTAAATATTATATAAATATTCTTTACTTATTATAGTAACCCAAAATAAAGAATTTATATGAAAATCTCTAAAAAAATTTGCCAGAGTTTTGTTTGTAATTTGGACATTCCCAAAATTCAGCAAAACACAACATTGCATAAGAAAACACTCCCAATAAGAATCAAATCTCCATTTCACCAATACTTCTCAATTTCTCCATATTTTCTCAAAATATTTATACATAGATATATAAATCAACAACACATATAGAATCCCATTTTAAACAATTTATCCAAAATATTCTTTACAATTTACAATATATAGTTAAAAAACAAACGTAATATACATAGTATCAAAATATAATATAATATTAAATATGTACATGCTGGCAAATGGATCTGATCTTGATGTACCCAAAAACTCTTCAAGCTCAATAAGTGCAAGACTAGACAGGACTAGGTCTAGTAGAACTCTCCAGCTCTACCAAATCACCCATGTCACCTACGCGACAAATTACAATCGCGCTAAGCTAAAAGCTTAGCGGTACAAAATTTGATAATATTAAAAATGAAAAGTAATGCCAATGCCAAATGCTTATGAACATCACATCATTCCATTTTCTCATACTTTTCAAATATTTCACAATCCACAATTCATATAAAAACAAACACAAACATGGGCCCAAAGAAAACTAATATGCTATTCAAATTCCAGAGTTACTATTTTGGTCTATAATGACACCGTGTGTCTAGCCCCGTAGGTAATATATCAATGTCATAATCCAACTAGGTCTGAGCTTACGACCAGGCCATTTCACCCAGCCTAGCTTCAAGCACTTGTTTTTGAGGCTTACGACCCGGTCATTTCACCTCAAAAATATTTTCACAATGACGCCAGCGTCTAGCCAGTAGGCAAATCATAGGCATGCCGCCAAACACAAAACTCTAAAAATTGAATAACATATTAGGCACACAATTTATTCATATTTCACATTATCAGTCTCTTTCTCATCGTCACATAATCAAACTAGGCACATTGCCTTATTTTCTCATTTTTTCTCACTTTTCTCACTTTTCTCATTCATATCAATATCAATTCATTTCATTATGTTTCCACATATCTCATTACATTATACCACTTTTTTTTTTTTGTATTTACAACACATTACCAAATTGCTTTGGGTATTTCCACATAATTCACATATTAATCAGATTTACACAATTTAGCCATTATCAATGGCTTTTCACAATGCATTTAACACATATATGACATTACAAATGCCATAGCACATTATTCATACATAACCAATGTATAAAGTAGCTTAACACATTTTCCAACCAAACTGTGTTAAGCCCAAATGTTATGCAAACATAACCAATGTATTCAAAGTTTGTACTTACCTCAAATTGCAACCAAAACAAGCTTAAAACTCTCACCAACCTTCTCTTCCAAGTTGCCCTTCAACACTTGGATTGGCCAAACTACTTCCTCTCAATGCCTATACCAAATGTGATCATAAATAATCATTTAATATTACATTATAAGGCATTCTCAACATCAAACCTTAATTAAACAACACTCCAACAAAATTTTCACAATTAAGCCTTACCTCACTTTAACTTTGAAAAACTATTTTAATCTATTTAAATTAATGTTTTAAGTTTATTTCTATCATTACAAACATATTTTAACATGTTTAAATCAATTACTTTAATTAAACACACACTTTTATTCAAAACCCTAAAATGGCATAACCTTCCTCATTGAAGGTTCTCCATATGAACACATTCCAATAATTAATCCAATCCTATTTCCATCTTTAATGTCATCAAATAACATGCTTTAAGCATTAAAATCAAACAATTCACCATACTTCGAAAATTCACTTTTCCAAAACCCTAAATCAATACTACCATCTTCAAACTCTATCCAAACTTAACTAAATCCATCATTTGATTTTAAAATCCTTGTGTATGCATCAAAACAACACATTTGGAACCAATTTGCACAATTAAAACTCATGATTTCAAAAACTCAAATGTTCCATAACCCTAAGTTCTCTCTCTTCAACCAACTTAACTCAAACTTAACCATTTCTTCAATCCAACTTAAGAATCATTAATAATTAAACAAAATAGCATCTTTCGTATGCATTTAACCAATTAAAACACACTCCATTAAAATGTCAAATTATACATAATCATATATTTAGATGGAACTTTAAAATTGTAAAGGAAAACTTACTAATTTATGAAGAAATCTCCAAAACCCACTTGGTTCTTGTAAAATACTTGGAAATTGGTTGTTAAAATGAAGCAAAAACCAATCTTGCTCATCCATGGAGAAAACGTTAAAGAGAGGAAGAAGAAGAAAAAAAAATTCTTTTTAAATTTTTTATTTTTTCTCTTTTCTTCATTTAAGACCACATATATATATTTTTATATTATTTTAATTAATTAATTATTTATTTATTTTAAAAATACCAATTTTCATCTTCCATTCAAAAATATTTTCTTTTTAAATTATTTTATTAATTTTTAAATTTTATAAAGTGTATTTACTAATTTACCCCTACTTTACTATTTATGTTTTTGTCTTTTTAATTTCTTTCTTCTTTAATTTCTAACCTTATATATATAAATATTTATTTATTTAATTAATTATTAATAAATATATTTAATCTTCTACAACCCAAAAATAAATTAATATTGAATTATTTTTATTTACTTATTATTAATTAATTAATATTACAAAATATCACACTTTTCCATCATCTTCCACTATCTAATATTATTTTATTATTATTATTTTCATCATTCACTTTTCCAGAACCAAATTATATCCCACATATATATATATTGTATATTTTATGTATATGTATATATCTTATATATGTTACTTATATTTCACATATATCATTATGTACATATTTATATAATGTATATACTATGTCTATGTAATGTATATTTAATGAATATAAATACCCATATGCACAAATAATATTCCTATATACACATCAAATTTACCTTATATATGTATTAAATATATTAAGTATGTAATATATATATATATCCAACATATACAATTAATATACCACATGTATATGTTATATATACAATAGGTATATATATTGGGTATGTACAACTTTTATATCTCTAAATACTTATTTAATTCCTCCAAAATTACGGATATGAATCTAAAACCCTAGTTTCTATGTTTATTACTTAGATGTATGTTTATGATATATGTTGATGGATGATTTATTGCATGTCTCAATGGATGATTTATTCTTACTTGATTTTATTAGAATGCTTTGATTTATTTTTAGTTTCAATAAATTATAAGAGGTACGTTTCCATAATTGGGTATCTTGAATTGTTAAATATCATGTAATTCAATTTACCTTTAAGTTTTGGACCTATGTAAAGGATACGTTTTCACCAATTGGTGGGTATCCTATTTTCTTTATTTTCTTTTGGACATTGGACAATTGTAAAGGCATGTTTCCGTCCTTGGATGGGTGTCTATTTGTTTCTTTTGTTTGGACCTTGCCATGATTTTTAATTAAGTATTTATTTATTCTATTGAACGCATGTAGTATGAATAATATTGTGTTAATTAAGAATTTTATAATATGGAGACCTGAAAAAGGAGGCCAGTTCTAATGAACCGGGCATTGTGGGGCTGCTGGGTCATTCTCACCTTCTCCACATATATCCAACTTTTCAAACCCATTAGGGAGTTGGAGATTCCTTAGGAATCAAGTCATCCACCCCTTTTTTTTTATCTGTCCAGGTGGCAACTCCATTCTTTTAGGCTTATCCTCGTGTTCTCTAAGGCCCCGAGCCTAACAGTGCTAAAGTCGCAAGAATCATTCCATATGGGAGTGGGGGCAAAAATCCCCGCTCACAGTGGCAACTCCATTGGGGATGAGAGAAGTTGATTCTGTTGGTCTTTATATTATTCTATTCTTTCTTATCATAATATTATCCATTGCATCACTTAGAATGCATCATGTGCGTGAGTTAGGACGCCCGTGTTATCCGTGTTGTGTTATGTAAGGGATATCATACTTTCACTGAAGGTATGGAGATCGAGCATGGCATAACCCCTCATAGCCTTGTACCTTTTTGGTATATACTTGCTGTGGGAACCTAAGCCTTTCAACCTAAAGGCTAAAGCTCATGTAATTGGCCTAGTTACTTTCCTTAGGTTTTACCCCAAATGCTTGTTGTTTGACTATGGTTAATTTATCTTAGTTTAAATCATGGCTTATTTGGTTTGTTCTTTTTCTAATTACATTGTGAGCTCAAATAATTTTTTTTTGTAAATCTAAAAGACCAAAACTATTTGTAAAATTTTCAAAATGGTCTTTGGACATAAAACTATTCTAAAAACAAGTCAAAAATTCTTTTCTCATGACCCAAATACAAAACCCAAAATCCATTTTTTCTAAAATCTTTTTATAATGGGCTTAGAAAC
This sequence comes from Garcia nutans, assembly GCA_947685225.1. Taxonomy (NCBI): domain Eukaryota; kingdom Viridiplantae; phylum Streptophyta; class Magnoliopsida; order Malpighiales; family Euphorbiaceae; genus Garcia; species Garcia nutans. The sequence goes on along the minus strand of CANTUV010000039.1, from coordinate 29,169,368 downwards.
AAAATTATTTTTACAACCTTTTCAAAATAGCTTATGAATATTTATGTCAATTATGGAAATACCAAAAATTAATTGTGAAAAATCATGGCCTAGTTTATACTAAGAATTATTAATCATGGGCTTGTTTTTGGCATGAATCATTAGTTACCTTTTCAAGTGAAAAATCTATTGATAATAATCCTCTTAATTTAGTTTTAATCCAATATTGCATAAAAGTTATTTTAGTTGATTGGATGGATTAAAGCCTAATTAATGGGAATTATCATGAACTGATTTCCATGTTTGAAAATATAAGTATTGGTTGAAACATTCGAGGGAATTATTTGAAAATAAAATATCCCATGTTAGTATTTTGTTAACCATATACCTAAGAAAAGAGACTTGCCATTCGTGTGTGGAAGTATAAGGTTGGAAGGGACATCCTAGCTATCATTGTTTATTGTTTGTGCATACATGTATACATGCATACATACATTTACATCTCATATCATTGATCCTTTCTGGCTCACAACCCTAGATTACAATAGTTCAAAAGCATATGACAATCTGACCTACACTAGTGATGAAGAATCCAGCAGCAACTCAGTTAGCTTCTCACCAAAAGCAATGGAATCTGAGTAGATTCAAAAGATGTTAAATGACTCCCTTGAAGTCAAGATGGAAGAACTAAAGGGGGCCCTAGCTAAGATCATGAAGAGTCAAATGGTTAAAATGTTTGGGAACACTGCTAAGCTTTCGTAAGCACTAAGGAAGACAAGGGAAAGGCTAAAGCTGGTGAAGTAACTTTTGATGATGACAAGGTAGTCATTGATGATGATGACGACTAGGCTCAATACTTCCAAAGATCCTCAAGATAAAAAGAAGAAGCTGAAGGTTGTTAAGAAGACAACTATTGAAAAAATTGAGACGTCTGATGTTGAAAAGATGATTGTTGACCTGGAAAAGAAGTTTGAAAAGAAGCTGAAAATCGAGGAAATGTATAAAGTCGACAAGTCGTTTGAGCTAGATGAGGAGGTTCCATACAAGTTCAAGATGACATCCTTTGTAAAGTTTGATGGAACTAGAAATCCTCACCTCCATGTGAAGCAGTATATTACTGCTATGCAGTCTGCCTAAGCTACTAAGGCTCAAATCCTAAGGTATTTCAAGCTTTTTTTGTATCCTGTTATCCAAATTTGGTTCAATACCTTAGATGATGGCACTCAAAAGAGTTGGGATCTGCTATACAAAGCCTTCATCCAACAATATGGATACAATGCTAAATTGGAAGTTACTCTAATGGAGGTAGAGTCCATTAGACAAAGGCCGAACATGAACTTTGTGGTCTATGTAAAGAGGTGGAGGAATAAGGCTACATTGCTCAAGACAAGGCTTGATGAATCTGATCAAATTAGAATTATTGTGACAGGGGTGTTGCCTAGTCTTCATGAAAAGATGTCTCATACACTCATTCAGGATTTCAAGGACCTTTTGCAAGCTAGTCTACAAATTGAAGAGTGCAAAAGAGATAAGAACCACTTTTTAACAAGGAGGAACGAGAAGGAAAACTACTAGTCTAGTAACCAAGGTACATAAAAATTAGTTGATGTTATTACAGCTGACCAAGGAGGGAGAAGGCAGTTTTTAGAATTGGGGAAGCCGCTCTCTTAGGTCCTCAATAATCTACAAAAGAAGGAATTGTTACAGCCCTTGAATCCTCATCCTTTGCCTAATCATCTTCCACCCAACATTGACACTAAGGCATTTTGCCAATTTCATCAAATGCAAGGACACGACACGGATAAATGTTTGAGGTTGAGGCATGAGATCCAAAATTTGATTAACAATGGGAAGCTACCCGAGCCCAATAAGCCAAACACTAAAGACAATCCATTGCCAAGGTTCAATAGGGTACCACCACCGGCGACCTTCATGATTGGAGGAGGTTTGCATGAAAGTTTTGTCATGTCTTCTTTCCAAGATGTGGATGGAGAAGCAAGCAATGAGGAAGTGGTGTTTAGCAAAATTGAACAAGCTATGGTTGAAAAAGAAGTAGCAATATGTGTTGTGAATGAGTTTTGGGATTCAAGCGATAGTGATGATGATCTTGAACCCACGAAGGAAGAATGAACCTAGTCTGAGCGTGAGGAAGATGAAGTGATGAACACTAGATCTGGTAAGCCTTATGCAAGGCCACCACCCAAGGAAGTAGAAGCTGATAAAGGAAAGGAAGTTGAAGTTGGAAATAAAGAAGAGGAAGATGACACTATGCTTAAGAAGTTGAAGAGAACCAAAGCAAGTGTTAGCATTTGGGACCTATTGGCCACTTCTAAGAAGCACCGTGAAACTATGGCCAAGGCTTTGGCTAGCATGCCAATTTCCACCTCTATAACACCAAAGGAGCTGGTTAACTTTGTGAAAGTTGAAGGGGTGATGAAATGTGAAGATATTCAAAGGAAGGGAGAAGTTGATATGAGAATGGTATCATTCTCGGATACGAATTTACCGAAAGAGGGAAGAGATCACATCCACCCTCTCTTTATCAAAGTAGAAGTCAAAGGAAAAAGGACTCCATGTGTGATGGTTGATGATGGGTCCATCATAAATGTTTGCCCACTTAAAATTTTGCCAAAGCTAGCTATGTCAACAAGAGATCTAAGCCTAACCGAAGTAACCATTAGGGCTTATAACAAAACTAAAAGGCACGCCGAAGGAGCTTTCAAAGTTGTTGTGAAGGTTGGTCCAATTGATTCTATGGTAGAATTTATAATTTTGGACATACATGCTACTTTTACACTGCTATTAGGATGGCCTTGGTTTCATACTTGGTGCGCGTCGCGCTGTAGCAATACCGCAAGTGCACGGGTCACCCAAGTGATAAAGTAGTGAGTGAGTTATCGTTCCACTGAGGACAAGGCCAAGCACTAGTGTAAATCTTAACTGTTGTTTAGTGAATTAATATTTTTGTGAAGTTTTGTAATTGAAGATAATTAACTTAAATAAATGAAAGTAAAGATAAATTGTGTGTTGTGTACAAAGGATTGATGATAATGATACTATCCAGATATTGAATCCCTCTAGTCTCAATTACATTACATGATAGAGTTGAATTGACATTCCTCTAACTTAGACTAAAACCTCTCTCGAGTGAATTAACTCCTAATCACTAAGTAGAGTGTCGGAATCTCTTCTCAAAACACAATTAAATAGGTCATGCATTAAGAACAAGGAACTATAAACCAAAGGATCTTGTAGGTCTATCTCTAGCGCCTCAATCAATCCTCAACCCTTATAAGTAATCAATTCATATCAATCTTTCTCAAGTCAATAATATGAAAATGGCAACCAATCAATAAGCATGCTATCATCAATTGGTAATAATCATTGAGCATCATAAGAATAAAAAAACTCAATCAACTAAAAGTATCGAATCATACAAATAAGCTAGGGTTCATTAACATCTAGATAGAGAATGATTTAGTTCATGTTCAATACACTTAATACAACAACAACAACAACAATAACATTAAAATAAATAAAAGGAGAAAATAGAAAAACCCCTTTCAATGTAGCTTCTTGAATATCCAGGAGCTGCTAATGGAAGATGCAGATGTTGGAGAGGATGGAAATGGAGGACGAAGATGAAGAGTCCAAGAAAGTGTCACTCCCTCCTTGCCCAAAACATGTATGCCCAGCCTCCTCCTCTCAAACCTCTCTTCTCTGCCTCTATTCTTTGCTTCCAGCACAAACCTCCAGCCCTCTGTAGAAGCCTCCTCAATCTCCCTCTTCTTCTCATTTTATTTCCCTCCAAAGCTCTAAGCCCATGCCTTCCAACTCATACCAGCTCACACCACTCTCTCTTGTTCCCCACTCTCTCTTTGTTTTTTATTTCTTTTGGCAAAAGTAATTTGTTTGTCTCCCACTTGGCCCTCAATTCGTGCAGAAGAATTCAAGTTTTTATAGGGTGACATGGCCAAGCCATGAGTGGCTTGGCCGTGTCTCTTGTTTTGCTTTGGGACATGGCCAAGCTTGCTGGCCGTGTCACCTTCTGTTCCTCTTCCTTTCTTTCTTTTCTCTTTGTTTCATGAGGTGACACGGCCAAGCTCCTGGCCGTGTCACTTGGGTGTGTCACCTTCTGCTTGTTTCTTTTCTTCTTTTGTTCTTTGGCTAGGCATGGGACACGGCCAAGCTTATGGTCGTGTCATGTGACACGGCCACTGGCTTAGGCGTGTCACCTGCCAGTGTCAGCTTCTGCCTTCATTTTCTTCCTTCTTTGCTTGGTTCTTTGATTTTTGTTCTTTGGGTGAGACACGGCAAGTGGCTTGGCTGTGTCTCTTGGCCGTGTCAGCTACTGGCTTGATGATAATTTTGAGGGACACGGCCAAGCTTGCTTTGGCTTGGCCATGTCTTGCTTGATTCATGCTCTTTCTTCATTGTTTTGATCCTCCAAGGGAGTTTTTCCACTTTAACTTAAAACAAACACTTAAAACAAACTTTAAACAAAAATCAAATGAAACATTAACTAAAAACATATAGAAATCATGTTAAAAACTAGTATAAAATTACTCTTATCAAATACCCCACACTTAAATCCTTGCTTGTCCCCAAGCACGGCTAAAATCAAAATAAACTAAACACAAAAATTTTATCAAGTTCAAGAGTTATAAAAATGTATCAAAACTTCCCTATCCCTAAATCCGCAATCAACATCAAATTGAACAAAATTGATACCAATGCAATTAATGCATAACCTACATTGTCACTCCCTCACCAACTCTTAGAAAGTGTTTGATCAAGGTGGTGTTTACACTCATAACAATCAATAAAAGATTATTGCCATAGGCTTGCTTATCTATCAAATTTCCACCACTTAATTACAATCAAGCATCAATCAAAAGGTCTTTTATTGGGTTGTAATGGGGTTAAGGTAGAGGCATGGCATTTAGAAAATGTGAGCTTAATCATTAAGTTCAAGAGCACTTCAAGAATGAAGTAATCAATCATATATATATAACCCAACGATCCCAAAACACCTTCCTCTTATCTACCCCTTGACATTAAGGAACTTTTCAAGGGAACTCACTTATTACATCTTACAATGATTATTCCAAAACTTATTCCAACCCTTTCAACAATAACAACAATTATTCTTATTTTTCTTCTTTTTATTTGATTTTGATATTTTTTTTATATATTTTGCTTTGCAATCTTAAACCTACTAAATTTAACCCCACTCTTAATTTAACACAACACTTGGTCATAAACGCTCTTAAAATGCTCTTGACCTAATGAAAGGGTAAGAGTTAAAACAACAAGGTTCAAGCTAATGATGTTGTGAAAAAGAAAGAAAAGGAAAAACGAAATAGGCTCAAAATTGGCTAACTAAGGTTAAGAATAGGGTTGGTCTTTTTAAGCCAAATTGGGTTCACCTAATTGCCTTAATCATCTTGATGCCAAATTGAAATTTTTATATAGTCTTAAAATATATGTCAAAGCAAGTTCTAGCAAGTCATCAATCAAAGATGTCCACACACAACAAGAATAATCAGTTGATGGCTCAATTCCTCACTAGGTTGATGGTAATGCAAAGAAAAACCAACAAAATTGACAATAAGCACCAATTCTACTCAATTCTCAAATTCATGCTTCAAAAATTCAAAGGTCATCAATCAACAATGTTTATAACAATTGAACTTTCCCAAAATTCATTTATTGAAAGAAAACATTAACTAAACCTAAACAAAAATAACTTAAAAGTAAAAATACAAAATGCACCCCACACTTAAAATTTCACATTGTCCTCAATGTGAGCATGCATAAACTAAAGGAGAGTTCAGATGAAACCTGATTTCCACCGCTCCCATATGCGATATGTAGGGCTCCTTCCCCCAATAATGCATTTGGAGCCCATGACTGAGAGGATGGACAGCATGCAACTTCAAAATGTGCCCAATGTGTTGCAAAGCTTAGGTAGCATCCATGGATGAGCAATTGGCCAATGAGAATATGTGAAAGCTGTCATGGGGTGATCCTCCAATTCTATAGGGACTTGTTAAGAATGTTTTTCAGTATGCAACATACTTATATTCATTTTTCATTCTTTCTCGCTCCTGAAAGTGGGAGTTGTGATCATTGGTTGCATATTGTTCTCCCCAACTAAAACAAATTCCAAAATTTTTGGGGTCTTTTGAAGTTCAACCAAGTTTGGTCGAATCTCTTTCTCATCCTCTTTAGCACTTGGAAGTTCCCTCTCAACAATCTCATCATTTAATATTAATTTGCTCTTCTCGATTTCTAGATTGGAAATATTAGGCTGTACTTCTAAGGTCGTAGCTACCTTAAGCTTATCTACTTTATCTTCACTATGGGGCATGTCATAGAGTTTAGGAATATGCATACCTTGTTTCTCTTCCTCCAGCATACATGGGAATGAAATTTGTGGCATAAAAGGATTTGGAGGTTCATGCAATTCTATCCAAGTTGATTCTTTCAAATTTTCCTCCTCCTTTGTTTGAATCAACTCCTCTATGTCGGGTTGGATCTCCTCGCCATTTTCCTCTTGATTGGTCCCCGCATCAGAGAAATCACAAAAATTGTTATATATTATCTGTTCACTCCTCAAATTTGTGATTACCTGGGTTTGCTCCAATTGGCTAGGAGACTCCTCCATTTGGTGTACTTGGGGTTAATGTGCCATCTGCTCAACTAGAGCATCCAATATCCTCTGTGTTTCTTGCAAAGATTCAGACCTTAACTTATCCTCCAAAGTGGGTTCCTCAAGGTGATCTTGATTCATTGTGAGTTCTTGAATATAGGCATTTAACTTATCCTCCAATATGAATTCCTCAAGGTGGTCTTAGTCTGAGAATTGTTCTTGAAAGTAAGAACTTCTTTGGCAAGGTTGAAAATTTTTTTAAAAAAATTTGGGTGGCTTTCCCAGCTTGGATTATAGGAATTGGAATAAGGGTCATTACCACCCATTTGTTGGAAATTTTGGTAACCATATTCTTCTTCGTGCCAATCTTGGTATCGTTGGAAATCAAATGAACATGTATTGGCACTATGCCCTGCATTGCCACATGCTGCACATATGTCTTGGCGTGGCATAGATTGATTCGTTAATTCCGCAAATTGCCATGCCATGTCAGAATTATAGTCCCGATCATAACTCCCCCGTGCCTTGAAAACTGCATCTTTACAAAAGGCACTCAGCAATTTAAAGAAAAACAAACAAACAAACAAATTCAAACACAACCAAAAAAACAAATTTACAGAAAACAAACAATTCAAAGAAAAACACACAAACAATTTACAGAAAATAAACAAACATTCTTGATAAAAAAAATAAAACTAAATCAACAATCTTAATTATATTACTAGTATTGAAACCATTGTCCCTGGCAGCGGCGCTAAAAACATGGTGCGCATTGCGCTGTAGCAATACCGCGAGTTCACGGGTCGCCCAAGTAATAAAGTAGTGAGTAAGTTATCATTCCACTGAGGACAAGGCCAAGCACTAGTGCAAATCTTAACTGTTGTTTATCGAATTAATATTTTTGTGAAGTTTTGTAATTGAAGACAATTAACTTAAATAAATGAAAGTAAAGATAAAATGTGTGTTGTGTACAAAGGATTGATGATAATGATACTATCCAGATATTGAATCCCTCTAGCCTCAATTACATTACATGATAGAGTTGAGTTGGCATTCCTCTAAATTAGACTAAAACCTCTCTCGAGTGGATTAATCCCTAATCACTAAGTAGAGTGCCGGAATCTCTTCTCAATCACAATTAAATAGGTCTTGCATTAAGAACAAGGAACTATAAACCAAAGGATCTTGTAAGTCTATCTCTAGCACCCCAATCAATCCTAAACCCTTATGAGTATTCAATTCATATCAAGCTTTCTCAAGTCAATAATATGAAAATGGCAACCAATCAATAAGCATGCTATTATCAATTGGCAATAATCATTAAGCATCATAAGAATAAAACAACTCAATCAAATGATTCAACTAAATATAATTATTCAATACATACAAATAAGCTAGGGTTCATCAATATCTAGATAGAGAAGGAATTAGTTCATGTTCAAAACCAAAAAAACAGAACAAGAGAAATGAGTAAAAGAAACCAAACAGTCCATGGCGAATAATTTGTATTTCTTCACTTCAATCCTTGATTCTTGCTTTAGGTCTTGTATAGTATGTATCTCCTTCTTCAAATTCAGCTCAAGAATCTCCTCTTTTCTCCAGCAGTTGGCTCCTTCTCCCTTATTCCAATTTCCACGTCCAAGCTCAGCATTCTCTTAAAACTCCCTCTTCTTCTCTTTTTATTTCCCTCCAAAATTCAAGCCATGCTTCCCAGCTCACACCACTCTCTCTTGTTCCCCACTCTCTCTTTGTTTTGTATTTCTTTTGGCAAAAGTAATTGGTTTGTCTCCCACTTGTCCCTCAATTCGTCCAGAAGAATTCAAGTTTTTATAGGGTGACACGGCCAAGCCATGAGTGGCTTGGCCGTGTCTCTTGTTTTGCTTTGGGACACGGCCAAGCTTGCTGGCCCTGTCACCTTCTGCCCCTCTTCCTTTCTTTCTTTTCTCTTTGTTTCATGAGGTGACACGGCCAGTGGCTTGGCCGTGTCACTTGGGTGTGTCACCTTCTGTGTCTTCATTTTGCCAATTCTCTTCTTTGCTTCCAATGGGTGACACGGCCAAGCTTGTGGATGTGTCATGTGACACGGCCACTGGCTTGGGCGTGTCACCTGGGTGTGTCAGCTACTGCTTCTCTTCTTTCCTTCTTTGCTTGGTTTTGTTTCTTGGGTGAGACAAGGCCAGTGGCTTGGCCGTGTCTCTGGGTGTGTCAGCTACTGTCTTGGATTTCATTTGAGGGACACGGCCAAGCTTGCTTTGGCTTGGCCATGTCTTGCTTGCTTCATGCTTTTTCTTCATTGTTTTGATCATCCAAGGGAGTTTTTTCACTTTGACCTAAAACAAACACTTAAAACAAACTTTAAACCAAAATCAAATAAAACATTAACTAAAAACACATAAAAATCATACTAAAAACAAGTATAAAAATTCTCTTATTAAATACCCCACACTTAATTCCTTGCTTGTCCCCAAGCAAGGCTAAAATCAAAACAAACTAAATATGAAAAATTTGTCAAGTTCAAGAGTTATAAAAATTGCATCAAGACTTCCCTATCCTTAAATCTGCAATCAATATCAAATCGAACAAAATCGATGCTAATGCAATTAAGTGGCTTTCCATGCATAACCTATGTTATCAGTCCCTCACCAACTATTAAAATGTGTTTGATCAAGGTGGTGTTTACACTCATAACAATCAATGAAAGATTATCGCCATAGGCTTGCTTATCTATCAAATCTCCACCACTTAATTACAATTAAGCATCAATCAAAAGGTCTTTTATTGGGGTGTAATGGGGATAAGGTAGAGGCATGGCATTTAGGAAATGTGAGCTTAATCATTAAGTTCAAGAGCACTTCAAGAATGAAGTAACCGATCATATAAATATAACCCAACGATCCCAAAACACCTTTCTCTTATCTACCCCTTGACATTTAAAGAACTTTTCAAGGGAACTCAATTATTGTATCTTGTAACATATTCAAACCCTTTTAACAAGAACAACAATTATTCTTATTATTATTTTTCTTTTTATTTATTTATTTATTTTGTTTTGTAATCTCAACCCTACTAAATTTAACCCCACACTCAATTCAACACAACACTTGGTCATAAATGCTCTTAAAATGCTCTTGACCTAATGAAAGGGTAAGAGTTAAAACAACAAGGTTCAAGCTAATGATGTTGTGAAAAAGAAAGAAAAGAAAAAACGAATAGGCTCAAAATTGGCTAACTAAGGTTAAAAATAGGGTTGGTCTCTTTAAGTCAAAGTGGGTTCACCTAATTGCCTTAATCATCTTGATGCCTAATTGAAATTTTTATGCAATCTTAAAATGTATGTTAAAGCAAGTTCTAGCAAGTTATCAATCAAAGATGTCCACACACAAAAAGAATAATAAGTTGATGGCTCAATTTCTCACTATGTTAAAGGTAGTGCAAGGAAAAACCAATAAAATTGACAATAAGCACCAATTCTACTCAATTCTCGAGTTCATGCTTCAAAAATTCAAAGGTCATCAGTCAATAATTTATAACAATTGAACTTTCTAAAATTTATTTATTCAAAGAAAACATGAAAAATATTAACTAAACTAACACAAAAATAAATTAAAATTAAAAACACAAAACACAAAATGCAATTAAAAATGAAAACACAAAACACAAAATGTACCCCACACTTAAAATTTCACATTGTCCTCAATGTGAGTATGCATAAACTAAAGGAGAGTTTAGATGAAACCCCAAATTTTTTTTTACAAACCAAAAATACAAGAATTGAAGACATAAAATTTAAAGAACGAATAAAATGGTGGGTTGCCTCCCACCCAGCACTTATTTAACGTCGTATTAGTTGGATGTTCAGGGCAGATGTTCCTAGTCTTGGAGGTGTAAAACCTCCTTTAGGTCCTGTATTTCCCCTCCAAAATAAAATTTGAGCCTGTGCTCATTGACTTTAAAATCACCTTTTTCCGGGTGGGTTATTTCAACCACTCCGTAGGGGAAAACTTCCTTGACAGTAAAAGGACCAGACCATCGAGATTTCAACTTACCTGCAAAGAGTCAAAGCCTTGAATTGTACAGTAATACCTGATCTCCCACTTGAAACTCTTTTCGGTCCTTAATGTGAGCATCATGCCATCTCTTGGTACGTTTCTTATACATTTTTGCATTGTCATAAGCTTGCAATCGCCACTCGTCTAACTCGTTTACCTGTAATTTTCGCCTTTCACCTGCACAAGCTAGATCAAGGTTAATCTGTTTTATGGCCCAATATGCATTATGCTCTATGTCAACAGGTAAATGGCAAGCTTTTCCATATACCAACCTAAATGGTGTAGTGCCCAAGGGGGTTTTGAATGCAGTCCTAAAAGCCCATAGAGCATTGTCTAATTTCTCGGACCAATCCTTTCGGGATCGCTCTACAGTTTTTTACAAAATTCTTTTAATCTCCCTATTCGTTTTCTCAACGTGGCCACTAGTTTGGGGATGATAGGGAGTAGCAAACCTATGTGCAACTCCTAATCTTTTGAAAAATTTTGCAAGGTGAAAGTTACAAAAGTGAGTACCCCTATCACTTATAATTGCTTTTGGTGTACCAAATCGAGAAAACAACTTCTCCAAAATTTTCACCACAACCCTAGCATCATTGGTTGCCAAGGCTTGGGCTACAGGCCATTTAGATACATAGTCTATTGCTACAAGAATATATTTGTTACCAAATAAATTTGGAAAGGGTCCCATAAAATCTATCCCCCATACATAAAAAATTTCACAAACTAAAATCCGATTTTGGGGCATTTCATCACGAGATGAAATATTTCCAGTTCTTTGGCAACGATCACAATGAATTACAAATTCGTAGCTATCTCTAAACAGAGTGGGCCAATAAAATCCTGATTCTAGTACCTTTTGAGTAGTCCTATTGGCTCCCATATGACCACCAACTGGTCCAGCATGGCATTGACTAAGAATGTTCATTGTTTCGGGCCATGCCACACATCGTCGGATCATGTGATCCTTACATAATCTAAATAAAAAGGGATCCTCCCAAAAATAATACTTTAAATCAGAAAAGAATTTCTTCTTTGCTTGATAGGTTAAGTCCTTTGGAAGTTCTCTAACAGCTAAATAGTTAGCAAAATCTGCAAACCAAGGTTTTTGAAAATTTAAGTTACTTACCTCACTTACCATGGCGTACAGCTGCTCATCCGAGAAGTGATCATCAATGTCCCCTTCTTCAAACCTCTCCAAGGTTGGATTCTCCAAGCGAGAAAGATGATCTGCTGCAAGATTTTCAGCTCCCTTCTTGTCTTGAATCGTCAAGTCAAATTCCTGCAACAACAAAACCCAATGGATTAGCCTAGGCTTTGCATCAATTTTTGTAAATAAATACCTTAAAGCCGAATGGTCTGTATAAACAATCACTTTTGAAAAGACTAGGTATGATCTAAACTTGTCAAAAGCAAAAACCACAGCTAGCAGCTCTTTCTCTATAGTTGTGTAATTTGCTTGAGCTGTGTATAAGGTCTTGCTTGCATAGTAGATAGGCTGAAAGTATTTCTCCTTGTGTTGACCCAAGATTGCTCCCACTACAAAGTCACTTGCATCGCACATTAGTTCAAATGGTAGATTCCAATTAGGAGCTACCATGATTGGAGCATGGGTCAATTTCTCCTTGAGGGTTGTGAATGCTCTCAAACAATCCTCATCAAAAACAAAGTTAACATCTTTCTCAAGGAGTCTTGTCAATGGACGGGCTATCTTAGAAAAATCTCTAATGAACCTCCTATAAAAACCCGCATGTCCTAGAAAACTTCTGATGGCCTTCACAGATGTGGGTGGTGGTAACTTCTCAATTATGTCTACCTTTGCCCGATCCACCTCAATGCCCTTGCTTGAAATTTTGTGTCCTAATATGATTCCCTTTTGAACCATGAAATGACACTTTTCCCAATTAAGCACTAGATTGGTTTCCTCACATCTCGTCAAGACTCTTTCAAGGTTTTCCAAACATCTTTCAAATGAGTTGCCATAGAGAAATCATCCATAAACACCTCCATAATATCCTCTATAAGCTCATCAAAGATTGCTACCATGCACCTTTGGAAAGTTGCAGGTGCATTGCACAACCCGAATGGCATTCTTTGATATGCGAATGTCCCATATGGGCAGGTGAATGTAGTTTTCTCTTAGTCTTCCGGGGCAATAGGAATTTGGAAATAGCCTGAAAGGCCGTCCAAAAAGCAGTAGTACTCATGGCCGGATAACCTCTCCAACATCTGATCAATGAAGGGTAAAGGAAAGTGATCCTTTCTAGTTGCATCATTCAATTTTCTGTAGTCAATGCAAACCCTCCAACCGGTAACTGTTCTTGTTGGGATCAGCTCATCATTTTCATTAGGGACCACTATCATCCCTCCTTTCTTTGGTACTACCTGAAATGGGCTCACCCAAGAGCTGTCCGAGATCGGATAGACAATCCCTGCATCAAGTAGTTTTATCACTTCAGTCTTCACTACATCTTTCATCTTTGGGTTTAGTCTCCGTTGTGGTTGCACTATTGGATTGAATTCATCTTCCATCAGTAACTTGTGAGTGCAATAGGATGGACTGACACCCTTTATGTCTGCTATCTTCCAAGTTATCACTTGCTTATGTTTCTGCAACAACTGAATAAGCTTCTCCTTTTACTCAAAATGTAATGACCCTCCCCAACCAGGTCGGTATCCCAAGGTCGGTTGCCCAGCCCACTGGGTCCGCATGGTTCGCAGGAGGCAAGCGATCGCTACAGTACTGGACAGCCCTCGCGGCCCACCCAGCAGGATTTGTTTATTTGGCTTAATTCCTTGGAATTAAGTCGCCTCCCTGGATCGAACCCCTGACCTCCCACTTAAGAGAGCCAGCGAGAACCATCCAGTACCATTTCTGCTAGCCGGGCCGTAAGCCACTAGTGGGCCGGGCAGCCGACCTGGTCGGGGAGGGTCGTTACACAAAAGATAGATGGAAACTCAGAATTATTGGCAGTTTCTTTTTCTCCGCTAGAAATCCATACTCAAGGTGATCTGGAAGGGGCTTCAGTTCCAAGTTGGGTGGATCAATCACCGATGGTTTTGGCTTTTCTTCCTTTGGCATCTCAATAGTCTCATATGCCCTGCATTTGAACGATTTGCTTGCTTCAAGAAAAGCAAGCTGCTCCATTGCTTCTTGACCCTCAACATTTTCCTGCAATAAACACAACTCAAGGGGATCCTTGGAAACAATGTTAGTAACACAATTTACGGTCTCATGCTCAACAACATCATTGCATGATTCCGCTTCATCAAGTGAAAGTGAATGTTTCATGGGATCATGTATCCTAAAAATAACTTTCTCATCACCCACTCTCAAAGTTAATGTGCCATCATGAACATCGATAAGGGCACGGGCTGTATTTAAAAATGGCCTACCAAGAATAAGTGAAACATCCGCATCCTCATCATTATCAATGACAATAAAATCATTGGGGAAAATGAAATCCCTGACTTTTACCAACACATATTCTATAATGCCACGAGGGTGGACTACTGACTTATTAGCAAGTTGGATGGTCTTGAGTGTTGGTTTAGGTTTTCCAATGCCTAACTCTTTGAAAATTTTATAGGGCATAACACTTATGCTAGCCCCCAAATCAGCTAATGCACTCTTGACCTCAATGTTACCTATTAAACATGGAATGGTAAAACTACCTGGATCTTTTAACTTCTTAGGTAACCTCCTTTGCAAAATTGTTGAAATCTTTTCAGATAACTGCACTAAAGACACTTCCTCAAGTTTCCTTTTGTTAGACAGGATATCTTTCAAAAATTTAGCATATTTAGGCATCTGTGACAAAGCTTCAGCAAATGGAATATTAATGTGCAATTGTTTAAAAAGTTCAAGAAACTTACCGAACTGAGCATCAATCTTGTCCTTGTTCAACCTTGCCGGATAAGGTACTCTAGGTCGGTATTCCTTCAATATGGGGCTGCTTTCTTGCGGCTGCTTCTCTCTCTCACTTTCTAGTGCAGCTTTCTCTCCCAAAGTGACAGGAGGATCGTCTTCTTTTTCTTTTTCTTGTACTTCAGCCCTTTTCTCTTCCACATTACCCTTGATCTCTTTTCCACTCCTTAGTGTAATTGCCTTAAGTTGCTCTTTAGGATTTGCCTCAGTGTTTCTAGGTAAACTCCCTTGTGGTCTCTCACTAAGCATCTTGGCAATTTTGTCCCACCTGATTCTCCAAATTATGAATAGAGGCTTGTTGATTTCTTAGGGTGGTTTCAGTTGATTGAAGCCTAGTTTCAGAAGCTGCTATAAATTTCTCCATCATGTCCTCCAAACTACTCTTTCTTGGAGGGGCTGTTTCTTGATGTTGGGGCTGCTGGAATCCAGGGGGAGGTCTTGGATTATTTTAATTATTCCATGAGAAATTTGGATGATTTCTCCACCCCCCGGATTGTATGTGTTGCTGTAGGAGTTATTCTGTTGTTGCCTTGGCATATTTCCCACATAATCTACTTGCTCTTGCCTAGCAAACATGTTGCCACTTTGGCAATCTTGACTTTGATGTCCACCCCCACACCATTCACAAGACGTCACTTGCATTACTTTCCCAGAAGAAGAGGCCAAGGAATCAAATTTTTTATTCAATGCTTCCAATTGGGCTGTTAAAGCCACCACAGGATCTAATTGGTGTGAACCCATGACCTTCAGCTTTCCTTGCTCCCTTGGGGCTTGCCACTGATAATTGGTGATAGCCATGTCTTCAATTAAATCCCTTGCTTGTTCAGGTGTCTTGTTGTTTATGGTACCACCAGCTGCTGCATTAATGGATTGCTTACTTACATAATTCAACCCATTGTAAAATGTTTGAATTTAAAGCCATAGTGGAAGTCCATGATGAGGAAACCTTCTCAGCAAATCTTTAAATCTTTCCTAGGCATCATAAAGGGTCTCACCATCTTGCTGTAGGAAGGATGAGATATCATTCCTCAACTTAGCAGTTTTGGATGGTGGGAAGTATTTCTCTAGGAATTTCTCTGTCAACTGACCCCATGTGGTGAAGGTTCCTGGAGGAAAAGATTTCAGCCACTTCTTTGGTCTATCTCTAAGAGATAATGGGAACAACCTCAGCCTAATTGCATCATCTGAGACATTATTTATCTTGAATGTGTCACATATCTCCAGAAAATTCTCAATATGTGCATTAGGGTCTTCATCAGGAAACCCATCGAACTAACAAATCTGCTGCACCATTTGAATTACATTTGTTTTTATTTCGAAGTTGTTTGCAGCAACTGTCGATCTCCAGATACTAGATTCAGCTCCATTGAGATTAGGCTTAGCAAACTCCTGCATTGTTCTTGGTCCAGCTCCTTCCATCACTTCAAACTCTTCTTCTTCGTCTATTTCCATATTTATTTTTGTTTCGGCGTCTTCCAAAACTGCCTCCCCTTATTCCTTTCGCTTTCTCCTTAATGTTCTTTCTAGCTCTGGGTCTAACTCAAACAGTTGGGATGAGTTACCTCTGGTCATAAACGGGAAGGAATACCTAAAATGATAATCGACAAGTAAGAACCAATGTCAAAAACAAATGAAAATAATATCAAATCAACAATCTTGATTATATTACTAATATTGAAACCATTGTCCCCGGCAGCGGTGCCAAAAACTTGGTGTGCGTCGCACTACGCTATTGCAATACTACAAGTGCACGAGTCGCCCAAGTAATAAAGTAGTGAGTT
Source organism: Garcia nutans (assembly GCA_947685225.1). NCBI lineage: Eukaryota > Viridiplantae > Streptophyta > Magnoliopsida > Malpighiales > Euphorbiaceae > Garcia > Garcia nutans. The sequence continues at coordinate 29,152,979 of CANTUV010000039.1, read as the reverse complement.
CCACTGAGGACAAGGCCAAGTACTAGTGCAAACTTTAACCATTGTTTAGCAAATTAATAATTGTGTGATGCTTTGTAATTAAAAACAACTAATTTAATAACTGAAAGTAAAGGGAAATTAAATGTTGTGCACAAAGGATTGATAATAATAATATTATCTAGATATTGAATCCCCTTGCCTCAATGATATTTATGAACAATCAATTCAGTTAAATCATTCAATAGATTTGAGTTGGCATTCCTCTAAATTAGACTAAAACCTCTCTCGAGTGGATTAATCCCTAATTACTAAGTAGAGTGCCGGAATCTCTTCTCAAACACAATTAAATAGGTCTTGCATTAAGAACAAGGAACTATAAACCAAAGGATCTTGTAAATCTATCTCTAGCACCCCAATCAATCCTCAACCCTTATGAGTATTCAATTCATATCAAGCTTTCTCAAGTTAATAATATGAAAATGGCAAACAATCAATAAGCATGCTATTATCAATTGGCAATAATCATTAAGCATCATAAGAACAAAACAACTCAATCAAATGATTCAACTAAATATAATTATTTAATACATACAAATAAGCTAGGGTTCATCAATATCTAGATAGAGAAGGAATTAGTTCATGTTCAAAACCAGAAAAATAGAACAAGAGAAATGAGTAAAAGAAACCAAATAATCCATGGCGAATAATTTGTATTTCTTCACTTCAATCCTTGATTCTTGCTTTAGGTCTTGTATAGTATGTATCTCCTTCTTCAAACTCAGCTCAAGAATCTCCTCTTTGCTCCAGCAGTTGGCTCCTTCTCCCTTGTTCCAGTTTCCATGTCCAAGCTTAGCATCCTCTTAAAACTCCCTCTTAAAACTCCCTCTTCTTCTCTTTTTATTTCCCTCTAAAATTCAAGCCATGCTTCCCAACTCACACCAGCTCACACCACTCTCTCTTCTTCCCCACTCTCTCTTTGTTTTGTATTTCTTTTGGCAAAAGTAATTGGTTTGTCTCCCACTTGTCCCTCAATTCATGCAGAAGAATTCAAGTTTTTATAGGGTGACACGACCAAGCCATGAGTGGCTTGGCCGTGTCTCTTATTTTGCTTTGGGACACGGCCAAGCTTGTTGGCCGTGTCACCTTCTGCCCCTCTTCCTTTCTTTCTTTTCTCTTTGTTTCATGAGGTGACACAGCCAAGCTCCTGGCCGTGTCATGGTGTGTCACCTTCTGTGTTTTCATTTTGCCAATTCTCTTCTTTGCTTCCAATGGGTGACACGGCCAAGCTTGTGGCCGTGTCATGTGACATGGCCACTGGCTTGGGCGTGTCACTTGGGTGTGTCAGCTACTGCTTCTCTTCTTTCCTTCTTTGCTTGGTTTTGTTCCTTGGGTGAGACACGGCCAGTGGCTTGGCTGTGTCTCTGGGTGTGTTAGCTACTGTCTTGGATTTCATTTGAGGGACACGGCCAAGCTTGCTTTGGCTTGGCCATGTCTTGCTTGCTTCATGCTTTTTCTTCATTGTTTTGATCATCCAAGGGAGTTTTTGCACTTTGACCTAAAACAAACAAAAACAAACTTTAAACCAAAATCAAATAAAACATTAACTAAAAACACATAGAAATCATACTAAAAACAAGTATAAAAATGCTCTTATCAATCTGCATCTCTAACCCTCAACTGATGATACCCTGATCCTAAGTCAATCTTAGAGAATATGGCTGCCCCCTTCAACAGATCAAACAAATCATTAATACGAGGCAATGGGTATTTATTCTTGATTGCCACTTTATTTAACTGTCTATAAGTGCCACCCTTCTTCTTTACAAATAGAACATGTGCTCCCCATGGTGATATACTAGGTCGGATGAACCCTTTACCAAGCAACTCCTTGTAGACCCTTAATTTTTGACCCAATCCGATCCAACATGCTTTATTTAGTCCAAAATAATTTTTGTTGTTTAATTGGTCCAAAATAATTTTAATTAAATAATTTTTACCTTAGTATCTAATTTTTAGTAGTAAAAAATGAAAATAAATAAATAAAAATTAAAAATAAAAATAAAAATCGAAGTCGGAAAAAAATCGGCAGCGAAAAGTGGTCACGTGGGCCCGTTGGGCCAACAGTGGCTCGCCCGCAGGCCTGCTGGCGTTTCGCCCGCAGGCTCCTGCGGGCGGAATTTCCTGCAGGCTGGCACGCCGCCTACAGGAATTTCCTGCAGGCTAGCACGCCTACGAGCCCGTCGCCAGAATTTTCGCCAGCGCAAATTTTTCAGTTGCAATTTTTAGAATTCTAATCCAATTAGGTTTTAATTTCTTTTTTTATTATTATTACTTACCTTAATTAATTAGGAATAAACAACATAAAAACCACTATAAATAAGGACCAATTAAACCAAATCAAAGGAGGAAAGAAAATACACAAAGACTTTAGGATTTGAAACCAAATCAAGGAAGGAAAAGGAAAAACTCAATTCAGGATATTAATAGCAGCAGTAGCACGGCAGAAACAGAAAAGGAGGAGGCAATCAAAGCTTGTCTTTGGAGCTAGTTCATCCAAGAAGAGTTATTTTTTGGAGAATCAACAAAAGAAGGTATGTTTTAATTCTTTTGATTTATGTTTTACAATAGCAAAATCCACAAAATTTAAGTTTTTTTAAATCAAAAACTTTAGAATTTTAAATTTTCCAAGATTAGAACATTAAATCGTGACTCTCTTTTCTAAAAAGATTTAAAATTGTTATTTTTTCTTCTTAAAAACCCTAAAACACTAATTGAACATATTTTTCAATAAAACCAAAATAAAATTCTGTTTCTTTTAAGATTTTAAAGTAGGTTCTATTTCATTCAAAAAACCTTAAAAAACATATTTTCTACTTATAAAAACTTCAATCCATGTGTTTAAATTCATAAAATCTCATAAAATATCAAATTGCTATTTAAAACTCTAATTTAAATACTTTGGCCGAGAACCCCAAATTGAAAGCCTAAAATCCAAAAATCAACTTTTAAACCTAAAATAATGAACCCTAACCCTTTAAAACCTTTAACCCTAACTTTTTCTAAACTTTAAACCCTTTAAAACATAAAAAACATAAAAAACTCAAAAAAGCTACAGTAGCTCAATTTACTATTTTAAAAACATGAATTAAAAATATTTCAAAAGTGTCCAAAACTCAAGTTTTATTATTTCATTATTCAAATCTTAATTTGTTTAATCAAAGTGTCTTGCCAACCTTAAAAAAAACATAAAACCTAATCTATTTTAATTACCTAAAAAGTCACAGTAGCTTAAACTTTAGAATTTCCAAAGCCTTAACACATGAGATAAAAAACCCTAAATAGAAATAGTAGCTATACTTGAACTTTTATTTGTTTTATTCAATTCCATATTTATTTATACCTTGATTTATTTCTTATGCTTTAATTTATTTAATTTTAATACTTGATTTATTTAATTTATCATGGATGGATGTTTGTTTTATATTTTGGTTAATAGCTTTAATGAATGATTCATGTATTATGGATGATTATTTACCTTTTATTAATTAATTTAGACTTCCAAAAGATGTAAGAGGTATGTTTTCACTTGGTGGGTACCTCATTAGTTAAACATTATGTAATTTAATTTTCTTTTCTATTTTAGAACTTTTGTAAAGGGCATGTTTCTACCTTTTGGTGGATGTCCTATCTAGGCATGTGATGTAAGGACATGTTTCCATCCTTGGATGGGTGTCCATTTATTTGTTTTGTTTTGTTTGGACATTGCTTTGATTTTAATATATTGATGCTTTCATTTAATTATTGTGTGTAATATGGATAATGTTATTATACTTAAGAATTTTATAATATTAAGACCTGTAAAGGAGGCCGGTTCCAATGAACCGGGCGTTGTGGGGGTGCTGGGCCATTTCTCACCTTCCCCACACGTACCCAACTTTTCGAACCCATTAGGGGGTTGAGGATTCCTTAGGAATCGAGTCATCCACCCCTTTCTTTTTCCCGACCCATCCGGGTGGCGACTCCATTTTCTCCGGACTTAGGTCCGTGTTCTCTAAGGCCCCAAGCCTAAACAGTGCCGAAGTCGCAAGAACCATTCCACCGGGAGTGGGGGGCGAAAATCCCCGCTCACAGTGGCGACTCCACTGGGGATAAGAGAAGTTGATTCCGTTGGTCTTTATATTATTCTATTCTTTCTTATAATGATATTATCCATTGCATCATATTAGATTGCATTGTGTACGTGAGTTAGGACCCCCGTGTTACCTGTGTTATGTTATGTAAGGGATACCATACTTTCACTCAAGGTATGGAGATAGAGCATGGCATAACCACTCATAGCCTTGTACCGTTTGGTATATACTTGCTATGGGAACCTAAGCCTTTTAACCCAATGACTAAAGCTCATGTAATTGGCCTAGTTACTTTCCTTAGGTTTTACCCCAAATGCATGTTGTTTGACTATGGTTAATTTATCTTGGTTTAAATCATGGCTTATTTGGTTTGTTCTCTTTCTAATATGACCCAAGTACATTTGCAAGCTCAAAATAAATTTTTTCTTTCTTTAAAATCCAAAAGACCAAAACTATTTTCAAAACTTTTTTAGATGGTCTTTGGACATAAAATTTTTCTAAAAACAAATCAAAAATTCTTTGGCTCATGGCCCAAATACTAAGCCCAAAATCCATTTTTCTAAAATCTTTTACAATGGGCTTAGAAACAAAACTATTTTCACCCAACCATTTTTTACAAAGAGCTTGCAAAAATATTTAGGTCAATTATGAAATACCAAAAATCAATTGTGGGCCTAGTTTACACTAAGAACGAATTAACCATGGGCTTGTTTTTGGCATGAATCATTAGTTACTTTTTCATGTGAGAAATCTATTTATAATAAACCTTTTAATTGCGTTTTAATCCAACATAGCATAAAAGCTACTTTAGTTGGATGAATGGATTAAAACCTAATTAAATGGGAATTATCATGGATTGATTTCTATTTTTGAAAATATAACTATTGGTTGAAACATCCGAAGGAATTATTCGAAAGCAAGATACCCCATGTTGGTATTTTGTTAACCATATACCTAGGAAAAGAGACTCGCCATTCGTGTGTGGATGATATAAGGTTGGAAGGAACGTCCTAATTATCCTTGTTTGTGGATTGTGCATACATGCATGCATACATTTGCATCTCATCTCATTGATCCTCTCTGGCTCACAGCCCTGGATTACGATAGTTCTAAAGCTTATAACAATCCGACCTACGCCGGAGATGAAGCAACAAGCAACGACTCAATCACTTGCTCACCAAAGACAATGGAGCCCGAACAAATTCAAAGAATGGTGGATGAAGCCCTCAATGCCAAGATGGAAGAAATCAAAGAGGCCCTAGCTGAGACCATGAAGAACCAATTGGCTGCAATCTTAGAGAACCATGTCGAGGCATCTGCTAGCACTAAGAAACCAAAGGACAAAGGGAAGACCAAAGTTAGTGAAGTGGCTTTTGATGATGAAAAGGTGATCATTGATGATGATGATTGGGCTCAATACTACCAAGATCTTCAAGATAAAAAGGAGCCAAAGGTTGTTGAGAATGAAACTATTGAAAAGACCGAGACATCTGATATTGAAAAGATGATTGCTGATTTAGAAAAGAAATTTGAGAAAAAACTGAAAACTGAAGAAATGTCTGAAGTTGACAAATTATTTGAGCTAGATGAAGAAGTCCCGTACAAGTTCAAGATGCCATCTTTTGCAAGGTACAATGGCACTAGAAATCCTCATCTCCATGTGAAGCAATATATCACTTCCATGCAGTCTGCCCAAGCTACTAAGGCTCAAACCCTAAGGTACTTTATGCTCTCATTGGATCCTGCTGTCCAAAATTGGTTCAATACCTTAGATGATGAAAAAAAAGAGCTGGGATCTACTTTACAAAGCCTTCATCCAACAATATGGATATAATGTTGAGTTGGAAGTTACCTTGATGGAAGTGGAGTCCATTAGGCAAAGACAGAATGAGAATTTTGTAGATTATGTCAAGAGATGGAGAAACAAGGCTACTTTGCTCAAGAAAAGACTCGATGAATCTGATTAAATAAGGATGATCGTGAGAGGTGTCCTGCCCAATCTCCGTGAAAGGATGTCTCACACCCTTATAAGGGACTTCAAAGATCTTCTCCAAGCTGGTCTACAAATTGAAGAATGGGAAAGGGAGAAGAATCACTTTTCAATAAGAAGGAATGAGAAAGGGAACAACCAGCTTAACAATCAAAGCACACAAAAAGAAGTTGATGTTAATGTAACCGGTCAAGGGAATAAAAGACAATTCTCAGAATTGGGGAAACCTTTATCTTGGGTTTGTAGTAAGCTGCAAAAGAAAGGGTTGTTACAACCATTAGCTCCTCGACCTCTATATAGTCCACTGCCACCAAACTTCAATGCCGAGGCCTTCTGTCAATTTCATCAAATGCGAGGGCATGAAATAGATAAATGTGCTCATCTAAGGCATCAGATTCAAGACCTGATTGATAGTGGCAAGCTACCCGAGCCGGATAAGCCCAATACCAAAGATAACCCTTTGCCTAAATTTGGAAGAGTGCCACCACCAGCAACCTTTATGGTGGGAAAAGGATTGGAAGAAGAATTTGTTTTATCATCCTTTCAAGATGGGTATATTGAAGATGTGAAAGGAAAAGAAGCCTAACTCAATGAACTTTCCTTAGCTTGAATGTTGCTTTTCAATCTTACTTTCTTTAATATTTTGGGACTATTGTGTTTTTCAAATTTAAATTTGTTTGAATAAATTACTTTTGTCATAAATTTTTATTGGTCTTTTTTCATTTTGATGCTCAACCAATGAGGAATTTAGCTTGATGTGTATAAATTAATGTGTCTAGGCATCATGACTCGAATGACTTTACTAGATGAGGGAATTACTCTATAGCATTGAGTTGTGTATGCTTACTTAGAGAGGGCTCCTGCATAATTATCTTTGTCTAGGTCTTAGTCAGTCTTAGAACATGCTTTGACAAACTTTCGAGGCGAAATTGAACTCTAATTATTTAAGAGAGAAATGATCTAGGCATTGTTTGATTAGCCAACAACTAGTATCCACCCAATTAAATATTAATCCCTAGTTGTCCCTTTGAGCCTTCATAAAATTTTAGCTTTCTTTTCATTGGCATATAACCTCAACAACCTACCTTGAGCTGTTGTGATACTTTTGGCAAGTCTTATGATCACTAAGATAAAGAGGCAATAAGATAAAAAAAAAAGGCAATGATTAGTCAAGATCATTGAAGTTCTCAAGACTATAAAGATAATTAAAGTTCTCAAGACTATGAAGATAGTTGAAGTTCTCAAGACCATAAAGATAATTAAAGTTCTCAAGACTATGAAGATAATTGAAGTTCTCAAGACTATGAAGATGAAGTTCTCAAGACCATAAAGATAATTGAAGTTCTCAAGACTATGAAGATAGTTGAAGTTCTCAAGACCATAAAGATAGTTGAAGTTCTCAAGACCATAAAAGATAGTGGACGTTTTCAAGACCCTAAGGGTAGTTGAAGATCCCCTAATATCTCCAAGACAACGTCAACATTGGAGTAACAAATGATTTATCCCTATTAAAGAAGATTTATGTTACTCCACTCATCCATTATTGGAAGCCCAAGTTGGTACAAATAAGACAACTCTGTTTGAGCTAGAACCAAAAATAAAAAAGGAGAGAAAGAAAGAAAAACAAGAAAAAAATCAATAGAAAAAGAAAAAAAAAGATTAAAAAAAGAAAAAAAAAACCAAAATGGATCAAAAAGCCAATTGAGTTCTCTTTTACCTAAAGCAGCCAAAAGCTTCTATTTGGTTCATAAAGACCTTTTTTGGGTTTGTCCAACCCAACCAAAGATTCAATTAAAATTGGAGAAAAAAGAGGAAGACCACACAGTTCTTGAAAGTTCTGCAGTCCTACAAGGAAGAAGGACAAAATGATAAAATGATCAAAGAAAGGGAGGAGTAAGAAAAATGAAATGAAAGAAAAGGGAAAAGAATAAAAGAAATGAATTTGGGAACCAAACTTTTTGCAAGGGCAAAAACTGTCCTAGTAAGATCCAAATTAATGCTAAGAAGATATAAGAAATTTGGAGTCTAGCAAGGTTGCCTCTAAGCTGCCTAAAATTCCAACAAGAAATTTGTAGTGTGAAGGTTTGTCCATTGTGTCACACCAACTCCAATCTCAAAATGGCCTTCACTTAAGCCTGTTTCCCTCATAGACCCCATTTCAAGCCTATCAAAGACCTGTTGATCTCTCTTGGTAGGTAGAGTCTATTAGTGGAGATAGTTTGAATAAGCATGCATATGAGATAGACAATATTTAAACTCAATGAGACCTTTGGCCAAGTAATGTGTATGTGCCTATCTGAAGTGCAATAATTATTGCTTAAGTAGAAATAATCCCCGAGTTTAGTACGGTAACTAGGGTTGTCATGTTATAGATATGTTAGTTTGGAAAATCAAGTCCTGAGGTATATTGACATTGATTTGGCACAAAGCCAACATTTGATTTCAAAATTAAAATTCAAAAAAATCAAATAAAAAATGTTTTGTCATACAAAGCCTTCAAGTTAAGGGAAGTATGTTGAACCTCCAAAGGACACATTGGGCAAAGGAAATGATTATTGGCAAAGTTATGAAGAAACTACCAACCGACATGCTGAAATATAGTTTGATATGGATGTATCCCTAACTCTGTTGCTTGGGGTCTCCACCACTCATGTTTTCATCATCTTGAAGATAAAAGCCACAAATGCAAAGCTTTCGATCATTCCAATGCAAGACTTGAACAAGCATCAAAATGGAACCAATGAGAACACTTCTGCTGATCACCTCAGCCTGTGAGTCGATGGAACGACTGTAAGTATTATTCATGCATACATGAGCATGTCACATCACACTTTCTTGTCTTGTGTTGTCTATTCCTTGTCAAAATGAACAACAAGCAATCAAAAGAAGATATCAAATCAGGGGGGTATAGAAAGCCCATTGCTTGAGAAACCTCCAGTAATCTTGCAAAGAGAAGAAATGCGTACTTATGCGAAGAACAAGACGGCAAAAATATCAATCAAAGCTTGCATGGAAAAAATCTTTGATTTGAGCCTACACAGGGGGCAAAGTTTCTCCTTTTCAATTTTTGGGTTTATATAACAAATATTTTTAAACTCACTTACAAATATTTTGCCACGTAGAGGGGCAAGGAGAGGATATAAGGTCCAATTAAAAATAACTGAATCTTTGCAAAAAGAAAGAACAAAAGAATGGAACAATAGAACTCTCAAAAGAATGAAGGTGCAAAAGACAAAAGACCAATCCAGCTAAAAGAGTTGAAGACAGGTTGAAGACCTGATCTCAAAGGATGAAGATCCATTTTCAAAGGTGAAGACCTGATCTCAAAGGATGAAGATCCAATTTTCAAGGGTGAAGACCCAATCTCAAAGGATGAAGATCCATTTTCAAGGGTGAAGACCCGATCTTAAAGGATGAAGATCCATTTTCAAGGGTGAAGACCCGATCTCAAAGGATGAAGATCCATTTTCAAGGGTGAAGACTCGATCTCAAAGGATGAAAATCCATTTTCAAGGGTGAAGATCCAATCTCAAAGGATGAAGATCCATTCTTAAAGGTGAAGACCCGATCTCAAAGGATGAAGATCCATTTTTAAGGGTAAAGACCCGATCTCAAAGGATAAAGATCCATTTTTAAGGGTAAAGACCCGATCTCAAAGGATGAAGATCCATTTTTAAGGGTAAAGACCCGATCTCAAAGGATGAAGATCCATTTTCAAGGGTAAAGACCCGATCTCAAAGGATGAAGATCCATTTTTAAGGGTAAAGACCCGATCTCAAAGGATGAAGATCCATTTTTAAGGGTAAAGACCCGATCTCAAAGGATGAACATCCATTTTCAAGGGTAAAGACCCGATCTCAATGGATAAAGATCCATGTTCCAAGGGTAAAGACCCAATTTCCAATGGATAAAGATCCATGTTTCAAGGGTAAAGACCCAATTTTCAATGGATAAAGATCCATGTTTCAAAGGGTAAAGACCCAAAGTTCGAAGGATAAAGATCCTTGTTTCAAGGGTAAAGACCCGATTTCAAATGGATAAAGATCCATATTTCAAGGGTAAAGACCCGAACTCCAATGGATAAAGATCCATTTTTACGGGTAAAGACCCAATCTCCAATGGATAAAGATCCATGTTCCTAGGTAAAAGACATAGTTTCTAATAGATAAAGATCTATTTTTGGTGGATAAAGACCTACAATTCATAAAAATGGAACAACCAGTTATGCCAGAATTCTCAACTGATAAAAGCTCAGATGAGTTAAACCAACCTCTCGAGTCCAGAACCCAAAACCTCAAAAATTAAGTCTTATTACTTTTCACTCTCTTTCACTAAGGTTTCAGATCATTCAAGCAGGGGGCAAACTGTAGACCCTTAATTTTTGACCCAATCCGATTCAACATACTTTATTTAGTCCAAAATGATTTTTGTTGTTTAATTGGTCCAAAATAATTTTAATTAAATAATTTTTACCTTAGTATCTAATTTTTAGTAGTAAAAAATGAAAATAAATAAATAAAAATAAAAAATAAAAATAAAAATCGAAGTCGGAAAAAAATCGGCAGCGAAAAGTGGTCGCGTGGGCCAGTCGGGCCAACAGTGGCTCGCCCGCAGGCCTGCGGGCTGGCACGCCCACAGGCCCGTCGCCAGAATTTTTGCAGGCGCAAAATTTTCAGCTGCAATTTTTAGAATTCTAATCCAATTAGGTTTTAATTTCTTTTTTTTTATTATTATTACTTACCTTAATTAATTAAGAATAAACAACATAAAAACCACTATAAATAAGGACCAATTAAACCAAATCAAATGAGGAAAGAAAATACACAAAGACTTTAGGATTTGAAACCAAATCAAGGAAGGAAAAGGAAAAACTCAATTCAGGATATTAATAGCAGCAGTAGCACGGCAGAAACAGAAAAGGAGGAGGCAATCAAAGCTTGTCTTTGGAGCTAGTTCATCCAAGAAGAGTTATTTTTTGGAGAATCAACAAAAGAAGGTATATTTTAATTCTTTTGATTTATGTTTTACAATAGCAAAATCCACAAAATTTAAGTTTTTTTAAATCAAAAACTTTAGAATTTTAATTTAAATTTTCCATGATTAGAACATTAAATCGTGACTCTCTTTTCTAAAAAGATTTAAAATTGTTATTTTTTCTTCTTAAAAACCCTAAAACACTAATTGAACATATTTTTCAATAAAACCAAAATAAAATTCTGTTTCTTTTAAGATTTTAAAGTAGGTTCTATTTCATTCAAAAAACCTTAAAAAACATCTTTTCTACTTATAAAAACTTCAATCCATTTGTTTAAATTCATAAAATCTCATAAAATATCAAATTGCTATTTAAAACTCTAATTTAAATACTTTGGCCGAGAACCCCAAATTGAAAGCCTAAAATCCAAAAATCAACTTTTAAACCTAAAATAATGAACCCTAACCCTTTAAAACCTTAAACCCCAAGTTTTTCTAAACTTTAAACCCTTTAAAACATAAAAAACATAAAAACATTAAAAAAAAAACTCAAAAAAGCTACAGTAGCTCAATTTACTATTTTAAAAACATGAATTAAAAATATTTCAAAAGTGTCCAAAACTCAAGTTTTATTATTTCATTATTCAAATCTTAATTTGTTTAATCAAAGTGTCTTTCCAACCTTTAAAAAAACATAAAACCTAATCTATTTTAATTACCTAAAAAGTCACAGTAGCTTAAACTTTAGAATTTCCAAAGCCTTAACACATGAGATAAAAAAACACTAAATAGAAATAGTACAATATATGAAAATAAAATATCCAAAGTCAAAAGTCAGAAATTCAAAGGTCGCAATATATGAAAATAAAATATCCAAATATAAAATGTTAACATGAAAAACAAAAACGAAAAATAATAACAAAAATACACTAAGCAAAATAAAGCAAGGAACTCAAAATCTATGGAAAAGGCGGGCGTGAAGATAATGCAGTAGAGGGATGAAGACTCAAGATCTTAGCAAGGTTGCTGTTAATCTGATCCAACTGTTGCAAAACCTCAGCATGGTTACGGTCCACCTTGCTCTCCAGTCGATCTACCTTCCCCTCCAAGGCCTCAATCCTAATAAGTACCTCTTGACTTTCTGAGACCGGAGCATCCTCATCTAGATCAAGAGAATCCGAGTCGGACTCTTCTTGAACCCGTGCCCTCTTCTGCCTGTCCCCCGGTGCCTCTGGCTCAGTTGAAGACATCATATAAGCCCCTTTTTTGTGCACCACCATGTACATCTTCTCTAGTGTAGCTAAATCCAAAGAGTCATTACCCGAAATTCTAGTCATGCGACTGGTACTCGGGTCAAAATTTTCAAGAAGGGCTACTGCTAATGTGGTAATCAACCCTCCAACATAAATTGCCCCCTTCCTTTTATTTGTAATATCCTCATTTATGGTCTAGAAGTTTTTATTATGTTATTGTTATTGTTGTTGTTGTTATATTGGATTGTATATATGTGTTAATTGCAAGAGAAAAGAAATTGGGAAAGAAAATAGGGTTTAGAGAGAATGGTATATGTTGTGTATATGATGGTATATATAACATATAAATTGGTCAAATGAAGAGTCAATGGGAGAGATATTTATTTGTGTTGAGTGTGTAATTGCATATAAGGGCTTATATGAGACAAAAAGTTAGTTATATGATTGAGGGTATTTTGGTAATTGCTTGGATAAGATCACTTGGTGGAGATTAAAAGCAAAATTTGACTTTGCTTCTTGATATTTATTTTTTCTTCTTCTTTTCCATGGTGGCCGGCTCCTCCTTAGACAAAGGAAGCAAGAGGCAAAGAGAAGATCTTGTTGAGTGAAGTTCAAATTGAAGAAAGATTAAGTGATCAAGTTGGTGATTCAAGAAGTTTTGTAACTTTGGTAAGTTCTCTTGTGATCTTTGTGTTTATTTGAAATGATACTTGAGTTTGATAGATTTTTAAGAGTGTGTTGGTTGATTTTGAGATGTGAGAAGTGGTTGAGTGATTGGATGATGGATGTTGAGTATGGATTGAAGAAAAGAGTAAGTGGATGGAAGAGATGATGTTGTATATGTGGTGAGGGTTTTGAGATGATTTTGTGTTTTGTGCTTGATGTGTGTTTGGCTTGTTTTGGTGTGTTGCAAGTTTTAGATGAGTTTTGAGTATGTTTTGTTAAGATGGTGTGAAGTGGATGTTGTTGGATAAAAGTGTTTTGTTGAGTGTTTGGTTGTTTTGGTCGGAATCTTGATTTGTGGCCGGACACGCCCATGAGCATGTCCAGGTTTTTAGGCGTGTCAATTGTGTTGGAGGCAGTAGGTTTGACACGACCAGTAGCACGCCCGTGTTATTGAGCGTGTCATAGCTACTGTGAGATTTGAGAATTTACACGCCCAGGAACACGCCTATGTTGTTGAGCGTGTAAATACTTCTGTGTTGTGGAGTTAGGGCACGGTCATGGACACGCCCGTGTGGGTGAGCGTGTCAGGGTTAGGGTTTGCCCTAATTAATTCCTAATTGGATTATCTCTTGTGTATCCCTAAACAAGTATATGCTATTACTTTTGATTTAGGTCTTGAAGATAGTGATTAATCATTGATTTAAGAGGTAGAAGGATCTTGAACAAGGAAGTGTTAAGAGTGGTGTGATTTGTTTTTGAGGTAAGTACAAAACCTATATGATTGTGTGTAAGTTCAAATGTGGCATTATTACATTGTTAATTTATTTGAACAATGTGTATTGTTATGTTTATATCACTGATGATATATATATATATGAATAATGTGAATGACATGATGATGCAAATGAATGTGTTTATGAAAGATTGAAATGTTATGTTGTGAATTGAGATGAAATGGAATATAGAGCCATTGTGATTGGCTATGATAATATAATTGAATGATGTATGGCATGTTTGCCTAATTAATGAGAAAGATTGAGAAAGAGTTTGATAAAGAGAATAATGAAATAAGTGTATGCTTAATATGATATTCAATTTCAGAGTTCTGGTTTTTGGAGGCATGCCTATTTAATGAAAGGTAACAGTCTTGCCGGGTTGAGGATCTCTTCAAATTGAGTTGAATTGAGGTCCAAGAGACTGGGTCTGTTACACTATGATAATTGATATTATGAGATATTTGATTTGTAACAGTCTTGCCGGGTTGAGGATATCCTCGAGTTAGATGAGTTGATGATCCAAGAGACCGAGTCTGTTATGCTATCCATGGATAGAGATATATATATATGTATATGTTGCCTACGGGCTTGATGATGGTGTTTATGAACCAAAGCAGTAACTCTGAATTCTGAATATCGTATTAAGTACTTGATGGGCCCATAGGTGTCTAGGTTTTATGTATAACATAAATGTTGTTCTAATGTAATGAAATGTTAATATTACTTATATAATGAAACGGACTATTCACGGAATATTGTTTGTTGAGTATGATCTTTACTAATTGTGTGTGTATCATTGATGTTGATTTATTAATACAAATGTGAAACATTGCATTGCACTAAAGCATAACATTAGCATGAATTGTCTTACTAAGCCCTTGGCTTAGCGCGATAGTGTTTGATCGCGCAGGTAATAGAGTTGAACCCGAGAGCTCTTCGAGACCGAGTGAGAGTAGACAGTGAAGAGTTGATTTTGGGAACTTAAAGATCAGAGGAGACTTGCCAATCATGTATAACTCTTTTATATTTTGTAAATATGGGTTATAATGTAAATATATGTATAATTGTAAATACGTATTCAAATGCTTTCATATATGTAAATGTTTTCTATATTCCGCTGCGTAATATTTAAATGTATGTATATATATATCTAATATGTTTTGTTTATAAGTAAATGATTTACTTTTCTATAATATATAACGATAAGAGTATTGTATCAAGTTTAAAATGTTTTGGAATGTTAAGAAAATCCATAGCATTCCTATATTCGATACATGTATACTACATTGTGGTGTATGTAGTGTGTATGTATTGGGTGTGGGGGTGTTACATTATTAGCCACAGTATCAAAAATATCGGCTAACCAATAGCCGGCACTAACAGGCATTACATTACAAGCACAATCCAGGAAAAATAATTCACTCAACTCCACCACACCCGGGATCTCCTTCCGAGCAAAGAAACCGCAAGACATGAAACGATGTAAATACCTCAAAGCGGAATTTCTTAATTTAGATGCTTTAGCTGATTTGGCCAAATAGGTCCCCAAGCCTAATGCTCCCCAAGCAAATTGTTGTTTAAACTCTTTGGGTACCGACCTTTCCCCATGCTGATGGAAACCATATATAGCAATCAATTGTTCAATAGTAAGCACAAATGATTTACCAAGTAATTTAAAACTCATTCTAGTGCAGATTTTTTTATCATCTCTTTTAACTTTAAAAGATGTCAGAAATTCCAAAGTCAGCTCCTCAAACTGCAAAGGTCGCAAGGAGACTAGATTCTCCCACCCAAGAATTTGCACATAATGATAAAAATTAGTCCTAATTTGCAGAGCATCAAGGGATTCATCATTAACATACCTCGTCGGGAAAAAACCCTGAGCCAAAAGATTTGCTCTCTTCAAAGATGAAATTGATGAAGAGGAAGAAGCTCCTTCGATTGTAGGCCTCTTCTTCTTGTGGTGTGAAACAATCTTTGTTCTTGGCATCTTGAGAAATCTGAAAAATTAAACACCAAAACTTGATTAAATCAAACTTTTATGAGCAAAGAAGAAGTTTTAATTGATTATTTCTAGATTTGGTGAAGAAATTTGAAGTTTAATGGAAGATTTGGAGCTTGGAATCACAAAGAATGGAGTTTGCGAGAGAGAGAACGAAAGAGCGAGAGAGAGAACAAATAGGAAACTAGGGACTGAATGAGGAAAAAGGTGAAAGAATCGTGTTTTTTAAAGTGAAAAAGTGAGAGACACGGCCAAGTTAGGGTGAACACGGCCGTGTCTTGTGTGTGTTGAGGGACACTGCCAGTGACTTGGCCGTGTCCCATGGGCGTGTCTGCTACTGGAAGAAAAAGTGCAAAATAAAATCAAGAACAATTTTGGTAAAGTCTTATCTGTGTCCCATGTGACACGGCCAAGTCCTTTGGTCGTGTCACTCACTGTGACAAAATGCAAAAATAACAAATTGGTGAGGCTTGGCCGTGTCCCATGTGACACAGCCAAGGGACACGGCCAAGTCCTTTGGCCGTGTCTCCTTCTGCCACTTTTAACATTTTTTTTTATTTATTTGTAATTTGAAATCTTAATTTATAACACCAAATATCAAAGAAATTGCAAACCTCTTCTCCGATCAACCCTGAAACACATTAGAAAAATAAAAACCGATCAAAGCACCCATTCCATTTATTTAGACTAAACATAAAATCAAAACTTGCTAAATCTAAAATTATAACTATGAAGAATAAATGCAAACCGATGGGTTGCCTCCCATTTAGCGCTTCTTTAATGTCATATAGCTGGACATCATGCAAGACTTATGGATCATGGATCAAAGTGCTGTCAATGATCCTCACTTCCTGAAATCCTTCATTGTATAGTTTAACTCTATGTCTATTTGCTTTAAAAATCTTATTGGTTCTAGAGTTAAGCAATTCAATGGCACCAGAAGGACATACCTTAGTTACCTCGAAAGGACCACTCCATCGAGATTTTAGTTTCCCTTGAAACAGACTGAGTCGAGAATTAAAAAGTAAAACTTTCATACCTGGACTCAATGTCTGTCGCACAATAAATCTGTCATGAATTGCCTTAGTGCGATCCTTGTAAACTCTCGAGCTCTCATATGCCTTTGGGTTAAGGCATCTTTGAGTCCCCTTCACTGGTTTCGCCCCCTCTTCTAAGGTTAGTTTCAGCTCCAATTTATCTGAGGAGTCTGTCTGCAATACAACATCTGAAACAACTGCTTCAACACAATTAATTAAAGAACATTCATCATATAAAGCAGTTGTAGGAATAGGAGAAGTGTTAAAAATAGAAAATTCAACAGTTTGTCCTAAGACAGTCATTGACAACTTACCATTTTTAATGTCTATTAAGGTGTTGGTAGTAGCCATGAAAGACCTACCCAGCAAAATAGTGTGTGCTAATGGTGCAGGGTTACTCCCTTCCATGTCAAGAACTATGAAATCCACAGGTACTATCAACCTCCAACCTTAACTAACACATCTTCTATAACCCTTTTCGAGAATCTAAAAGACCTATCAGCTAATTGTAACACCATTTTTGTCGGTTTAAGTTCCCCTAGTTCTAATTCTTTATAAACAGAATAAGGCATCAAATTCACACTAGCTCCTAGATCACACATGCCATCAGTCCCCTTTCCATTCCCGACATTAATTTGAATTATAAAACTTCCGAGATCCTTTAGTTTGGGAGGTAGTTTATGCTGCAGAACAGCACTAGCTACCTCTGAAACTATCACCTTTTCATTCGGCTCATACCTCTTTTTCTTAGTGATCAGTTCTTTGAAGAATTTGGCATAAGCTGGCATGTTCTTTATTGCTTCCAGTAAGGGTAAGTTAATACTTACCTTAGACAGCATGTTGAAGATGTTAGAAAATTGCTTATCTTTTATATCATCTTTCAACCTACTGGGGAATGGTATAGGTGGCCGGTATGGATTGCTTGCCTTATGTAAATCTGTTGAAGAGGACTTCTTCATTGATCTATCTCCAGCACCTTTGTTCTCTGGTTCTCCTTCCTCCTTGTTCTCTTTGTCACCTGCATTCACAGAATCATTTTCAACATTATTGTTAATTTCCTTACTACTTCTAAGAACAGTCACTGATTGTGCCTGCTCAGGTTGACTTGGGAATTTCCCCTTTTGTTGAATCTGCATCTGTTGTGCAAGTTGCCCTACTTGAGTCTCCACTTTCTTAAAAGACGCTTCTAAGGAATCCAGCCTCTTGTTGGTCATCTCTTGATTTTTAGCACTGACTTGGATAAAAGCTTGTAAACTTTCCTCCAAACTCTCTATCTTAGACTGCCCTTGATTTGAGGATTGGCCTTGTTGTTGGTTCTGTCTCTAGAGCAAATGGAAAGGCTGCTAAGAATTATTTGTTGCCCAAGAAAAATTTGGGTGATTCCTCCAACCAGGGTTATAAGAATTGGAGTAAGGATCATTTCGGGCCCTTGGTTGAAATCCTCCCATAACATTGACCTGCTCAACTTCATTCCCATAAGTCTCATATGCAGAGGGGCATATATTTGCTCCATGCACGAATGTTCCACAGATTCCACACGCTTCTTGAGTGGATGAAGAAATATTGTTTTTCATGTTCAGCATCTGCACTTGCCTTGTCAACTCAGCTATCTGATTGACCTTCTCACTATTGGCTTCCAGTTGATTCACCCCTTTACTTCTTCCCCTTACACTCTTCTGTTGAGAATTAGCTCCCAACATCTCAAAGATCTCATAAGTTTCATCAACTGTCTTTTCTCCCATAGCTCCCCCAGCTGCATTATCAACTGTATTTTGAAATTGATGGGTTAAACCATCGTAGAAAAATTGGTTCAGAAGTTGAAGTGGATAGTGATGATGTGGACACGGGATCAATAGCATCTTAAACAAGTTTATGGGCAAGTTTTACTCTCATCAATAGAAGTTGAAGTGGATAGTGATGGTTCTCCTTCAAATTGAGAGAATGTAGCAATCTTCCCTCTCAATTCAGTTGTCTTTTGATGAGAGTAAAACTTGCCCATAAACTTGTTATAAACTTGCTCCCAAGTTGTCAAAGAGTTTTCGAGCAACATCATAAGGCAGCTCTTTGCCCTATCCTTCAATGTATAAGGGAAACATCTCATCCTCAACTGATCCTCTATTAATCCTCCCAATGGAAAAGTATTGAGGGTAGAATAAAAATCCCGAATAAAGTTCAAAGGATCTTCATTTGGAACTCCATAGAAGGATGGCAGCATGTTGTAATGAATGTTCTTCAACTCATAGTTTCTTGCTGCATCTGTTAGTCTTATACAAGAAGTGGAAGTTCCAATGACAGGTCTAGCAAAATCTCTCATAGTCCTTTATCTTTCTTCAGCCATTTTAACAGATTGTGCAGATTCCGACTCAAAATCAGAAGTGTCCTCTTCTGTAGTATCAAATCCTGTGTACAGTTCAAACTCTTCCCTGCTCCTTTTCACTCTCTATATTTCTGGAATGACTGGGTATAGCTCTCCTCCAAGTGATCTCCTGCCTTCCATATACAAAAATTTCTAGAAAAAAGAAATTATTAAAAGCAAAGATAAAATCAAAAGTAAACAATGAAAAATAATCTAAAGTATTTTTGCCTAATAAACAATTATGCCAATTAGCTTCCCCGGCAGCGGCGCCAAAAACTTGGTTGTGCTCAAATTAACTCTACCACAAAGCGTCACTCGCAAGTATACGAGGTAGCTGTAGCAAAGGTGATCGCCCCAAGGTCGTCTCACAAGGAAGCTAAAGTAGCTAATTGATTATCAAATTATAAATAACAAGTATGAATAAATTTAAATTGCTAACTAATGAAGAAGATTGATTGAAGTTTAAAACAAATAAAAGTAAACTAGAACTGATGTAATGATTCACTTAATAGAATGGTCTAGGGATTGCACTTCTCTGCTACTTATATGTATGAACGGTTATTCCTCTTAACCAATTTAATTTCAAAGATTAAATCTCAAGCAACTTAATTAATTGAATAAAGGAAATAAGCTCTCGCATTCAAACCTCTCTCAAATAATCTTGTTCCAATTGAAATAATCTTTTCCTAGGTTATATCTCTAATTCACCTAAGTCCTTAATTGAATTGTTCCAACATTAGACTTCATCTCTCAATCCATCATCTAATACCTAAAACACATAATTGGTGGCCAATCAATTATATATTAACAATATTTCACTCAATAAAGGCTTAAAGAAACAATTGAGTTAAGAGAATAACCAATTCATACAATCATAGCAGATCCATACAAACCCTATACTAGATCAAATTAGTTCATAATGCTATCAAACATACTCATCTCATTAATATTCAAAGAAATAAATTTAGACATGATAATATCCATAAATACAATTCCAATGAAAATAAAGAGATAAAGTTCGAGAACAAAACCAAATTACAAACTCCTTGAAGCTTCTGAAGAATCTCTTGTTCAAATCTTGCAAGAAGGATGTATCAATGGCTAGAACAATCTAATCTAAGCCAGATGAATCAAAGTGTAATCAAAAATCAAAGAAAACTAAATGAAACCCTCAGTTCTTCTTCTTGACGGCTCAATCTGCTCTCAAAATCGCAACAACCCTCAACCCTAGCTTCTTTTTCTCTTTTATACGAATTCTCCGCTTTAAAAATCCGCTACGTCTTTGGTTCATGAGAGACACGGCCAAGATGGATGAGACTTGGCCATGTTGGTGGTCTTTGGAGGGACACGGCCAGTGACTTGGCCGTGTCCCTTGCCTGTGTTTGCTTCTGTGAGAATTTCTTGTTATGCTTTGGATTTAGGTGAGACACGGCCAAGTTGGAGCAACTTGGCCTTGTTGGAGCATCTTTGGAGGGACACGGCCAGTGACTTGGCCGTGTCCCTTGCTTATGTCCCTCTCTGTGTCTTGAAACTTCCTTTTTAACTTGGTATGGGACACGACCAGTGACTTGGCCGTGTCCTCTGCCTGTGTCAGCTACTGTCCCTTTTTTCCTTCAATTTGCTTCCTTGGCTTTTTAACCTAAAACAAAACTTCAAACAAACTTTAAACAAGAAGTAAATAAACAATAACCAACAAAACATAAACACCATACTAAAAACTAGATCAAAAAAATGACATAAACACTGAAATAAACTAAAACTACCAAAATTAATGAAAACACTAAACAAACAGATTAAAACTAACAAAATACCTAAATAAAACAATAATTATTATAATAAACAAGACACAAATCTATAACAAAAACTAATAAAACAGTAACCTTGTCACCTGCTGTAATATCATTATTTTTGATGCACTTTGGAATAGTATATATGCGATGAATATGTATAATAGATGTAATATATTTGTATATGTTATATATATTTGAATAATGGGTGAATGGTGACTTATTATATATATTATATATATAAGGATGGAATGAGGAAGAGATTTTCATTTTCTTTCTTTCTCCTTCTTCTTCTTTGAACGTGGACTAGAGAGTGAGAGAGAGAGATTTCTTTCTTCTTCCATACATTAATATTAAGAGAATTTCAAGGATTCAAGTGGAGTTTTTAAGGATTCTTCATCAATTGGTAAGTTTCTTTATCAATTTTGCAAGCCCTTTTGGAATTCTATGGAAGAATGATATATTTATTCTGGAATTTTATATTAGCATGTTTTAATTACTTAATATGGGTATGTATGAAGTTGTTTTGAGTAGTTAATTATTATTTTTTAAGGTTGGATTGAAAGAGAAGATATTTATTTTCTTTCTTTTTCTTTGAATGTGTCATGAGGAAAAGTGATGATTGATTGAATAAAATGATAGTTAAGAGATGTTGGAGTTATATATGCGTTGAATTGGTGGGTAAATCATGGATATAAACTGAAGTGATTATTAAGGGTGTGTAGAGTTGAGTTTGGAAATGATTGTGTTCAAATGGTTGAGAGTTCAAAATGGAAAAATTTTTCCTAGCACGGCCATTGACAGGGCCATGTCATTGGGCATGTCAATGGTGTTAAGTTTCAGCGTTGATGACACGACCAATAACAAGGCCATATCTCTGAGTGTGTCATAGCTACTATAAGATAAGATAATTGACATGGCTAGTAGCGCACCCTTGTCATTGGGTGTGTCAAAGCTACTGTGAAAGTGGGTTAATGACATGGTCATTAACATGCACGTGTTGTTGGGAGTGTCACTTGAGAATAATTCTTTCTTTGTCTTTCATTTGTAATTCTTATTTAAATGATTTGATGTTGAGAATGCCTAAGAATGTGATATTAAATGATTGTTTATGATCACATTTGGTATAGGCATTGAGAGGAAATAGTTTACCCAACCCTAGTGTTGAAGGGCAACTTGGAAGAGAAGGTCGGAGGGAGTTTTGAGGATTGTTTTAGAGTCTTTCTAAGGTAAGTACAAACTTTTGATAATTTAGATATGTTGGTATTAGATTGGCCTTAACACATTTTGGATGGAAAATGTCTTAAGCTATTTGATACATTGAACATTCATGAACATGTTGTTATAATATATGAATTGTTATGTTTGCATTATATGCATTGTGAAAAGCCATTGTTAATGGCTAGATTGAATAAATTATGAATTATGTGAAAATGACCCAAAGTGTTTGGGTAATGGGATTATGTTATGAAACATCCTACACTATGATGAAATGTGAAAGATTGAAAGAAATTGATGATGGAAAATATGAAAATAATTGTGTGCCTAGTATGCTATTCAATTTTCAGAGTTCTATTTTTGGCGGCATGTCTATGAGGTTATCCTCAATATTTGCCTTTAGGGCTAGACACTGGGCATCACTGCGATATGATTTGCCTTCGGGGCTAGACATATGGTGTCATTATGGACCAAAATAGTAACTCTGCGATTTGAATAATGTATTAGTCATTTAGGCCCATGCTTGTGTATGTGTTTGTGTGAATTATTAAATGATGAAAGAATATGTTTAACAGTGACCTTGAATGCCACTTCATGACATAGAATAGGCTTTTAGCTAGCGCGATTGTAACTCATCGCGTAGGTGACAGGGGTGATCCAGTAGAGCCAGAGAGTTCTACTAGACTTGATCAGGACTAGGCTTGTGATTGTTGAGTTTGAAGCATTTTTGTTACATTAAGATCAGAACCACTTTGCTAGCATGTATATGTTTTATGTTATAGTACTTTTAATATTATGTATATCATATAATGTTTTTGGAGTATAAATCTATATATTTTAAATTATAAAGAATGTTTTGTATAAATATTTTGAGAAATGAGAAAATATGAGAATTTTTATTAAACCAAACTATGACATTTTTATACTGTATATGCATATCTTACATATGCTGGGTGTACATGTAATATATGTTTATAAGGTTTAAGGTTGTTACATTTATTTTGGTATCAGAGCCTAGATTTGAGATTCTCAACCTAGGTAGATTGTTAGAAAAAGAAAATGGGGATTTCAATTATGGTTTTCAATTGTGATATATGCATTGGCACTGGCATTTTCTGATTCTTGATGTGGCAATAGTTATAAGTGGAGAGTGATGCTCTGGTGAAGACAAAGTAAAGTTTAGATTGAGAGTATGTAATGAAGATGGTTGAAAAGTTTATTAATTCAATTGATAATTTAAAAAGAAGTAGAGTTTTTACAAAATATGATTAATCATGAAGAAATTAATTATGAAGTGATTTGTGAAGAAGATGATTGAATTGGTTTATTTGAAGTAAATTATTATTGTAATACATGAAGATTGTTTAGGGAATAAGTTGATGCAAATCAAATCTAGGAATAAAGAAATAACATTAAATTATAAGATTATGAAAGGAAAAGATCATGGAGTTAAGTGATCTATTGGGATATTCTTTTTAATTATGATTTACATGGGTTGTGTTTAAAGTCAATATCAACAGTAATTGAAGTTACTAAATTATATTGTTAAAGTATACTTCTTTAAGAATCTAAAAATGGAAGAGGAAAGAAAATGTAATCAAGGGAGGATTATAAAGAATGTTTTGTATAAATGTTTTGAGAAATGAGAAAATATGAGAATTTTTATTAAACTGGACTGTTATATTTTTATACTGTATATGCATATCTTACATATACTAGGTATATGTGTATTATACGTTTATAGGGTTTAAGGGTGTTACACCTGCGTGATACACAAATTGCTCTAAGCAAAATGTAAACTTGATATGAATTTCCATAATGCAAGTCACTCAATTAACACTTTCAAACTAACACATTTCGCATACATATGCATTGGGCGTAAATGACCCTATATAATATTCAAATTTCAGAGATATTATTTTAGACTCAAATTTGGCACCAGTGTCTAGCCCGAAGGCAAATATATTGACTCCCAGCATCTGGCCCATAGGTGATAATAATAATGCCAACATCTAGCCCAAAGGCAATAATAATGACGCCCAGCGTCTAGCTCAAAGACAAATGTCCTGCATACCGTATCACATCAAACCCAATACTCTAGAATTTGATATTGCATAAGGTTACACACATTACTTAAACCATTTCACATTCTTCTTAATTTTTGGCAAATATGCCAATTTTAATTATTTTTCCATTATTTCTCATTTATTTCAAATATTTTCATACATTTTTCACAAACATTCATCACAATGCTTTTAGCCAACTCAAAGTGACACATAAACACATACATTATACATTTCAACTTTAAGCAAATATCTATGCACTTTTTATGTGAATTCACACATCAAAGTGGTATAGTCACCAAATCGTTCAATTACAAAATATGCTAAACAAATGCAATTTAATGCATAACAATCAAACTATGTATGTACCTTTATGCAAAGGAAATTCCAAGCCAAAAACACCAATTTTACAACTTCAACAAAATTCCTTCACTTAATAAGTTGTTGGAAAAACTTACTCAACACCTAACCATGAATAACAAACACACATTAGCATCACATTTAAAGGTGTTTAAACTACCAAATATCAATTAAAATCCAATCCTTCAATTTCCCCTTTCTTAAGCCATAAGGCACTACAACTTTGGAATTCTATTCCATCCAATTCCAAATTGAGTTTCAAGCTTAATTATGTCTTAAATAACACATTTAAACACATATTAAACTATAAAACTAAATTTAAAGGCATTCCCTTCAAAAATAATAAAATGTGCCGAAACACACTTTAATATTAAAACTTCAATCTCAACATTTCCAAATTGATTTTAAAGCTTTAATATATTACAAACATTATATTTTAAAACATACAAAGCATTAAAATACAATGTATCTTTCTTCCATCAAAATTCCAAAATTCAAACCCTAAGACACTTTGATTTTGGTTCAACAATCTAACCAATTCCAATTGTCAATTTAAGTTCATTTCTATCATTTAAATCATTAAACAACATGATTTAAATGATAAAACCAAATAAACTACAATATTAAACAAACTCCTTTTTCATAACCCTAACCTTGCTACCTCTCTCAAATTCCACCAAAACTTAAACCTATCAACCATTCAACCATAAAATAATTCCCTACTCATTAAAATAACATGTTTAACATGCATTAGAACAAAAAACAACCAGCTCATCAAAAACCCAAATTACACATAATCTAAAATTTCCATAAAACCTAGAAAATAATGAAGAAAGCTTACTAGTTGGAAAAATCATCAAAAATCACTTTAATCCTTTGAAAACCTTCAAAATTTGGTGTTTGGAGTAAAAATCATCCTTGGCTATGGTGGAATTTCGTGGTGGAGAGAGAAAAGAAGAAGAAGATAAATAGTTTTTTTTTTAATTTTTCTTTCTTTTAAAAATAATTTCCACCATATATATTTAATTAATTTTTATTTATTATTTATTTTATTATTTTTAATTCTTTAATTTCCAACATCCATTCAAAAATAAAATTATTTTTGAATTATTTAATTAACTTATTTTCAAGGTAAAATTACCATTTTACTCTTCTTTTACTATTCCACTATTGACTTTTTCTAACTCATGTTTGACTTTATATGTAATCTATATTTTATTATATTTCATATATATATATATATGATATTTTCTCACTTCTAACACCTCATTTAACTCTCCAATTTATTAATTTAATTTAATTCATTTTTTTCTATAAAATAAGGGATGTTACAACTGATGTGCTTCCTCTAAAATCTTCTTCTTCAATTCCACATCATTAGGAATACAAAATCTATCCCTATACCATAAACTGTCATCTTCTTTCATATGAAAGTCTATGCTCTCTCCCTTGTTGCAATCCTCTATAATCTTTTGGATTTTCTCATCTATATGTTATGCTTCCTTAATTTGATCTAACAACACTAGCCTCAATTGCAAATGAGCCATTAGTGCACCATCACCACATAACTCAAATCTAGCATGCAATGATCTCAACTCAACAAGCAACAAGAGTGAATAGGTAGTCAAACCTGCCTTGGACTTGCGACTCAAGGCATCCGCAACTACATTTGCCTTACCGGGCTGGTAATCAATCGGACAGTCATAATCTTTTATCAATTCTAGCCACCATCTTTGTCAAAGATTCAATTCTTTCTAGACACCCAAGTACTTCAAACTCTTATTATCAGTGTAAACAAAATACTTCTCTCCATACAAGTGGTATCTCCAAATTTTCAATGCAAATACAATGGCTGCCAACTCCAAAACATGAGTCGGATAGTTTAATTCATGAGGCTTCAACTATCTTGAAGCATATACAATAACTCTACCATCTTGCATCAACACACAACACAAACCATTATGTGAAACATCATTATATATCACATATGGTTTACCTTCTACAGGTAGCGTAAGAATTGAATATTGAGTAAGCATGTCTCTCAATTGCTAAAGCTCGCCTGACATCGATCAATCCATAGAAATTTCATATCTTTTCAAAGTAATCTGGTGAGTGGCGAAGATATCATGGAAAATCCCTTCACAAATTGATGGTAATAATTAGCCAATCTGTAGACCCTAAATTTTTTATCCAGTCTAGTCCAATATATTTTATATAGTCCAAAATAATTTTTGTGTTATTTTAATTAAATAATATTTATTTTAGTATTTATTTTTTTTATAATTTTTAAAAAAATAATAAATAAATAAATATTGGTGACGAAAAAATCGGCGGCGAAAAAATTCATCGCCAAAAGTAATTGGCCAAGGCCAATTTCGCCCACAGGAATTTACTGTGGGCGAAATGGCCAAAGCCATTTCACAACAGGAAATTCATACGGCAAAGTTGGCTAGGCGTGCCAATTCTCACTCGTAGCTCGCAATTTCCTCGCAGCCCGTCGCAATTTTCGCCAGCTTCAACGCAATTTATTTCGAAACCAAATTCTATTTTGTTTCAATTTTCTTTCCCTAATTAATCTTAGTTTCCTTAAACAATTAGAATTAATCTTATAAATTTTCCTATAAATAACACTTTAAAACACAGAGAGAAAAAACTTGGGAGGAGAACTTTGGACTTGGATCGAATAGTGGGACTTTGATTAGGTCATCAAAACTTGGTTTACAGAAAACCCTAGCTAGAGAAGATTAGCAACAAGCAAAGCCATCAATAATTCATCAAAGGCAACAACCTTGCCTTTGTCTTTGTTCATCCAGAAAACAACTTTTGGTGGAACCAACGAATAGAGGTTTGAATCTCTATTTTCCTTTTTTACAGTAGCTCCAATCACTGAAAATTAACAAATTATTTCTTCTGTTTCTTCTAAACCTTAAAACCCTAAAATGTTTTTCCAAAAACTTCAAAAACCCTAAATTGTTTTATTAATTCCCAAAACTCTAATCTCTATTCCAAAAAGTCAGTAGCCTTATTTTTTTTAAGCATCAAAAGTTTTAACCCTAATTAATCCTTTTTTCCAAAATCACACAGTAAGCATTATTCTTTTAAAAATAACACTAGTTTCTTCTAATTTCAAAACCCTATTTTCTAAATCTTAAACCCTAAAATCTTAATTTTCAACACCGACCCCGCAAGGGGAGCTGCCCCCTTAACCCCCACCCGCTAACCGGTTAGCAGGACCACCGTGTGGGCTCGGGTCAATATTTATTTATGTATTATAAATCTTTATGTTTAACTTCCTTTATTATGATTATTCAAAAATACAATAGCTTTATTCAAAATACAAACCTAAACCCTAATTTATTCAAACCATAAATTCAAATTCTATTTTCAAATCTTCACAGTAGCTTTTTATAATTTTATTCATTGGGATATTTTAATCTTTCATATAACTCCCTTAAAGACTTTCTATATTTGTTCCATCAAAAAATACTTAAGTAGTTATTATAGTCAATACTAAAACCATACTTACCTTTGATCACGGCAAAAAAAAAAATCAAGTTTCCAAACCATAAAACCTTAATTTAATAATTTTACCCCTCAAACCCTAATTTGATCAATCAAAGAACCTTACTAATTTCTTAAATTTATAAAACCCTAATCCCTTTCAATTCTCTTAAAACCTATAATAGCCTAAACAAATAACAATAATAATATCTTAAGATTCCAAAACCCTAAAATATTAATTAAAGAACTTTAAATAGAAACAGTAAACCTCAATTTGTATATTTACTTGCTTTATTTTTAGATTTAGTTATGTAGTCTATTATGTGCTTTGATTGTTGATTTATTTAAGTTTAATGCTTGATTTATTTAATTTATCATGGATGAATGTTTATTATATATTTTGATTGATGTTTAATATCTTTGATGAATGATTTATTTATAATGAATGGTTATTTAGTTTTATCAATTTATTTTGATTTCCAAAAGTGTAAGAGGTATGTTTCCACTTTGTGGGTACCTCATTAGTTAAATATCATGTAATTTAAATTGCTTTTATATTTTGAACCAATGCAAAGGACATGTTTTCACCTTTTGGTGGGTTTCCTATTTAGTTTAGACATGAACGATGTAACATGTTTCCATCCTCGAATGGGTGTCCATTTATTTGCTTTGCTTGGACATTGCTTTGATTTTAATATAATGATGCTTTATTTCAATTGTTGCATGTAATATGGATAATATTGTTATATTTAAGAATTTTATAATATTAAGACTTGTAAAGGAGGCCGGTTCTAATGAACTGGGCATTGTAGGGGTGATGGGCCATTTCTAACATTCCCCACACGTACTCAACTTTTCAAACCCATTAGGGGGTTAGGGATTCCTTAGGAATCGAGTCATCCACCCCTTTCTTTTTCCCGGCCAGTCCGGGTGGCGACTCCATTTTACCTGGACTTAGGTCCGTGTTCTCTAAGGCCCCGAGCCTAAATAGTACCGAAGTCGCAAGAACCATTTCACCAGGAGTGGGGCCAAAAATCCTCGTTCACACAATCCCAGAAAACTTCTAATCTAAGTTACATTCTTTGGAGGACTCCAATTCAAGATTGGTTCAACTTTACTCGGATCAACTTTTATACCCTTTGCTGAAACACCATGCCCGAGGAAAGTCACTTGATCCAACAGAATTCACATTTGGATAACTTGGCATACAATTATTTCTCCCCCAATGTTTGCAATACAATTTGCATTAGTCTATCATGCTCTTCCTTAGTGCGAGAGTATACAAAAATGTCATCAATAAACATTATAACAAACTGATCCAAATATGGCCTTAACACCCGATTCATCAAATCCATGAATGCAGCAGGTGCATTCGTCAATCCAAAAGGCATCATTAAAAACTCATAATGTCCATACCTCATACAAAAAGCCATTTTGGGTATATCTGCATCTTTAACCCTCAACTGATGATACCCTGATCTTAAGTTAATCTTAGAGTATATGGTTACCCCCTTTAATTGATCAAACAAATCATCGATACGATGCAATGGGTATTTGTTATTGATGGTCACTTTATTCAACTGCCGATAATCTATACAATACCTTAAAATGCCATCCTTCTTCTTTACAAATAATATTGGTACTCCTCATGGTGATACACTAGGGCGGATAAACCCATTATCGTGCAGTTCCTGCAACTACACCTTCAACTCCTTTAATTCAACAGGTGCCATCCGATAAGGGTAATAGAGATGGGAGTGGTACCAGGCATCAAATTGATACCAAACTCCATCACTCTCTCTAGAGGTAATCCTGGCAAATCGTTAGAGAACACATCCGGAAACTCTACTACTGTAGGTATACTATCCAGTTGAGACCCCACTATCATGGTATCTATAACATGAGCTAAATATGCCTCTCACCCCTTCTGAATCATCCTCTTGTCTGATATAGCTGAAATAAACATAGATGCGAGGTGTCTCTGCTCACAGTTACCATAACATCTTTCCCATCATGTGTTTTCATAGTAACATGTTTCGGCTGACAGTCTACCACAACTCCATGTCTGGATAACCAATCCATACCCAAAATTACATCATACTCCCTAAAAGTCATCTCAATCAAATCATCGAGAAACTCCTCATCATGTACAAAAACTACACTATCTCGGTATACCCTACTAACGACCACACTATGCCCTAAAGGATTGGTCACCAGTACATCAAAACCTAATGGCTCATAATGCATATCATTTATAGGCAAAATGGATGCACTAATGTATGAATTACAAAGAAATACCGAATAAAAAGAGTGTACCAGCTACAATATCAGAAGCACTCAACTGTTGCTGCATCACATTCACTCTTTGCGATGACCCTGCCTGCTCTGGTCTACTAGTCATTGCTGTGGATCCCCATCTCTGACTGGATCCAAATCTGCCACTCTTACCACCTCTACCACCTCTACCCCCTCTGTCACTGGGTCTAGAAACTACTATCTCAGTCTGTCTATCCACAGGTGGCTCTGTACAGTCTCTGATAAAATGGTCACAGGACCCATATATGAAACATCTAGCCGATGATGGATTTGTATCCCAACAAACACCCCTATGAATCCGACCACACTGGACACAAGTGGGTGGAGGGGATCTCTATGCAACTGGGGTCGAAGTACTATCCACTGAAGCAGCAGGTCCATGTCTCTACCTCTGCTGCTAAAACCCCTGCCAAGCTGCCCCTGTCCTCTACTAAACATCTATGAAAAACTCCCTCGGCCCCTCTTAGATGATTAAGACCCTACCTCTGACTGAGGTCTCCTATCTCTATTCTCTGCTCTGGCTGCAATTACAATCCCCTGAGCCTTCTTCACATTTCTAGCAACAGACACCAATTGAGAAAAATCCTCATACTGACTCCCAGCCACCTGACACATAATGGATGGCCTCAATCCATCCTCAAATCTTTAGCATTTATCAATCTAATCTGTCACAATCCCCCCTGCATACTTGCTCAGCTGGATGAACTCTATCTCATGCTCAGTCACTGTCCTCATCTCCTGCCTCAAACTCAGGAATTCCTTCTTCTTAGCATCTTTATACTCTCTGGGGGTATACTTCTTCACGAATTCCCGCAGGAAATCGGCATATGGCAGCACCGGACTGGTAACACCCTTATATCCTATATACTTATAATACATGCACCTAGTATATATAAAATACACATATAAAGTATAAGAATACCACAACCCAGTTTAATAAAATTTTTCATATTTCTAATTTAAAATTTTAAATACTTTAAAGTGTAATTTTAAATAATAAATAAAATATTATTTATAAATTATAGGTTCCAAAATAAGCATTTTATATGAAAATCTTAGGAAAAAACACATGATAGAGGGTCTCAACCCCTCCTCAAACCTCTGGCATCTATCAAACTCATCTGATATAATCCCTCCAGCATACTAGCTCATCCGGATGAACTCAATCTTATACTCAGTCACAGTCCTCGTGTCCTTAAAAAATCTATCTTCTTGGCATCCTTATACTCCCTAGGAGTATACTTCTTCTTGAATTCCCACAAGAAATCAACATAAGTCAAAATTGGTAGATCAGTTGTACCATGGGAAACTATCTTCCACCACTCATATGTATCCCCCTGCATAAGAGATCTAGTATAATCAAACTTCTCCTTCAGACTAGCCTGCAGTTGTATGAACACTCTCTGGACCATGTCCAGCCACTGCTCTACTACAACCGAGTCTGTAGTACCAATAAAATCTGTGACACCAAACTTCCTTAGCTTGTCATACTTCCGTGTCGAAACCTGCTGTTGTGGATGCGGCTGTGGCTGCTAAACTGGAGCCTACCTCAATTGCTCCACCATATGTCATACCCATCCTAGTGGAAGCTTCTCAGCTGCTGGTCTAACTGGCACAGAAGCAGATGTCTTTCCAGCAGTCTCAACTCTAGCTCTAACTCTATCCTCATTATGATCTACACCCTCTACAGTACCCTCTATAGACTGGTGCGTCCTAGACGCCAGAGCTACTTATATCTGCAAATACAACAAAAATTGCCACATCAAAGATCAGATATAATGCTAGTGCTGATGTATGTATCACAATTTAAAATCATATTTAAAATCCTCATTTTCTCTCTCTAACTACCAACCTAGGTTGAGAACCTCAAACTTAGACTATGATACTAAAATAAATATAACACCTGTATACCCTATATACAAATATTATGTACACCTAGTATACATAAAATAGGCATATAAAGTATAAGAATGCCACAATCCAGTATAATAAAAATTTTCATATTTCTATTTTAAAATCTTAAATACATCAGAGTTTTGTAATTATAGGTTCCAAAATAAGCATTTATAAGAAAATCTCTGGAAAAAATTTGTCAAAGTTTTATCTGTAATTTGGATATCCCAAAAATGCAACAGTTACACAACCTGCATAAAAATACTTCGAATAAAACAAAACACACATTTCTACATCAACTTCTCAAATCCTCCATATTTTCCCAAAACATTTAAATCTACATACATATATATATATATATCAAAACACATATACACAACCCATATTATACAATTTGTCCAGAATATTCTTTATAATTTACAAGGTACTCAAAAACATAAATACAATAGACAAAATAACAAAATTTACTATAATATAAAATATATACATGATGGCAATTGGCTCGATCTTGTAGTAGCAAAAATACTTCAAGCTCAACAAACACAAGCTTAGACCTGACCAGGTATAGTAGAACTATCCGGCTCTACCGGATAACCCCTTTTACAATTGCTAAGCTAAAAGCCTAGCAGTATAAACTCGATAACAATACAACTTTAATACAATGCCAATGTATAATGCATTTGTATATTATGTCACAATGTGGCATTTAATTCCACTTTAAAATATAATCATTAATCTTTTTATAATTTACATAAACACATACACAAGCATGGGACCAAACAAACTAATATATTATTCAAATCCCAAAGTTACTATTTTGGTCAATATTAACACTAAGTGTCTAGTCCCGAAGGCAAATAATATATCAGTGACGCCTAGCATCTAGCCCCGAAGGCAAATCATGTATTTGTGATGCCTAGTGTCTAGCCCTGAAGATAAATAATGAGGATAACCTCATAGGCATGCCACCAAACATAGAACTCTAAAAATTGAATAACATACTAGGCACACAAATAATTCATATTTTTCATAATCAACTTTTTCTCATTTTCCTATAATCAACTAGGCACATTGCCTGATTTTCTCATTTTTCTCATTCATATCAATGTCAATTCACTTTAATTCATCATATTTCATCATTTCATCACAATGTATGACATTTCAAATCAAAATCACATTACTTAAATATTTTGGGTTATTTTTACATAATGCACATAATTCACATTTTATTCAATTTAGCCATTAAAAATGGCTTTTCATAATGCATACATAAAAATTTATATGTCATAGCACAAAGTTCATGAATGTTCAATGTATCAAGTAGCTTAACACATTTTTCATCCAAAATGTGTTAAGCACAATTTAATGCCAACATATCTAATTTATCAAAAATTTGTACTTACCTCAATAAGACTTGAATGCAAGCTCAAAATCTCTCACAAACCTTTACTTCTAACTTGCCCTTCAACACTAGGGTTGGACAATCTACTTCTTCTTAATGCCTATACACAATGTGATCAAATACAATCATTTAATATCACATTTTAAGGCATTTCCAACATTAAACCCAAATTAAACATCACTCCTACCAATTCCCAAAATTTAGCCTTTCCTTACTTTAACTTTGAAAATCCATTTTAATCCATTTAAATTAGTGTTTTAAGTTTATATATTATTATTAAAAACATATTATAACATGTTTCAGTCATTCACCTTAATTAAATATGCACTCTTAAACAAAACCCTAAAATGACATAACCTTCATCAATAAAGGTTCTTCATTCCAGCTCATTCCAATTGTTAATCCAAGCTTATTTCCATCACTTATGGCATTAAATAACATGATTTAAATATTAAATCAAATAATTGACTATTCTTTGAAAAATTCCCTTTCCAAAACCCTAAATTTAACACTACCTCATCCAATATCTAACCAAACTTAACCAAATCCATCATTTGACTTTAAAATCCTTGTTCAAGCATCAAAACAACACATTTGGAATCAATTTGCGCAATTAAAACATAGGATTTCAAAAGTACAAATGTTCCATAACCCTAAATTCTCTCTCTTCATCAAACGCCACTCAAACTTAACCATTTCTTCAATCCAACATAAAAATCATTAATAACTAATCAAAATAACTTCATACAAACTCATTCAAGCCATTAAATCATGCTAATTCAAAATCCCAAATTCAACATATTCAAATATCTTTATGGAAATCCAAACAAATAAGTTGAAAACTTACTATTTTAAGAGGAAATCACCAAAATCCCATTTGACTCCTTGAAATCCTTTCAATTATGGAAGCTTGGAAGAAGAACCTTGTCTTGGATGGCTATTGAGGTTTGGCTTGCTTAAAGAAGAAGATGAAGATGAAGACTTTTTAAAATTTCTCTTTCTTTCCAGTTTAAATTTGACCATATATATAATATATTTTATTATATTTTTAATTAATTAATTAATTAATTAATTAATTAAAAAAACTACAAATCACATCTCCCATTCAAAAATAATTATTTAAATAATTTTAATTTTCTAAAGTATATTCACAATTTTTTCACTTGACAATTGACTTTTCATTTTAAAATGTTGACTTATAGGACTTTTATATATATTATGTATATTTTATATATATTTCACATATACTATTTACTTTTTCACTTAAAATCCTTTAATTTTTCATTTAAATTATTTATTTAATTTATATAATTTAATTTTAATTTATTTTATTTAGTTTATAAAAAATCCAACAACAATAAACCGGAACTAAACCTTATATAAGGTGACATGCAACATATTTTCTCATATTTCACATTTCTTATTCATTTTCTTTTTTTTTACTCATAAATCACACCATCACCACTTTTAAAGTAAATGTGGGCTACTTCCATATTTTTGTATATACTTTACACTTTTCACAGTTTACACACAGTTCACATTTTGCCATTTTTCAATGGCTTATAATGCCATTATCAATGTAAACACTCATTGGTACTTCAAACAATGCCATACACATACATTCACATTAATCAAGTAACACATCACATTCAAATAATAAAATATATTATGCTTAAAATCAATGAAATTAACCATATTAAATGTCAAAGTATGTACTAACCTCTTTAAAGCAATAAATGGAGTTAAAACTCTTCTCCACTTCCAATACATCCAAAAATCCTTCACCACTAGATTGATGAAACAACAACCAATTCAACACCTATTGAAAATGTGAATGAACATAATCAATTATCATCACAATTCTAGGTGTTTAAAGCCTAAAGCATAAATTAAGGCATAATTCTATAATTTTCAAGTTTTTTCCATAATGCACTTTAACATTGGAAAATCATTCCAACCAATTCCAAATTGAGTTTTAAGCTTAAATATATCTAATACATTATATTTTAAGACATTTTAAGCATTAAAATACAATGTATCACATTTTGTTCAAAATTCTAAAATTTTGCCTTAAGCCACTTTAATTTTGGTTTTTCATTCTAACCAATTCCAAATGGTTATTTGAGCTCATTTATATCATTAAAAACACAAAATAACACAATTCAAATGATAAAATCAAATTTACCATCATTTTTTACCAAAACCTTTGCCAAAACCCTAACCTCCATACTATCTCTTCCAAACTCCAACTAAACCTACTCAAATCCAATAGTTATCCATAAAACTTTAGTTATTTATCAAAATAACATCTTAAATATCCATTTCAACAATTATAACATATTCATTCAAAAACTTAATTCATACATAATCATATATATCCATAAAACTTGAAAATAGGTAAGAAAAGCTTGCTTACTTAATGGAAAACCTTCAAAAATAACTTCAATCTTGAAAATCTCTCTAAAATTTAGTATTTGGAGTAAGAATAATCCTTTTCCATGGTGGAAATTTTGTGCTTGAGAGAGTAGAGAAGAAGAAGAAGATGATGGATAGTTTTATATTATTAAAATTTTAATTTTACCCTTTACCAATTTATGTAATTACAAAATTATAAATAATAAAATATTACTATTTAATTAATTATTTAGTTAATTATTTAGTCATTTTAAGTCTTTAATTTCATAATCTATCCAAAAATAATTTAATTTTTTTATTTTTAAATTACCATTTTACCCTTCTTTTACTATTTAACCGTTGACTTTTTCTGACTCATGTTTGACTTTATATTATTAGGAAATCAAATAGATCACTGCAAACAAAACACGCAGCGGAAAAAATTTTTTGATCTCTGATTTCCCACCAGGATCCATGCTGTTCGTTTAATTCGACAAAAGTGTACAAAGAACTAACCTGTTGATGATTCGAAATCACAGTTTGGAATAGATGCCTCGATCGCAAAACACCCTCTATCGCGTATCCACACGAATGCTACCATCTGGAGTGCTAGCTCTCTGCAACGGCGAAGGTTGAAAAACATTTTCTCTAAAACGTATTAGGGTTTCTTTTTCGTTCTCTTTTAATTTTCTAATGTTACCTATAAGAAGACTTAACTTCTAGAGAGAATATAATCACTCCAGAATCAAATTCGAAATTGGATAAGGTAAGTCAAATTCAGAATCCAAATCTAATTAGGATTCTGAATATATTATCTAATAATATATATATAAATGAAAATAATAATAATAATAAATATTAATATCTAATATTAATATTATTAATATTATATCCAGCCCAAAGCGCATTCTTGTGTGTGACCTGATAGGCCCATATTAATTGGCAGTCAATTTAATCTCTATTAAACCAACAAGTCATAATTGGCCTCTAGCAAGGCGTTACAACTACCCAATTAATATAAGGAATGTCCAATTTGCCTAATAATAGTACATGCATTAATCCCTTTGTCACACGATATCTAGCTTGAACATAAGTCATGGTCAACGTCATACTTATATTGTCCAAACTTATGATTACTCGATCTCCAAGTAGACTGATAAAAACAAATGAAATTGATCACACTATCAATTCATTTGAGCACGGCCATGCATTTCACAGTCTCACTTATCGAGGGGCCCAAAAGATATCTCTCTCAAAGAGAGGGACAAATTCTATCTTGATTGTTCATTATCCTCTACATAATTTCTATCATATATGATCATAACCTTTATTACTATCCAGTTACGGATAATGTTTGATCATGTCAAAATATAATAGTCCTTATATTGGAAACTATGACAATATCAAGTCAAAGAATTAATACATAACTATCATGAGATTTACTTATGACACTAACCCATGTAGTAATCTCACGATGGGTCTATCCAATACATTGTTCTCTAACAAGTATCTATGAAATTGATTTGTATCACTATACACATAAACATCTGATGATTATCAAATCAATGTTCATACTGGTTAAGAATTTTTTTTATCTCTATAACAATAATAAACCAGGGACAAATATCAAAATTGTGTAACATGCAAACAAACAATAATGATAATAAAACCTTATTTATTAATAATGAATGTATAACATAAAGATCCAAATAAATGGCCTAGGGCACATACACTAACATATATGTGATATATATTTTTATTATATTTCACACACACACACACATATATATATATATGATATTTTCTCACTTCCAACACCTCATTTAACTTCTAACTTATTAATTTAATTTAATTTAATTTTTGTAAAATAACGGGTGTTACATAGTAAGCTATTAAGCTTAAAACCCTAGCTAATAGAAACCCTAAAATATATAAATACCATCACAATATATGGGAGCTCAACTCTTGCCTCCTAACCAAAAAGAAAAAGAAAGACAAGAAATAGTTTATTCTTTCTCTTAGGTTTTCTTCTTTTTCATTAGATTGTTTCTTCTTGCTAGCACAAAGATTCACTCTAGGCCACTCCTATTAGATAAGAGATTAATTCTTCCATTATGTGGATACTATTAAATACAATCCTACTATAAAACTCTTATATCCTAAATACGTATAATATATTTTCAGCATATGTAAAATACGCATATACAGTACAAAAATATCACAGACCGTTTTGATAAAAAAAAAATTTCACATTTCTGAATTTAAATTTTCAAATACTAAATATATAAATATTCTTTACTTGTTATAAGAGCCCAAAATAAATATTTTATATGAAAATATCTGGTAAAAATTTGCCAGAGTTTTGTCTGTAATTTGGATATCCCAAAATTTACCAATCACACAACATGCAAAAAGAAAACACTCCCAAATAATTTCATATCACCATCTCAACTATACTCCTCAATTTCACCAAATTTCTCAATCATTCTTTATAACTTACAATACATAAAATCCAAAAACATAATATACTATGCATAATACCCAAAATATACAATAACATAAATATATACATGTTGCTAATAATATTTCTGATTTTGATATCAACTCTACAAGCACAAAGCCGAATCTACCTTGTCACGTGCGCAATGTAAACAATCGGGCTAAGCCAAAAACCTAGTAATACAAACTTTGATAATAATAAAACTCAAATGCAATGCCATTGCACGATGCATATGGATATCACATCATTCCATTTCTTCATACTTTTCAAATATTTCACAATTCACAATTCTCATAAAACAAACACAAACATGGGCCCAAAGATAATTAATATGCTATCCAAATTCTAGAGTTACTATTTTGGTCTATAATGACACCATGTGTCTAGCCCCGTAGACAATATATCAATGTAATAATCTAACTAGGTCTGAGCATATGACCTGGTCATTTCACCCAGCCTAGCTTTAAGGACTTATTTTTAAGGCTTACGACCTAGTCATTTCACCTTAAAAATATTTTCACAGTGTCGCCCAGCGTCTAGCCCGTAGGCAAATCATAGGCATGCCACCAAACACAGAACTCTGAAAATTAAATAACATACTAGGCACATAATTTATTCATATTTCTCATTTATATCGATATCAATTCATTTCATTATGTTTCCACATATCTCATTACATTATACCACATTTTTGCATTTACAACACATTGCCCAATTACCTTGGGTATTTCAACATAATTCACATATTAATCACATTTAATGTAATCTAGCCAATACCAATGGCTTTTCAACAATGCACTTAATGCATACACAACAAATGATATTACCCAAACACTTTGAGTCATTTCCACATAATACACATATTACACATTTTACACAATTTAGCCATTATTAATGGCTTTTCACAATGCATTTAACACATATATGACATTAAAAATGACATAGCACATTATTCATACATAACCAATGTATCAAGTAGCTTAACACATTTTCCAACCAAAATGTGTTAAGCCTAAATGTCATGCAAACATAATCAATGTATTCAAAGTTTGTACTTACCTCAAATAGCGACCAAAACAAACTTAAAACAACCTCCAATCTTATCCTTCAACTTTCCCTTCACCACTTGGATGAAGCAAATCAACCACCCTCAATGCCTAAACCAAATGTGATAGCAAATAATCATTTAGTATCACATTTAATGGCATTTTCAATATTAAACCATAATTAAACATCACTCCTACAAATTATAAAAATTTAGCCTTTCCTTACTTTAACATTAGAATACCATTCTATTCCATTTAAAT
Source organism: Garcia nutans (assembly GCA_947685225.1). Classification (NCBI taxonomy): domain Eukaryota; kingdom Viridiplantae; phylum Streptophyta; class Magnoliopsida; order Malpighiales; family Euphorbiaceae; genus Garcia; species Garcia nutans. Next base: position 29,113,075 of record CANTUV010000039.1, on the reverse strand, counting down.
TAGTGTTTTAAGTTTATTTATATTATTAAAAACATATTTTAATACATTTAAACCATTTACATTACAAAAACACACTCTTATACACAAAATCCTAAAATGGCAAAACCTTCCCCCATTGAAGGTTTTCCATTCCAACACAATCCATTAATCATTTCAAGCTCATATTCATCACTTTTAACACTAAACAACATGCTTAAATAAATAAAATCAAACAATCCAACAACTTTGGAAAATCACTTTTCCAAAACCCTAAATCTCCACTTACATTCTCAAACTCCGACCAAACACAACCAAATCCAATATTTGACTATGCACCAAAATAACTCATTTAGAACCAATTTGGACAATTAAAAATCATGATTTCTCAAACCCTAAAAATCTATAACCCTAAATTCTCTCTCTTCACCATTCTTTATCCAAACTCCATCATCTCTTCAATCCAACCTTAAAATCATTGTTAACTACCAAAAATAACATCATACACACCAATTCCAATAATTATAACATACTACTTAAAAATCCAAAATTCACATATAATCAAAATTTTCATGGAATTCAAAGAAAGGAGTTGGAAACTTACCAAATTTGATGGAAATCACCAAAAATCCACTTTAAACTTGTTAAATCCTTCAATTTGTGGAGTATGGAAGAATCAAAACCTTGGTATATGCTGCCATGGTGGTTTTGGCCTTAATGAATAAGAAGAAGAAATGAAAACAACTTTTTTAATTTCACTTTCCTTTCATCTTTTATTTTAAACCATATATATATTATAATATTTTAATAATTATTTATTTATTTATTTATTTAATAAATTAAAAGTCCAAAAATTCCTCTTCTATTCAAAAATTATTTATTTTTGAATTAATTTAATAATTTTGAATTTCTAAGATTTAATTACCAATTTGAATTTTGACTTTTCTTTTAAAATGTTGACTTTTATATGTTGTATATATATATCTCATATATATTCCACTTTTTCCATTTAAAATCCCTTCATTTTTCATTTAAAACTATTAATTTAATTTATCCATTTAAATTATAATTTATTTTATCAAATTTTTAAAAATTAAAAATTTTCAAAAATTTGGGATATTACATCTACCCTTGGATTGTTGTAGTTTGCGACAACCCAGCAAGAAGAGCAGGCGAAGAATTTATGAAAAACTCATAGGTATAATCTCCAAACCTTGTATGTTCTTCTTTTATTTCAATTTTAATAAATATGGGATGATCTAGGGTTTGGAAATTTTTATTTTTCTACTGCATATTGGTTGCTAATTTTGATTATTCTTGCTTTAAATTTCCAATAGAGTCATCATCTCATGTGGCTTTGAGAGATTTCTTTTTTCTCTTGTCCTGATTCTTTTTATTCTTCAATTTGAAACAATCCGTTTTTATGTGACCCATCTTGCCATATTCATAGTATTTTATTTCATTCTTCTTTTCTATTTCTTTGAAAGAAAAATATTAATTAATGATTTAAAGAACCAAAAATACTTATTTTACAGTAAAAATCTCTGAAAAAATTTTGCAAGAGTTTTGTCTGTATTTTGGACAATTTCAATATTTCAAATTTACACAACCTACAATAAAATACACTCCCAAACATCGATTTAATACTCCCTGTAACACCTCTATACCCTGTATACGTACCAAGCATGCTTAAACGATCGTAATATACGTATACTGAATATAGAAAATGCCACGGTTTAAAAAGACACAACAAATATCTTTGTAAATAAGTGAAACCAATCTCAAACAAATAAAAGAAATCCAAAAGACACTATATATAAAATGTTTAATAATTCACAGCGGAAGTTATTACAAATATGTTATAAATCAAAGTTTACAAAACATAGAATATATACATGATTGGCAGCTCTTCTATGATCTTTAAGTCCCAAAAGAAAAATCCTCAATGTCTAGTCTCACTTGGTCTCGAGGAGCTCTCAGGTTCAACTCTGTCACCTGCGCGATCAAACACTATCGCGCTAAGCCATCGGCTTAGTAGTACAAAATATACCAACATTATACTTTAAGGCAAAGTAATGTTACACATCTAAATCATAAAGTTAACATCATAAGTGAAAAGCTAACATCACACCTTTATATTTCATAAACCATACACATAGAAGCACATCACATTACCACATCATACTACATTCAATGTCATAACAATATTCATATTACATCTTCATAGTTTCATTGATTTTACCATTCAAGAATCACATTATATACAAAGACAAGCATGGGCCCAAAACACTCTAATATGCCATTCAATTTTCAGAGTTAGTGCTTTGGTTTTATTATCACATTTATCATTATCATAAACCCAACTAGGCTTCAAGGATTAGGTTCAACCAAGCTTCAAGGGGAACAAAGCATGCTAAGTATCAACCCAACTTGGCTTCAAGAACCAACCCAACCTAGCTTCAAGGGTTGTAACATCTCAATTAGGCTTCAAGGATCAAATCCAACCTAACTTCAAGAGAATGTTACCAATAGGCATGCCACCAACAACAAAACTCTGAAAATGAATAACACATTAGACACCTAATTCATTTATTTTCTCATTCTCAATTCTCATCATCAATTAGGCAAACATGCCTTATGTTCTTTCAATGGAATCATCATAGCCAAATCACAATGGCCTCATATCATTTCATATCTCCATTCATATTATACATATAGCCTCATTAATATAGCATTTCAAAGTACATTATTCATATACACATTACCATTCACAAGATTCACAATGCATAATACATAACCTTGTTCATATAGTATCATATGCATAATCAAATGTAAGTTCAATCTCAACCATGTAAGAAGAGCAAGGAAAAATCACAGTGGCCAACACACACTCAAGGGACACGGCCAAGCTTGTGGCCGTGTCTCTCAACCAAAAGCAACAGAAGCAAACATGGGCAAGGGACACGGCCGTGTCTTCTCCAAAATTTATCCAACACGGCCAAATTTCCATAGACTTGGCCGTGTCTCTCAAAAATTCTTTAGCTTGGCCGTGTCTCTTCCTTGGTTTAGCCGTGTCTCTTATGAACAAAAACCCTAACCATAGCCAACACTCTTTTGATTGAAATTAAACACATTATGCACAACATAAACTCATTCAAATGGATGTAATCAAAGTCATTAACACTTATTTTGCATGTTTAACACAATATTCACATAAACCATACATATAATCATTTACCACTTCAAAACCCTAAAACCAACTTCACTCTTGATCTTTCACTATCAACATCCACTTAACTCACCATCTTCAAAACAAAACCAACACCAATTCAATTTCTTTTAACTTATAATCAATTTCAACACTTGTAAACACATCTCAAACACACCAAATCATAATATCAACAAATTATAACTCATCTTATACACAACTTCAAAATAACAAAAGGAAACAAGAAAGTACTTACCTTAAATGAAGAAATTTCACAAATCTCCAACCAAAACCTTTGATTCCTCCTTCAATTTGATTCTAGCATTAAGAACACCTCTCTTGCTCTCTCTTTTCTTGGATAACCGGCACACAAATGAGAAGAAAAGAAAAATAAACACAAGTCAAACTTCTCTTCTTCTTTAAAGCTCCACCAAGCAATTCTAACAAAGCAATTACCTAAATGCCCTCATCCAATTAACTTAACCTTTGTCACTTATATGCCTATTTAAGTAATTTCACATATCACAAATAAATATCCTCTTCCATTGACCATCCCTTTTGACTAATGTATATGTTATATATATAACCATATACCCAACATATACACTTTCTCTCTACACATTACTTTCCTTTTTAAACAATACATAAACATTCTCTTTTCAATCTTTTTTTTTTCAAATCAACATATACATTCAATCCAATTAAAACAACAATAATATTCAAAACTTCTAGGGCATACATTGGGATATTACACTCCCATTTCTCCAAGAAGGCCTAACAACTCAAATTAACCAATATTTCATAAAATATTTAAACATCTTTAGATATTGATACAAATATCTCATGCTTCAACTTCTAACATTTAACCTAAAAGAAAATTTTCATAACTTACTTCATATACATAATTATATATATAATGTACCTACTTAAACAAAATTTCATAAAAATAGTTTAAATTATTTAAATGATATGTAAATGGCTCTGGTCTGTGGCAGCTCATCGATCTCCAAAATGACCACTAAAAACTAAACCGGATATGGTCAAGCAGCACTCTCTAGAATCTCTGGATCAACCATGTCACCTATGAGATGAATTTCAATCACGCTAAGCATTTTGCACAATAATACATACTTTGGTATAAAAGAATAGAAAACAACGTTATATATATGTAATGCCACAACATACAACATACCTCAATGACAAGCAATATATATACACAATTTTATTAATATACCAATCATTCACACACACAATGGGCCCATAAAACCCTATATACTATCCTAATTCCAGAACCATTGTCTTGGGTTATTTCATTTATCTATGATACCAGCATGTCTTGCCTGAAGGTATCATACTATCAGTGACACCAGAGTGTCTTGCCCGAAGGCGTCATGCTATCAGTTACACCAGTGTGTCTCGTCCAAATGTGTCATGTTATCCAATGGCAATATTCTGGAATCAGGCTGTATATAAGGTAACATGCAATTATATTTCTTTATCTACTACTCATAATCAACAGCATTTTTTCATACATTACAGATGTAACTCATTTTGCACCTTAGTGCAATATTTGCACATTTCCCACTTTTCACATATCATCACTTTTATTTATTTTTAAAGGTTATATCATACAACATTTTATTTAAACTGAGCATTGTTACTTCAAACAATGCCACACATACATACACATTATCAAATAAGTATCATAACACATTTAACATATGCAATGCGTTATGCCTAAAACAATGAAATTAATTTTGCTAAATACTAAAATATGTATTTACCTCTTATATGCACCAAAGTGAGCCAAAGCTCCACTCCACTTCAAAATTCCTTATTACACTTCACTACTAGGTTGATGCAATAACTATTTACTCAACACCTATTCAAAATGTGAATGTATACCATACATTAGAATCACGTTTTAAGGTGTTTAAAGCATAAAACATAAATTAATACACATTCCACCATTTCCCCTTTCATCAATCCTAAGGCACTTTAATTCTAGAAATCCAATTCAATCAATTCCAAATTGAGTTTTAAGCTTAAATATATCTAAAACATTACATTTTAGCTCATTTCAAACATGAAAACTCAATTTAGAAGCATTCTCTTCAAAACACTTAAATATGCCCTAATTTTAGTTCTTCATTCCAACCAATTCTAAATACCAATATAAGCCCATTTACATCATTTAAATCATTTAACAACTTGATTTAAACCATAAAATTAAAGGAGTATCATACTTTAACAAAACTCTTATAAAACCCTAAATCACATACTACCACTTCCAAACTCTAACCAAACCTAACATTTTCTTCAATCTTACCTTAAAATCATTACTTGCTCATCAAAATAGCATGTTCTCTAAGGTTAAAATCAATTATAAAATGCTCTTGCAAGAGTTCAAATCTTACATAATCATAGATATCCATAAATATTCAAAATAAGGTAAGAAAGCTTACCTTTGATGGGAGGAACTTCAAAATCACCCCAAAACCCTAAGGAAACTTAAAGAATTTGATGTACAAAGGAGCAAAAATTTTCCGTCTACACCCTTGGAGAATTCAGCCAAGAGAGAGGGAGAGGAAGATGATGATAACTTTTAATTTTTCCTTTTTCTTTCTTTAATTTTCCTATCCATATATCTATATATATGTATTATTTTAATATTTTAATTAATTATTTATTTATTTTTAAATTCAAATTTTTATCTTCCATCCATAATTAATTTAATTTTCAATTTTTTAACCTTTTTCACTTTTACTATTCAACCTTTGACTTTTACCTTTTTACCTTTGACGTTTATATGTCATTTATATCTCACATATATATAACATATAAAAACTTTCTTCTCACTTCTAACTCTTCATTTCTCCCTTAAATTATTCATTTTAATCTAATTTAATTTTATTTAATTTAGCAAAAATACGAATATTAAAACTCTTTCCCCCTTATAAGAATTTTATCCTCGAAATTACATGACATTAACTCTAAAATAACTAAGGATACTAGCTTCACATCATCTACTCACTCTCCAATGTCGCCTCATCAGTAGAATGGTTATTCCAAAGAACTTTAACCAATGGCTCCTTCTTATTTCTTAACTCTTTCACTTCTCGTGCTAAGATTGCCACTGGTTCCTCTTCATAAGTTAGATATAGATTCACCTCGATAGACTCCATTGATAATACATGAGATGGATCCGATCTATGTCTCCAAAGCATAGAAACATAGAAGACATTATGTATCAGATCTAACTCATGTGGCAAAGCCAGTCTACAGGCCATTGGTCCTACTCTCTCCATTATTTCTTACGACCCAATGAATTGAGGACTCAACTTTCCTTTCCGACCAAATCTCAGAATCTTCTTCCACGGAGATACCTTTAGGAACACCTTATCTCCCACACTGAACTTTATTTCTTTCCTCTTCAAGTCTGACTAAGATTTCTATCGATCTGAAGCTACTTTCAAATTATCCCAAATTACTTTAACCTTTTCTTCTGTTTCTTTGATCAAATTGGACCTACAAGCATGCTTTCTCCAACCTCATTCCAACACAATGGTGTTCTGCACTTCCTACCATATAAAGCCTCATAAGGAGCCATGCCAATGTTGGACTAAAAGTTTTTATTGTATGCAAAATCAACCATAGGTAAATGTCTATCCCAACTCCCAGTTAACTCGATAACACAGTTCCTCAACATGTCCTCCAGAACCTGAATCGCTTTCTCCGACTGTCCATCTGTATGACGATGGAAAACAGTACTAAAGTGTAACCAAAAACTCAAAGCACCCTAAAAACTCTTCCAAAATCTAGATGTGAATCTTGGATCTCGATCTGACACTAAAGAAATTAGGACTCCATGTAGTCTTATCACCTCATTAATATACAACTCAGCCAACCTATGAAGTGAATAATCCATCCTAACTGGAAGAAAGTGAGCAAACTTCATCAATCTATCTACTATTACCCATATTGCAACATGCTTCCTTTGAGTCAAAGGCAGTCCAGCCACAAAATCCATAGTCACTCGCTCCCACTTCCATTTAGAAACTGATAATGGCTGTAAAAACCTTGAAGGAACCTGATATTCAGCATCACCCTTTGACATGTGAGACATCTAGATACAAACTCTACTATATTCATCTTCATACCAGACCACCAATAATGCAACTTCAAATCCTGATATATTTTGGTACTCTCAGGGTGCATAGCATAAGTCGACTTATGTGCTTCCTCTAAAATCTTCTTTTTTAATTCCACATTCAGGGATACATCTCTTACATTGCAATCCTCCACAATCTTCTATATTTTTTGATTTGTTTGTTGTGCTTCTTTAATTCGATCAAGCAATAATGGCCTCAACTGCAACTGAGCCATTAATGCACCATCATCACAAATCTCAACTCTAGCATGCAAAGCTCTCAACTCAAAAAGCAACATGAGAGCATAGGAAATCAAACCTGCCACAGACTTTCGACTTAAGGCATCTGCAGCTACATTTACCTTGCTAGGATGGTAGTCAATTAAACAGTCATAATCCTTTATCAACTCCAACCACCATCTCTGTTGAAGATTTAACTCTTTATTAACTCTAAAATACTTCAAACTCTTGTGATGATTGTAAATAAAACACTTCTCTCCATACAAATGTTGTAGTCAAATCTTCAATACAAATACAATGGCTGCTAACTCCAAATCATATATTGGATAATTTAGCTCATAATGCTTCAACTATCTAGAAGCATATGCAATAACTCTACCCTCTTGCATCAGCATAGAACCCAAACCATTGTGTGACGCATCACTGTATATCCCATATGATTTACCCTCTGTAGGTAGAGTAAGGATTGGAGCTTTAGTCAACATATCTCTCAACTGCTCAAAGCTCGCCTGACATCGGTCAGTCCATACAAATCTCACATCTTTCTGAAGTAATCTAATGAGTGACATATCTATTATAGAAAAACCCTTCACAAACCTATAGCAATAACCTACCAATCCTAGAAAACTCCTAACCTCTGTCACATTCTTTGGTTGACTCTAATTCAAAATTGCCTTAACTTTATTCAGATCAACTTTAATACCCTCCGTTGAAACAACATGCCCAAGGAAAGTACTTGATCTAGCCAAAACACACACTTGGGCAACTTGGCATACAGTTGTTTCTCCCTTAATATCTGTAACATAATCCGTAGATGCCTATCGCGCTCCTCTTTACTAGGAGAGTAAACCAGACTATCATTAATAAACACCACCACAAACTGATCCAAGTATGGCCTAAAGACTCGGTTCATCAAATCCATGAATGTTGCTAGTGCATTAGTCAGCCCAAAAGGCAACGATAAAAACTTATAGTGTCCATACCTCATGTGAAAAGTCATCTTGGGTAAATCTACATCTCTAACCCTCAACTAATGATACCCTGATCTCAAGTCAATCTTAGAAAATATAGTTGCCCCCTTTAATTGGTTAAATAGATCATCAATACGAGGCAATGGGTATTTATTCTTGATGATCACCTTATTCAACTGTTGATAATCAATACATAATCTCAAGGTGCCATCCTTCTTCTTCATAAACAACATTGGCGTGCCCCATGGTGAGACACTAAGGTGGAAAAACCCTTTATCGAGTAACTCCTACAACTACACCTTCAATTCTTTCAACTCTGCAGGTGCCATCTGATAAGGGGTAATAAAGATGGGAGTGGTACCAGGCATCACATAGATACCAAACTCTACCTCTCTCTTATGAGGTAACCCTAACAATTTATCGGGGAACACATCAGAAAACTTTGCCATAATAGGTCTACTATCAAGCTTTAACCTCACTGCTCTGGTATCTACAACATGAGCTAGATAAGCCTCACACCCTTTCTGGATCATCTTCCTAGCTGAAATGACTGAATAAACATGGATGAGAAGTGTCTCTACTCATTGGATACCACTACATCCTTTCCCTCACGTTTTTCAAAATAACACATTTTTGCTGATAATCTACCATAGCCTCATGTCTAAATAACCAATCCATACCATAGCCTCATGTCTAAATAACCAATCCATACGCAAAATGAGATCATAGTCCCTAAAGGCATCTCAATCATGTCACCGAGAAACACTTCATCATGCACTACAACTAGACTATTTCGATAAACTATGCTAACCACCATACTGTGCCCAAAAGGGTTGGCCACAAGCACATCAAATCTGAAGGGCTCTGAATGCACATCACTTACAGGCAAAATGGATGCACTGATATATGAATGTATCGACCCAAGATCTATTAATGCATAAACTGAAGTGCCAAATAAAGAGAGAATATTAGCTATCACGGCTGAATCATCAGGCTGCCTCTGCATCACATATACCCGTTATAAGGTCCCAGCCTCCCCCTACTGACCACTAACTATGGATCCCCCTCTCTGACCGAACCTAGATTGACCACCTCTACTACCACCTCAACCCCCTCTATCACTGGGTCTAGAAATTGATATCTCTGTCTATCTATCTTCAGGTGGCTCTCGACAATCCTTGATAAGATGGTCCCATGACCCACATCTAAAACAACTAGGTGATGCACGAGCCCCCAGCAAACACCTCTATGCACACATCCATATTGAGCACAAGTGGATAAAAAAGATCTCTGTGTAACTGGAGTTGGTGCACTAGTCACTGAGACTGCAAGTCTTTGCCTTTGCTACTATGGAGACCCTTGCTAGGCTACCCCTGGCCTCTGCCATACCTTTATGGAAAACTCCATCAGCTTCTCTTTGATGATGAAGACCCTGCCTCTAACTGTGGTCTTCTATCTCTACTCTCTGCTCTGGCTACAGCCGCAATTTCCTGAGCCTTCTCTGTAATTCTGGCAATAGATACTGTAGACCCTTATTTTTTAACCAAGTCCGGTCCAAAAATTTTAAAACAGTCCCAAATAATTTTTGTAGTATTTATTATTTAAATTTTAATATTTATTATTTATTTTAATTATATAATATTTATTTTAATAATATTTATTATTTGTTTTTAAAATATATTATTTATTATAGTAAAATAACATTTATTATTTATTTTATTATTTTAATAATAATGTAATTAATTATAAATATTTTAAATATAATGTTTTTAATAGTAAAAATAAAAAATAAAAATATATACATATAAAAATGATAAAGAATAGAAAATAAAAAATCAGACAGTCGAATCGGTGCGCACCACTCGGTGGCGGACAATTAGCCTGCCGCATGCCAATTTGCCGTAGGCAACGCCTGTGGAGAATTTGGGCTACCCAAGCACCTCATGCAACAATCTCTCACAGCTCGCAGGCCCATTCGTGTGCGCTGACAATTTTGCCAAAACCTTCTTTTACTCGGTTTTGTAATTTTTTTACTAAATAACCTATATGTCCTTAATCAAACAAAATTATCATTAGGTTTTTGCTATAAATAACAGTTTAAAAATAAAGAAAAGGACCTTTTTGGCTGGGAGACGGACTTTTGGGAATTTTTGGATTGTTGGAGATATTTTTTGGCAAAAGCAAAAGAACTTTAAAACTATAGCAATTTTTAACAAGAAGATTAAGGCAGCAAGCAAACAAGCAGTGACTGTCTTGGTGTTAGCTCATCCCAAATTTTTATCCAGCAATTTTGGTGGAGCCTTCAAACATAAGTATATATATCTAATTTTATTTATCGAAAAATCATTCTCATCCATTAATCATTAATCAATTGAAGTTGATGAATTATAACTCTCAAAACTCATGTAATAAATAATTATGAACATCAACGGACAAAGTTGTTTATTTCTTTTAAAGAACACAGTAGCCAACAATTAGCTTTTATTAAAAAAAATTTATACAGTAGCTATTTTATTTTTTTAATTATTACAGTAGCTTAGTTTTTTTTGTAAATCAAAACTATAATTAACTTAAAATTGTAAAATCCTAATTAAATCAACTTTCAAAAACTTTCACAGTAGCCATTCTCTTTCAAAAATATAATGTAGTAGTGTTAATTTTCTTAAGAAATCCAAACCCTAATCTATTTTGTTAAAACCCTGATCAATTGTTTTTTATTTAATTATCATAATAGCTTATTCTTTTCAAATATTTAAGTTTTAATCTCATTTTCATAGGTTTTTACCTTATTTATTTAAATCCTAAAGTCCAATTTTAATCACACAGTAGCACAATTTTTCTAAAAAAATAAACCTAACAATAATATTAGTCCTTTAAGGTTCCAAATAGCTTTTAAATATAAATTCCAAAACTCTAAATATTATTTAAGAAACCCTAAGTTGGTACATCAACCTAAATTTGCATCTTTATTTATTTCATTATTAAGTGAGTATTTATTATATATGTTGATTAATGATTTATTTATATCTTCGATTTATGTCTTCAATGAATGATTTATTTATGATGAATGGTTGGTTGGTTATTTTTATTGATTTGTTTTGGTTTCAAAACATTGTAAGAGGTATGTTTCCATATTTTGGGTACCTCATGTATTAAGCATAATGTAATTTAATTTATGCTCTAATTTTGGGATTAATGTAAAGGACATGTTTTTATCTTTTGGTGGGTGTCCTATTTAGTTTTAGACATTGGACGATGTAAGGACATGTTTCCATCCGTGGATGGGTATCCATGTAACACCCCTACACCCAATATAGCTGCCAACTCCAAATCATGCATCGGATAATTAAGCTCATGCGGCTTCAACTGTTGCGAAGCATAAGGTATGACTCTACCCTCCTGCATCAAAACACAACTTAAACCACTATGTGAAGCATCACTGAAAATCACATATGGTTTATCTTCCACGGGCAAAGTAAGAACAAGAGCTTAAGTCAACATCTCCTTCAACTGCTCAAAGCTTGCTTGACACTGATCTATCCACACGAATCTAACTCCCTTCCGAAGAAATCTAGTGAGTGAGTAGCTATCAAAGAAAAACCCTTCACAAACCATCGATAATAGCCTGCCAAACCTAGAAAACTTCTAACTTCAGTCACTGTCCTTGGTGGACTCCAATTCAAAATAGCTTCAACTTTACTCGGATCAACTCTTATACCATCTGCTGAAAGCACATGACCGAGAAAAGTCACTTGATCAAGCCAAAACTCACATTTAGACTGCTTAGCAAACAACTGCTTCTCTCTTAAAGTCTGCAATACAATCTGCAAATGCTTATCATGATCCTCCTCATTATGCGAATACACCAAAATATCATCAATAAAGACTAACACAAACTGATCTAGATAGGGTCTAAACACCCTGTTCATCAAATCCATAAAAGCTATTGGTGCATTCGTTAATCTAAAAGGCATCACCAAGAACTCGTAATGCCCATACCTTGTACGAAAAGCTATCTTAGGTACATCTTCCTCTCTAATTCTCAACTGATGGTACCCTGATCTCAGATCAATCTTAGAGAATACTGCTGCTCCCTTCAACTGATCAAAGAGATCATCTATCCGAGGCAAACGATACTTGTTCTTTATGGTCACCTTCTTTAACTGTCGATAATCAATGCACAATCCAAAGTACCATCCTTCTTCTTCACAAATAAAACTGGTGCTCCCCACAGAGACACACTAGGGTGAACAAACCCTTTATCCAACAACTCCTGCAACTACACCTTCAACTCTCTCAACTCAGCAGGTGCCATTCGATAAGGAGTAATAGAGATGGGAGTGGTACCAGGCAATAAATCGATACCAAACTCAACCTCTTTCTCAGGGGGTATCCCTGGCAACTCCTCAGGAAAAACATCTAGGAATTCTGCAACTGTGGGTATACTATCAAGTTGAGAACCCACTACCCTGGTATGTACAACATGGGCAAGATAAAGCTTCACACCCTTTCCGAATCAACCTCCTAACTAACACACTTATTCTAACAATCTACTATAGCCTCATGATTAGATAACCAATCCATGCCTAAGATTAAATCATACTCCTTAAAAGGCATCTCAATCTCTCAATCAAATCACCAAGAAACTCCTCATCCTGAACAATAACTGGACTATCTCGATGTACCTTACTCACCACAACAATATGCCCTAAAGGATTTGTCACCAAAACATCAAATCCTAGGGACTCGGAATGCAATTTAGACACAGGAAAAATAGATGTACTTATGTATGAATGCGTAGATCCAGGATCTATCAAAGCAAGAACTGAAATGCCAAATAAAGAAAATGTACCCACAATGACGGCTGAAGCATCCGGCTGCCTCTGCATTACATAAACCCACTGAGATGACCCAACCTCATCTTATCTACTGCCTCTGAATGTAGAACCTCTTCTCTGGCTAAACCTAGGTTAACCACCTCTACTAAAACCTCTGCCACTATGACCTCCTCTGACACTAGGTCGAGAAACAGTAGAATCTGCATGTCTATCCTCTGGTGGCTCCGGACAATCTCTGACAAAATGATTTGGTGACCCACATCTGAAACACACTCCCAAAGTACTTCTCCACCAGCAATCACCTCTGTGTGCTCTACTACAATGAACACAAGTAGATGGAGTAGACCTCTGAGCCACTGGGGTCAGAGCACTAGCCACAGAAACTGTAGGTCTCGATCTTTGCCTCTGATGTGGTACTGACCTACCAGGCTGCCTCTGGCCCCTACTAAATCTCTGAAAATGACCTCCTCAGCCTCTCTTTGCAAATGAAGACCCTGCCTCAAACTGGGGTCTCCTAACTTTAGTCTCCTCCTCAGTAGCAATTGTTGTAATACCCTGTGCTCTCTCAACACTCCTAGCTGCTATAACTAGTTGGGAAAGATCCTGATACTGGGAGCCTGCGACAATACACATAATAGAGGGTCTCAACCCCTCCTCAAATCTCCTACACTGGTCTATCTCATCTGAAATAATCCCATGGGGATAATGACTCAACCAGATAAACTCAATCTCATACTCTGTTATAGTCCAGTTATCCTGTCTCAGACTCAGAAATTCCATCTTCTTTACATCTTTATACTCCCTTGGAGTATACTTCTGCTCAAACTCCCACAAAAAATCACCATAATTCAAGGTTGGTGGATCATCCATCGCATGTTGAACCATCTTCCACCAATCATATGCATCTCTCTGCAGAAGGGATCTAGCATAATCAAACTTTTCCTCAGGAGTAGCTTGCAGCTGGATGAATACCCTCTGAACTCTATCTAACCACTGTTTAGCTACTGCAGGATCTGTAGTACCAATGAAATCCTCAGCTTTGAACTTCCTCAATTTATCATACTGCCTCATCGGTACTTGTGGCCATGGTTGCGGTGGCGGCTGCTGCACTGGAGCCTACCTCAACAAATCTACCATATGCCATAACCAAACTGGCGGAATCTCAATAGCAGCCGGTCTCTCTGGCACAGGAGCAAGTGCCTCACCAGCTATCTCGACTCTAGCTCCATCTCTACCCTCAATAAGAGCTACACTCTCAGTACTACCTTCTACAGACTGACATGACTGAGACGCCATCACTACCTATATCTGCAAACACAGTAGAAAATACCTCATCAAAGATCAGAAACTACTAGTGCCAATGTATGTATCTTATTTAAAAACCATGTTTTAAAAACCAAAATTTTCTTTTTCTTACAATTCACCTAGGTTGAGAACCTCAAACCTACGCACTAATACCAAAACAAGTGTAACACCCCTACACCCAATATACGTACACCACGTATACACACTATATGTGATATATGTATAGAGAATATAAGAGTGTCACAGACCATTTTAAACAAACCAATCTTTAAAACTTTACTTCAAATCATTATCAATCAATCTGAGTAAATTTAAAATATTTAACTTATATTATAGAAAGTAATAGATGAAACATCCCTTGTTAAAATGCATATTCATATATCTTCATTACCCCAAAAGTTTATCCAAACCATTTGTTTAATATGCAGCGAAAAATGCAACGGAATATACATATGTTTACATCAAAATCAATGAGTACAAAAATATGAAATTTATACATGATGGCATTTTATCTCTGATCTTGATGTCCACTAACAACTTTGATCACTAAGTCTCAAGCCTAGACTTGACTCGGTCTAAACGAGCTCTCCGACATAACAGGATCTACCCTATCACCTGCGCGATGAACCACAATCGCGCTAAGCAAAAAGCTTAGTGGTACAAACTTTGATTCAATATAGATCAATGCGATGCTAATGCAAAACACATTTGAATATAACAACTCATTACATTATATCTCAATATGTTAATCATTTGCATCACATTTCATGATTCATAGTAAAACAAAGACAAGCGTGGGCCCAAAAAGGATCTAATATGCTATTCAAATTTTAAAGTTGCTGCTTTGGTCCATTATGACACCTTGTGTCTAGCCTCATAGGCAATATATATATCCATGGATAATCCAACTAGATCTGAGCTTACGACCCGGTCTTTTCACTCAGTCTAGCTTCAAGGATTTATTTTTGAGGCTTATAACCCTGTCTTTTCACCCCAAAAATATCACATTTATCAGCTGGGCCTAGCTTACAACCCGGTCTTTTCACCTGCCCAGCAATTCATAGGCATGCCGCCAAATCCAGAACTCTGAAAATTGAATAACATACTAGGCACACAATTTATTCATTTATCTCATTATCAAATACTTTCATAATTCCATTCTCATTTTCTCATGATCAAATTAGGCACATTGCCTTATTATATCATCATTTTCTCACCTTTATCATTCTTCTCTTTTGTATCAATATCAATTTGTTACATTATGATTTCACATATCTTATCACATTATTCCATATTTCTTTTCATTTATAACACATTACGCAATTGCATTGATATATCAACATAATTCACATTTTGCATACCATAACATATAACTCATTCATCAACAATATATCAAGTAACTTAACACATTTCTCAACTAAATTTGTTAAGTCCCAATATAATGTAAATGTATGCAATCATTCAAAGCTTGTACTTACCTCTAAAAGCAACAACACCACTCTATCAACCTCCTCTTCCAAGATAACCCTCAATCCTTGGCTTGGGTAACTCAATTCTCTTTAAAACCTAATCCAAAGGTGATTATACATACTCACTGAGTGATTCACATAAGAAAATAAGGAAGAGAACTATATAGGGCAAACTCTACACTTGACACGCTCAACAACACATTATCACATTATTCCACATTTCTTTTCATTTATAACACATTACTCAATTGCACTGATACATCAACATAATTCACATTATGCATATCATAACATATAACTCATTCATCAATAATATATCAAGTAACTTAACACATTTCTCAACTAAATCTATTAAGTCCCAATGTCATACAAATGTATGCAATCATTCAAAGCTTGTACTTACCTCGAAAAGCAACAACACCACTCTATCAATCTGCTCTTCCAAGATATCCCTCAATCCTTGGCTTGGGTAACTCAATTCTCTTTAAAACCTAATCCAAAGGTGATTACACATACTCACTGAGTGATTCACATAAGAAAATAAGGAAGAGAACTATCTAGAGCACACTCTACACTTGACACGCTCAATAAAGAAGACTTATATAAGGATTTTCTAAACTAAAGTTGACAAGGAATGCACAAAACCAAGACACATAAGGAAAATATTTACATTGAAATCGTTGAGGAATTGCTGCACTCCCATTGGCTTTTGGTTTTTGCAAAACCATGCCAATTTTGGACACTGAATTGAAAAAGACATGCTTTTGCATTGATTGTAGTAATAGTGATAATAAAAAAGAAAAAAAATGAAAAAATGAAAGAAAATGAAAAAGAAAATGAAAAAAAATTTTGAAAGTCAAAAGTTGTAGTAAAAGTAAAAGTCACTATTATCATTATTATTATTAGTTTGTTTATTATTATTATTACAATACTTTATTGATTTATTATTGTTAATAATAATAATAATAATAATAATAATAATAATAATACAATACTTTCTTAATCGATACAATGATGGATCACTAAGGAGGAGGAGGCATATCACTCATTTGGAATTCGTCCGATGGAAAGTACTTAAGTCCCTGTTCTCCTAAAATTCAAGCTTTTAACAATCATCATCTAAATCAGATGAATGGATCTCACGATCATTAGTTTGGGGTCTCCTATAAGATGAAGCACCAGGATCTCTCATTCCCTAAAACCTGTAGCCTCAAAAGTTTTGCTCAAACTGATGATACAATCTTTCGAGAAAGGCCGCCTGTTGGCGGTTAGAGGCTAATTTCTATTGCAATTTCTTATTTTGCTCCTTAAGCATCCGTTGTGAGTCAAAAAAGGAAAGGGTAAGAGCATGCATACATATAGCATAAATCATCATGGAATAGGATGACCTACCAGGTAAATCAAATTAGTGCCTTGTGGATGAGATGGCATTTTCGATTGGTAAGAAGGCGTAAATGGAGGGGCGCCAGAGGAAGGTCTAGCCTCATGACTAGATGAGTTGGTAACCTAGAAAAATAATCAAAATGGTCAAAACATTTTGAAAAAGAAGCAATTACAATGACCAAATGATAAAAGTTTACCTGAGAGGTTCAAGCCCCGAGATGAGGGATGGACCCTCTTCCCTCTCTGTGGTTCTCCTCTTCATCACTATCCTCATCTTCCTCAAGAATTTCCCAAGCACCAACAGGAGATACGTCAAAGTTCAAGATCCGTGTTTGAATAAATTGGACATATGACACACCCAGTGGATGGAGATAGGTCTCAACATCATAACTATTTTGAGCTAATTGCCAGGCATTCTCTGGCATTGATATAATATTTAAAGTATACGTAGGGCAGTCCATGGGGATCCTTCATTGCTCAGGACCAAGGAACCACTCATGCACCCTCTCCCAAGGAACCAGCCTCTGGACACAGGACCAACAATGATTCGGCGGGTATGCTGGTAAGGCAGTGCGGCATTCATGGAAGGAGTCCAGTTCACCCGCTCTGTAGCATAGCACCAAGCCAAATCGACCTATAAGACAACGAAAAGGTAAGTAAATTTTTTACATAAAATTTAAAGAATGCTAATATTATTTTACCTGGTCCCAGGTTAGGCAACTCAAGTGATAGCACTGGGTATGCACATGGTAAGAGCCGAGAACTGCTGCGCGATCAGACAACCAAAGATTTAACCTGGGATACCCGACTCTCTCTCAGGAAATATCAGGCACCCTCACAAGATTATGCTCGTATGCCCATACCTACAATAGCAACGAGAATAAAATTCATACACGTATATGAATGGAATTGACAATGATGGGAGAGTACCTCGACAATCATCATGAAGCAAATAAAAGATTTCTTTTTCCTGCAAATCTATTCTAGGCCATGATAGAGACAAGCAAGGCCAGCTTCACCCCAGTCGTAAAGCGACACTAGGACCATATTGGCATGGGCCCTCTGTAATATCCTCATATGTGGTCTAGAAGTTTTGATTATGTTATTGTTATTGTTGTTATTGTTGTTGTTGTTATATTGGATTGAATATATGTGTTAAATTGCAAGAGAAAAGATTTTGGAAAGTGAGTGCTTGTGTATATGTGTTTTGGGGAAAAGAATTAGGGTTTAGAGAGAATGGTATATGTTGTGTATATGATGATATATATAACATATAAATTGGTCAAATGAAGAGTCAATGGAAGAGATATTTATTTGTGTTAAGTGTGTAATGACATATAAGGGCTTATATGAGACAAAAAGTTAGTTATATGATTGAGGGCATTTTGGTAATTGCTTGGATAAGATCACTTGGTGGAGATTAAAAGCAAAATTTGACTTTGCTTCTTCATATTTTTCTTCTTCTTTTCCATGGTGGCCGGCTCCTCCTTAGACAAAGGAAGCAAGAGGCAAAGAGAAGATCTTGTTGAGTGAAGCTCAAATTGAAGAAAGATTAAGTGATCAAGTTGGTGATTCAAGAAGTTTTGTAACTTTGGTAAGTTCTCTTGTGACCTTTGTGTTTATTTGAAATGATACTTGAGTTTGATAGATTTTTAAGAGTGTGTTGGTTGATTTTGAGATGTGAGAAGTTGTTGAGTGATTGGATGATGGATGTTGAGTATGGATTGAAGAAAAGAGTAAGTGGATGGAAGAGATGATGTTGTATATGTAATATCCCGATGCATGCCCCAGAAGTTTTGTATGTTGTTGTTGTTGTTGTTATTGTTGTTGGTTTAAATTGAGAAAAGAACATATATGTATATGTGTTTTGGGGAAATTTAGGGTTTAGAGACAAGTTTATATGTTGTGTATATGGTGATATATATAACATATAAAATGGTCAAAGAGAAAGAGTCAATGCAAGAGGAGATATTTTTATATGGCATGTGGAATTACTTAATTGGGTTCATAAGAGACAAAAGCTAAGTTAAGTGATAAGGGGTATATGAGTAATTGCTTGAAATGAAATGCTTGGTGGAGGATTTTTGGTAATTAGTAATTATATTATTATTATTATTATTATTATTATTATTATTATATACATATATGTGGCTATCGTGGAAGAGGAAAAAGAAATGAAGATATTCTCTTCTTCTTCTTCTTCTTCTCCTTTTGGTTCTTGCACGAGAGAGAGAGAGAGAGAGGTAGAGAGATGAGTTGATCTTCACCAAAACCTTAGGGTTTTAAGAGAACTGAAGGAAGAATCAAAGGATTAAGTGGAGATTTGGTGGAATTCATCAATTGAGGTAAGTACTTACTTGTTTTCCCTTGTTAATGTTTGAGATAGGTTGTGATGGATTGATTTCATGATTTAGTGTGTTATATATGTGTTTACAAGTATTGAAATTGATTACAAGCTAAAGGATTGGATTGGTGTTGGTTTTGTTGGAAAGATGGTAAGTATTCTCTTGTTTTCTTTACTTAATTGGAAGTTGTGTTGGAAGTGAAGTAAGGTTTGATGATTTTGTGATTTGGTGGATTTGAGATGTGTTGTGTTGTGTGTTCAAGTGTTAAATTGATTTTAAGTTATGAGTTTAATTAGTGGTTGTTGTTGGAAATGGTGGAGATGTTGATTTTAGGGTTTTGAGTTGAGATGTGTTTAATTGTTATATTAATGTGTTGTGAAGTAATTCTTGTGATGAATATGTGTTTAAAACATTGATTATATTCATTTGAAGCATGTTATATGATGAATATTGTGTTTGAGTGCAATTAGAAGAGAATTGGTTTTGGTTATGGGTGACACGGCCATAGGCATTGAAGAGACACGGGCGTGTTCATCAATTGAGTTGGGCGTGTCAATTGTTTGAATTGGCTACTGCCTCTTTTGTTGTTAGTGACACGGGCATGTCCATCAAAGGTGCTGGGCGTGTCAATTGTTTGAATTGGCTACTGCCTCTTTTGTTGTTAGTGACACGGGCGTGTTCCATCAAGTGGCTGGGCGTGTCCATCAAATGGGTTGGGCGTATCCTACAAATGAATTACATATTGCTTTATACTTTGTTTCTTTTTACATTGTTTTGATTCTTCAAAGGTTCCATTGTTTCTAAACTTAAACATGAACATTATAAATATGTTTTAAACACAAGAATGATCTAATCAAAGGAATGTGGAAGATCATAAAGCTATGAATCATATCAATTGTGTTTTGCCCTAATTGCATTGTTGAGATTTAGCAATGTTATGTTATGCACTTTGAATGATATGTTTGCCTAGTTAATGTAATTGATGTTGTATATATATATACATCAATGAGGCTATATGTAAAATGTGAAAAAGAGGATGAAGTGATTGATTATGGATAGCTTGGTGGGAGTAACTCTTGAGGGTGAAAGAGATGAGGATCATCCAAAAAGGTATGTACAATGCAATTTATAATGATGTGAATGATATGTTTACCTAGTTAATGAAATTGATGTTGTATATATATATATATCAATGATGGAATATGACATGTAAAGGATATGATGAGGTAAATGATTATGTATGTAAAAGATGAATTGCTATAATGTGGATTGGAATGTGATGTGAAGCCATTGTGATTGGCTATGTTAACTGAAATGTGATGTGAAGCCATTGTGATTGGCTATGTTAACTCAAATGTGATGTGAAGCCATTGTGATTGGCTATGATGATTCAATTGAAAGAAACAAGGCATGTTGCCTAGATGATGATGAGAATTGAAAATGATATTGATGATGAAATAATCAACGAATTGTGTAGCTAATGTGTTATTCTATTCTCAGAGTTTGTTGTTGGTGGCATGCCTAATATTAGTAACAATCTCTTGAAGTTAGGTTGGGCTTGATCCTTGAAGCCAAGTTGGGTTGAAGTTTAACATGTTTTACTCCCCTTGAAGCTTGGTTGGGTCTAGTTCTTGAAGCCTAATTGAGATGTTACAACCCTTGAAGCTAGGTTGGATTGGTTCTTGAAGCCAAGTTGGGTTGATACTTAGCATGCTTTGTTCCCCTTGAAGCTTGGTTGAACCTAATCCTTGAAGCCTAGTTGGGTCAATGATAATGATAAATGTGAAAACAAAACCAAAGCATTAACTCTGAAAATAGAATAGCATATTAGTGTCTGTTGGGCCCGAGTTTGTCTTTGATGTCCATGTGATATACAAATGTTGAATTAGATGAATAATGAGATCTATGATTGACTTTGTTGACAATGTGACTTATGATTGGTGAATTGTGAATTAAACAATGTTATGAGGTATGATATGTAATGTGTATGTATTGATATGTTGATTGTGAGTATTGGTGATGGATTGTGGTTGGTGTTAATGATTGCCTTGTTGGAAATGTTATTCATGATTGGTAAATGGTGAATAAAATAATGTTATGAAGTATGTTGTGGAATGTGGGTATTGAAATATGATTTAGTTGAGATATATGAAAGGTACAATCTAAAAGAAAAGATATGATAAGCTAAAGTTACATGGAATTGATATATCATTATATGCTAATATTTTTATAATGTATGTGTATATTATATATTTGTACTACTAAGCTCTCGGGCTTAGCGCGGTTGTTTGATCGCGCAGGTGACCAGATGAAAGATATAAAGTCTTGCGTCATGCCACGAGAAGAGTAAGAGTTTGTCGAGACCAACTAGAGGGTGATGCATACATGTATAATTTAATTATGATGTACTTTTATCAAGAATGTAATCATTTGTATAAATGATGTTTCGAGAAAGATAAGATTATTGTATATTTATAAGATCATTAAAAGTATATCGATTTTGTAAATGTTCTTTAAATTAATGTATTGTGGTTTGAGCTATGTTAAAGGTTTTTAAATTGTAACGAAATGTGACATCTTTATACTTTATATATTTACTGTACGTATACCAGGTATATGTGTAGTACTTATATGGAGTATCGGGGTGTTACAGTATATGTGGTGAGGGTTTTGAGATGATTTTGTGTTTTGTGCTTGATGTGTGTTTGGCTTGTTTTGGTGTGTTGCAAGTTTTAGATGAGTTTTGAGTATGTTTTGTTAAGATTATTTGAAGAGGATGTTAATGTATAGAAGTGTTTTGTTGAGTGTTTGGTTGTTTTGGTCGGAATCTTGATTTGTGGCCGGACATGCCCATGAACACATCCAGGGTTTTTAGGCGTGTCAATTGTGTTGGAGACAGTAGGTTTGACACGACCAGTAGCACGCCCGTGTTATTGAGCGTGTCATAGCTACTGTAAGATTTGAGAATTTACACGTCCAGGAACACGCCCATGTTGTTGAGCGTGTAAATGTTTCTGTGTTGTGGAGTTAGGGCACGGCCATGAACACGCCCGTGTGAGTGAACGTGTCAGGGTTGAGGTTTGCCCTAATTAATTCCTAATTGGATTATCTCTTGTGTATCCCTAATCAAGTATATGCTATTACTTTTGATTTAAGTCTTGAAGATAGTGATTGATCATTGATCTAAGAGGTTAAAGAATCTTGGACAAGGAAATGTTAGGAGTTGTATGAATTGTTAGTAAAATAAGTACAAATCTTGTATTATTGCATTGTTGCATATGATGATAATGGCAATGTATATGATACTATGTGAACAATGTGATATTTCATGTATTGTGACTCATGTGATGAGTAATGTGTTTGGTTATGTTTATATCAATAATGCTATATGTATAATGTGATGGAATAAAATGCCATTGTGATTGGCTATGGTAACTTATATGTGATATGAGGCCATTGTTATTGGCTATGATGAGAGTTGAGAATGGAAATGATAATTAAATAACAAATGATTTGTGTGGCTAATGTGTTATTCCATTTTCAGAGTTTGTTGTTGGTGGCATGCCTAATAAGTGTAACAATCTCTTGAAGTTAGGTTGGATTGAATCCTTGAAGCCTAATTGAGATGTTACCACCCTTGAAGCTAGGTTGGGTTGGTTCTTGAAGCCAAGTTGGGTTGATGCTTAGCATGCTTTGCTCCCCTTGAAGCTTGGTTGAACCTAATCCTTGAAGCCTAGTTGGGTTTATGATATTGATAAATGTTATGATAAAACCAAAACATTAACTCTGAAAATTGAATGGCATATTAGTGTGTTTTGGGCCCATGCTTGTCTTTGTTTAGTATTGATTATGAATGATTAAATGAATACTAATGAGGTATATGATAAGATGTTGAAATATGATATGTCTATTTATGTTGAGTTATGAAATGTAAAGGTATGTTGTTAGCCTTGCATATATGATGTTACATGTATAATATGGATTGAGAATTGGCATTGCATTGTATTAAAGCATAACATTAGCATGCATTATCTTACTAAGCCGTTGGCTTAGCGCGATAATGTTTGATCGCGCAGGTAATAGGGTTGAACCCGAGAGCTCTTCGAGACCGAGTGAGAGTAGACAGTGAAGAGTTGATTTTGGGAACTTAAAGATCAGAGGAGACTTGCCAATCATGTATAACTCTTTTATATTTTGTAAAGTAATGATTTTAATGTACATATGTGTATATTTGTAAATATGAAATTAAATGCTTTCATATATGTAAATATTTGATAAATTCCGCTGCGTAACAACTAAATGTATCTATATATATAACTAATATGTTTTGTTTTATAAGTAAATGATCTACTTTTCTATAATGTATAATGATAAGGGTGTTGTATCAAGTTTAGAGTGTTTTGAATGTTAAAAAAATCCGTAGCATCTCTATGTTTAGTGCATGTATACTACATTGTGGTGTTTGTAGTGTGCATGTATTGAATGTAGGGGTGTTACAATTGTTTTGGTATCAGAGCCTAGGTTTGAGATTCTCAACCTAGGTAAAATGTAAGAAAAAGACTATTTTGATTTTAAAAAGTGGTTTTTGAATAACATATATGTTTGGGATTGGCAATCTCTGATCTTTAATAAGAAGTATTCTACTGTGTTTGCAGTGTTAGGTTGTGATGGATTCTCACTCACGTCAGTCGATTGAGGGTAGTGCCGAGAGTATTGCTCCTGCTGAGGGAGCTAGAGTTGATAGTGTTGAGGAGGCACCTGCTTCGGTGTCGGGTAGACCAGTTGGTGAGGAGGTTCCTCCAGTTTGGGTTAGGCATGTGATAGAAGCTTTGAGGCAAGCACCAGTGCAACCAGTGCCACCACCCCCTCAGCCTATGGTACCAGTGAGGCACTATGATAAACTAAGGAAGTATGGAGCGGAGGATTTCCTTGGTACTACTGATCCAGCTGTAGCAGAACAGTGGCTTGACAAAGTACAGAGGATCTTTATTCAGTTGCAAGCCACCTCGTAGGAAAAGTTTGATTATGCAAGATCTTTGCTACAGAAGGATGCATATGATTGGTGGAGGACAGTGCCCCATTCTATGGATGATCCACCAACCTTGTCATATGCGGATTTTCTGAGAGAGTTTGAGTTGAAGTATACTCCTAGGGAGTACAAAGACATGAAGGAGATGGAGTTCTTAAGCTTGAAGCAAGATAGCAAGACTGTAACTGAGTATGAGGTTGAGTTTATTAGATTGAGCCATTATGCTGGGGGCATTATTATTGATGAGATAGATCGATGTCGGCGATTTGAGGAGGGATTGAGGCTCTCTATCATGTGCTTAGTGGCTGGATCAAGATATCATGATTTCTCCCAGCTAGTGGCAGCAGCTCGAAGTGTAGAGCGAGCTCAAGTTATTGCAGCTGCTTCAGAGGAAGAGGTTAGGGTGAGAAGACCTCAGTTTGAGGCAGGGTCTTCTTCTGTTAAGAGAGGTAAAGGAAGCTTTGTTCCTAGAGTTAGTAGGAGTCAGAGGTCAGCTGGTAGGTCAGTGCAGTTACAGAGGCAGAGATTTAGACCTGCAGCTTCAGTGGCAAGTGCTCCGACCCCTATGATTCAGAGATCTACCCTACCCATCTGCATTCATTGTGGTAGGCCACATGGTGGTCCTTGCTGGAAGACTGGTGTAGCAGGGGTTTGTTTCAGATGTGGATCACCTAATCACTTTGTGAGAGATTGTCCTGAGAGGCAAGAATAGATGTCAGTTGATACTGCAGCTTCTCGATCTAGTGTGAGGGGAGGTCGAGCAGGCAGAGGTAACAGCCAGGGAGGCAGATCTGGGTTCAGTGCTAGAGGAGGTGCTACATCCAGGGAGAGTAGACCAGAGGAGGTTGGATCTTCCCAGAGGATGTATGTTATGCAGAGGCAGCCAGATGCATCGGCAGTCATAGCTGGTACTTTTTCTTTATTTAATACTTCAGTACTTGCTTTGATTGATCCGGTTTCCACACATTCTTATGTTAGTGCATCTGTATTGCCTGTATTTGATGTGCATGCTGAGTCCCTAGGATTTGATGTGTTGGTGACAAATCCGTTAGGGCATAGTGTGATTGTGAGTAAGGTGCACCGAGATAGTGCAGTGAGGGTGCAAGGTGAGGAGTTCCTTGGAGATTTGATTGAGATGCCATTTAAGGAATATGATGTGATTCTAGGTATGGACTAGCTATCTAGACATGGGGCTGTGGTGGATTGTAAAAAGAAAGTTGTGACTTTGAGAACTGCTGATGGTAGAGAGGTGATAGTATCTAATGAGCAGGAACAGTTAGCCTCCTTATTTGTTTCAGCTGTTGCAGCCAGGAGGTTGATTAGAAAGGGGTGTGAAGCTTATCTTGCTCATGTGGTGGATACTAGAGTGAAGGGTTCTCCCATTGATAGTATTGCCACAGTTGCAGATTTCCCTGATGTTTTTCCAGAGGAGTTGCCAGGATTGCCTCCTGAGAGAGAGGTGGAGTTCGGTATTGAATTGTTGCTTGGTACCACTCCTATCTCTATTACTCCTTATAGAATCGCACCAGCAGAATTGAGGGAATTGAAAGTGCAATTACAGGAGTTGTTGGACAAAGGATTTATTCGCCCCAGTGTTTCTCCTTGGGGAGCTCCTGTGCTATTTGTGAAAAAGAAAGATGGTACTATGAGGTTGTGTATCGATTATAGGCAATTGAACAAGGTGACTATTAAAAATAAATATCCTTTGCCTAGAATCGATGATCTCTTTGATCAATTGAAGGGTGCAGCTGTGTTTTCTAAAATTGATTTGAGATCTGGGTACCATCAGCTGAGAGTCAAGGCTGAAGATGTTCCAAAGACTGCCTTTCGGACCAGGTATGGGCATTATGAATTTCTAGTTATGCCTTTTGGTCTGACGAATGCACCTGCAGCTTTTATGGATTTGATGAATAGGGTGTTCAGGCCCTATCTGGATCAGTTTGTAGTGGTCTTCATCGATGACATTCTGGTGTATTCGCGGAATGAAGAGGAACATGACAAGCATCTGCGGATTGTGTTGCAGATTTTGAGAGAGAAGCAGTTGTTTGCCAAATTGTCGAAGTGTGAGTTCTGGTTGGATCAAGTCGCTTTTCTTGGTCATATAGTTTCAGCAGAAGGCACTAGAGTTGATCCGAGCAAAGTTGAAGCTATATTGAATTGGAGTCCACCCAAGTCGATGACAGAGGTTAGAAGTTTTCTGGGTTTGGCAGGTTATTACCGGCGGTTTGTGAAAGGGTTTTCTTTGATAGCTACTCCACTCACCAGATTGCTTCGTAAGGGAGTGAGATTTGTGTGGACAGATCAGTGTCAGACTAGCTTTGAGCAGTTGAGAGAAATGTTGACTCAAGCGCCTGTTCTTACTTTACCTGTAGAAGGCAAACCATATGTAATCTACAGTGATGCTTCACATAATGGTTTGGGTTGTGTACTGATGCAAGAAGGTAGAGTGATAGCTTATGCATCTAGACAGTTGAAACCGCATGAGCTTAACTATCCAACCCATGATTTGGAATTGGCTGCCATTGTGTTTGCATTGAAGATTTGGCGACACTATCTGTTTGGGGAGAAATGTTTCATCTACACTGATCACAAAAGCTTGAAATATTTGGGTGTCCAGAAAGAACTTAATCTTCGACAGAGGAGATGGTTGGAATTGATTAAAGACTACGACTGTTTGATTGATTATCATCCAGGTAAAGCAAATGTTGTTGCTGATGCCTTGAGTCGGAAGTCTTTAGCTGGTTTAACTGTTTACTCGCTCTCGTTGCTTGTTGAGTTGAGAGCTTTGCATGCCAGTTTTGTAGCTTGTGACGATGGTGCATTGTTGGCACAGTTGCTTTTGAAACCAGTTTTGTTAGATCAGATCAAAGAGGCTCAGTTGATTGATATGAAGATTCAGAAGATTATTTCAGATTGCAAGAATGGGAAGACTAGAGATTTTGTTGTGAAAGGTGATGGGAGTCTCTGGTTTAAGAACCGATTGTGTGTACCCGATGATGCTGATTTGAAAAGAGTCATTTTAGAAAAAGCACATCAGTCAGTGTTTGCTATGCATCCGGGTAATACAAAGATGTATCATGATTTGAGACAGCATTACTGGTGGATTGGGTTGAAGAGAGACATTGCTGAGTTTGTATCGAAATGTCTCACCTGTCAGAAGGTTAAAGCTGAGCATCAAGTTCCAACTGGATTGCTTCAACCATTATCAGTACCAGAATGGAAGTGGGATAGGGTGACGATGGATTTTGTGTCTGGTTTGCCATTGACACAAAAGAAGCATGATGCCATATGGGTGATTGTGGATAGATTGACTAAGACAGCTCATTTCCTTCCGGTTCGGATGGATTACTCTTTGGAGAGTTTGGCTGAGCTGTATATCCATGAGATTGTGAAGTTGCATGGTGTTCCAACTTCTTTAGTGTCTGATCGAGATCCTAGGTTTACTTCAAGATTTTGGAAGAGTTTACATAGTGCTTTGGGTTCTCGATTACACTTCAGTACTGCTTTTCATCCACAGACGGATGGCAGTCAGAGAGGGTGATACAGATTATTAAGGACATGTTGAGAAGCTGTGTTATCGATTTCTTTGGAAGTTGGGATAGATTCTTACCTCTTATGGAGTTTGCTTACAACAACAGTCACCAATCCAGCATTGGTATGGCACCGTTTGAAGCATTGTATGGCAGACAGTGTAGGACACCTCTTTGTTGGAGTGAACTTGGGGAAGGTAAGTTAATTGGGCCTGATTTGATTCAAGAAACTGAAGAAAAAGTAAAGTTGATTTGAGGCAGGTTAAAAGCAGCTTCAGACCGACAGAAGTCTTATGCAGATCTGAAAAGGAGAGATATAGAATTTGATGTTGGAGATAAGGTATTTCTGAAAGTGTCTCCTTGGAAGAAGATTTTGAGGTTCGGTCGGAAAGGGAAATTGAGTCCTCGTTTCATTGGACCGTATGAAGTTTTGGAAAGAGTTGGGCCAGTGGCTTATCGGCTTGCTTTGCCACCTGAGTTGGATCGTATTCATAATGTATTTCATGTTTCTATGTTGAGAAGGTACAGATCGGATCCATCTCATGTGTTGCCAATTGAATCTATCGAAGTGAGCCCAGATTTGACTTTTGAAGAGGAACCAGTTGCTATCTTGGCACATGATGTGAAAGAGCTGAGAAACAAGAGAGTGCCACTTGTGAAGATTTTGTGGAAGAATCATGGAAAAGAAGAAGCAACTTGGGAAAGTGAACAATCCATGCGAGAGCAATATCCTCAGTTGTTTCAGCTTTAATATCAGGTAATTTCGAGGATGAAATTTTCTTTTTAGAGGGGGAGAATTGTAATATCCTCATATGTGGTCTAGAAGTTTTGATTATGTTATTGTTATTGTTGTTATTGTTGTTGTTGTTATATTGGATTGAATATATGTGTTAAATTGCAAGAGAAAAGATTTTGGAAAGTGAGTGCTTGTGTATATGTGTTTTGGGGAAAAGAATTAGGGTTTAGAGAGAATGGTATATGTTGTGTATATGATGATATATATAGCATATAAATTGGTCAAATGAAGAGTCAATGGAAGAGATATTTATTTGTGTTAAGTGTGTAATGACATATAAGGGCTTATATGAGACAAAAAGTTAGTTATATGATTGAGGGCATTTTGGTAATTGCTTGGATAAGATCACTTGGTGGAGATTAAAAGCAAAATTTGACTTTGCTTCTTCATATTTTTCTTCTTCTTTTCCATGGTGGCCGGCTCCTCCTTAGACAAAGGAAGCAAGAGGCAAAGAGAAGATCTTGTTGATTGAAGCTCAAATTGAAGAAAGATTAAGTGATCAAGTTGGTGATTCAAGAAGTTTTGTAACTTTGGTAAGTTCTCTTGTGACCTTTGTGTTTATTTGAAATGATACTTGAGTTTGATAGATTTTTAAGAGTGTGTTGGTTGATTTTGAGATGTGAGAAGTTGTTGAGTGATTGGATGATGGATGTTGAGTATGGATTGAAGAAAAGAGTAAGTGGATGGAAGAGATGATGTTGTATATGTGGTGAGGGTTTTGAGATGATTTTGTGTTTTGTGCTTGATGTGTGTTTGGCTTGTTTTGGTGTGTTGAAAGTTTTAGATGAGTTTTGAGTATGTTTTGTTAAGATTATTTGAAGAGGATGTTAATGTATAGAAGTGTTTTGTTGAGTGTTTGGTTGTTTTGGTCGGAATCTTGATTTGTGGCCGGACACGCCCATGAACACGTCCAGGGTTTTTAGGCGTGTCAATTGTGTTGGAGACAGTAGGTTTGACATGACCAGTAGCACGCCCGTGTTATTGAGCGTGTCATAGCTACTGTAAGATTTGAGAATTTACACGTCCAGGAACACGCCCATGTTGTTGAGCGTGTAAATGTTTCTGCGTTGTGGAGTTAGGGCATGGCCATGAACACGCCCGTGTGAGTGAACGTGTCAGGGTTGAGGTTTGCCCTAATTAATTCCTAATTGGATTATCTCTTGTGTATCCCTAATCAAGTATATGCTATTACTTTTGATTTAAGTCTTGAAGATAGTGATTGATCATTGATCTAAGAGGTTAAAGAATCTTGGACAAGGAAATGTTAGGAGTTGTATGAATTGTTAGTAAAATAAGTACAAATCTTGTATTATTGCATTGTTGCATATGATGATAATGGCAATGTATATGATACTATGTGAACAATGTGATATTTCATGTATTGTGACTCATGTGATGAGTAATGTGTTTGGTTATGTTTATATCAATAATGCTATATGTATAATGTGATGGAATAAAATGCCATTGTGATTGGCTATGGTAACTTATATGTGATATGAGGCCATTGTTATTGGCTATGATGAGAGTTGAGAATGGAAATGATAATTAAATAACAAATGATTTGTGTGGCTAATGTGTTATTCCATTTTCAGAGTTTGTTGTTGGTGGCATGCCTAATAAGTGTAACAATCTCTTGAAGTTAGGTTGGATTGAATCCTTGAAGCCTAATTGAGATGTTACCACCCTTGAAGCTAGGTTGGGTTGGTTCTTGAAGCCAAGTTGGGTTGATGCTTAGCATGCTTTGCTCCCCTTGAAGCTTGGTTGAACCTAATCCTTGAAGCCTAGTTGGGTTTATGATATTGATAAATGTGATGATAAAACCAAAACATTAACTCTGAAAATTGAATGGCATATTAGTGTGTTTTGGGCCCATGCTTGTCTTTGTTTAGTATTGATTATGAATGATTAAATGAATACTAATGAGGTATATGATAAGATGTTGAAATATGATATGTCTATTTATGTTGAGTTATGAAATGTAAAGGTATGTTGTTAGCCTTGCATATATGATGTTACATGTATAATATGGATTGAGAATTGGCATTGCATTGCATTAAAGCATAACATTAGCATGCATTATCTTACTAAGCCGTTGGCTTAGCGCGATAGTGTTTGATCGCGCAGGTAATAGGGTTGAACCCGAGAGCTCTTCGAGACCGAGTGAGAGTAGACAGTGAAGAGTTGATTTTGGGAACTTAAAGATCAGAGGAGACTTGCCAATCATGTATAACTCTTTTATATTTTGTAAAGTAATGATTTTAATGTACATGTGTATATTTGTAAATATGAAATTAAATGTTTTCATATATGTAAATATTTGATAAATTCCGCTGCGTAACAACTAAATGTATCTATATATATAACTAATATGTTTTGTTTTATAAGTAAATGATCTACTTTTCTATAATGTATAATGATAAGGGTGTTGTATCAAGTTTAGAGTGTTTTGAATGTTAAAAAAATCCGTAGCATCTCTATGTTTAGTGCATGTATACTACATTGTGGTGTTTGTAGTGTGCATGTATTGAATGTAGGGGTGTTACACCCTCAACATCAAAAAATGAATGGCGGATTCGGTATTGCATAAAATAGTTGACCCAAGCAGATACAACAAAAATCCTCCAGCATATTGCTTGGCTATTTCTCTATGAACCCGTCCATCATAGCTCATCCAATAACTCCAAATCGGCTCAATTTTTATCTTAAAGGGCCCTTTTAGTGATGGTTCCATACCAATTAATTGTTGAATCTCGTCGTGTGTCAGGATATCATTAGTAAGAGGGATTGGAAGGCCATAGCACTGGATAATAGTTATGGCTGTAAAATCAACTTGGCTAATAGTCATCTCTCCCACAGGTAGGTGAAAAGTATGGGTCGTGTCCATCAACCACTCCGACAATGCTTGAACTACACTCCTATCTATCGGACACTCCTTAGATGGCAATTGCAGAATGATGTTTTCAAAACCGCACTCTCGGATGATTCATTTTACCCGAGAAGTTGCTACGTCATACCATTGCCGGGTTGTATAGAGACACCCTCTGCCCCGGACAACACAGCGATCATGCTGGCATAGAACTAGGGCGGCAAACACGAGGTAAGTATATCATCTCACTAATATTACTATTTCATAGCTTAATATTACTCATTATTTTCTATTTAAATTTATTTTTATTAATAGTCCATGTTGTGCGTGAGCTGCGCTACAGCAATACCGCAAGTCCACGGGTCGCCCAAGTAATATAGTAGTGAGTGAGTTATCATTCCACTGGGGACAAGGCCAAGTACTAGTGCAAACCTTAACCGTTGTTTAGCAAATTAATAGTTGTGTCATGCTTTGTAATTGAAAACAACTAATTTAATAATTGAAAGTAAAGGGAAATTAAATGTTGTGCAAAAATGATTGATAATAATAATAATACTATCCAGATATTGAATCCCCTAGCCTCAATGATATTTATGAACAATCAATTCAGTTAAATCATTCAATAGAGTTGAGTTGGCATTCCTTTAAATTAGACTAAAACCTCTCTCGAGTGAATTAATCCCTAATTACTAAGTAGAGTGCCAGAATCTCTTCTCAAACACAATTAAATAGATCATGCATTACGAACAAGGAACTATAAACCAAAGGATCTTGTAAGTCTATCTCTAGCACCCCAATCAATCATCAACCCTTATGAGTAATCAATTCATATCAAGCTTTCTCAAGTCAATAATATGAAAATGGCAACCAATCAATAAGCATGCTATTATCAATTGGAAATAAATCATTAAGCATCATAAGAATAAAACAACTCCATCAATTAAAATTATCTAGTTATACAAATAAGCTAGGGTTCTTCAATATCTAGATAGAGAATGATTTAGTTCATGTTCAATACACTTAATACAATCAACAACAACAATATCATTAAAATGAATTAAAAGGAGAAAATAGAGAAACCCCTTTCAATGTAGCTTCTTCAATCTCCAGGAGCTGCCAATGGAAGATGGAGATGCTAGAGAGGATGGAAATGGAGGATGAAGATGAAGAGTCAAGGAAAGTGTCACTCCCTCCTTGCCCAAAACGTGTATGGCCAGCCTCCTCCTCTCAAACCTCTCTTCTCTGCCTCTGTTCTCTGTTTCCTGCACAAACCTCCAGCCCTCTGCAGAAGTTTTCCTCTTCTTCCTCTTCTTCCTCTTCTTCTCTTTTTATTTCCCTCCAAAACTCAAGCCCATGCTTCCCAACTCACACTAGCACACACCACTCTCTCTTGTTCCCCACTCTCTCTTTGTTTTGTATTTCTTTTGGCAAAGGTAATTGGATTGTATCCCACATGTCCCTCAATTCGTGCAGAAGAATTCAAGTTTTTATAGAGTGACACGGCCAAGCCATGAGTGGTTTGGCCATGTCTCTTGTTTTGCTTTGGGACACGGCCAAGCTTGCTGGCCATGTCACCTTCTGCCCCTCTTCCTTTCTTTCTTTTCTCTTTGTTTCATAAGGTAACACGGCCAAGCTCCTGGCCGTGTCACTTGGGTGTGTCGCCTTTTGTTTCTTCATTTTTTCAATTCTCTCCTTTGCTTCCAATGGGTGACACGGCCAAGCTTGTGGTCGTGTTATGTGACACGGCCACTGGCTTGGGCGTGTCACCTGGGTGTATCAGCTACTGCTTCTCTTCTTTCCTTCTTTGCTTGGTTTTGTTCCTTGGGTGAGACACTGTCAGTGGCTTGGCCGTGTCTCTTGGCCATGTCATCTACTGCCTTGAAGAAATTTTGAGGGACACGACCAAGCTTGCTTTGGCTTGGCCATGTCTTGCTTGATTCATGCTCTTTCTTCATTGTTTTGATAATCCAAGGGAGGTTTTCCACTTTAACCTAAAACAAACACTTAAAACAAACTTTAAACAAAAATCAAATGAAACATTAACTAAAAACACATTAAAATCATACTAAAAACAAGTATAAAAATGCTCTTATCAAATACCCCACACTTAATTCCTTGCTTGTCCCCAAGCAAGGCTAAAATGAAAACAAACTAAACACAAAAATTTTGTCAAGCTCAAGAGTTATAAAAATGTATCAAGACTTCCCTATCTGTAAATCCTCAATCAATATCAAATCGAACAAAATTGATACCAATGCAATTAAGTGGCTTTCCATGCATAACCTACATTGTCACTCCCTTACCAACTCTTAGAAAGTGTTTGATCAAGGTGGTGTTTACACTCATAACAATCAATGAAAGATTATTGTCATAGGCTTGCTTATCTATCAAATCTCCACCACTTGATTACAATCAAGCATCAATCAAAAGGTCTTTTATTGGGTTGTAATGGGGCTAAGGTAGAGGCATGACATTTAGGAAATGTGAGCTTAATTATTAAGTTCAAGAGCACTTCAAGAATGAAGTAACCGATCATATATATATATATATATATATATATAACCCAACGATCCCAAAACACCTTCCTCTTATCTACCCCTTGACATTTAAAGAACTTTTCAAGGGAACTCACTTATTACATCTTGCAATGATTATTTCCACACATATTCCAACCCTTTCAACAAGAACAACAATTATTATTATTATTATTATTATTATTATTATTATTATTATTATTATTATTATTATTATTATTATTATTATTATTATTATTCTTTTTACTTGATTTTTTTTTTTTTTGCAATCTTAAACCTACTAAATTTAACCCCACACTTAATTCAACACAACATTTGGTCATAAATGCTCTTAAAATGCTCTTGACCTAATGAAAGGGTAAGAGTTAAAACAACAAGGTTCAAGGTTGGTAGTGTTGCAAAAAATAAAGAAAAGGAGAAATGAAATAGGCTCAAAATTGGCTAACTAAGGTTAAAAATAGGGTTGGTCTTTTAAAGCCAAAGTGGGTTCACCTAATTGCCTTAATCATCTTGATGCCTAATTGAAATTTTTATGTAATCTTAAAATGCATATCAAAGCAAGTTCTAGCAAGTCATCAATCAAAGATGTTCTCCCACACAAAGAATAATAAGTTGATGGCTCAATTTCTCACTAGGTTGATGGTGATGCAAAGAAAAACCAACAAAATTGACAATAAGTATCAATTCTACTCAATTCTCAAATTCATGCTTCAAAAATTCAAAGGTCATCAATCAACAATTTATAACAATAGAACTTTCCAAAATTCATTTATTCAAGGAAAAACATTAACTAAACTAACACAAAAAATAACTTAAAGTAAAAACACAAAACACAATATGCACCCCACACTTAAATTTTCACATTGTCCTCAATGTGAGCATGCATAAACTAAAAGAGAGTTTAGATGAAACCTGATTTCCACAGCTCCCATATGCGATATGTAGGGCTCCTTCCACCCATAATGCAATTGGAGTTCATGATTGAGAGGATGGACAGCATGCAACTTCGAAATGTGCCCAATGCATTGCAAAGCTTAGGTAGTATCCTTGGGTGAGAAAATGGCCAATGAGAACTCATGAAGGCTATCTTGGGGTGATTTTCCAATGCTATAGGAACTTGGTAAAAATATTCTTCAGTATGCAACATAAATATTCATTTTTTGTTCTTTCTCGCTCCCGAAAGTGGGAGTTGTGATCATTGGTTGCATATTGTTCTCCCCAACTAAAACAAATTCCAAGATTTTTGGGGTCTTTTGAAGTTCAACCAAGTTTGGTTGAATCTCTTTCTCATCCTCTTTAGCACTTGGAAGTTCCCTCTCAACAATCTCATCATTTAATATTAATTTGCTCTCCTCGATTTCTAGATTGGAAATATTAGGCTCTACTTCTAAGGTCGTGGCTACCTTAAGCTTATCTACATTATCTTCACTATGGGGCATGTCATAGAGTTCAGGAATATGCATACCTTGTTTCTTTTCTTCCAGCATACATGGGAATGAAATTGGTGGCATAAAAGGATTTGGAGGTTCATGTAATTTTATCCAAGTTGATGCTTCCAAATTCTCCTCTTCCTTTGTTTGATTCAACTCCTCTATGTCGGGTTGGATCTCCTTGCCATTTTCTTCTTGATTGGTCCCTGCATCAAAGAAATCACAAAAATTGTGATTATCTGGGTTTGCTCCAATTGGCTAGGAGACTCCTCCTTTTGGTGTGCTTGGGGTTGATGTGCCATCTGCTCAACTAGAGCATCCAATATCCTCTGTGTTTCTTGCAAAGATTCAGACCTCAACTTATACTCCAAAGTGGGTTCCTCAAGGTGATCTTGATTCATTGTGAGTTTTTGAATGTAGGCATTTAACTTATCCTCCAATGTGGCTTCCTTAAGGTGGTCTTGGTCTGAAAATTGTTCTTGAAAGTAAGAACTTCTTTGGCAAGGCTGGAAATTTTGTTGAGTTGGAATGTACTGCTGATTTTCCCAATAAAAATTGAGGTGGCTTTCCCAGTTTGGATTGTAAGAATTGGAATATGGGTCATTACCACCCATTTTCTGGAAACTTTGATAACCATATTCTTCTTCGTGCCAATCTTGGTATTGTTGGAAACCAAATGAACATGTATTGGCACTATGCCCTGCATTTCCACATGCTGTACAATTTGGTGGGCTTCCCCGGCTTGCAATTAGCCTATCAACTTTTTTCGTTAAATTTGCGAGTTGCCATGCAAGCTCAGAATAACAGTCCCCATCATAAACTTCCCCGTGCCTTGAAAACTACATCTTTACAAAAGGCACTCAGCAATTTAAAGAAAACAAACAAACAACCAAATTCAAACACAACAAACCAACAAATTTTACAGAAAACAAACAAATGATTCAAAGAAAAACACACAAACAATTCACAGAAAACAAACAAACATTCTTGATATTAAAAAAAATAAAAATAAAACTAAATCAACAGTCTTAATTATATTACTAGTATTGAAACCAGTGGTTTGGCCATGTCTCTTGGCCGTGTCATCTACTGCCTTGAAGAAATTTTGAGGGACACAGCCAAGCTTGCTTTGGCTTGGCCATGTCTTGCTTGATTCATGCTCTTTCTTCATTGTTTTGATAATCCAAGAGAGTTTTTCCACTTTAACCTAAAACAAACACTTAAAACAAACTTTAAACAAAAATCAAATGAAACATTAACTAAAAACACATTAAAATCATACTAAAAACAAGTATAAAAATGCTCTTATCAGTCCATCAATTAATTTATTTTTAATAAAAATAATAAAAAAACCTAATTTTTTATCTTAATTAAATAATATATTATTAATAACTCAATTATAGCTAAAATAAATAAAAATAAATAAATAAAATGAAAAAATAGAAAATAATAAAAAATAATAATAATAATGATAATAATAAAATTAATTATTATAAATAAAATGATGAATAAATATTTGTGCTGTTAAAATATTAAATTGCAATGTTACCTCAGTCCTTTGACTTGAACTACGATAAAGGGGCATTCCAGCTAGCAGATCGACAGTTTCATTTTCATGTCTTCGTATAAATTCTAGCAACTCGGCATTGGATCGGGTCTAGATCTCGAAGCATGTACTCTTTCCATTTTTTTTTCTCAATTCTCTGCTCACTCAAAATATGGAGAAGAATGAATGGTGGAATGGTTTATATAGAAAATGGATGAAGGAAAAACAAAAAATTAATAGTAAATCCGTGAAAAAAATAAAAAAAAAAAAAGAAGTCAAAATTACCGTTGGTAAATAGTTAGTAAATAGTGAATGAACAGTGTTTGAATAATATTTAAATAGTAAAATCAATTATTCAATTCAATTATTCTGTTTTTTTTAGTGTCTAAAAATTTTTTGCACTCTTAAAATATTTTTCCATACAGGTGCAAGAGCTTATGGGTATAGTAAAAAATAGCTAAGTTTTTTGTAAATTTTTTTCCTAGTGACTATAATTATTTTTTGAGTCCAGAACTCACCTCGAGTCCAGAATTCAAATTATTTTTTAGTCCTGAACTCGCCTAGGGTCCAAAACCCAAATTATTTTTGAGTCCAGAACTCATCTCGGGTCCAGAACCTAAATTATTTTTGAGTTCAGAACTCGCCTCGGGTCTAAAATCCAAATTATTTTTAAGTCCAGAACTCACCTTGGGTCAAGAACCCAAATTATTTTTGAGTCCATAACTCACCTCAGGTCCAGAATCCAAATTATTTTTTAGCTCAGAACTCGCCTCGAGTATATAACCCAAATTATTTTTGAGTTCAGAACTCACCTCAGGTCCAGAATTCAAATTATTTCTAGGTCTAGAACTCAAATTATTTTTTTCAAAACTCAAACTAACCTCGGGTACGGAGTCTGATTTAACTGTAAAACTCGATCATTTTCTCATACATTACAAATGTAACTCATTTTACACCGTAGTGCAATATTTGCACTTTTCCCACTTTTCACATATCATTACTTTTATTTATTTTTAAAGTTTATATCATACAACATTTAATTCAAACTAAGCATTGTTACTTCAAACAATGCCACACATACATACACATTATCAAACAAGTATCCTAACACATTTACCGTATGTAATGTGTCATGCCTAAAATAATGAAATCAATTTTGATAAATACCAAAATATGTACATACCTCTTATATGCGTCAAAGTGAGCCAAAGCTCCACTCCACTTCAAAATTCCTTATTGCTCTCCACTACTAGGTTGATGCAATAACTATTTACTCAATGCCTATTAAAAATGTGAATGTATAACATACATTAAAATCACATTTTATGGTGTTTAATGCATAAAACATAAATTAATACGCATTCCACCATTTCCCCTTTTCTCAGTCTTAAGGCACTTTAATTCTAGAAATCCAATTCAATCAATTCCAAATTGAGTTTTAAGCTTAAATATATCTAAAACATTACATTTTAACATATTTCAAACATTAAAACTCAATTTAGAAGCAGTCTCTTCAAAACCTAAAATGTACCCTAAGCTTCTTTAATTCTAGTTCTTCATTCCAACCAATTCCAAATATCAATCTAAGCACATTTCCATGATTTAAATCATTTAACAACTTGATTTAAACTATAAAATCAAAGGAGTGTCCATACTTTAATAAAACTCTTCTAAAACCCTAAATCACATGCTACCTCTTCCAAACTCTAACAAAACCTAACATTTTCTTTAATCTAACCTTAAAATCATTACCTACACATCAAAATAACATGTTCTCTAATCTTAAAATCAATTATAACATACTCTTGCAAAAGTTCAAATCTTACATAATCATATATGTCCATAAATCTTCAAAATAAGGTAAGAAAGTTTACATTTGATCGGATGAACTTCAAAATCACCCCAAAACCCTAAGGAAATTTGAAGAATTTGTTGTGGGAAGAAGCAAAAATCTTCCCTCTGCACCCATGGAGAATTCAGCCAAGAGAGAGGGATAGGAAGAAGATGATAACTTTTGTTTTTTCCTTTTTCTTTCTTTAATTTTCCTATCCATATATATATAATTTAATATCTTATTTATTTATTTATTTATTTTTAAATTAAAATTTTTATCTTCCATCCATAATTGATTTATTTTTGAATTTTTTTAACCTTTTTCACTTTTACTATTTAACCTTTGACTTTTACCTTTTTACTTTTGACTTTTATATGTCATTTATGTCTCACATATATATAACATATACAAACTTTCTTCTCACTTCTAACTCTTCATTTCTCCCTCAAATTATTCATTTTAATTAAATTAAATTTTATTTAATGTAGGAAAAATATGAATATTACATGACTAATGCATCAGAAAAAGTATAATTGTTTTAAATCAGAAGATTTTGCCAATTTTACCGCCTCCAACAATAAATAATGGCTAGTTTTCAAAATCTCCATATATAACTGATCGAAATTGAATTCTAAAATTTTTTAAAGGTTCTAAATCATCAAATAGCTATTTATACTCAAAACTCTCTCAAAGCCTTTCTCACTTGTTCTTCAATCTTTTCTTCAAAACTTCTTGATTAAATCTTCTCAATGGAACCTAAGAAGAAGATAACCTCTAAGAATAAGAGAAAGAAACCAGTTAAAATTACCATTAGGGGTAATGAACAAGATCTTCCATCACCTACTCCAAATAAGAGAGATGAGAAAGTGCACAAACCTCATCATGTAACCCTTGAGAACGATGTTAGATATGTGATGCTTAAGAAGAAGAAGAAGATGGAGGCCATTAAAATGCCATTTGAAGGTATGCTCCTAGCCCTTAGCATTAAAGAAGAAATGTAAGGTTATTTAGACAATTTGGTGTGGAAAACCAATGTCTTTCCTAAGGAGATGGGATACCCTAGCCTTAGCAGGGAATTTCTTATGAGTATAACAATTGAAAATAATGATAATGGTGTTGTAGATTGGTATGGAGTTAGGTTTAAACTCTTTGATAAGCCTTTTGCCAAAACCTTTAATGACTTTGCACAAATTTGGGGTCTTTCCACCGAAGGAGCAACCACATACAATGACGTTGCTTTTTCTTTCCAAGTTCTTTCCAATTTTTGGAAGGAAATTTCAGTTGAAACCTCCCTCTCTAAGGAATCCAAGGCTACACATCAAATCTCTTTCCATTTAGATGTTTCACCATATTATCACCTACATAATTCATCAAAGGGTAGATGGGAATGAGAAAGTTACCTAAAGAGACTTATTTTTTTCTCTATGCCTTAGTGAATAACATCAAGGTAAACAATCCAAAGTTCCTTCTTGATACCTTTCTTCACCATGGAACTCACCTTTCTAGAAATTTCTTTCTCTCTTCTCAAGTAACCTAAATAGCATGGCATTATGGTGTACTTGATGCACTCAAAATGGCACCCTTAGAAGCCCCCTTGATCCAACCACCAAAGCTGTCACTTAGCCTACTTAGAACATATTAGTTATGTCAAAAGAGAGGGAAATATCTATAACTATATGTTTAGGAGTAAAGGTGTAGTAGAGAGAGAAGAAGAAGAGGCCTAACCTCAACATGTTGGTAGCACTTCCTTTACAAATCTCATCTTGAAAGCCATCCAATTTCTCCAAAATCAATTTGCTCATTTTAAAAAAGGATGTATCCAAGAATTCAAGAAATTGAATCAAAAGATTGACCTTTCTCTCCCAAGGATGTATCCAAGAATTCAAAAATTAAATCAAAAGATGTATCCATTCTCTATGATATGCAAGGCAATATGGGTTTACCCAAATGTGAGTTTAGGGAATGGGACGCAAGTGAGCATGTGGAAAGTCCATTTGAGGGAGAATCTATTGGAGAAGATGGGGCGGAACTCTAGTGGGGAAAAGAAGGACATTCAAGATCCTAAAAGGAAAGGGAAGGAACCTATGATTGAGGAAGAGGATGAAGAGACTCATTCGAATTAAGGCCATTATCTCTTCAAATTCCCTATTTTCTTTTACTCATTTTTATTAGCTTTTAGTGTGTGATTTCTCTTTTTGATGCACTTCCTTGTAATAATCACACATTTGATATGTATTTTTCATTTCCTTTAATGTGTTATGCTTTTAATTTAATGAAATTTCTTATTATCTTTCATGAAATTTCTTATTTTGCTATCATATTTTTCTTTTTGTCTTTTTCAAAGGGAGAGAACATATATTGAATTTGAAATGAACCTTAATTATCATTCAAATCAAACTTAATTGAATATTCAAGTCAAGGATGAACTTAATTTTATTCATAAAAACATAAGCATAAGTTAAGTTGGAGTTTTACAAGTTTATACAAGTTCATTCATCCATGTGTTTGAATTATTTATTCCTTATTATTTTTGTTTGAATTTTTTACCCTCATTTCAATTTGATTGTCAAAGTTGAAAAGGGGGAGATTGTTAGCCAAATCCTTAGCATACATACTCCATTTTAATCTTTTGCAATCAAATTAAAAGTATTTAACTTATTCCAAGTGTTTTGCCTTAGGTTAAAAATGCCTCTAAGTTGTCTACACAGGATGTAATGGTTAAGATTTTAAACATGGAACTTTTTATCTAATATTGATAATTGATAATATATAGTGATAAAAGTAATGTGGATAAATGCTATAAGCAGAGAATAGTGAATAGTATATCTCAAAATTTACTGAATAAATTATTTTTATGGTTTTACGAGACTAAAAATTAATTTAGAATCAATGGTTAAGAATGAGAGTACACCATAGTTATTATGAGCATTCCCTCACTTGATTAAATATTATATATATATATATGTGTGTGTGTGTGTGTGTGTGTGTGTGTGTGGACATATGTGTGTATGTGTAGAGTCTTATTCTCCTTTCTCCCATCTTCCATGCAAAACACCATCACCTCCACCATTTTTCTTATTTTCTTCAACTTCCTTTCTTAAAATCAAATAAAATTGAGAGTAGATTACATATGATTATAAATTTTTAAAAGAATAAGCTAGAAAAGATGAAATTGTCAGCAAGTGATCAAAGAAAA
Organism: Garcia nutans; assembly: GCA_947685225.1. Classification (NCBI taxonomy): domain Eukaryota; kingdom Viridiplantae; phylum Streptophyta; class Magnoliopsida; order Malpighiales; family Euphorbiaceae; genus Garcia; species Garcia nutans. Next base: position 29,070,429 of record CANTUV010000039.1, on the reverse strand, counting down.
AGAGGGAAAAGAGAGAAGAAGAGGGATTATGAAGGAGGTATGTGCTTATGTATTGGAATTTTCAAATATATGAATTTTTATGAGTTTTAATTTTTGAATTGATTGATTGAGTTATTTATAATAAAATATTACTTGAAAGTATTGATTAACTAGATTGATGAGTGAAAAATAACTTTTATGTGATGAGTTTGATTCTTAATTCAACCCTTATGAGAATTGGGTGGTTTGATGTTATTTTTATCCATATGAGATGGTTGAAAGTTTGATTAAGTAAAGTTTTAGTAAATTATTTGATATGAACTCTTTTTATGTCAAAAATTTGGTTTTGATACATTTTAACTTAGATCTTTAATATATTTGTGTTTAATGAAGTTAAAAATGCAAAATATATGATTTTGGGATACCACGGGCGTGGCTTAAAGGTGCCATGGGTGTGGTATCGAAGTCTAGACTGTTGAAGGAAGAATTACTCCAAAAGAAACCCAAAAATAATGCCACGGGCATGGCAATTGAGTGCCACGACCATGGGTTTGAGGGTGAGGCTGTTTCTTTAAAAATTTTGATAAAACAAAGATGTTTTGAATGCCATGGCTGTGGCCCTTGAATGCCATGACCGTAGGGGTCTACAAAGGCATTTGACAGCTTCATTTTGTATCCCACAGGCGTGGGGTTGAGATGCCACGACCATGGGATACCTGAATAATATTTTTGGCTTGTATTTTGTGATATATGGGCCTAGTATGAGGCTAATATGTTTATGTTTCTTACTTTTGTGTTGAGAATTTATGTGTATGTACTAAAAGTATGGAAAAGAGTGATAAACTTTAGATACATGACAAATATATATCATACTAAATGTTGATAAAAGTATTGTACCATTGAAATGATATAAACAATTCAGTGTTAATCAAAACTAATAAATTGCCCAAATCATACTGATTTTAGATCTAGCTTTGGATTGAATGGCTAACCAGAGGAAGGATAGCCATAGTGATAGTGAGCATCTCATGCCATTAATGGACACATTGTGTTATCAGTGATAGTGGGCATAATTATCATTATACATTCTGGACATTTGGCATTAAAATTTCGACAATAACATGTTATCCAAACCATGATCTGAGTTCAATATGTATGGGCATATTTAATGAAGATATCTAAATTGAAAATATATGTGAATATGATAGTTGTGAATAATGAAAGAAATGCAAAATAATAATATAGTCAATTACTTGAAATTGACTTGTTGTGTTACAATGTGAAAGTGATTGGTAATATATATATTAATGTTTACAAGTGAAAGTTCTAATGCACAGAATAGAAATGTTATACTCAAGTTATTGAATTAATCAATAACTTTATAAGTGTTGTAATGATTGAAAGTGTATATAATGATATAAGGTACAAAGTGCCCCAAATTATAGTACTAAAATTAACTGCTGAAAATTATAGATTGAATGAAATTATCCTATATGTGAAATTGAAAAGTAAGACTTATTGAAAAAAAAATAAGCGCATTGTGAGCAATGTTATCAAATGAGAAAGCAAGTCTTAAATAAAATTATTCATAAAAAGAAAAGTTCCAATACCGAAAGTATAGTATAGCATGATAACTTTTATAAAGTTAAAGTTATTATTTTGTGTAATCGGAATATTATGTTGGTTTGTTATTGAAATTTGTTAATATATTGAAATATTTCTTAAAACTAAGTGTTATTACTAGATTTCCACAAGTATTTTTCTTTAATTTTAAGTGACAAAATATGTTTATACAAGCACCACTAAGCTTTGCTTAGCGTGTTAGAATTATTTTCTGACATGTAGGAATCAGGTCATCGGAGCAAGTTAAGAAGTGAAATTAAGGATCTCAGAAAATTATCTATAGTACATATAGAGATCTTTTGTATATCATACTCATAAATTATGAAATGTATATATACAATTTAGTTTGACTATTTGAGAGATTGTACAAATTTGTAAACATGAAAGGAATATATGTGTATTTAGTTTACGAAGTTTGAGATTCTAGTGAATGATTATCAAATAAAGCAATGTATTATATATTTATTTGATTTGAAAAAATTATGATGATTATCTGACTTATAATTAGTAATTGGATTATTAGAGATATTGGAGATTGGTTTAAATGTTGGATTTATAAGTGTTGTATTATACAGATTGTATTATTATTTGAAAATTTTTGTTAGTTGAAAGAGAATTTTGTAAATGAATTGATTGGAGCACTGACAATATATCGAGTAACATTCTCTGATAGTTCTAATGAGAATTATCAGGGGATGTTACACAGGACACATCTTGTGATTATGCCTGGTACAAGTGTGTATGCACTATTGCTGAAGGCAAAAATCACTTGAGATGGCAGTAGAGTTCATGGCCTTCAAAACATTCCTAGATGACCAACCCACTTACTATCGTGGCATTCTTTCAAGGCTTCCCTCCTTAAATTGCCATGTGATGGAACATAAAGCCTCCTTCCTTTGGTGTACACTAAGCCATCTTCTACCCAAAAGCACCTTGTCTTCCCCTCTTTGATAAGTGTAATGATGGTTTGGGCAATAGAATCATGTTCTAGCCCCTCCTTAATTCATGCCTTTAAGGTGCTTTGAGGACTGCTAATGTCGCCTAGCTCTCCTTTTTGACTCAAAACATCCATAACTAGATTGGCTTTACGAGGTTTGTACTCTATACTCTACTTATCATTATATTATTAGTTAACAATCTATGCACTTGCAAATAGCTAGGCTGAGTCCATAACAAGTTTTTGGCACCGCTGCCGGGAAACCAATCATTCTAATATTGATAATATTAAGACTAGTGTTGCTTTGGATATTTTTACTTTCCTGCATAAATTTCTCAATTTTTAGTTTATATGCCAAGAAATCCTAACTCAACGCTTGAACCATATAATCCAGAAATTGAACGGCTTTTTAGGAAGAATAAAAAGGAAAGAAAAGAGAAGCAAAAAGTGGAAGAAATTTCAGCAGATAATCCTATGGATACATCTGATGAAGAATCAACCATGGGAGATCCATAAAATATGACACTTAAGCAATATGCTATGCCATCTGCTCAGCCAAGATCTAGCATCGTTAAACCACCTATGCAAGCCAATACTTTCGATCTGAAACTAGTGCTTATCAATCTGATTCAACAATCAGATTTTCATGGTTTTCCACATGAGGATGCATATGCTCACATCTCTATTTTTTTAGAAATATGTGATACTTTTAAAATTAATAGTGTATCTGATGATGCTATTTATTTGCGACTTTTTTTAGTTTCTTTAAGGGATCAAGCAAAGGATTGGATCACCTCTAAAGTACCTGGTACATTCACTACATGGGACCAATTAGCCACTGCTTTCCTAGCTCTCAAAGGATGCAAGCTAAAACATTAAAATATTGGGCTAAGTCTCACATAAAAGTGCCGAAGTCACTAGGCCATTGAAGGCTACACTCGAGTCAAGTAAAAGGGTTTAATTTTAAAAATAGTTTTGAGTTGCCACTTAAATTTATTTTGAAAAAGGGAAAATTTAAGAAAAAAAAAACCCCTAATTTGACTCTAGATATATCCCATGGATAAATCACTAGCCTCAAACCAAATGATGAATTTGGAGGCTAGGTTTAGGCTTATTTTAACTAAAAGAAGTTTAGTCTTTAATTAAATAAGAACTTACAAAATTAATTTCATTTAATAACAGTTATGATATAATGTAACAAGTTAATTATGACATTCATCCATACATAGCAAAAATAAAGAACGAAAAAAATTAATTTAAAATTTCCATTCTAAAATCAAAAATAAGAGGATCCCAACTCTAACCTTATGGATTCTAAGTTGAGCACACATTCTCCAAAAATGATAAGATAAACTAGCAAAAGGAGAGTTCGTTTAAAGAGAAAAAGTTAAAATTTAAAACAAAAGTTTTGTTTTACAAAGTGGACTTGGCACTTGGACAAAAATTTCAAGTAGGCCTGCATATCCCATTTGAATAGGAATCAAAGCCCATACAGTGTAACACCCTTATACCCTATATACGTACAATACATATTTTCAGCATATGTAAAATGCACATATATGGTATAAAAATGTCACAAACAGATTTAATAAAAAATTTTACATTTATGGTTTAAGATTTCAAATACTAATATATAAAATAAATAGTATATAAATATTCTTTGCTTGTTATAGGAATCCAAAATAAATATTTTACATGAAAATCTCTGGGAAAAATTCGCCAGAGTTTTGTTTGTAATTTACACATTCCCAAAATTCAGCAAAATACAACCTGCATAAAGCAAACATTCCCAATAAAATTAATTCACCATTTCACTAATACTTCTCAATTTCTCCATATTTTCTCAAAATACTTATATATAGATATATAAATTAACAAAACATATAAAATCCCATTTGAACAAATTATTCAAAACATTCTTTACAATTTACATTATATACTTCCAAAAACATATCATAACATATATAATATCAAAATACATTGTAATATCAAATATCTACATGCTGGCAACTGGCTATGATCTTGATGTACTAAAAAATAACTCTTCAAGCTCAATAAATACAAACCTAGACCCGACCAAGTCTAGTAGAACTCTCCGGCTCTACCAAATCATCTATGACACCTGCGCGACGAATCACAATCGCACTAAGCCGAAGCCTAGTAGTACAAACTTTGATAATAATAATAAAACTCAATGCAATGCCAATGCATAATGCATATAGATGTCACATCATTCTACTTTCTTATATTTTTCAAATATTTCATAATTACAAGTCATAGCATTATATTGCTCAATTGTATCACAATTCATAATTATATTAAAGCAAAGACAAGCATGTGCCCAAAAAGGATCTAATATGCTATTCAAATTTCAGAGTTACTGCTTTGGTCCATAATGACACCATGTGTCTAGCCCCGTAGGCAATATATCCATGATAATGTAATAGCCCCAGTCTCTTGGACCTCAACCCGGCTAGATCCTTAGGTCCCAGTATATTGGTCCTCAACCCAGCTAAACTGCTACAGTTTTTTAGGCTTACGACCCAGTCTTTTCACCCCAAAAAAATCATATTTATCAACTGGCCTGGCTTATGACCCAGTCTTTTTACCCCAAAAATATCATATTTATCAGTTGATCTAGCTTACGACCCAGTCTTTTCACCATTCCAGTGTTTAGCCCATAGGCAATCATAGGCATGCCGCCAAACCCATAACTTTAAAAATTGAATAACATACTAGGAACACAATTTATTCATATTTCTCATTATCAAATTCTTTCTCATTGTCACATATTCAATCTAGGCACCTTGCCTTATTTTCACTTTTTTTTTTCTCATTTTTCACATCTTCCTCATTTTTCTCACTTTTCTCATTTTTATCAATATCAAATCATTTCATTATTCCACATATCTCATTATTGCATTCACAACACATTACCCAATTACTTTGGGTATTTTCACATAATATACATATTTCACATTCTATACAATTTAGCCATTATCAATGGCTTTTCACAATGCATTTAACACATATATGACATTACAAATATCATAGCACATTATTCATACTCAATCAATGAACCAAGTAACTTAATACATTTTTCAACTAAAATGTGTTAAGCCCAAATGTCATGCAAATATAAAGAATATATTCAAAGTGTGTACATACCTCCACTAGCAACCCAAAGCAAGTTTAACACAACCTCCAATCATATCCTTCCAACTTGCCCTTCACCACTTGGATGAAGCAAATCAACCTCCCTCAATGCCTATACCAAATGTGATCATACATAATCATTTAATATCACATTCTAAGGTATTCTCAACATCAAACCATAATTAAACATCACTCTAAACCAAATTCCAAAATTAAGCTTCACCTCACTTTAACATTCAAAAACCATATCAAGCCATTTAAATTAGTGTTTTAAGTTTATTAATATCATTAGAAACATGTTTTAGCATGTTTAAACCAATTACATTAATTAGCATGTTTTAATGGCATAACCTTCACCATTGAAGGATCTCCATTCCAACTCAATCCAATTATCATTTCAATCTTATTTCCACCACTTATATCATTAAATAACATGATTTAAGCATTAAAATCAAACAATTAATCATTCTTTAAAAGTTCACTTTTCCAAAACCCTAAATCAATACTACCATCTTCAAACTCTATCCAAACTTAACTAAATCCATCATTTGATTTTAAAATCCTTGTTTATACATCAAAACAACACATTTGGAACCAATTTTCACAATTAAAACTCAAGATTTCAAAAACTCAGATGTTTCATAACCCTAGATTCTCTCTCTTCACCAAACTCAACTTAAATTTAACCATTTCTTAAATCTAACCTTAAAATCATTGTTAATCACTTAAAATAACTTCATCCATATCCAAATATATAATTAAATCTTAGAACTTCACAAATCCAAAACACACATATTCAAACTTTTATGGAAATCCAAAGAAAAAGTGAGTAAACTTACTAGTTAAAGAGGAAAACCTTAAAAATCCACTTGAAACTTTGTAAATATTTCAATTAAATGAGTTTGGAAAAAGCAAATCCCTCTCTTGAAGCCATGAAAAACAGCCTTGAAGGAAAGAAGAAGAAGAAGATGAAAAAAAAAAGTGATTGTCTCTTTCCTCCCACTCGCATTTTCAACCTTATATATATTATTATTTTAATGTATTTTTAATTAATTAATTAATTAATTAATTAAAATCCCAAAATATTATCTTCCATCCAAAATTATTTATTTTTGAATTATTTTATTAATTTTAAATTTTTTTAAGATTTAATTACCAAAATACCCTTTCACTTTGACTTTTCTTTTAAAAAGTGTTGCCTTTTATATGTTATGTATATTTCACATATATATCACATATATGTTCCACTTTTTTCATTTAGAATCTCTTCATTTTTCATTTAAAAGCATTAATTTAATTTATCCATTTAAATTCTAATTTATTTTATCAAATTTTTAAAAATTAGAACTTTTTAAAAATTTGAGATATTACACATATGCACAAGTAATGTGTATCTTATATACACATCAAATGTACCTTATATGTGTATTAAATACTAAGTATGCAATATATTAATTCAACATATATAATTAATATACCATATGTATATGTTATATATACTCTAGATATATATATTGAGTATATATAAAACTTTATATCTCCAAAATCACGGATGTGACAATTTTCTCCCTCTTAAATAATTTCATCCTCAAAATTATCCAGTACGGTAATAAATCATCCAAATTATTATTTTACCAAATTATATAATTTCTATTCTCCCCCTTAGGTTCATTCTTAATTTACTTTTTATCATTCCCTAACACATCATTATATTATCTATTTACTCAAACAGTCACAACAAATTATCATATCATCAATCGAATTGTCATTAGACAAAAATTAGTTCATCTCTTTAATATAAATACGCACACACCTATTACACTCAAGATATTTGATCACTTCATTATCTTAAAAATATACTCTCATCACCTTAAATTCAAATGTTGATAACTTTTATTTTAACACAATAATTTTATATATCTTCACTTTGATCCTACTCTTTATACAATTACCACATATTAATTTGACATCACCATTATACAACAGCAAAATCTTATTTCCTTAATAAGATTCATTCCCATTATACTATAACTAACATTTTTCTCTTATAATTATTTGAAACTAACATAACTTAGCTCCTTTCATATGCATATACATATCAGAATGTTGTATTAAGCACATTATCATATAGCTTGCATATCCTTAATACAACTACACATTGAATTTCAATAAATACTTGTAAACTTATTACATTTCGGATCAATTGATCTAACTATCATAATATGACCATCACAATCTTATTCTATTCTGACCAACCTTTAGTCTATTTTAAATTCATCAATATAGTTTCAATTCATGACCTAATTCTATTAGGTCAAATTTATTCTCAAATTTTAATTCTCTTCGAATTCATCATTACAAATAATATTCACTTCCCCTAATCTCGTTCACTTTAAACATAATTTTCATCAACCTATTCATTTTATATCACTTTCAAACACGTTCAATACAACTCTTACTTACATTTCATAATTCCTTTCATTTATCCTTTTCTCACATTTCTTATAGTTACCATATTTACAAAAATTACTTTTCTTACACATCATTTAAAGCTCATCATATTTTCACTATTCTCTTTTGCTCCACACTTTCTATAATTATAAATAAATTTCTAGTATAAAATTATAAGATACAACTATGCAAACCATAAGTATTGACCATATTTTTTAAAGCATAACTATCAATCTCACCAAAACTATCCAAAGGTCATGCCATAATAATGGTCATGCTTGTGGCTTATAAATAAATACTGCTCCTCTATCATTCTTCTTCAAACATTTCCAATCACAATGTTAAGTTCGTATCGCAAAAATCACATTTAATCTTTTGCTACACAAAAAGTTAACACGTTTTAGCTCTATTTCAAACCAATTTACTCTTGATCACTTGATCATCATTAGCCTAACTCATGTTTCAACAATATTATCATTAACATCTCTTACATATACACATTCGTTCATATGCTATTTTACACAATTTCCATTTATTACTCCATTTTCTAATCTATCTCTTATAAAAATTTTCATTCATTCATATATATATATATATATATTCCATTTCCATACTTTTTCATTATACTTTTCTTTTCCTTACAATCTCTTATTTATACACATATACTTTAGGCCCAAAATACTATACAATCATCAAGTTTGGTTGTGAAAATAACAATTTCACCGTCCAGCTCAGTTCGGGTCCATTCTCAATCTCAATTCATCACATTACCTAACTCTATGCAGGTCAAGACCTAATCTCTCTTAGGTCTATTAATACATGCAATATCATTCTCAATATCACCAAACACGTATTTGTATAAGGTAGTAAACACTCGATAACATTTTTTTAATCATCTACATACACTTTCGTAAGTCATAATCACAATGTGACTTACTTTTCACATTTTCTTATATATCATATTTGTGTTCATATTAAAAAAAATTCTCATCACATAAATCATACAATTATACTCAATTCCTCTTTTACATACAACCTATACAAAGTTAACATTTATCACCTTGCAGAGAACATTATCATTTCTCATTCTTTGACATTACTTAGGTTATTCATCAATTCAACATATATATACACTCTGACCACAACATAATTAACATCTTCCTTATTTAATTGCCCATCTATTAAATAAGTTTCTTATTATATATTTTTTTTCTAACACTTCACATAAATCTTAGTCACATTTCCAATGTGACATCTCTCTCACCTTTTTTTTTTTTTTTTGCATTGATCACACCTTTCATATCCATTTTCATCATTTCCAATTCAATTAACTAAAGTAATTCATTTTCACTTACTTAATCATTTTCCTTTTTTTCATAACAAATTTCTATATTATCAACCACATTACACCTTAGTTAGTACTTTTATAAATAATATTACTCATTCAAAATTACTCCCATACTTATTAAACATTAAACTATCAATATCTAAATAATCCTCATCGTAATTCCCTTATAACTCTAAATTTTCAATTTACTATTTTACTTAAATTTTATTCTATTAATCTCACTTTCAAGAGCTAACTTTATAAACATCATTTTTATATTAATTTAACATCAAAACACATCACTTTCATAATTATGAAAACCCATTTCAAAAATTCAAATTTCATATAATGCAACTAACAGCATGAACCTCACCAAATCTCATCCATATCACATTCTCAATCTTAAGATCATAACATTTACTTTTAAACAATAATAATTCATTTTATTTACACTAATTAACATCATCCATTTAGATACTTTAATTTTTACACACTCAACCCTAAATCATGCATCATTATTCCATAATAAATAATTCGCTATCATATATGATTTTACTCTTTAATTTTAATTATGAACTCTTTATTGCAAATTATTAAAAGCTCCATATTCCTTCTATACTTATAACCATATGCATATAAATTTTTATAATTTTCTTCATTCATTTGTCTTATAAAATTAATTTATTACTTACTTATACAAAACTGCATGACTTCCTCAGTTTCATGTCAATCTCACTTTCAATTTTTATATTCCTTATCAATTCTTTATAAAAGCTTGTAAACTTTTATCCATGTTCACTTGACACATATATGGACTTATATTTAAATTTTTAGATTTTTCCAAGATGATTTAATATATTTAAAAATTAAATCTTCCAAAATCAGAGAATCTGTCTCTTTAATAATTTCTCTGGAAGCACCGGATTGTCCATTTTTTTCAGATATCAAACCTTAATAAAAATTCATGAAATTTTAACCATATGTTATAGGAATACATATGATATTTTGTGTAAATTTTTAGATTTTTCTAGGTTGGTTTACCATAGTTTCTAAATTTATTTTTTACTCAATTTCTACATATTCTGAGTTGCTGGAATTACTCCAACAATCTGTGTTCTTCTATTTTTCTTAATTGGAGATCCATCTTTAAAATTTATAAAATTTTATTCATTGGATTCTAACATATAGAAAAACTTTCATTAAATTTTCAACCTCATCCAACATTCCTATATTTATTCAAAAATTCGATAATATCATTTTACAGCACACCTATAAAATTTTCTATAACTATCATGCCCATTTCTCAAACTTTTTATTTCATATCTTAAATCATTTCATAAAGTATTTTTCTTAATTTTACCTATTCATCCATTGAATTAGCTATGAATTTTAATTTCAAATAAAAGTTCCAAAAATTCTTAATCCATACGCTCCAGAATGAAGTTTCTATTGTGCCACTCTAATCTATATAACCCAAATGTCATCTCAATTCATATCCATTATATCAAATGGACATTGCCACATCAGGGATCAGATAAATTGCCAGTGCCAATGTATGCATCACAATTGAAAATCATTTTTTTAAAATTTCAAATTTTCTCTCTCTAACAACCCACCTAAGTCAAGAACCTTAAACATAGGCTCTGATACCAAAATAAATGTAACACCCTTATACCCTTATACAGTATAAAAATATCACAGACAGATTTAATAAATATTTTCACATTTTTGTTTTAAGATTTCAAATACTAATATATAAAATAAATAGTATATAAATATTCTTTGCTTGTTATAGGAATCCAAAATAAATATTTTACATGAAAATCTTTGGAAAAATTTCGCTAGAGTTTTGTTTGTAATTTGGACGTTCCCAAAATTCAGCAAAACACAACCTGCATAAAGCAAATACTCCCAGTAAAATCAATTCACCATTTCACCAATACTTCTCAATTTCTCCATTTTTTCTCAAAATACTTATATATAGATATATAAATTAACAGCACATATAAAATTCCATTTGAACAAATTATTCAAAACATTCTTTACAATTTACATTATATACTTCCAAAAACATATCATGACATATATAATATCAAAATACATTGTAATATCAAATATCTACATGATGGCAACTGGCTCTGATCTTGATGTACCAAAAAATAACTCTTCAAGCTCAATAAATACAAATCTAGACCCGAACAGGTCTAGTAGAACTCTTCGGCTCTATCAAATCATCCATGACACCTGCGCGATGAATCACAATCGTGCTAAACCGAAGCCTAGTGGTACAAACTTTGATAATAATAATAAAACTCAATGCAATGCCAATGCACAATGCATATAGATGTCACATCATTCTACTTTCTTATATTTTTCAAATATTTCATAATCACACCTCATAGCATTATATTGCTCAATTGTATCACAATTCATAATTCATATTAAAGCAAAGACAAGCATGGGCCCAAAAAGGATCTAATATGCTATTCAAATTTCAGAGTTACTGCTTTGGTCCATAATGACACCATGTGTCTATCCCCGTAGGCAATATATCCATGGATAATGTAATAGCCCCAGTCTCTTGGACCTCAACCCGGCTATACCCTTAGGCCCAGTATCTTAGTCGTCAACCCGGCTAGACTACTATAGTTTTTGAATCTTACGACCCAGCTTTTTCACCCCAAAAACATCATATTTATCAGCTGGCCTGGCTTACGACCTAGTCTTTTCACCATTCCAGTGTTTAGCCCGTAGGCAATCATAGGCATGTCACCAAACTCAGAACTCTGAAAATTGAAAAATATACTAGGCATACAATTTATTCATATTTCTCATTATCAAATTCTTTCTCATTGTCACATATTCAATCTAGGCGCATTGCCTTATTTTCACATTTTTTTCTCATTCTTCACATCTTCCTCATTTTTCTCACTTTTCTCATTTTTATCAATATCAATTAATTTCATTATTCCACATATCTCATTTTTGCATTCACAACACATTACCCAATTACTTTGGGTATTTTCACATAATATATATATTTCACATTCTACACAATTTAGCCATTATCAATGGCTTTTCACAATGTATTTAACACATATATGACATTACAAATGTCATAGTACATTATTCATACTCAATCAATGAACCAAGAAACTTAGCACATTTTCCAACCAAAATGTGTTAAGCCCAAATGTCATGCAAATATAAACAATATATTCAAAGTTTGTACATACCTCCACTAGCAACCCAAAGCAAGTTTAACACAACCTCCAATCCTATCCTTCCAACTTGCCCTTCACCACTTGGATGAAGCAAATAAACCTCCCTCAATGCCTATACCAAATGTGATCATACATAATCATTTAATATCACATTCTAAGATATTCTTAACATCAAACCATAATTATACATTACTCTAAACTAAATTTTAAAATTAAGCTTCACCTCACTTTAACTTTGAAAAACCATATTAAGTCATTTAAATTAGTGTTTTAAGTTTATTAATATCATTAGAAACATGTTTTAGCATGTTTAAACCAATTACATTAATTAACCACATGCTTATGCTCAAAACCCTAAAATGGCATAACCTTCATCATTGAAGGATCTGCATTCCAACTCAATCCAATTATCATTTCAATCTTATTTCCACCGCTTATATCATTAAATAACATGGTTTAAGCATTAAAATCAAATAATTAATCATTCTTTGAAAGTTCACTTTTCCAAAACCCTAAATCAATACTACCATCTTCATAATCTATCCAAACTTAACTAAATTCATCATTTGATTTTAAAATCCTTGTTTATACATCCAAACAACACATTTGGAACCAATTTTCACAATTAAAACTCATGATTTTAAAAACTCAAATGTTCCATAACCCTAAATTCTCTCTCTTCACCAAACTCAACTTAAATTCAACCATTTCTTAAATCTAACCTTAAAATCATTGTTAATCACTTAAAATAACTTCATCCATATCCAAATATATAATTAAATCTTAGAACTTCAAAAATCCAAAACACATATTTAAACTTTTATGGAAATCCAAAGAAAAAGTGAGTAAACTTACTAGTTAAAGAGGAAAACCTTAAAAATCCACTAGAAACTTTGTAAATATTTCAATTAAATGAGTTTGGAAGAAGAAAAGCTCTCTCTTAAAGCCATGAAAATCGGCCTTGAGGGAAAGAAAAAGAAGAAGATGAAAAAAAAGTTATTTTCTCTTTCCTCCCACTCACATTTTCAACTTTATATATATTATTATTTTAATATATTTTTAATTATTTATTTATTTAATTAATTAAAACCCCAAAATATTATCTTCCATCCAAAATTATTTATTTTTGAATTATTTTATTAATTTTAAATTTCTAAGATTTAATTGCCAAAATACCCTTTTACTTTGACTTTTCCTTTAAAAAGTGTTGACTTTTATATATTATGTATATTTCACATATATATTATGTATATGTTCCACTTTTTTCATTTAGAACCCCTTCATTTTTCATTTAAAACCATTAATTTAATTTATCCATTTAAATTCTAATTTATTTATCAAATTTCCAAAAATTAGAACTTTTCAAAAATTTGGGATATTACACATATGCTCAAGTAATGTGTATCTTATATACACATCAAATATACCTTTTATGTGTATTAAATATTAAGTATGTAATATATTAAACCAACATATATAATTAATATACCATATGTATATCTTATATATACTCTAGATATATATATTGAGTATATATAAAATTTTATATCTCCAAAATTACGGATGTGACATACAGTTTTAACCATTTGCAATGGTCAGTTTTAGACTCATAGGAATTTTAACCTAAACTAAGTGAGCCTAAGTCTAAGTGAAAATTAGGTTTTACTTGATCAACCTAGGTTTAAGGCTAATTTTAACTTGATAAAATTAAAGTTTATGTGAAAATTAGATTTAACTAGATAAACCTAGGTCTAAGGTTTATTTTAACTTAATAAAATCAAAGTTCATGTGAAAAATAGGTTTAACTTGATAAACTTGGATCTGAGGTTAATTTTAACTTGATAAAATCAAAGTTCATGTGAAAATTATGTTTGACTTGATAAACCTGGGTCTGAGGTTGATTTTAACTTTATAAAATCAAAGTTAATGTGAAAATTAGGTTTAAAGTTGATTTTAGGTCAAAAACCCAAAGGATGGGTTTAAGCCCAAGGTTAGGTCCAAGTTAGGTTGATTTTAGGTCCAAATGATTGGTCTAAAATACAAAAATTAAACATACTTTCAAAAAGAATTCAAATTTAGAATTTTACCTATTTTGGCTGCATTGGTGGTGGAGGCTTGAGCACGTGTTTGGAGTGGAATTCCACTTTGGTTTAGGATTGCGAAGGAAGCAACATACTCAAGTTTGTTTAAAGAAAATAAAGATCGAGTTGACCAGCACCCAAACTTGTTAAAGAAACAAGATTTAGGTGGTTCTTACAAAGGAAGATAACTTTTTTCTTTTAAGAAGAAAATGGGGAGAAAGAGAGAACCAACTAGCAATTAGGTCTACTTGGTTGGTTGGTATATAGAAAAAGTGAGGCTTAGGGGCCTATTTATAGATTTTTAGAGGGTTAAAATAGGAAAAATTTAGAAAAATTCATATTAGGGCATCGCAACAGAAAATCAGGCCACCGCGGTAAATTTCTGGCTCCTTGCGACAACACTGGCTGCTGCGAGGTAGCACCCTGAATTAGGCCCATTCTCTCTCGTTTGATGGCCATTTTGAGTTATTCAAGTTATGTTGCAACCGTAACGGACTGAATTTTAATATATTGATGAAAAATTAAAGATTTACAACTACAAAGAGCCCAGTTTGTGCAAAAAACTTTAAATGGCTCATTCAAGGTCATTCGACATTAGATTTAAATAATTGTAATTGCATTAGATTCATGGTCACATGGGCTTTCATTTATAATATATAATTGAGTGTTTTCCTTAGGTGCAAAATTAGAGGTTCAGATTGACACCTTCAAGAGATGGAAAACTAGCTCAAATTGGCACAAGGTTTTAGAGTTGAAAGCTAAACTTAAAAGAGCATCATCAACATTGTTCATTAATAGTATAACATCACTCAAATCCATTATGAAAAGCGACCATAACTTGCTCACTCAAATTCCAAGTTGAAATCTATTATGTGTCCATACAAATCCCTCTCAATGTACGGAAGTAAAGTGAGACAAACTTCTAGCTAAAATCTCAAAGTCAAACTCAAGAGATATCCAACATAACCACTGACTTAAGCATCAGATAAACTAAATACTTAGCCTTCGAATTCTTCTTTCCTTCTCTTCTCTTGCAAGTATTGGGCCAATGATGAAACAACCCATGTCCGGCCAAAAAGTCCATCATTGTCACCATAACTTAGAGATGGAAGGCCCTCAAGTAGGAGGAAATCCAAAAACATCCCATTAGTTAGTATTACCAAATATCACTTGGGTAGCGTTTGATTCAAACTTTAGAATTGGAATTAAAATAAGAATCAAAATAATTATTTATTTTTTTATTTGATTTATTTTGGCATCAGAATCTGATTTCTTTTAAGCTGTTTGGATTACAATAGAATCAGAATCAGAATTAATAGCTATTTGAAGTGTTTATATTTTGACAAATCAAATATTACAAAAAAATATTTTAATAAATAATTAAAATATATCATCTTTCAATTTATTTAAGTGATGATAAAAATAAAAATGTTTTCATTATATAAAATATCAACTTTTTATTTTAAAAATTTAGATATATTATGATTAGAAAAAATTAAAAAAATTATTATATTAAAATTTAAAAAATCAAAAAAATTAATTTAATTTTGTTAAGAAAAAATAAATTTATTTATTTGAAAATTTAAAGAAAAAGGTATGCACAAATTTATTTATATTTTATTTTGAACATCTTATATTTAACTATTATGCACAATATATTTTAAATTAATTATATTTTATTTTGAACATCTAATTTAACTTTATTTAAAAAGAAAAAGGTAAATTTATTTTATTTGAAAGGTTTATGGGATTCAAAATTAGAAAAAAAAATTAATTATATTTATTTTATTCTAAAAAAATAGATGTTGATTCTATTCTCTTAAAAATATATATTTTTTAATTTTTAATTCCAGTTAAAAATCAAAACTAATTAACAGGAGTACTAGAATTCTTATTACTAAATCTATTTTATCAAACCAAACAACATTAATAGAAATAATTTATTCTTATTCTCATTTTCAATCACAACCAAATGTCCCCTAACATCAAACCATTTCTAGAAATACCCTTCATTATATTGTAATTTTTTAATTGAAATAACTATATGAGTGGATAATCAATAATTTTGTAATCGAGTTAATTAATATTTTATATCAAATTAAAATTTTAAATTTAATTATTTTCTTTTAAATATTTGGATTAATATCAATTTCTTCTAGATACCCATTGTAGAAAATGACATTGAAAGCCATACATATAATATTATCTTAATTATATGAGAGAAGGTTTAGTGTCAAATTTAATTCCGAAGCATTCAATTACATAACTTCACGTATATATTGTTTTGAATTTGAGAAATATATGTTTTATCATATAATCAACTTACATTATTTGTGCGGAATCTAAACTTTATACAATGCAAGAATAAAATGATAATATATGTATAATCCACGTGGAAGGCTTACGGGAATGTCCAGATGTCACCTAAAGGAGCTATATACAGCTTATCACAGAGCAGCCACTCATATGTCTCATCCTGAGATTTCAAAAGGGCGGATCTCTTCCAGGATTTCTATTCAATGATTTGTCATGTCACGATATTCTTGTCTTCAATGTTAAGACGAAATGTTAAAGTGCATACATATTGGCTGTTTGGTAATTGAGTTATTCGAAAGTTTTGAATTCGAGCCACTTTTGAAATTAAATATCACAAGAAAAAGAAATTTCAATTTTGCTTCTTTTATTTTAAACATTTTCACAGTAAATAATTCAAATTGTAAATTTGGCTGTTTGGTAATTGAGTTTTTAGAAAGTTTTGAATTCGAACCACTTTTGAAATTAAATGTCTCACTCCATTTTTTTAATTCTCAGGATAAACTTATCTCATAATTTATCATAATATTATTTTATTATAAAAATATCACTCACATTTTATTTTCTTAATATTCTTCAAATACACACATTAATATCATTCAATAGATACTAATTTTTATTTAAATATATTTTATCTATTATCCAACATAAAAATATAAATAATTCTTAAACAACTTTAAACAATTATTATGTTGATCCGATCTTATCTATGCATTGAACGAATAAAAAAATGGGTGTTCTATTGGTTTATTCTCTAATAATATCTGAAATGTTTATATAAATAAGGGGTGAGTCCAACTACTTAGTGAGAAAATAATTATATAACAAATGAGGAACAAATAATTTTCCTTATATACTTACGATTAAAATTTTATACAGTTGTATAATATTTTTATTTTTCTTAATCATCACTATTTCATAATATTATTTCATAAACATTAACACATATATTCATACACTCAAAATATATAATCAATATATAACATAAAACCTTAAGCGCAAGTAAATATATTTTTACTAACAATCAAAAGGTATAATATGGCATCTTGGGCATAATAATGACGCATGACAGTATTAAGAGCAAATAATCATGGTCATACATATGTGTACAGCTGCCCTCAAAGGGTGACCACCTAATATATACTTCCAAAGGCTGTATGTATATCAAGCGCTATCCCAAATACAATATTATAATTATAAATATAGTCCGTCAATTCATTTAACACCCTGTTATTATAGGTGTCTCTATTAAAAAATATATTATGAGTGTATATAAAATATTTATTTAGCTATATTAATAATTAATCATCATATCATAATTCAAATACCATTATTTATTTTCATTTTAAATATATATAAATTATTTCTTTCAAATTCATTATAAATAGAATTTTATCATAAAATAATTTTTAATAAATCATATTATATAATTTAATAGAATACCAATGTTATATAATTATCCATTCACCTTAATCAATAACTCAAATTTTTTAATTAGTTAGATCATCTCTATATTCTACAACTGCAGCTTAATTCACATAAAGTGATATAAAAATAATAATTTACTAAAGTATTATATAGAATTATCACTATTATGATTAATGACATGAATAGAAAACGTAAAAATAATTTCTAAAATTCTAATAAAATTTCGGCGTAATTCGATCTTTCCAAAAATTTAAAAATAATACTTCAATGAGTATTGTAATGTTTAAAATTTTAAATAGTGAACTTTTAATTAATATTAATAATTGATAATGAATAGTGATAAAAGTGATATGGATAAATGATGTAAATAGTGGATCTTAAAATTTACTGATAAATTATTTTTACGATTTTATAGGATTAAAAATCGAATTAGAATCAAAGGTTAAGAAAGATGATGCACCATAGCCACGATGAGAGAGGCCGCACTAGATTAAACTATATATATATAAGTGAACATGCGTGTGTATGTGTAGAATTATCTCCTTTTTTCTTTTTTCTTCATCCACGCCTATCATCACCATCACCACCAAAAACTCCTTCATTCCCCTTCTTTCCAAAAATTCAGCTAAAATTTACAAGGAAATCATATCTAGTTACATATTTTTAAGAGAATAAGCTAGAAAAGGGGAGATTATCAACAAGTGATCAAAGAAAAAAAGAAATTTTGAAAGAGGTATATGTTTATGCATTTATGATATGCAAATACTTGAATTTCTATGAATCTTAATTTTTGAATTGATTAATTAAGTTATCTAAATGACTTGTTACTCAAAAAGTATTAGTGAAATGGATTGATGAGTGAAAAATGAATTAAAGAAACTTATAGTGATGAGTATAATTCTTAATTCAATCATTTTAAGAATTGAGTGGTTTAATGTTGTTTTTAGCCATGATTGATAGTTAAAGATTGATTAATTGATGTTTGAATAAAGTATTTGGTATATGCTCTCTCTATGTAAAAAAAAACTAGTTTTTGATTCATTTTATTCATAGATTTTGAATATGTTGAGTTTAAATGGTTAAGTGTGCGAAATGCAGAATTTTTGCCTGACACGGCCATGTCACTGGGCGTATCAACAATACTATTTTTCAACATTAGTGACACAGCCAGCGACACGGCCATGTCACTGTACATGTCATAGTTACTATAATACAATATAAATGACACGACTAGTGACACGCCAATGTCACTGGACATGTCGTAGCTACTGTAATACAATATAAATGACACGTCCAGTGCCATGCTCATGTCGTTAGACGTGTCAAAACTTCTGTAAAATGGGTAAATGATATATTCATAGACACACCCATGTCACTGGGCGTGTCACTTGAAGAAATTTGCCCAAAATAGCTCTTTCTCTTATCTTTCATTAGTGATTTTGACCTAAATGATTATAAAGCTTTAGAGTGCAAAAGATTTTTGAAATCAACTCTAACAAGCAATGTAATAAATTTTGAATATATAATAAATATGTGTAATACTAAGGGTTGATCAAAGAATTGTTCCATTGAAGTAATATACATAATTCAATGTTAATTAAAACTAATGAGTTTTCCAAAATATACTGATTTTATATCTAGCTTAGAATTAAATAGCTAGCCAAAGTGAAGATAACCATGATGATAGTGGGCACAACGTGACATTAATGGACAAATTGTATTATCAGTGCTAGTGGGCATATTTTCCATTATAAATTCTTGAGATTTGGCATTAAAATTGCTAAAATGACTTGTTATCCAAACCTACGATTGAGTTTAGTATGTATGGGCATATTTAATGAAATTCTCTACATTGAACATATATTTGAAAGTGATTGATAATGTATATATTAATATTTCAAGTGAAAGTTCTAATGAAAAGAATAAAAATTTTATGTTCAAAATATTGAAGTGATCAATAACTTTCTAAGTGTTATAATAGTTGAAAGTGTATATAATGATATAAAATACAAAGTTCTCCAAAGTATAGTATTAAATCTAAGTGCCAAAATTATAAAGTGAATGAAATTATCTTATATGTGAAACTGAAAAGTAAGACTTACTGAAAAATAAAATAAAAAAATATGAGCAATGTTAACAAATAAAAAAGTAAATCTTAAATGAAATGATTCAAAAAGAGAAAAGCTATAATACCAAAAGTGCAGTATAGCATGATGATTTTTTATAAAGTTAAAATTACTATTTTGTATAATCAAAATATTGTGTTGATTCGTTATTGAGGATATTTAATATATTGAAATGCTTATTAAAACTGAGTGTTATTAATGTATTTTCGCAAGTATTTTCTTCAATATTAAGTGACAATATATTTATACAAGCAACACTAAGCTTTGCTTAGCGTGTTAGAATTATTTTTTGACACACAAGTATCATGTCATCGGAGCAAGTCAATAAGTGGAATTAAAGATCTCAAAAATTATCTACAGTACATATAAAGATCTTTTGTATATTGCACTTATAAGTTATGAAGTATATATATATATATGTAATTTATTTTTGTTATTTGAGAGATTATACAAATTTGTAAACGTGAAAGGAATATATGTATTTAGAGAATGAAGTTTTAGATTTTAGTAAATGATTATTAAATTTAGTAATGTGTTATATATTATTTTGGATTGAAAAACTTATGATGGTTATCTGACTTAAAATTAGTATTTGGTTTATTGGAGATATTGAAAATTGGTTTAAATGTTGAATTTATAAGTGTTGTATTATACAGATTGTACTATTATTTAAAAAATTTTGTTAGTACTAACAGTATATTGAGTAATATTCTCTGATAGTTTTATAAGATAATTGTCAGAGGATTGTTACATTTAGTTGTATCAGAGCAGGTTTAGGCGTTTCTGGCATGTAGAGTTATGGGAGAAGTGAAATGCAATTGTCTAAGTTATGTGAATTAAATAAGTGGATATATGTTTTGATATAATTGATATTTCATATGTTAATGGTAGTAGAATATTTTCGAAGAATTGATTGAGAATTCAGAGTGTATTGTTTGAAGTGCACTAAACCTATTTATGAAAAAGAAGGATATGAAAAGAAAATAAAAATATGAGTAGTTAAAGAGATATATCAAAGTAACACAATGGAAGTGTAATAATTTAATGGAATCAGAGGAATGAATTATAACAAATAGATAAATTTTGAGGATGAACTTTCTCACGAGGATGAGAATAGTAATGCCCTAAAACTTTTAAGTACTGATTTTCTGTATCAAGTGAATATATAAGTATAAATTGGATTGATTATGATAATATGTGTAGCTTAAGTATTTGGAACTAATAGTAATAAGGTTGACTAAGCCTAATAAGAGTAACATTAAAATCAAGTATGGATAATATCAGTATTTTTGGAAAACATTTCAAAGAGGTAAGAAATTGTGGAAATACCCTTATAACCCCGAAATGAACTCAAGTTGTAATTTAGATATGAAATATGGATAATGGAGTTTTAAAATAGCTAAAGTAATTATTTTTACAATGTTTCAGGGTTAAAAATTAGAGTAATAGTTAATTAAAGAAAGTGAATGCACCGAAACTATTGTATGAGTGAGTGATTGGATAAAAATCCTAAAGCTTATTTAAAGATTTGTAGTGTCTTCTATTGCGTTCTAAAGTGCCATACTCATCATCTTCACCTCCATCTTTATCTCTTTTTCTTCTTCTTCCATTTCTCACCATAGAAATCATGGAGAATTGGTAGAAAAACCAAGTTTTGATGGATTTTAGCTAATTTAAGCTTGATCTATCAAGAGAAACATCATCAAAACAAAAAGATTAAAGGAAGAGTGATGGAAGAATATTTTTAAAGAGGCTAGTGCTTGTAAAATACTTATTTTACTATTTATTGAATTGATCTTAATTTTTATTATGTAAAGAGATTTGTGAATTGATAAAACACCATTACTTATGAAAGATATTGTGAATTGAATAATTGTGAAAAATATGAGTATAAACCTTTACTTCTATAATAGTTAAGTTATTCATGCAATATGTAAATGTGTATTTATTGATTGTTAACTGAAACAATAATTAAATCCATTATTGAATCATTTATGAGTTGATTTAAAGTTATGAAAGAAAATAAAGTTTTGAAAGATTTTAGGGTTATGAAAGTTTAGATTTGAATTTGATTCTGTTTTGAAGGGTTGGATCCTATTTCTTAATTTTTTTGAGTTGTATTATTGATAACTTAATAATTAAATCATGAAAAAGAATTTTAGCAGAGATACCCATGATCATTTGCATGGTCATGTGCATGTTTATGCATATTTCTATTCTTCAAACTTTGAGAAGAAATTCTAATAGTGAGGCGCATGATCATTCATATGGACATGCAAATACTTGTGCCCTTAAAACTTTGAAAGAAAATTCCAGCAGAGACGTGTAGGACCATTCACATGGTCATGCATCTGGCTATGCATAATTTTGTTCTTTAAAACTTTAAAAATAATTCAAGTAGTGATGTGCATGATCACTTGCACGGTCATGCATTTATCCATACATATTTCTACTTTTTTATACCTTTACAAAGTAGGGTTTATGGGTGGAATTAATAGTAAATTATTGAATATATCTTGAAAATAGTTATAACTGACAAAAGATTGCTTATAAGATTGAAATGAAATCAGTCCATTAAATGATGAAACTTAGATGTGAAGAAAACTTGAGGAAAGTGTGGATAAATGTGATTGGATATTTGAAATAAGTGTAAGGTTAGAGAAAAGATAAAAGATGATTACAAGTGATTAGTGAATTTCACATTATTCATGAAATAAGATAATTTATGAAGCAAGGTAAGAAGAATGATATATTAATGAATTGTTGATGATTTTAAATAGTTTGAAGAGTAAGATAAAGAAAACAAAGAGAAGTATATACGAATTGATTGAGTAATGAAAGTAAGAATGTGAGATTTACATATTGTGTGCTTATGGAATACTTGATAGTAATATTATTTGGTGATTGAAGATAAATTATATATTATATATACAAGTGTTAAAGAGTTAACTGATATTAATTGATAACAATAGAAATAAATGAATTAATAATATGAAAAGGAAATAATATAGTGAGATTTAAAGGTAGTTTAACCCTTCTAGCAAAATGATATACTATGGATCAAGTTAGAAATATATATATGTATGTGTGTGTGTGTGTGTGTGTTAAACATAGTGAATACATTATATATGCGTATATATACTCTTAAAGTGAAAAAATAGTTTGTGAATTCTTAATATGTTAAAAAAAATTAAACAAGAGTGAAAATCTATTTAGATTTCATTACTACAATGGAAACATGAAAGTGATTTAAAAGATAAAGATTAATAAATAAATAAAATTAGTCAAACTAATCGAAAACAAATATAATGTGTGTATATATTCATACGATAAATATATTTGAAATAATTGCTCATATCTTATAAATTCACAGTAATAAGTAAATAATTTAAAAAGAAAATTTTCTATACCGGAAGATATTATGATTGAAAACAATTTGAAACAATGAAATAAATGTATTGCCCGATTATACTGATGTTAAATCTAGTTTTCAAATTAGCTAAAGGATGAATATCTAAAGTGATAGTGAGTATTTTGTGCTATAGTGACAGTGGGCACTCTGTGCCATAGAGGACATATTTTATGTCCCAGTGATATTGGCTTTATGCTAACAGTGAACGCTTTGAGTCATAGAGGATCTTTGATCTCATTATTTTTACAATGGACATTCATGCCATGGTGGGCCTTTGGCCATATTGTCATAGTGGGCCATTGACCATATTTATACAGTGGGCATTTACTTGCCATCAGTGACCGTTATTCGCAATTAGGATTTAAAGTTCAGTATATAAGGGAAAGAAAGAGACATATATATAATAGTTGAATGTAATGATACAAATTATATTTTTAAAAAATTAAAGACAATTAAAAGCAATTATTTAATTAAGCTCGAATAGTATAAGTGTGTAGAGTTGCATCTTCTGCAGTTCTATAATAAAATTATTCTGAAAGAGTTCCATTGAGTGATATCAGACATAAAAAAGTTATGTAAATTAATAAAATATTTTAATTTTATGTGAAATTTAAGATTAGTTATGAATTAAATGGCTTATTGCTGTAACAGGTAAATTTTGAGGATGAAATTTTTTAGTGGGAGAGAATTGTAATGTTTAAAATATTAAATACTAAACTTTTAATTAATATTGATAATTGATAATGAATAGTAATAAAAGTGATATGGATAAATGATGTAAATAGGGGATTTTAAAATTTACTAAAGAAATTATTTTTATGATTTTACAGGATTAAAAATCGAATTAGAATCAAATGTTAAGAAAGAGGGTGCACCATAGCTAAGATGAGAGTGGCCACACTAGATTAAACTATATATCTATAAGTGGACATGTGTGTGTATGTTTAGAACTTTCTCCTTTCTCCTTTCTTCTTTCATCTTCATCCATGCCTATCATCACCATAATTACCAAAAACTCCATCTTTCTCCTTTTAAAAAATTCAGCTAAAATTTACAAGGAAATCATATTTAGTTATATGTTTTTAAGAGAATAAGCTAGAAAAGAAAAGATTATCAACAAGTCATTAAAGAAAAAGAGGAATTTTGAAAGATGTATGTGCTTATGTATTTATGATCTACAAATACTTGAATTTCTATGAATCTTAATATTTGAATTGATTGATTGAGTCATCTAAATGACTTGTTACTGAAAAAGTATTGGTGAAATGGATTAATGAGTGAAAAATGAAGTAAAGGAACTTATAGTAATGAGTATGATTCTTAATTCAATCATTTTAAAAATTGAGTGATTTGATGTTGTTTTTAGCCATTATTGATAGTTAAAGATTGATTAAATGATGTTTGAATAAAGTATTTGGTATAGACTCTTTCTATGTAAAAAAAAAAAACTAGTTTTTAATTCATTTTATTCATAGATTTTGAATATATTGAGTTTAAAAAGTTAAGTGTGCGAAATACAGAATTTTTGCCTGACACGGCCACGTCACTAGGCGTGTCAACAATACTATTTTTCAACATTAGTGACACAGCCCGTGACACGCCCATGTCACTAGGCGTGTTGTAGCTACTGTAATGCAATATAAATGACACGCCCAGTGTCACACCCATATCGTTGGGCATGTCAAAACTTCTGTAAAATAGATAAATGACACGTTCATTGACATGCCCATATCGCTGGGCGTGTCACTTGAATAAATTTGCCAAAAATAGCTCTTTCTTTTATCTTTCATTAGTGTTTTCGACCTAAATGTTTATAAGACTTTAGAGTGTAAAAGATTTTTAAAATCAACTCTAACAAGTAGTATAATTAATTTTGAATATATGATAAATATGTATAATACCAAGTGTTGATCAAATAATTGTTCCATTAAAGTGATATACATAATTCAATGTTAATTAAAACTTATGAGTTGTCCAAAATATACTGATTTTAGATCTAGCTTGGAATTAAATAGCTAGCCAAAGTGAGGATAACCATGGTGATAGTGGGCACAACGTGACATTAATGGACACATTGTGTTATCAGTGATAGTGAGCATATTTGCCATTAAACATTCTTGAGATTTGGCATTAAAATTGCTACAATGACCCGTTATCCGAATATACGATCTGAGTTCAGTGTGTATGGATATATTTAATGAAATTATTTACATTGAACATATATGTGAAAGTGATTGATAATGTATATATTAATATTTCAAGTGAAAGTTCTAATGTACAGAATAAAAATTTTATGTTTAAAATATTGAAGTGATCAATATCTTTCTAAGTGCTATAATGATTGAAAGTGTATATAATGATATAAGATACAAAGTGCTTCAAAGTATAATATTAAATCTAAGTGTCAAAATTATAAAGTGAATGAAATTATCTTATATGTGAAACTGAAAAGTTAAGACTAATTGAAAAAAAAAATAAATATAATATAAGCAATGTTAACAAGATAAAGTAAGTCTTAAATGAAAAGATTCAAAAAGAGAAAAGTTGTAATACTGAAAGTGCAGTATAGCATAATAATTTTTTATAAAGTTAAAATTATTATTTTATATAATCAAAATATTGTGTTGATTTGTTATTGATGACATTTAATATATTGAAAGTATTTTCTTCAATATTAAGTGACAAAATATATTTATACAAGCATCATTAAGCTTTGTTTAGTGTGTTAGAATTATTTTCTGACACGCAAGTATAATATCATCGGAGTAAGTCAAGAAGTGAAATTAAAGATCTCAAAAATTATCTATAGTACATATAGAGATCTTTTGTATATTATACTTATAAGTTATGAAGTATATATATGTAATTTATTTTGGTTATTTGAGTGATTGTATAAATTTGTGAACGTGAAAGGAATATATGTATTTAGAGAATCAAGTTTTAGATTTTAGTGAATGATTATCAAATTTAGTAATGTGCTATATATTTATTTTAGATTGACAAACTTATGATGGTTATATGATTTATAATTAGTATTTGGTTTATTGAAGATTGGTTTAAATGTTGAATTTATAAGTATTGTATTATACATATTGTATTATTATTTAAAAATTTTTGTTAATAACATTTTAAAAGAAAACTTTAACGATAAAATGACTAGAGTACTAACAGTTTATTGAGTAATATTTTCTGATAGTTTTATAAAATAATTATCAGAGGATTGTTACTCTCTTTTTGTCAAACCACTTGCTAATTAAATTTTTCAACAATATTTTATTAACTTAATATCATTAATATTGTTTAAATTTACTAAGTATTTATAATATTTTAATATATAATTATATTAATTTAATTTATTTATTCAACAGTTCAATCATATTAATAATATCTATTTTATTAATTATTTAATTCGATTACATTTTAAGTAATACTTATTTAATTGTGAAAAATACTATAATACTATTATCATTTAATTTAAATTTTTTATTTTATTATGCATTAAAATATTAATAATAATGACACTAATAATGACTTATAGTATTATTTATATTATTTAATTACAAAATAATAGTAGTTGATCAATTATTTTTACTAAAATAGTTATTTAATTAACTTTTTATTTAACTACAATAATCTATATTAAATTTAATAGTAACTAATAATATTTATATATTTTATTTACTTTTTAATATTTTATTTATATTTTATCTTCTAATGATCTCCTATAATAAAATTATAAATTTTAATAATAAGATGATAATATTATTTATGTAGTTAAAAGTAATTATTTAATTATCATTATTCTAAATTTAATAATTTATTTAAATTTAATACTAAATAGGAGTAATCAATGGTAATTACTTAAAATAAATCTATATTAAACTTTAATATATTAGTAGTAATTATAATATAAATAATAATAATATTATCAATCATACAAAAATTGGCAATTATTAATAATAGTTATAATAAATTTATTAATATATTTAATTACTGTAACAATACAATATTACTACTTAACACTAATTATGTTTTGAATAAAAGTAATTATAACTTAGTTATTATAATAAAATAAAATGTTTTTTTTTAATAAATTTGTAACTATAACATATTTATCACTAAATTTAATTACTTGGTAATTAGTTAATTATCAAAATTTCTAATTTACTATTTAAAAATCCTTATACAATTAATAATTTAATTGTAATTATAATAAATATTATTTAAATAGATAAACTACTAGTTTATTTTCTTCCAATTAACCAGTTCTTACATATATTTATATTTATTCTTCATTATCATTAATTATTTCTTTATATTTATAATTATATTTTAAATAATTAATCTGAATCAATTATTAAAATATTCTTCTTAACTCAATTAATTAGTTAATTAATATTTTTTTAAATATTCAAAATATAGAGATTAAATGAATTTTATTTATTTAATATAGTTATTATATTTGTTATTTATTTACCTAATTTCAATTATTTAAAATTTCTTTTCTTTCAACCACAACTAAATAGTCATTTAATCATAATATCATTTCTATTTTAATTCATAAAGTTTAAATAAATAAACTCTAATTAAAAATTTTCAATTATAAATTATAAATCATATTTCAATTATCTACTAATTACTTTCAATCTTCTATCAATTAAATACTTAAATAATAATTAATTTTTATTTAATTAAATATTTTAATTAATTTCTAGTTATATATATTTTTTCTCTAGTCGCCAAAAATTTACCGTCGTTAGATTTTGGCCAAACTAATTAAAATATACTCTTAAAATTATAAATAATATACCAAATTAAAGTTTACGAAGGGAGAGTTCTAAAAATATCCGATTTACAAGAAATAGTGGTCAAAAAACTGTCAAAAAGTCTATCGGAAATGAATGCCAACGAGACCTCATGTCCAACTTTGTACGACGCGTGACTGCTATTTCGGTGACCGTTTACGGTGATTTTTGATATCGTTGGAAAGTTCGAAGAGTCTAATTTTTTGAGAGCCGGCGCGTGTCTAAAATCGGTTATCAAAAAGTGTAGAACGGAGCTAAAAACCAACCGCCTCTCCTTATCTTTCACTGTCACTGTACATTTCTTAGACCCTCCTCTCTCTCTCGCTCTATCTGGTTCCCTTTCACTTATTCCCTCTCCCAATTTCCTTTTTAATTTAAAAATAATAACCCCATACATTAATACATCAATAAATATTCCAATTCCCAATATCACTATTATCATTTATGATCACTTTTGTTTGTCTCACACTATATCACACTCGCTACACCTATTTTTGTTAATTTATAATTTTAATTCAATGCAAATTTTGTTTTTTTTTTGTTTTATTATATATATATATTTATTATTATTATTATTATTATTTTACTACTATTATTATTGTTTTTATCTTATACCTACCTAATTATGCATTACCTTATTTTTAATTCATCTTATTAATAATTATTACACCAACTTACTAATACAAACTTTAATTATATATATCTATATATTTATTTATTTATTCATTATTATTATTATTATTATTATTATTCAACCACTTTAGTTATTAATTAATTTATCTTAAATCATTTGTTTAGTTAATTTATCAACTATCATTATAGTTATTTTACAAGATATTACATTAAATATCACAAGAAAAAGAAATTTCAATTTTGCTTCTTTTATTTTAAACATTTTCGTAGTAAATAATTCAAATTGTAAATTTCTAATAATATATATCATAATATGTACATTTCAAATTACATTTCATAAATTATTATTTTGTTTGGTCGATTATACAGAAAAATTATTGCAATGGCATTCTTAATAGTTAATTAATTCATTAATACACATATTTCAATTCGTGTAAACCATGCTTACTCAATAGAAAAATTAATCACTTGGACCGTGTTATGTTTTTTATTTTTTTATTTTTTTAAATTAAATACCATTTACCAATTTTATTTTCTATTTTTTTTCCATCATTAAATTTATAAAATAATCTTCTATTTTTAGATATTAAGGTACATTATATTCAACTTTGTTAAATTTTCTTTTTAAATTTATAAAATAATCTTCTATTTTTAGATATTAATGTACTTCATCTTATTCAACTTTGTTAAATTTTCTTTTTAATATTCAATCAGGTTCAATAATTATTTTTAATTTAGATATGAGAGAACCAACCCTAAAAATTAACATGTTTAAAAAGAAAAAAAAAACTTAAAAGTTAACTTTTAAAATTGGAGAGTTAATTTCTATATTAACTAGATCTATTTTTATATTTCTTAGATGTGAAATTAGTTCCACTTTATCATTAAAGGAAAGTTCAATAAATTTTAATTACTCCGTTCTCATTTATATTCGATTCTTAATTTAAATTTTTAATTTAAATAAAATAAAATTATTAAAATTATAGAACATGAAAAAATTAATAGAAACAAATGTTACTCACAATATTTATAATTGGATTTATAGAAAAATAAAAAGAATAGAAAATAGATAAAAATAAAAAAAAAGAAGGAAAAAATTGAGGAAAACAAACTACGTGGGAAAAAAATAATTGACCTTCAAGTTATGAAGGACAATGTTGTGAGGCGAAAATGAATGAAAAAAAAAAATATTGTTAATATAAATATCTTCTCAAAGCCAAAAACACTCAAAATCATATCTTATGCATTCTATATTTTTCGTGATAAAGTTTTTATTTAATCAATAGAATATAAAAATTAATAGCATTGCCAAATGTGTTTTACCTTTTTTTTTTTAAACAAAAACTGAAATTAAAAAATAAAAACTATGGGAATGGGTTTACGTTTTATGAAGTTGCTTATTTTCACTCCCACTGCAACCCTTTTAGTTAAACTTGAGTATTTGCACGTAAATATTAGAGTCAATTTCATGCTTTAATTTGTTTTTTGTTGTTTACACCTAAAATTAATCACTTTTGGTGGTTAAAGAAAGTGGAAAGTGGTTAAAAGAAAATGGAAAGTTAGCAAAAAAAAATGGGGCTTAAATCATGGGTATTAAAATATAGAGTGTGGTAGTTATTTGGGTGTATGGAAATTAAAGAAAGTTTTTGAAGAAGTGAGAAGTTATCCCAAAAGCAAGGAGTCACTTCCATAAGAAAAGATTTAAAGAAAAAAAATGAAAGAAGAAGGGTCTCCAATAACCATCACAAATACTTAATATCAGTCATAGAATAGATAAAACTCTCAATCTTAGAAATTAAAGGTGCAGAATTCGAATTTCACAGTAACTGACTCAAGTTCCACAGTAGCAAAATGTCAACTTTTTTTAGTTAATTTAATTTGTTCATTTTTTCTATTTTATGTTACTTAATTTTACCTTTTTCAATCTAGTATATTTCAAGCTTAGTATTGTAATACACTGTTCAAATTTCGAAATTAGTGATTTAATGCAATCATGGCTCATTCTTCAAATAAATAGTATTTTTTTCACAGTTGTCATTCTATAGACTAGTTTTTTCACAACTTTTACTAACCTCATATTTTGCTATAGAATTCAAATGAACTTACTAGAGAGAGTTTGTAAACTTTAATTTTTCTTTGGTCCTTTGAGAAATCCACACAATTGTTTGATAAAAGTCAAATTAGGTGCATTTTGGTCGAGGACCCTGTATCCTCTGACACGCCCGCACCCAAATCAAAAGGCCAAAATGTATTTTTCTCTTAATTAATTGTTTGAGAAAACATTAATTGGCACGCCCAGTGGGACTGTTCTACAGTGATAACGTGGGATTCATCTACAGTACTGCAGGAGCCCATTCTATAGTGATGTTGTATACCCATTCTACAATGATGTTGTGGATCCATTCTACAGTGATGCCATAGATCTATTTTATATTTATGTACCAGAATAAAAAATATGATTTTTTAAGAAAAAAACAACTGGATTTCAAGACTCGAAGGTTGCCTTTGCTACAGCAAGGCAGAAGAAAAAATACTGATGTGTTTTCACAAGAAATTTCAGACGATAAAAATTTTCATAATACTATTATTACTAATGATGAGACAAAATTTTTTGCAAAAATACAGAGAAAAATGGTTGAATTTCAAAAGCAATCTCAAGAGATTCAAAAATCATCCTAGAAACAAATGTAAGAAACTGAGAAGGGAATCCAAAAGACAAAGTTGCTAATCCAAGCCCTAGAGAAATTGCAAAATGTTAGTAGTAGGCCTGTTAAGTAGAAATTTGATGAACTCAGGGGGCATTTCACAGCCCAAGAGCCTGATTAGATACATCATCCATAGGTTCAAGCTGAAGAAAAAGGTATTCCTCCATATAAAAAAGAGAAAATTGATGAACTTTACGAGAGCATATGTATATTAGATGATAATGAAACAGCAGGCGACATAATTCCAAAGCTTCCTTCGCTGGAGAAAAATTCTCTAATATCTGTGAAAAATTCAGTAGAGTATGTGGAAAATGCTATTCTAAAGAATCTGTGTAAAAATGCAAAACATGTGGAAGCTGATGCTAGGGAGAGAAAAGCTGTGGAATATGGGTTTGGCCTAAAGCATATTGACCGCTCTAAAACCACAAGTTAACCCCATTAAAATTCAAGGCAAAAAAGAAAGAAAGCCAAATTTCTTTAAAAGAAAAGTCTAGAATTTTTTTTTATTAAATTTGGATACCTAAAAAAAATACTTGGAGAACAAAGTGGTAAACCCCAAAAATATATTTCGCCAAGTTTGGATACCAAAAGAATGTTTGTCGAAAGAATTTGTGCTAAGGAAGAGATGTGTCCTGAAGAAACATCACTCCAATTATCAAAAAAAAGGTTTCCCACAACAAAAAAAACTAGATTTATAGTACCTCCTCAGGTTCCTCTGAACAATAAAAGGTATTGGCTTCAACAAAATAAATTTTCACAGCCTTTAATAAAAACTCAAAAAAGAAGGTTTTTAAGGCAAATAATTGTGAAAAGAGCGCAGAAAGACTGTGAGGTTCAGCCTAGAGAGAAAATAAAATTTAGGAGAAAATTATTAATGATAATGGGAACCTTGAGCCTGTGGAAAACCCAAAAGACATAGAGAAAAAATATGTGATTGGAGTTCAAAACACTCAGGGGACAATTGCTCAACAAATTATGTCATATATTTCAATAAATTTTATTTATTTTTATGATAATTGATTTGTTTATGTTCCAATGGAAAGTTGGCCTTTGGACAACTTTTATAAATATTATTAATAAAATTAAAGTAAGCCTACTGGCTACTTTTAATTATAAAAAAAAAATTTAAGATACATTAGATATGTAAACAGCCTGTGGAAAGTCTTGAAAAGTCTTTTTTTTTTCTGTAGAGGTTGTGAAAAGCTACAGAGCCTGTGAAATTTTTTTTTCTGCAGATGCTGTGAAAAACCTGCAGAATCTGTGAAAAATTTTCTCTACAGAGGCTATGAAAAACTGTAGAGTATGTGAAAAGCTCTTTTCTATAGAATATAAAAAATAAGCAGCTTATAGAAAATTGCAAAATCTATGGCAGCTAAGGAAAATAATAAATTTTTTCACCATACAATTTGATTTTACAAGAAAAATGTATGCGTAGGGTATTTATTTACACCTAAAATTAATCACTTTTGGTGATTAAGAAAAGTGGAAGGTGGTTAAAAGAAAATGGAAAGTTATCAAAAAATAGGGCTTAAATCATGGGCATTAAAATGTATAGTGTAGTAGTTATTTGGGATATGGAAATTAATGGAAGTTTTTAAAGAAGTGGGAATTGAAGTTATCCTAAAAGCAAGGAGTGACTTCCATGGGAAAAGATTTAAAGGAAAAAAAATAAAAGAAGAAGAGTCTCCAACAACCATCACAAACACTTAATTATCAACCCTAAAATAGATAAAACTCTCAACTTTAGAAATTAAAGGTGCAGAATTTAGATTACACAACAACAAATTCCAGTTCCACAATAGCAAAATGTCAACTTTTTTAGTTAACTTAGTTTGTTCATTTCTTCTATTTTATGTCACTTAGTTTTACCTTTTCAATCCGGTATATTTCAAGCTTAGTATTATAATATACTTTTAAAATTTCGAAATTAGTGAATTTAACGCAATCATAGCTTATTCTTCAGCCAAATAATAATTTTTTCACGTCTGTCATTCTATAGACTAGTTTTTTACAGTTTTTACTAATTTCATATTTTGCTGTAGAATTCAAATTAACTTACCAGAGGAAGTTTAGAAACTTTAATTTTTCTTTGGTCCTTTGAGAAATTCACACAATTGTTGGGTAAAAGTCAAAAAAGGTGTATTTTGGTCGAGGATCCTATATCCTCTGGCATGTTCGCACACAAATCAAAAGTTCAAAACATATTTTTCTCTTAATTAATTTTTTTGAGGAAATAGTTGTGTTGGGTTATATAAATAGTCACAGATCAATTTCGAGTAAGTGTGATAGGTCCAAGTGGGTAAGGATCACCCAGTTCAAGTAAAACTCAGAGGTCCGTATGCCATCTTTACAAGCTTGTTATCACCTCAGTAGTATACAGTTGCCCTAGCCACTGACTCACTAAGTGGAAAGGTCACTAAAGCGCACTTTCATCAGGCATAATTGCATGCACGGAGATACAATTCCCAATAGTTGCACGATATAATTTTTCAGATAAATGGACGCAAAGCTCAAAAGCTAACAATCAATGTTGGATTTAATTTTCTATTGTGGGCTAAATATGTGAAATTAAATACATACGGCAGTCTTGATTATATATAGTCAATTTAATTGTGGTCTTAATTATAATTTATTGACTATTGAGGTATTAATTGATTATAGGGATTAAGTGTAGAGACTCTTATATAATTACTATTTTGTTAAAGGACCAAAATAAGAATTGTGCTAACCCTACAGATATATATAAGGTCGTGGTCTCTGGAGAAACAGTATCAATTAGAGTTTTACTTTCCTTTGGTAACGCTTCCGCTAAAAGATTGATTCTGGATTCTCTGGAAGGCTGCAAACCTATTTTCTACGTGTTCTTCATAATCAAGATTGACGAACAATGATGCAAGGTACGCAATCTATCCTTGATCAATCTAATTATTGAAATCTAGTGATTTGCATGATCTAGGTGGTTGGAATAATTCAGATATATTCCTAACAAGTGGTATCAGAGCCTACTGCATAATTGCTAGAATTTTTGGATTGATTGTGTTGAATCTGTTGATTAATTGTTGTTGATGAGATTCTGAAAATTGTTATTGTTGTTAGATTTTCTGAATCAATTCTGAAAATTAATTTTTTTTTGTTAATTATAATTTAATTTTCGGAATAAAAAAAATTGTGTTCTTCGAAAAAAAAAAACAGTTTGAAGGTTTGAAGATTTTTTTTTCCCGAAGAATATTGTGAATCTTGTTGATTGGTCATATATATGATCAAAATCGTTTTTGAGTTTGAAGATTTTCGATGGCTGGTTTGTTGAAAGGAAGAAGATAACTTATTTACAGTTATGTCCCTCAGCTTTTTCTGCATTTTTTTTGCAATTACGGAGCAGGAATCTGAGCTTGGCGGCTTGAGCTGCGGCTTGAGCTGCGCTGCGGTTTGAGCTGCGGCTTGAGCTTGAGCTGTGGCTTGAGCTGCGGCTTGAACTGAGCTCGGCTTGAATTGAGCTCGGCTTGAGCTGCGGCTTGAGCTGGGCTGCGGCTTGAGCTGAGTTCTTGGGCCTGGTTTGTTATTTTGGCCCAAGACCTGGCCTAGTCTACTAAAATAATTTATTTTAGGTCATTTCTTCCACATTTAGGCCTACAGAACTTAGAATAAATTATTTTAGGACCTCAGAATTTTATTTTTTGATTAATTTAGCCTAATTTTATAATTTAGTCTCTAAATTTAGTTGCTTAAAGACTTAGTTATAATTTTTAGGGCTGAATAAATTTAAATACTTATATTATTAACAATTAATTTTTTAATTGTAATTATTTTGTTTTAATTGCAATTAATTAATTTTAAATTTGAGATTAAATTTTGGAATATTTAGTCCTTATTGTGTTTAATATTTATAATAATAAATTGGTTTGGATAATAAGTCACCAAAGTGACCTCTATTATTTGAATTAATTTATTTGAAATATTAGACAGGTGTATTAAAATTCGTTGCGGGTAGTTAATCGGCCCAAAGGAAGGTTGCTATCTGGTTGAGTTTTGAATACACATGTGGCAATAATATGTGACAATTATTATGTTTACTATCCATGTGAATAATGAATCGGCCCAAAGGAAGGTTTATTGTTTGACATGACTGAATTGTCAGTATTTGATTACTGCATTGAGATATTAATTACAGTTAATGTTTTGCATCCAAAGATGGAAGTATTAATGTTGTGCCAGTATCTTGTTTCCATTATTTGATCTCTACTTTTGTGAATTGTTTCATTTGTGGATCGTGAGCTTATGTTTGTTATTTTTGTTTATTTTCTTTAATGACAGCTAGCATGCCGTATAATCCTAACTGTGTCCCTATGCTTGAGGGGTCAAATTTCGGGTCTTGGAAATCAAGCATGATGATTTATCTGGGTTGTATGGATTTAGACCAAGCATTCAGGATGGACAAACCTGCTCATCTTACTGATAATAGCACCGATGCTCAGAGGCTTCAGTATGAGAAGTGGGAGCGTTCTAATCGCTTAGGTTTAATGATCATGCAGCAAGGAGTCCCAGAACATGTTCGGGGTGCTATCTCCGCTGATGAAAATAATGCTAAAAACTACCTTGCCGAGCTGGAGAGAGCTTATGTCAAAAATGACAAGGCTGAAGTAGGGACGCTTTTAGCGAAACTAACCTCCATGAAGTTTGCTGGCAGTGGTAGTGTTCGGGAGCATATTCTAAGCATGTCTCAAATTGCAAAGAGACTAAGGGCGCTGGATTTGGCTTTACTAGATGACCTCTTAGTCCATTTGGCTATGAATTCTCTTCCTTCTCAATATGGGCAAATTAGGACTTCCTATAATTGCCAGCCGAATAAATGGACTCTTAACGAGCTCATTTCTCATTGTGTTGATGAGGACGAAAAGATGAATTCTACTAAAAAAAGAGAGTGCTCATTTGGTTTCTTCAGCTGGGAAGGGCAAGAACAAGAAAAGAAAGAAGTCTTCTGAAAAGACTGCTGTAAAGACTGTTGAGAAAGCTGCTGTTGTGGCTCCAGAGCAAAAGAAGCCTTATGTTCCAAAATGCTTCTTTTGTGGTAAGACTGGACATTTGAGAAAGGACTGTCCCAAATACGCCACATGGCGTGTCAAGAAGGGTAAGTACCTTGTTTTAGTCTGTTCTGAGGTTAATTTAACTTCAGCTCCTAGAAACACTTATTGGATGGATTCTGGTGCTACCACTCATATAAGTGTTTCCTTGCAGGGTTGCCTGAACTACCGAAAGCCAACTGACGGTGAAAGATACGTCTATATGGGAACTGGCGATCCGGTTGAAGTTGAGGCCATCGGACATTTTAGATTATGTTTAAGAACTGGTTATTTTTTGGATCTAATAGATACTTTTGTTATTCCCTCTTTTCGAAGGAATTTGATTTCTGTTTCTTATTTGGACAAATCTGGTTTTACTTGTTCATTTGGAGACAGTGTATTTACTTTATCTATGGATTCAAATATTTTAGGTACTGGTTTCTTGAATGAATGTGATAATCTATATATGTTGGATGTTGATACTAGTTATCATGAATCTCTGCATGTTACTACAAAAGGTACCAAAAGAAAGTTAAATACTAATAACTCAGCTGTACTTTGGCATAGACGTTTGGGTCATATATCCAAATCTAGAATTGAACGTCTTGTTTCTGATGGTATCTTAGATACACTTGATTACACAGGTTTTGATTTTTGTATTGAGTGTATTAAAGGAAAACAGACTAAACAAAAGAGATTAGGTGCCTTTCGGTCTTCTGATGTCTTAGAATTGATTCATACAGATATTTGCGGTCCGTTCCCTACTGCATCTAGGAATGGCCAAAGATATTTTATATCATTCATAGATGACTATTCACGTTATGGGTACTTATATCTCATTCATGAAAAATCAGAGTCTTTGGACGTTTTTAAATCTTATAAGGCCGAAGTTGAAAATCAACTAGGAAAGAAGATTAAATATGTTCGATCTGACCGTGGTGGTGAATACTACGGTAGATATGACGGTTCAGGCGAACAGCGTCCAGGACCTTTTGCGCTTTTCCTACAGGAATGTGGAATTGTCCCTCAGTATACAATGCCTGGTACTCCCAGCATGAATGGTGTATCTGAGAGACGTAATAGGACTCTTATGGATATGGTAAGAAGTATGATTAGTCATTCTTCTTTACCAGAGTCTCTGTGGGGAGAAGCATTAAAGACAACAGCCTATATTCTCAATAGGGTTCCAACTAAAGCAGTTGCTAAAACACCTTATGAACTTTAGACTGGACGTAAGCCTAGTCTAAAGCATCTTCATGTTTGGGGATGTCCTGCTGAAGCAAAGCCTTATAGGCCGAATGAAATGAAATTGGACTCCAAAACTATTAGCAGCTACTTTATTGGATATTCTGAGCGGTCAAGGGGTTATAAGTTTTATAATCCTACTTCTAGAACTATTTTTGAGACGAGAATTGCAACATTCTTTGAGGATGTTGATTTTGGGGAGAGAAATAAAGAAAGAAACATTGTCTTTGAGGAAGGATCAAGTAAAGAACATTCAGTTTCTATTCCCATCATTGTTTCTGATAGCGCTCAGATTCTTGCTCCTGTCGCTATTCAAGAAGTAATTCAAGGTCCAATACAAGACAATGTTGAACAACCTCTCCAGCAGGATGGAGAAGTTATTCTTCCTCAAGAACAAATTCAACAATCTCAAGAATTAGAGCCAGTTCAAATGCCTTTGAGGAGGTCTGCTAGAGAGAGAAGAAGTGCTATTCCAGATGATTATCTAGTATTTCTTCAGGAACATGAGGATATTGTAGATATGATAGATGATGATCCAATCAGTTTCTATCATATCATGCAGAGTTCCGACTCTCATAAGTTGATTGAGGCAATGAATGAAGAGTATAAGTCTATGCAAGACAATCATGTTTGGGATCTTGTTCAATTACCTGAAGGAAAGAAACCCATTGGTTGTAAATGGATATTTAAAACCAAGAGGGATTCTCAAGGTAATGTGGAGAGATATAAGGCTCGTCTTGTAGCAAAAGGCTTTACTCAGAAAGAAGGGATTGACTATAAAGAAACCTTCTCTCCAGTTTCTTCGAAGGATTCTTTTAGGACAATCATGGCTTTAGTTGCACACTATGATCTTGAACTTCATCAAATGGATGTTAAGACTGCGTTTCTCAATGGAGACATTGATGAAACCATATATATGGTGCAACCAGAAAATTTTGTATCTGGAGATTCAAAACAACTGGTATGCAAATTAAAGAAATCCATTTATGGACTCAAGCAAGCTTCTCGTCAGTGGTACTTTAAGTTCAATCAAGTAGTTGTCTCATTTGGTTTTGAGGCAAATACTGTTGAGGATTGCGTGTATCACAAGTTCAGTGGGAGTAGGTTTATCTTTTTGGTTTTGTATGTGGATGACATAATTCTTACTACTAACTGTAAGGACTTGTTGCATGAAACTAAAGTCTTTCTTTCAAAGCATTTTGAGATGAAAGATTTAGGTGAAGCTTCTTTTGTTTTAGGGATTCAGATACATCGAGATCGTTCTCGGGGTATTCTTGGATTATCACAAAAGAGCTATATTGAGAAAGTGCTCAAGAGATTTAGTATGCAAGATTGTAAACCAATAGATACCCCTGTTGCAAAAGGAGACAAATTCAGTCTTCATCAGTGTCCTAAGGGTGAACTTGAGATTCAACAAATGCAAAAGGTTCCATATGCGACAGCAGTTGGAAGTCTTATGTATGCTCAAGTTTGTACCCGTCCAGACATTTCTTTCATAGTCGGCATGTTAGGTAGATATCTCAGCAATCCAGGAATGGATCATTGGAGAGCAGCCAAAAGAGTCTTGAGATATCTTCAGAGAACTAAGGGACATATGCTCACATATAGGAGATCAGATCAGCTTGAGATCATTGGGTATACTGATTCTGATTTCGCTGGATGCCAAGACAGTAGAAGATCCACGTCAGGCTACATTTTTCTCTTGGCTGGTGGTGCTATTTCTTGGAAGAGTGCGAAACAAACTCTTGTTGCAACCTCCACTATGGAAGCTGAATTTGTAGCATCTTATGAGGCATCCAATCAAGCTATTTGGCTGAGAAACCTTGTCACTGGGCTGCGTGTAGTAGGTGGAATTGAAAGACCACTAAAGTTGTATTGTGACAACAAATCAGCCGTTTTATTCTCCAACAACAATAGGAGCTCTTCTCGATCAAAACACATTGAGATTAAGTTCTTGGCTGTAAGGGAGAGAGTACAGAGTGGACAGATATCCGTAGAGCATATTGGAACAAACTCCATGGTTGCAGATCCGCTTACTAAGGCAGTGATACCGAAAGTCTTTCATGAGCATACCGCTCATATGGGTGTCATTTTGTATTAGACTGTCTAGTTTGAGTGGGAGTTTGTTCTTTATTTTTCATTATGTTCTTGAATGCTCTATTTTGTTTTGGATATATTTTTTATGTTAATGTAATTTCTTGAGTACTCATTTTGTTCTTTATTACACTCTGTATTATTGTTGTGATTGATCTCACTTTTGTTGTGACCAGTTGGAAACAGGCATGATAAGATCACATTGCATGTAGTTTCCATGCTACACTCCTATAATGAATCTATGTCGTTTGGGGGTATTGGTAATGTGATTGATGATGAACTTAGTCATGAGATATGACGAATGTTTCTTCAGTTCTTTATCAATATGACCAATGGACGGGATTATTATGAATACCTTGAATGACTGCATTTTGCGCGCACTTATGATGTATGTATTTTATTTAACATATGTTTGCCCAAGTGGGAGATTGTTGGATTTAATTTTCTATTGTGGGCTAAATATGTGAAATTAAATACATACGGCAGTCTTGATTATATATAGTCAATTTAATTGTGGTCTTAATTATAATTTATTGACTATTGAGGTATTAATTGATTATAGGGATTAAGTGTAGAGACTCTTATATAATTACTATTTTGTTAAAGGACCAAAATAGGAATTGTGCTAACCCTACAGATATATATAAGGTCGTGGTCTCCGGAGAAACAGTATCAATTAGAGTTTTACTTTCCTTTGGTAACGCTTCCGCTAAAAGATTGATTCTGGATTCTCTGGAAGGCTGCAAACCTATTTTCTACGTGTTCTTCATAATCAAGATTGACGAACAATGATGCAAGGTACGCAATCTATCCTTGATCAATCTAATTATTGAAATCTAGTGATTTGCATGATCTAGGTGGTTGGAATAATTCAGATATATTCCTAACAATCAAAACTATCAACATACAATTTTCACAGTACATTCACAGTGTCACCTGACCCCAACTCCCTCTCTTTATCTCAAAACAATAGATAGAAAAGATATATAAACAGAGATCTTTAATTTTTGCCGCAAGTAATAAGTTTCTTTTTCATGCTCTTACTTGGAGAAAGATGATGTTTATTTTTAATCTCAACTCTAAAATATATAAAGCATCAATTTAAGGGATATTCTATTATTGATCCATACATCTAATTAATGGTAAACTGTAAAGGAATAATAATGGGAAAAATAATTAAATTTATTTAGTTTTCATTATTTAATATACATGTACCGGATTGATAATAGAATTTTAATTGATTTAAATATTTAGAAATCTTTCGCCACCTGTTTTGTCTTCTATCACTTCATTCTTGTCTCTGTGTTGCAGGATTAAGTTCATATAACACATCTCCAACCCAAGCAACAAGCCTTGCCTTTAACACTCAGAACCCCGTCACTATCATTCGCTCTTATCATGAAATTAATAATAATATAATTAATGTTATCTTTACCGTCCATCAACTTAATTTTTTTAATTAAAAGATTTGAATATTTTAAATAAAACCAAATTTCTTCTCAATAAGTGGGTCCAGTTAAATTTTCAAAACGCTAAAGAAAAGCAGAAGCACAAGACACAAGTTTCTAAAGCTTGATAGGCTATAAAATTAAAAAGAAAATTAGATTGGAAAAAGGCTTCATGATACACGCTTGACAATATCAAGAAACAAGGAAAACAGAGTTGATTTCTCTCACTCATTTTTCTATGGATATATATTCTTAGATTTTAATTTATCCTATAAATTCTTCAATTTTAATTTCTTTTTGTTAAAATTTTTATTCTATTTTTTTGCTAGAATATAATTATGTGGATTCCAATGACTCCACGTGGCATCATATGAAGCTATATTTAAATAAAAAACTTCATACAATTTTTTTATACTAAAATAAAAGAAATAAAAATACTCTCACATATTGTAAAAAATGGCTCAAAATAATTTTATGTCATTTGTAGAAATATAGTTTTTGATGGCTCCACGTAAAATTAAGAGAACAAAAAATTAGTATAATAGAAAAAGTTAATAAAATAAGCGGAAAAAAAGTCGGTTTAAGTAACTTAATTAATTCAACATGGCCACTTCATTGGTTGATGCAAAAATAGTGTGCACGTGAAAAGCAATTGCATGCTTAAAATTAAGGGAAAAAAATCATTAGTGCGATACATGCAGTCATGTGGGAGAGAAAGAGGCTCAAATTGATGAATATTAGGGTTTTTCGTTCTCCACCAATCATGTTGCGGCAAGAGTAAAGAGTACATATTATATATATATATATAGATATATTATAAAAGAGTAGAGTATATTAATTATTATACGTGGTGCTTCACACACACACACACACACATATATATATATATATATATTGCTGAAAAATTTTATCTAGGCTCGATTTACTATCTCATCTATCCAACCAGTTAATTGTAATAAGTGGCGAAGCCACCTTAACGTTACCCCTTCTCTTTTTAAATATATATATATATATATATAATATTTTTAAAAAAATTTTAAATTATTTATTAATTTCATTTAAAATTTTAAATTACCTCTTTTTCTTAATTTTTATAAAAAGTTAAAAAAATTATAATAAATTATTTATTCTATAACCAATAGTTCTTTTTTAAAAAATTGACAAAATATTAATAATATATAAATACAAAAAAAAATAAAAA
The DNA here is from genome assembly GCA_947685225.1 of Garcia nutans. NCBI lineage: Eukaryota > Viridiplantae > Streptophyta > Magnoliopsida > Malpighiales > Euphorbiaceae > Garcia > Garcia nutans. Next base: position 29,027,184 of record CANTUV010000039.1, on the reverse strand, counting down.
AGAGATAAAATTTTTAACTAAATTAAATTGAACTCATTTAATAAATTAAATAATTTATTTATTTTAATTATTTTTAAAAAAATTATATTTATTATTTAATTTTTTTTCTCTTTATTTTATTTTTATTGTGAATAATTTTATAAATTTAAAATTCTTTACACATATATATTAATATTTTTTATTAATTAAATTTTTAATAATAAAAATATATTATTAATAAATTAATAAATTTATAAAATATTATTAAAATAAAAAAAGAGATAAATAATTACGGAGAAAGTCAAATTTATAAAAAAAATTTTACCCCTCTTTATTTTAAAGTCTGGTTTCGCCCCTGATTGTAATATGTGATTTAAAAATTAAAATTAACTTTTAATATTATAATTTATTAAACAAATTATGATTAGTTGGATATATAAATAGAGTTATGAACCCGGTCCACACAAAAATTTATCACTGCAATACAACAACCCAAACAAGACACTAGCTCTGTTCTCTTCTTCTACTACTACTGCCGCCGCCGCCGCCGCCACCACCACCACCACCTATAATAATAATAATAATAATAATATATATTATAAATATATATATATATATATATATATATTTGCTTTATATACCGAATGGGTGTGACTATATAAATCTTTTCCTTCACTGTTATAATAACAGATCTTATTAATTTTTTGTAAAATATATAAATTCTTTATATTTTTTATGATTCAAATATATAAATTCTTTATAATTTTTATGATTCAAATATATAAATTCTTTATATTTTTTATGATACATTTACGTTCATAAACTATATTAAAAATAACTCCATGAGACTCAGAAAGTAAAATAATGTGCATATTCATAATAAAAATTTAAATTATTAATTGAAGTAAAATTTTAAATGCTAGTTATTATTTTAACTATAATTATTAAATGACATTAAATAAATACTACTACTATTAGTTTTTTTTATTGCCTCCAAGTAAAATATAAATAAATAAATAACTTAGTGAAGAGTAAAGGCAGTTGCTTGCCCCATGTCACTTTATTCCCTTTTATTCTCGTGAAGGAAAAAAAGAGATGAGGAAGAATCTATGGCCATAGGACTATGAATATATATGAACCATAGAAGCTCTGTAAGTAGAGAAGCAATTGATTTTCAGAGAGAACTTCTTCTTCTTCTTCTTAGGAGATTAGGGAAGGGTTGCAACAACCTCGAAGCTAGTTCAAACTAGTGGGAGGTTGTGTGCAGGATCGCTTATTAATTTCAAGTTTTAGGAAGAGAAAACCAAGAAAGAAAGAAAGAAAAAAAAAAGAAATGGCTAGAGGAAAGGTTCAGATGAAACGCATTGAAAATCCAGTTCATAGACAAGTTACCTTCTGCAAACGACGAGCTGGTCTCCTTAAGAAGGCTAAGGAACTTTCTGTGTTGTGCGATGCTGAAATTGGACTTTTCATTTTCTCCGCCCATGGCAAGCTCTATGAACTTGCCACCAAAGGGTATTTCCATTTACTTCTCTCTCACCGTAGTTACCTGTGATGATTTTAATGAAAAAATTCGTACATTTTACATAAGTTTCTTGATAAAATTACAAAAATTAGTGACCATATACTTATTATCACTATTCTTTGTAGTTAAGTATATCTATTTATTTAAATTTTTATGATTACACTTTATTAATTATTAATCAAACAAGGCATTATAAGCATTTTCCCCCTATATATATATTCCGGAAGTTGAATGATTTAGATGTTGAACTGTTTCCTGAATTTGCGATCTTAATTAAAGAAGCATGCAAGGGCTTATTGAGAGGTACCTGAAGGCAACCGGAGGATCGCTGCAGCCTGACCAAGTCCAAGACACACAATCTTTAGTACGTATATACTACTACTACTACTACTACTACTACTAATGCTACTATTATAAATTATCATTATTATTAATTACACTTTTGAAGATGATTATAATTAATATTGAATATTGAGTTAATAATATTCAGCGGTCCAACTTTTATCTCAAAATTTAATTGTCAAAAAAGTAAATCATATAGATTCATTATTTTTTTTAAAGATAATATATATAACGAATTTCATTCATTCTATTCCCCTACTATATATTTTCTAGAGACAGAAAGATAGATAGAGATCAGAGAATTAATATCTAACTAAATACAGTGTTTATCAGTATCATATCATGGTGAAAAAGCTTTTAATGTGCTTAGCATCAGATGCTCGTTATAATGACTTCTTACATGCACATACATACAGAGTTCAAAAAAAATACTGATAATAGAGTTAGATATTTAAATATATTTCTTTTTTTGGCTTTAATTATTTTGATGTATATCAAAGTAAAAGAAAGAGAGAATTATTGTACACTGATGTTACATTCATTAATAAATTGAATCTTACTTAAATTTGTGGAAAATTACTCTTAATGGAAAATTGAGCCTACTGCATAGAATAAATATAAAATTAATTGAAGAATTTTATAAATTTATAAGTGTTAAACTTAGCATTAACTAATTAATTTTTGCAAAATAGAATACCTTACATTTATATAGGTTCATGGAAATTAATAGGACATCAAAGCTTTTATATGTCTTAATGTGCCAAATCCTAACCCATGTTCTAACTTTCATAGTTAATAAACTAATAATATTAAATATTCTCCAATTTATATGCATAACATCCGAATTGTTAAATAAGTAGGAAACACATTCAACATGGCTATTCTAAATCATAAATCAATTCATGTATCTTTATTAAATATATTTAGTTATATAAGTATTAATGTCAAATTCATAACTAAGAATGTTTAAAATTTAAAACTTTAAATAGTTTAATAGAATAAAAATATTTCAATGAAAGAAGATCCCACAATTCTATCAAAGGGAAAAAAAATCCTAACAAAAGAATGATGAAACATAAAATCTCAATATTCAAAACTACAAAAATTAATAGATCTAAAAAATTATATTTATTTAATAGATAATTAAACAATATGGTTAAAAAAATAAAAAGGTATATATATTTAATAGAAAAATTAAAAAATGTAAATAAAAAAAATACTACCATTGACCCCCTAAAAATTATTAGCTTTGAACCAGTCCTGAATTCTTATTAGAAAAAACCCTAAATTTAGGTTAAGGGTTAGTAGGGTTTAGGGTTTATTAAGAAAATTGTAAAATTCCATGAATGCTTCTATAATAATTGATATTCCTTAACAATATTCATGTTCAATTCCATACTATATATTTTCTATGCTAAATTTATGTGATGCTTAATTAAGTAATTCAACTTTCATAATAAATGAATTTGTTAAATAACTAAAACATTATTCAACAATTTTTGATGATATCTCACTAAATTATATATATATAAATAAACTAATTAATCATAAAAATATTATTAATAAAATAATTGACAATTGGGTATAATTTTTCCTTATCATTAAGGAAAGATATTAATAAATGATGGATAGAAAATTAAGTTAAGGGATCTAAATAATTTATTAACACTCCATCTAATTCAATAATTTGAATTTAATTAATTTTAAAAAATATAATTGAGTGATATTTTAATAGTTCAGTTAATAAGAATTCTTCAATTATTTTCTAATATAATAACAATTGGATACAATTGATAATGAAATCAATAATAATAATAATAATATATGTATGTAGAAAAATAAAATAACATACAATAAAAAAATATACATTGCAAGACAAAATTTTATATATAATATTATTTAATTTATAATTAATTAATGACTTATGTTGGACAACCTAGTGTGAAACAAGGGAATGTTACTCATTTATAATTATGAAATTAAATTATTTTACTGAAATCATTTTATTTATTAGTGATTTATAATAATTGTGAGTAGGATGCAAAAGAGGAGATCAACATGCTGAAACAAGAGATTGAGATACTCAAGAAAGGACCCAGGTAAATTTAATAAATTTCCAAGGCTACTTTTATAATTTTAGTTTCACTATTCATAAGTTATCTTCACATTAATTTCAGAGTGCAAGAGGATGAAATCATAATACTTACCCGACCCACAAACCAACCGTGATTAATATAAAAAAATTATGGATTAAACCAACTGAATGTTTAAAAATTTAATATTCTATAAATCTATGTCTAATTTATGAATTAGTCTACTAATGAATATAATCAAATAAAATGAAATTATAAAAATAAGAGGCAGATTGAATAAAAAAAAGCGGTAGATTATATTATCCAAATTCGAAATACAAAATGGGGTTGAGGGCTTAGCCTAGTTGGTTAGTGCGCTGTGATATGACCAGTTGGTCATGAGTTCGATTCCCCATTCCGTCACCTTTGTGGTGAGTGTTGATCATCCTTATGATGAGTGTTGATAGGGGAGGACTACCCCCTATTATGTAGTCCATGGGTTAAATCCCTCCAATGAATTAAAAAAAAAATTCGAAATATAAAATGATAAAGTTTGATTCGAAATAAATTATTATTTAATGGCTTGATTGTAGATATTTCATATTTGTAACTAAATTGGGATTTTAATATAAAGCCCTTTGTAAAATTGATTCTGAAAATATTATACATAATTTTTTAAATTTTAGTATATATATTAAAATATTTTTACATAATTATGTTTTATATTAATTATATTTTCGTCACTCGCTATTAGAAATGAAGGCTTATTCTTTTACTTTTAATTAGTATTAAAGTGGTGATGTAAAAATATTTAAGTTCTATTAAATATATAAAATGTTAGAATGAAATGTGTGCAGTTAATCCTACATATTTTTATATTGTAAAATTTAATAAAAATTATAAGTTTTTTTTTACTTTAGTTTAATAAAAATTTAAATATATAAGTTTTATATTTTTATTTTGACTTTAGTTTCAACTAATTCGTTTGATCGAAAATAAATTAATAAAAAAATGTAATTTTGAAACATTTCAAAAATATTTTTAAAAATTTAATTGAAAAAATCAGCTAATCCTACTTCTATATCCAAAAAAAAAATCATTTGGATTTCATTAGCAATTCCTTCCCGTTAAGCATAATAACCATTTTCCTGCCTTTGTTCATAAATTTGAATTTCGATTATTAAATTACTCAAAATGATTTAAATATTGTAAAATCAAGATTAAATTGGAAAAACAATTTATATTTTTAATCATTTATTCCAAATAATTAATGAATTTTTTGAAATTTTTTAGTAAATTTCTATATATATACTTCACGTACTATTTTCTCATAAAAATGAGTTTAACTTCTCGACATTTGATTTATATTAGTTGTGAACGTGTCATAAGATATAGGTTTTTCGATTAAAATGTGCTAAATCTGACTTCTAATAAATCAATATTATGAATTTCTCTAAAGATTAATTAGAAATTAAAGTTTTCAAATTTTCTTAAGCAAGTTTGTTTGAATTTTAAGGCTGAAAATTGAACTAATGAAAATTGTGAAAAAATTTTATAAAAAAATATCGTTGAGACGAAGAATGGATGAAAATTGAAAAAAATATTTAACTTTGAATATAAACCATGGATTACAATACTAAATTTTGAAAATAATGAACTAACAAGCTAAGTTTAAGTAATATAAAATTGATTAATTGAAAATCTAAACGAAGCTTTAAAAAAATTCAGAAAAATTGTTAATGTGGAACTGAAAATCTGCTATGAAATTGAAATTTCTGCAACTTTATCTTTTTTATTATTAAATGTTGGGTTGACTGATTTTTTTATTTATTATTGGTTATAATTGTTGGAGATTCTTGTTCCCCTTCTTTTTCTTTTCTTTTAAAACTCTCTTTTGGAGGCGACTCCTAATTTTTAGGCTTTATATAATTTATTTTCATTTTTTCTGGGATTATGGAATTATAATTCTGAAAAAATAGAAATTATGCTGTAACTAAGAAAATCCATGTCCATGACTTTAAATTAGAATCCCACATTCCTTCTCAATATTTTTTTATGTTTAATTGCTCCATTTTTACTCCATAATGTATGATTTATTTATGCCCATGATCTTCCATAGTATGAATCTAACTTTTTGCCAACTTTTCACTTTCTTTAATTACTAAAATATAGTTATATTTTTTATGCAAACAAATACAGGTTCATGCTTGCAGGGAAAGTTGCAGAAATGACAATGGATGAATTACTAGTACTAGAAAGGAATCTCGAAATTTGGATTTGTGACATTCGCTCAGCAAAGGTATTTCTACCTTCAATTTTATTTAAATCAATTTTTATTATGGATATTGTAAATTGTGAGAGTTAATAAATACATTTTAAACTATCTTTATAAACTATTAATTATATATTTTTTAGAGGAAAAAATAATATATATTTTTCTTAATCAAAATATATAAACGTAAATTTATTAATTGTTATAGTAACATATTAAGAATTGGAAAATTATTTAATGAATATAAAGAGAACATTAAAAAAGAAACATAACCCATAAATAAATAATTATCAAAAATAACATAGTAAGATCGATGGTAAAATATAACTAGGAAAAAATTAATTGAAATGAAATAAAAATATTCTTGAGTATTCGAGTCAATATGAGAAGATATTATTAAATATTAATTCGAAATCGATTAACTTTTTAAATAAATGAGAGCAATATGATTTTGTTAATTAAATGAAAGAGTTAAGTAAACTGTATATTTTAGTTTGAAATTTAAATGTATTTAACTTTTTTTTTTTAATTTTCGTATCAAATTATTGCTTGGACACTTTGACTAAATTATTACCTAATGTAATACAGATGGACATAATGTCTAAAGAGATTCAGCTGTTGAGGAATAAGGTTAGTCAGCTTATTATTATTATTCCTATGCAATTTGCAGTTTTGCAACACTCTTATCTCTTTGTTTTAGATATTTGCAAGTGTATAAATTCACCCCTGTGCTATGGTCTATAATATTTTACATTATTTTAAATAAAAAATATTTTATATTAATATAATTAATACATAAAAAATTATACATACATTGTATTAAAATTTTTCATATTCATATATTATAAAAATAATTTAGAATATTTTTTAGAAAAACAGAAAGATAAAAAAATAAAAGGCAAAAACATAAAAGAGAAAAAAAAAAACATAAAGAAAACAATATTCTTTATGGCAGATTTAGAGTGTGTGTCTATGTATATGTTTCTGTAGTAGAATAATATATATATATATATATATATATTTTGACAAAGTCTCCACAGTGTAATATGATAGCATAATAAAGTACTATATATATATATATATTCGTGAACAATAATTTTAAACAAACAAATCAGCATCATAAGATTATGATATTAAGAAAAAATTATTATATAATACAGGTAATTTCAATTAAATATTTTATTTAAAATAGTAACTAATGATATATATTTTTTTATATTTTATAATTAGAAAAATTAAAAGGTTCATCTTGATATTATAGAATATATTTTTAGACTATTATCCAATTAATTTGTCATTTCAATTAAGATATCTAGTTAAAATCACAGTTGTATCATATAATTTTTTAAAAATATTTTAATTTTTAATTTTTAATTTAAAAAATATAAATATAAAAATTTGAGAAATAATAAAAGAAAAATAGAAAATGAAAATAAAAAAATATTTTTCTTAACTAAATAAAATCAATTGTGTATGTATCATGATATATTTCTTAAGTCTTTTTTCCAAAAAATTATAGTTAAAATTTTTTAAATAGTTAAACATTGATTCTTAATAAAATAATCAAATATTATTTTTTTAATAATATAGGAAGGAATACTGAAAGCTGCAAATCAATATCTCCAAGATAAGGTAAGAAATATTATGTAGCATAATCTATTCAACAAATTAAAGTTCAATCTTTTTATTTTATTTTATTTATTATTACTATTATTGTGATTATTTTTATTTATGTACTTTTCAAAAATTTTTTGCAGATAGAGGAGAATATTGGGGCCACTAACTTTGCTAATATTCCATACCCACTAACAATACAAAATGAAATATTTCAGTTTTAGCTACCTAGGAATGCTTATTACTTATAAAATTATTGAAATATTTGTGTGATGTTTTGGTTGAGTATGGTGTTTTTACTATTATAATATGAATTATTATACATCATATTATAATATTATGAGATATGGAAATTTGCTAATAATTAATAATCCTTAAACCAAAAAATACTGTTATTGACAGCTTTAATAATAATAATTACATGGTTTGATATTAATTAATTATTTGATTTTCACTTTCTTTGTCTCACCATTGTCTCATATATATAATTTATTAATATCTTTATTTGTTCAACAAATAACTTAAATTGATGTTTTTATTGTAAGTCTCTTAATGCTTTGGGAATGCTTTGTTTTGTGGAAAGTTGCGCAAATCAGATTGGTCATATTCTAATTAGGACAGCCAGTTCTTTGTCGGAGCTTAGCATGTGGGTTGATGTTTCATCCTCTGTTATCGTTGATTATCTTGTTCTTAATTTGCAGTAATGAAGCTTTTCTTTGAGTTCATAAAAAAAAAAAAACTTAAACGGATGTTTTACGATCATTTGCGTTAGGTCTCATTTATTTTTAAAATAATAAGAAATAGAATGAGAATAAAATAAATATATTTGCGAGTGGAAATTTTTGTCTTTACTCTCAGTGAAATAATTCTTGCGACTTCGGCACAGTTAGGCTCTGTGCCTTAGAAAGCACGTGACTAAATTCGGAGAATAGAAGTTGTCATCCAGATAGGCCGGAAAAAAAATAGAAATGAGTGGATGACTCAATTCATAAAGAATCCCCAACTCCTACTGGATTCAAAAAGTTGGGTACGTATGGAGAATATGAGAAGTGACCCAATAACCTCATTGCACATAGTTCATTAAAACCGACCTTTGTAGACCTCCTAAATTTGGCAATAAATGAATTTGTTCCCAATTAAAAAAAAAATCTAAGTTGAATTTGGTCCAATTTTAAAGCCTAAATCTAATCCTATCCAATTAAAAAAGCTAAAACCGACTCTAGTCCAATTCAACGAGCTAAAAAATTGGATCGGCCCAAACTAAATGAGCAATTGGCTAGGCCAATTCGCCATGAGCCAAATTGGCCACAACCACTTCGCTATGAGCCATAATTCCGGCCTAATTTAATGTGTCCTGATTGTGCTTAAATTCAAAGAAATTTGAATAAACATAAGGTTTTATGATGCTATCGAGACTTCTTAACTGAGATGGAATATGATTAAACTCTAATTAGCATTATAAACAGAACTGACAGTCACAATCAGTAAGAGGGAGGAGAGAAATTAAAAAGGGCGAAATTAGCAAAGAATGTAACATCCGTGATTTTGGAAAAATTAAATAAGTATTTGGAGATATAAATTGTATATACTCAATATATATATCTAGAGTATATATAACATATACATATGGTATATTAATTGTATATGTTGGATTAATACATTACATACTTAATATTTAATACACATATAAGGTACATTTGATGTATATATAAGATACACATTACTTGTGCATATGTGTAATATCCCAAATTTTTAAAAAGTTCTAATTTTTAGAAATTTGATAAAATAAATTATAATTTAAATGGATAAATTAAGTTAATGGTTTTAAATGAAAAATGAAGGGGTTTTAAATGAAAAAGTGAAACATATATGTGATATATATGTAAAATATACATAACATTTAAAAGTTAACACTTTTTAAAAGAAAAGTCAAAGTAAAAGAGTATTTTGGTAATTAAATTTTAAAAATTTAAAATTAATAAAATAATTCAAAAATAAATTATTTTTGAATGAAAGAGGAAATTTAGGACTTTTAATTTATTAAATAAATAATTAAATATTTAATTATTAAATTATTTTAATATATATATATGGTTAAAAAAAAGATGAAAAGGAAAAGAAATATATAAAAAAAATCTTCTTCTTCTTCTTCTTCCTTTAGGACGTTTTCCATGGGAGTTTGGAGCATGAATTTGATTCTTCCATAATCCATAAATTGAAGGATTTAACAAGTTTCAAGTGGATTTTTGGTGATTTCATCCAAAACTAGCAAGTTTCCAACTCTTTTCTTTGAATTCCTTGAAAATTTGTATTATGTGAGAATTTGGATTTTGATGTAGCATATTATAATTGTTGAAATTGGTGTGTATGATGTTATTTTGGGTAGTTAACAATGATTCTAAGGTTAGATTAAAGAGATGATGGAGTTTGGTTAAAGAATGGTGAAGAGAGAGAATTTAGGGTTATGGAACTTTTGGGTTTGGGTAAATATGAGCTTTAATTGTGCAAATTTGTTCCAAATGTGTTGTTTTGATTCATAAACAAGTATTTTAAAGTCAAATATTGGATTTGGTTGTCTTTGGTTGGAGTTTGAGAATGGTAGTATTGATTTAGGATTTTGGAAAAGTGATTTTAAAGTGGTTGAATTGTGTGGTTTTATTTGTATAAGCATGTTGTTTAGTGTTAAAAGTGATGAATATAAGCTTGAAATGAGTAATGGATTGTGTTGGAATGGAAAACCTTCAATGGGGGAAGGTTATGCCATTTTTGAGATTTTATGTATAAGAGTGTATTGTTATAATGTAAATGATTTAAATATATTAAAATATGTTTTTAATGATATTAATAAACTTAAAACACTAATTTAAATGGATTGATATGGTTTTTCAAAGTTAAAGTGAGGTGAAGCTTAATTTTGGGATTTGATTTAGAGTGATGTTTAATTATGGTTTGATGTTGAGAATACCTTAGAATATGATATTAAATGATTATGTATGATCACATTTGGTATGGGCATTAAAGGAGGTTGATTTGCTTCATCCAAGTGGTGAAGGGCAAGTTGGAAGGATATGATTGGAGGTTGTATTAAGCTTGCTTTGGGTTGCTAGTAGAGGTATGTACAAACTTTAAGTATAATGTTTATATTTGCATGACATTTGGACTTAACGCATTTTGGTTGAAAAATGTGTTAAGCTACTTGGTTCATTGATTGAGTATGAATAATGTGCTATGACATTTGTAATGTCATATATGTGTTAAATGCATTGTGAAAAGCCATTGATAATGGCTAAATTGTGTAAAGTGTGAAATATGTATATTATGTGAAAATACCCAAAGTAATTGGGTAATGTGTTGTGAATGCAAAAATGAGATATGTGGAATAATGAAATGAATTGATATTGATAAAAATGAGAAAAAAAAAAGAGAAAAGTGAGAAAAATGAGAAATATGTGAAAAATGAGAAAAATGAGAAAAAAAAGTGAAAATAAGGCAATGAGCCTAGTTTGATTATGAGAAATAAAATGAGAAATGAATTGTGAAAGTATTTGATAATGAGATAAATGAATTAATTGTGTGCCTAGTATGTTATTCAATTTTCAGAGTTCTGGGTTTGGCGGTATGCCTATGAATTGCTGGGCAGGTGAAAAGACCGGGTCGTAAGCCGAGCCCAGCTGATAAATGATAGATATGATGTTTTTGGGGTGAAAAGACTGGGTCGTAAGCATCAAAAACCGTAGCAGTCTAGCCGGGTTGAGGACCAAGATACTGGGGCCTAAGGGTATAGCTGGGTTGAGGTTCAAGAGACTGGGGCTGTTACATTATCCATGGATATATATATTGCCTATGGGCTAGACACATGGTGTCATTATGGACCAAAGCAGTAACTCTGAATTTTGAATAGCATATTAGATCCTTTTTGGGCCTATGCTTGTCTTTGCTTTAATGTGAATTATGAATTGTGATACAATTGAGCAATATAATGTTATGAGTTGTGAGTATGAAATATTTGAAAAATATAAGAAAGTGAAATGATGTGACCTCTATATGCATTGTGCATTGGCATTACTTTACATTTTTATTATTATCAAAGTTTGTACCACTAGGCTTCGGCTTAGCGCGATTGTAATTCGTCGCGCAGGTGTCATAGACATTTTGGTAGAGCAAGAGAGTTTTACTAGACCTGGTCGGGTCTAGGTTTGTATTTATTGAGCATGAAGAGTTGTTTTGGGTACATCAGGATCAAAGCCAGTTGCCAGCATGTACATTTTTGATATTATGTATGTTATGATATGTTTTTGAAGCATATATTGTAAATTGTAAAGAATGATTTGAATAATTTTATTTAAGATGGGATTTTATATATAATGTTGATATATATATATATATACCTATATATAAGTATTTTGAGAAAATATAGAGAAATTAAGAAGTATTGGTGAATTGATTTTATTTGAAGTATTTGTTTTATGCATGTTGTGTTTTGTTAAATTTTGGGAACGTTCAAATTACAAACAAAACTCTGGCGAATTTTTCCTAGAGATTTTCATATAAAATATTTATTTTGGATTCCTATAACAAGCAAAGAATATTTATATACTATTTATTTTATATATTAGTATTTGAAATCTTAAAACAGAAATGTAAAAATTTTTATTAAATCGGTATGTGATATTTTTTATACCGTATATGCGTATTTTACATATACTAAAAATATGTTTTGTACGTATATAGGATATAAGGGTGTTACAAAGAAAAAGTTCAGAAACGGAACAACTATCAATAAAAAGCAATTAAACTCATAAAATTGACATAAGGCAATTAAGCAAGGAAAGGCAGTAGGTAAAACAACAACAATCTTTGGATTGTTTCACTCAGCCAAGACCATAGTTGATCCAGCAAGCCGTAATACCAATATACAAGCATTTTGTGAAGTAGTTGTAGTGCTTGGGGGCAAGGTTTAATTCAATAAAATTATAACACCCTTATACCCTATATACATATAAAATATATACTCAGTATATATAAAATACATATATATATATATATTACAAAAATACCACGATTTTCAGTCTTTCAAAAATTCTATATTTCCAAGAAAATATTTTAAACTAAAAACATAATTTAAACAACAAATAAAAATATTTATTATTAATTATATATAACTAAAAATGCATATTTTAAATAAAAATCTATGGAAAAAATTCGCTAGAGTTTTATCTATTTTTTGGATTATCCCAAATTTTAAATTTCACAACCTGTATTTAAAATACACTCCCAGATATTCATTCAACACACCTATCTCTCCAAAATAGCCTAATGGCTCAAATCCACCAACATTTCACAAAATATACATCCATTTATATATATATATATATATACACATATGTCTCATTTTTTTTAATTTCCAACATTTAACACAAAAGAAAATCTATATAATTCACATCATATATATGTTTATAAATATAATGTACAAACTTAAATATGTTTCAAAAGTTTAAAGTGTATATATGAAATGCATATGGTACTGGTCCGTGGCAGCTGTGAGCGGAGATTTTCGTCCTCACTCTGTAATATCCTAAAATTTTGAAAATATTAATTTTTGAAAATTAAATAAATGATTTAAAAGTATATATATAATTAAGTGAAAAAGGAAAATGTATATATGACATATATATGTAGATATACATAATATATACAAGTCAATATTTTTATATGGATCAAATATTATTTTAATTATTAAAATATTATTTAAGTGGTTAGTGGAAGATGATTTTTATGTATTAATTAAGTAATATATTTTTACTTGGTGGAGAGTGAAAGTTGGATAATTGTGTGGCTAAAAAGGCGAGTAGTTGGATAAAGAGGAGTTGGTGATTATCTTCATCTTCTTCTTTCCCCATTGAAGTCGGCTACCTCCATCAAAGGAAAAGAGAATTTTACTTCTTGCTAACTCAAGTAATTGAAGAATTTCAATTGTTCAAGTTGGAGTTTTAAGGATTTTCTCCATATTTGGTAAGTTTTCAACTTGTTTCCTTGATTTTCTTTGGAAGTTTGTATATGTGTTAATTGGATGTTTGGTGTAGTATGTGTTAATGGTTGATATTGGTATACTTGAAGTTCTTTTGGGTAGTTAACTGTGAATTTAGTGATGGATTGAAGGAAGGGTTAAGTTTGGTGAAGAGAATAAGAGTTTTGGGTTGTGAACTCATGGTTGTAATTGTGTATTTTTGCTTTCAATTGAGTTGCTTTGATGTTTACACAAGTATTTTATAGTATAATGATGGATTTGGTTGAGTTTGTATAGAGTTGAAAAGGGTAATGAAAAATAATTTTGGATGTGACAATTAGGTGTTGATATTTGGATTTTTGGCTTGACACACCTGGTGACATGACCATGTCTTTGGGCTTGTTGATGGTTCTATTTTCCATGTTGGTGACACATGCAGTGACACGCCTATGTCACTGAGCATGTCACATCTTCTGTAATGTTATAGTATTGACAAGTGCAGTGACACGCCCATAACACTGAGCGTGTCATAGCTACTTGTTGTAAGAGTTTTGGCACGGGCAGGGACACGCCCATGTCTCTGGACGAGTCTTATCTATTGTAATACAGAGCTTTGGACATGGTCATTGGCACGCCCATGTCACTGAGTGTGTCAAAGCTTCTGTGTTGTGGGTTTAGGGCACGGTCATTGACACGCCCGTGTTGTTAAGCATGTCATATGTAGAGTTTGCCCTAGATAGTTCTTTTCCATATTTTCCTTTGTGTATCTTATCCTTGTGTTGAGAGGTTTTGTTTACACCTATAAGTGTGTTACTAAGTGATTATTTATAATCACATTTGGTTTAGGCTTTGAAGAGACTTGAGTTACCCCAATCTAAGTGTTAAGGGATATCTTGGAAGAGGAGGTTGAAAGTTGTGTTTGTTGCTTTTAGAGGTAAGTACAAACTTTGAATAATTACTTATATTTGCATGACATTGGGAATTAACACATTTGGTTGGAAAATGTGTTAAGTTACATTGTTAGTGCATGAGTAATATGCTATGATTTGTATAATGTGAACTATGTGCAAAATATGATAATGGCCCAAAACGTATAGGTAATGTAATTTGTTGTGTATATATTAAAGATGGTATGTAAAGTCATTGCTAATGGCTATATTGATATCAGTGAGATATTTGTGGCATTATGCCTAGTTTGATCATGAGAAAATGGGAAAGGATTTGATAATGAAAATATGAAAGAATTGTGTGCCTAGTATGTTATTCAATTTTCAGAGTTTGTGTTTGGCGGCATGCCTAAGACGTAACAGTTCCTTGAAGCTGGGTTGGGCTTGGTCCTTAAAGACTAGTTAGGTTGTTACATGATGTAGCAGACCCTTGAAGCTGGGTTGGGCCTAGTTCTTAAAGCCTAGTTGGGATGTTACATATGAGGTAATCCTCATTATGATTATGATTTGCCTTCGGGGCTAGACACATAGTGTCATCTTGGACCAAAGCAGTAACTCTGAAATTTGAATAGCATATTGGATTCTTTTGGACCTATGCTTGTGGTTGTTTTTATGTGAATTATGAATTGTGGAATAATTGAGCTATATATTAAGATATAATATTATGAGATATAATATCCTTATGTATTGTGCATTGGCATTGCATTTGAATTATATTGTTATCAAAGTTTGTATCACTAGGATTCTGGCTTAGCACGATTGTGATTCATTGCGCAGGTGATAGGTTAGATCCGGTTGAGCCAGAGAGTTCGTCTAGACCGAGTCGAGTCTAGGCTTGAGATCTTGAGTGCAAAGTTGATTGTTGGACATCAAGATCAGAGACAAACTACCAGCGTGTATATATTTTATATTTTTGTACATATTGATTTCATGTATATTATGTTATATTTTGATGTATATATATATATGTATATTCCGCAAACTATCAAAAATATTTTGGATAAACCTTTGGTAATGAAGTTATATATGTGTTTTAGCAAGTAATATTTAATCTATTATTTATATGATATCAAATAAATGATTTAAGTTTATACATATTTTATAGGTGAAGATGTGTTTGTTAAAATAGGTAGTGGCATTCTTGTATCATATATTCGTATATTACATATGTTGGGTATATATAGTGTACGTATATAGGGTATAAGAGTGTTACACACTCCCATGTGGAATGATTTTTTGTGACTTCAGCACTGTTAGGCTCAGAGCTTTAGAGAACACGAGCCAAAATCCGGAGAAAAATGGAGTCGCCACCCAGACAGGCTGGAAAAAAGAAAGGGGTGGATAACTCAATTTCTAAGGAATCCCCAACCCCTTAATGGGTTCAAAAAGTTGGGTACGCGTGGGGAAGTTGAAAATAACCCAGCACCCCCACAGTGCCCAGTTCATTGGAATCGACCTCCTTTTCAGGTCTAAATATTATTAAATTTTTAAATATTATAAAAATATCCATACTGCGTGCAATTATTCAAATAAATATTTATTATATTGAAATCAAAGAAAGCTCAGACGCACAAATAAAATGGGCACCCATACAAGATAAAAATATGCCCTTTACAACCATGTCCAATGTCCAAAACTAAATATAATAGGACACCTACCATTTGGTGGAAATATGCCCTTTACATTGATGCCTAAAAGTTAAAGTAAATAAAATTACATTAATCCTAATTAAAGAGGCACCCACAAAATGGAAACATACCTCTTACATCATTAAAGTCCATAAAAATAATCAATATCAAATTAATTAACCAAATGAATTTAAACCATTCAATCACATCACAATAATTAAGAGCAAATCATCCATGATAAATAGAATATCAATAAATCATTCATCATAAACATGAAACAATCAAATCTAGGTTCGTAATTTTTAAATTAAACATAAGATATATAAAATTAAGGCTTAATATATGAATTAGGGTTTTAGGATTTAAAATACTAAATTAGGATTTTAATATAAGATTAGGGTTTTAAAATACTGAAACTAGATTAAGACATACAAGCTAGGTTTAAACCTAATAAACTAGGGTTTTTAGAGTTTTAGAAAATAGCATTAGGGTTTTAGAAGATAATATTAGGGTTTGAAACTATCAAATTAGGGTTTTGGGAGAATATTAGGGCTTTTAGTTAAAAACAAAGTTCAGTGTTTGGCTGCTGGGACTAAGGGTATAATCTAATTGTTTGATGCCTAAAGTGTGGTTCCTGTCCAAGACTTTAACACTTCTATTGCTACTGTTACTATGATATTAAAACTGTCCAAGACTTTTTTTATTTCTATTGTTAATATGATATTAAAACTTAATATCAATTTGATTAAACAAGCTATTGAATGTTTTATAAATAAACACAAGGACAAACTAAAGGCAATTCAACGAGTGAAACAGTAATGAGCGAACATATTGTAAATTTAAAACAGATTGAATAAGGAATTGCAAACCTCTATTTGTTGATTTCATCGATATTTTACGTTGATCCAAACTTTGTATTTGCACCAATGTTGAATCTCGATTGAGCAACGTGAAGGCAATTGTACACTGCCTAGTTTATTGTAATTAGGTTCTATGTCTCTTTTTTCTTCGATTGTTTTCTTTCTTTCTTAATACTTGTTACCTCTCTATTTCTAATCCCTCTTTTTTTTTCGTAGGTTCTTAAAACCTATATTTATAAGAAAAGATTAGGTTAACTTCATAAAACAGTATTAGTTTCCTGATAAAGAACGATTTTTTGAGGCATATCAAATTAAAACAATTTGAATTTTAGATAAGCCGTGACTATGTCGAACTAAAACCAATTGAATTCAAGGCTAAACCTAACCATATCGACTGAAAAACATTGCAAGCGGACATGGACTAGGGTTCATATCGAACTGGGAATGCCCCAGTTTGATATGGACATGCCTATAACCCAGTTCGATATGGGCATGTCCATATCAAACTGGGCAATCCCAGTTCGATATGGACAAGGTCCATATCGAACTATTCAATGCCTAGTTCGATATGGACCATCCATATTAAAATGGACAGGCCCAATTCGACATGCATGGTCCATTATTGAATTAAAATGACTTTTAGACCCTTTTTAGGTTTTAAAACTCACTTTATGAATTTTAAAACTAAACCGTACATATTTTGGCCTTTATAAAAATTGGACCAATCAAGATAAAAGATTAAAATAGATTTAAGCCATTAAGAATGGACCGATAAGTGCTTAGGCTATCTTTAATTAGGACCGAATTAGCTTAGGGTCAAAATCAATGGTTTATAATTTGCCTCCTGCTTAGAACGATCTTGGATTTATTCACAGAGTGAAAAGCAACATGAGTTTAAGCTAAATTTGGACATAGATGGTTCTGACCAGAGATTGGAGTTGGTTTGGGTTCTCGATCAGGATTGAGTTTTAGACTTGAAAAATAATTTGGGCTTTAGACCCTACTTGTTTGAGTTCTAGACCTGAATTGAGTTCTGGACTCGAAAAATGATTTGGGTTCTAGACCCGGATTGGTTTAGGTTCTGGACCCGGATTGAGTTCTAGACTCAAAAAATAATTTGGGTTTTTAACGTGTGCTGGTTTGGGTTCTAGACTCGGATTGAGTTTTGGACTCAAAAAATAATTTGATTTCTGGACCCGGATTGGTTTGGATTCTGGACCCGAATTAAGTTCTGAACTCGAAAAATAATTTGGGTTCTGAACGTAAGCTGGTTTGGGTTCTAGACACGGATTGAGTTCTGGACTCAAAAAATAATTTGGATTCTAGACCCGAGCTAATTTAGGTTCTAGACCCAGATTGAGTTCTGGACTAAAAAATAATTTGGGTTCTAGATCCGGATTGTTACCTATAAAAATTAATTGCAGTCAGTAAAGCATTTTGTAAAAAATTTAGCTATTTTTTACTTTATCTGAATACCTATATACTCTCATCCCCTGTGTGAAAAAATATTTTATGAGTATAAAAATATTTTTAAACAAGCAAAAAATGCATGCTCGTGTGATTTGAAAATAAAATTATTGAAAAAGTAAATTGCAGAATTATGAATTATTGAAGCAAATAAGAGATAATGTATAGTCACTTTCTTTGACCAAGCGCGCGATCATGTTTAATCTTTTAACTTTTTTTTAATTATTAAAGAAAACTGCATACTTATCCTTTAGACTCACTTTCTATAAATTGAGTGAAAATTGCTTCATTCATTTCAACTAGAAGTTTGCCAACTCTCCTAAATTCAAGCTCCTCATTTTAGTTTCCAAAATTTTTCAAGCTTTTTAAAGAAAAGGGAAATGGCAGTAAATCAACACGCGTTCAGAACTGGACCACAAATGAATTTTGAATTACGTGCTTGCCTCAGAGATAGCGGTCTAGAGCAAATTCTAATTCTAGCAGGAATGCACATCCAAGAAGTTCACAAGAGAAAACACAGGTATTTATTATTGTCCACAAAAAAAATTATTTTATGATTTTTATTTTATTTTTTCTTTTTTTATATATATTTTACGTATTTTTTATATTTTTTTTGTTGTTAATTTATTTGTAGTAGAAAAATAAGCTAACGAATTCTAAAAACAATGAGTTTACACATGAAGAATTTAATTTTAAACATTTGGTGCAAGAAAAATACATATTTATGGCATGCAAAAAATAAAAAATAAAAAATTATTTAGGAAAAATATGTATAAAATAATGCTAACAAAAATATAAAAGGCTTGTAAAAGATTTTATACAAAAGTAAATGAAGTAAAAAATTGGTGTTTATGCGAAAAAATACTAAAAATAAAAAAAAGTTAATGCGGTGAGACAATAAAATTCTTGGGGTGCTGAAAATAAATTTTTTTGTTCCAATTTATATTTTCTTCAATTTTAGAATTTTTGGGAATAATTATTAGAGGTGATATATTTATCTGATTTGACTTACCTTTTATAATGGCAGTTTGATAGTTGTGTGATTCATGGCTGCGGGAACATCAATAAAGCCCGTGAGTGGTATGACCGAGTTCTGCCTCCAGTCCGGAGGATGATAAATGAATGTGGTTTTGAAGAATTTGTACTGCAGCTGCCTGCTAATGTATATCAAATCGATAGAAGCGTAATACAGGCGCTTACCGAGCGGTGGATGGACACCACTCACACCTTTCACTTGCTTGTTAGGGAGATGATGATTGGTCCAATGGATTTTATTGCAATAACAGGCTTGAAAAGCGATGGGATCCCCATCCCTTTTACCAATAATATACCGACCGAGGATGAAATTTGCGAATTAATTGGTCTGCGTCCTAGATATAGGCGGCAATTCACCTGTCAATTTTGCTTGCTCTGCAGATTTTGATCTTGTCCCTCTTTATGCTTGGGGAGAGGCTGACCTTGCTTGTCTTTATCATAGTTTTGATAAAGTTAGCAGAAATAAGATATTATTTACGGGTTTGATGGCCATTGCTAAGGTATGAGTTTGTCCTTTTTTTTAGAAGAAAAAAATTGTTTATGATCGAATTTAGGCCCTTTTTGGCCATGACAGGTGCGGGCCTATGAACATAATCTTGTGAGAGCACCGGGTATTTTTGGAAGACAGTGGGATGCCGGAGATTGAGCTTCTAGTTGTCGGCTTGTAGAGAAGTGCCTGGCGGTCATCATGTGCATTCCCAGCGTCATTAGTTGAGCCGACTGACCTAGGATTAGGTTAAAAGACAAAATTAGTAGTATCATGAATTTTTTTTAAAAAAATGACTTACCGATAGTGCTGCATTGTAGGTGAATGTCGCTTGGTGGAGAGCAAATGAAAGGGTGAACTGGACTACTGCCATGATTAATGCATTGCCCCTGTAGAATTCCCATCGAATAATCGCTGGCCAGTTTCTAGCGGATTGTTTCTAGGTGAGAGGGTATAGAACTAGTTTCTTAGCCCTGATCAGAGATGGGTGCCAGCTAATGTCCCAACATCTGTGCTGACTTGCAATTCTATGCCTGAGAACTCCTAGAGGCATGCCCAAAATGGATTCGATGTTGGTTTATTGTTGCTTCCACCAGACTTGTCGTATAATGAGTTTGTACAGAATCAACTTTTGTACTTCTATGTCTCCCTTGATGGTGTTGAACATTTGGATGAACAAGGGGGTGAAGAGGGAGAAGGAGAAGAGGAAGGTGATAAAGACATGGATGAAGAAGATGATGAGGGTGAAGATGAGGAAAATGATGATGGTGAGGGGCGTAATGAGGATGAAGAAGAGGAAGAGGAGGATGAAGAACATAATGACACAAGGGATCTTGCTGCCCATGATGATGCCATGGTTTCCTCTTTCTTAAGTTAATAGGACATATTTCTTGTTCTTGACTTGCATGTGACTAAATTTGATGAATTTTTGAAGGTGGCTGACCACTCGGATGTTGCTAGGCATGATGAAGCTGGTCCAAGTAGTGTAGCTACATCTCAATCATTTCCTTATGCTGAGCCGTTTTTGATTTGAGCTATCTAGTTTGTAATCCCAATTTCATATTCATATATGCTGAATGTATGCATGAAAATGTATGAATCTAATTTATCCTATTCTAGCTCACAGCAAATGCTTGAAGAGAAGAATCGAAAGCTGCAGGAACAATTGGCCACCAACTGTTGGTATGCTGATCATCTTGAAGAGAATTTTTGAGAATTCAGATTTCAGGGCTATAAGGATTCTGGTGCATCTTCATCAAGGAGGCCCTGGACCGATGACCATGATGTGCAATCTTCTATCTCAGGTACTGATAATGATAGGGCTGATTTGCAAGACAGTCAGAATCCAGATGCTTTTTCTTCAGGGGGAAACTATGTTGGCAATGTGTCACTGCCGCTGATAGATGATGATTTTCTCAGAGATTTATTTAGCCACAGACCACCACCTCCCTCACAGTAGTTAGTGCGTATCAAAACTATGTATGAAACTTGTTGTATATAAATAAATGAAGGTTTGTAAAAAATGGAATAACTTATGTACACGTATACATATTAAAATATGATACGTTGACTTTTCTAACTCCTTTTTTTTTGGTCTGGGCATTTTTTTTTAACTTTGAATGACACTTTGACTATTTTCTTTGCTTTTACATATATATCCTTTTACATATATACATATATGCAGAAGCATACCTGGAAAACTCATTTTAAATGAACTCGACATGGACTAATTAATGAAGCTAATACCCACATGGATTAGGTTTTAACAATTCCCACCTCGCAGCGAACTCAAGACGTCCAAACCTATTTCAACATGGATTAAAATTTTCACCGAATTCAACATGGACTTTCTTTGCCTTAAGAAGTCTGGACTTCGACTATATAAATTGATAAATCACATTCTTTTCTTCTATATCCAAAGTATTAAGTCTCCAATAAGACCAAGGTAATTTCATCTTGCACAAGCTCATATATTTAATTCAACATATGTCATCTTCAATTCTTCTTTATTAAGTTAATAGCTATTGGTACGCTCTCATGATGACTGAGTCTGATTTGAAAAAGATCAAGAATTTATTTAAAAGCATCAAGACAACACACTGGGAACAAGTATCATGGTCTCAAGTTAATGTCTTGAAGTACTTTCAAACTGTTAAATTAGACCAACCATTCTTACATGCCATGGCTTCTTTTTTGGATGTGAAACTAGGACTTTCAAGATAAACAATTTTGAGATATGTCCTATGATTGAAGAATTTGAAGCTATTCTCTTATATCCAAGCAATCAACCAATGGCGTTACCCATATTGACCTTCAAAACTCAATAAAAGATGTAGATGTTGTTTCAACTTTCAAAACCCGAAGTCTTGCAATTGACTAGAGGTGAGAAAATTTTGCTTGGTCCCTTGATTGACTTTTTCACTTCTCATTTGGCTCCCACCAAAACCTGGGGGCACATGTTCTGTCTTTGCTCGCTTGGTCAATTCTTACTTATTTCTCCTAACGACAACATCGATCCATGAGTATTGGATATCATGGACCAAATGGAAGGAGGATTATCACTAGTACCCGTGGTTTTGGCTGAAACCCTAGTATGATTGGATCAACTTAAGATAGAATCTTCTAGGAGATTGGCTGGAAGCCCCTTGTTGCTATAGGTAATTACCTAAATTCCATTTTGAGTTTTCAATTTAGGCCTTTTATTTTTGTTGCTCTAATTTTTTCCTAGTTCGCCCTTATGGGTTTTCAAAACTAGCGAGCTGTCCTAATTTTTGCCTAAGCTTCCCTTGCTGGTTTTCAACTTAGCAGACCCTCTCCTCTTTTTTTTATTGGTTCTAATTTTTTCCTAGACCGGCCTTGTGAATTTTTGAAACTAACAAACCACCCTAATTTTTGCTTAGGCTGCCCTTAAAGATTTCCAACCTAACGGGTCCCCCTTTTTTATATTTAATTATTGCTTGTGCTTATAGATATCGCTTCAAGAGCATCTCTACTTACTCAACACTCCTTCTATGGATTTTACCAGATATCTTCCATGACATCATTCTGCTAGAAAACTACTCCATCTTACTTCTTCATATGCCAACCGAATTGACTGGATCCATTCACGGGCTGTGATTAACATCCGTTGGTTGGTACCTTGGTGGAAGATCACCCATGTCACCATTCGGACGTATCTAAAGTATGTTCCTCTTGTTGGTCTTTGTCAAGGTACTTGTTATGATCCTCATTGTCTTGACCGTCAGTATAGAGCCGAGCCTCAAGATTCTGAGTTTACTCCTGATTTGGACATGCCCCGCCTGACTGAAGCTTTCTTGAATCTACTGAAGCAAAGTTGGTCTGCATGCTACACTTATCGTTTGCCATAGATTTTACACTTGTTAATTCCTTAGAAAAAATCATGTTAGTATGAACAATAATAATAATAAAAGATTTTTTTCCTTTTATAATTTGTCATCACCTTTCGCTATTGTGTTATTTATTTTATCTAATGGTTAGATTGTTTCAAAATAGTGCACATAGAATAATTTTAATATTAACTCTATTTTATTAAATTGGGGAACAACCAAACATAAATCCAACATACACAAGATTACTCCTGTCGCCAACCAACCCTTTTGAGTTTTCTAATTGACAATTTTCTCTCATTTAGCCATAATTGTTGCCTAGCCCTCCCTTTTGGATTTTAGGAACTAGTGGACTGTTCTAACTTTTGTCTAGGCCGCCCTTTTTGGGTTTTCAACATAGCGAGCTTCTTTTTGTATACTGTGAGCGGGGATTTTCGTCCCCACTCCCGGTGGAATGGTTCTTGCTACTTCGGCACTGTTTAGGCTTGGGGCCTTAGAGAACACGGACCTAAGTCCAGAGAAAATGGAGTCGCCACCCGGAAGGGCCGGGAAAAAGAAAGGGGTGGATGACTCGATTTCTAAGGAATCCCCAACCCCCTAATGGGTTTGGAAAATTGGGTACGTGTGGGGAAGGTGAGAAATGGCCCAGCACCCCCACAATGCCCGGTTCATTGGAACCAGCCTCCTTTACAGGTCTTAATATTATAAAATTCTTAAATATAATAACATCATCCATATTACACACAATAATTAAAAGAAAGCATCAATATATTAAAATCAAAGCACTGTCCAAACAAAGCAAATAAATGGACACCCATCCAAGGATGAAAACATGTCCTTACATCACATGCCTAAATAGGACACCCACCAAAAGGTAGAAACATGCCCTTTATATAGGTTCTAAAATAGAAAAGCAAATTAAATTACATGATGTTTAACTAATGAGGTACCCACCAAGTGGAAACATACCTCTTACAACTTTTGGAAATCTAAATTAATTGATAAAAGTAAATAATCATTCATCATAAATAAATCATTCATCAAAGCTATCAATCAAAATATAAAATAAACATCCATCCATGATAAATTAAATAAATCAAGTATTGAAATTAAATAAATTAAAGCATAAGAAATATATCAAAGCATAATCAAGTATGGAATTGAATAAAGCAAATAAAAGTCCAATTATGGCTACTATGACTTTTTATGAAATTAAAATAAATTAGGGTTTTATGTTTTAAAGGGTTGGTAAGACTCTTTGATTAACAAAATTAAGGTTTGAATGATGATATCATGAAACTAGGGTTTTAAACACTTTAAAATACTTTAATTTGTGATTTTTGGTTATTGGTTTCCTAAGCTACTGTGTAAAATTTAGGTTTTTAGGTTTTTTAATGTTTTAAAAGGATTAGGGTTCATAAAAATTAGGGTTTAAGGTTTTAAAAGGGTTAGTGTTCATTATTTTGGGTTTAAAAGTTGAATTTTGGATTTTAGGATTTAGAAGTAGGGTCACGGGTGGTGAATAATTTTTAGGGTTTTAGAAATCAATTTGATAATTTCATGAAGTTTTATGAATTTAAACAAATAAATTAAAGTTTTTATAAGTAGAAAAGTTGTTTTAGAAGACTTTTTGAATGAAATAGAACCTACTTTAAGATTTTAAAAGAAGCAGAATTTACATCTTAGTTTTGTTGAAAAATATGTTCAATTAGAGTTTTAAGGTTTTTAAGAAGAAAAAATAACAATTTTAAGCCTTTTGGAAGATAAACCAATGAAATAAGGTTTTTTTTTGGCTTTAGAAAAACTAAATTAAAGTTCAAAGGTTTTTAATTTTGATTTCATAGATTTGCTACTGTGTAAAAAAATTAAAGAAAATTAATTAACACATATCTTCTTTTGATGATTTCTCCAAAAATAATTCTTCTTGGATGAACTAGCTCCAAAGACAAGCCTTTTTTTTGCCTTTGAATTGCTTAAATCGTGGTGCTGCTGTTCCAGAAAAAGGTTGAATTGAATTTCTTCTTTTCCTTCCTTGATTTGGTTTAAAATTTTCCAAACTACTCTTGGATTTTTTGCCTCCAATTTGGTTCTACTGGTCCTTATTTATAATGGTTTTAGGTTGTTTATTCCTAATTATACACGGCAAGTAATATTAATAAAAAAAAAAGAAATTAAAACCTAATTGGATTAGGTTTTAAAAAATTTACGTCGAAAAATTTTACGCTGGCGAAAACTATGGCAGCCGGGCTCGTGGCTGGGCCAATGGGCTCGTCGGCCGCAGGAAATCCCTGCGGGCGAAATGCCCACAGGCCTGCGGGTGAGCTGCTGGGCCGACGGGCCCGCGCGACCACTTTTCGCAGCCGATTTGTTTTTCGACTTTGATTTTTATTTTTATTTTTTGATTTTTATTTGTTTATTTTTATTTTTTATTAATAAAAATTAGATACTAAAGCAAAAATTATTTAACAAAAATTATTTTGGACCAATTAGACAACAAAAATCATTTTGGACTAAATAAAACATATTGGACCGGATTGTGTCAAAAATTAAGGGTCTACAGTTTGTCCCCTGCTTGAATGATCTGAAACCTTAGTGAAAGAGAGTGAAAAGCAATAAGACTTAATTTTTGATATGGCGACTTGTTTTGAGTTCTGGACCCGAGGATGATTCTGGGTTCGGACCTAAGAAAAATTTGGGTTCTGGACCCGGTTCGAGTTTTGGACTCAAGGATGACTCTAGGTTCTGGACCTAAGTAAAATTTGGGTTCTGGACCCGGTTCGAGTTCTGAACTCAAGGATGACTCTAGGTTCCGGACCTAATTAAAATTTGGGTTCTGGACCCGGTTCAAGTTCTGGACTCAAGGATGACTCTAGGTTCTGGACCTAAGGAAAATTTGGGTTTTGGACCCAGTTCGAGTTCTGGACTCAAGGATAACTCTAGGTTCTGGACCTAAGTAAAATTTGGGTTCTGGACCCGGTTCGAGTTCTGGACTCAAGGATAACTCTAGGTTCTGGACCTAAGTGAAATTTGGGTTCTGGACCCAAGCTAAGTTCTGGACTTAGACAAGATTCTAGGTTCTGGACCTAAGGGTAATTTGGGTTCTGGACCTGAGCTAAGTTCTGGACTTAGACAAGATTCTAGGTTCTGGACCTAAGGGTAATTTAGGTTCTGGACCAGAGCTAAGTTCTGGACTTAGAAAATTCTAGGTTCTGGAAATAAGGAAAATTTGGGCTCTGGACCCGAGCTAAGTTCTGGACTTAGAAAATTCTAGGTTCTGGACCTAAGGAAAATTTGGGTTTTGGACCCGAGCTTGATTTGATTTGGGTACTTGGACCCGAGAATGGGTGCTTGGACCCGAGATTGAGTTTGACTGACCTTTTATCATTTGAGAAGTCTGACTGCTCTGGCTTTTTTATGCATTGTGATTCTTCACCATCAAAATGGATCTTGATCCTTTGAGATCGGGTCTTCACCCTTGAAAATGGATCTTCATCCTTTGAGATCGGGTCTTCACCCTTGAAAATTGATCTTCATCCTTTGAGATCGGGTCTTCACCCTTGAAAATGGATCTTCGTTCTTAGAGATCGGGTCTTCACCCTTGAAAATGGATCTTCATCCTTTGAGATCGGGTCTTCACCCTTGAAAATGGATCTTCATCCTTTGAGATAGGGTCTTAACCCTTGAAAATGGATCTTCATCCTTTGAGATCGGGTATTCACACTTGAAAATGGATCTTCATCCTTTGAGAACGGGTCTTCACCCTTGAAAAGTGGATCTTCATCCTTTGAGATCAGGTCTTCACCCTTGAAAATGGATCTTCATACTTTGAGATCGGGTCCTCACCCTTGAAAATGGATCTTCGTCCTTTGAGATCGGGTCTTCACCCATGAAAATGGATCTTCATCCTTTGAGATCGAGTCTTCACCCTTGAAAATGGATCTTCATCCTTAGAGATCGGGTCTTCACCCTTGAAAATGGATCTTCATCCTTTGAGATCGGTTCTTCACCCTTGAAAATGGATCTTCATCCTTTGAGAACGGGTCTTCACCCTTGAAAAGTGGATCTTCATCCTTTGAGATCGGGCCTTCACTCTTGAAAATGGATCTTCATCCTTTGAGATCAGGTCTTCACCCTTGAAAATGGCTCTTCATCCTTTGAGATAGGGTCTTCACCCTTGAAAATGGATCTTCATCCTTTGAGATCGGGTCTTCACCATTGAAAATGGATCTTCATCCTTTGAGAACGGGTCTTCACCCTTGAAAAGTGGATCTTCATCCTTTGAGATCGGGTCTTCACCCTTGAAAATGGATCTTCATCCTTTGAGATCGGGTCTTCACCCTTGAAAATGGATCTTCGTCCTTTGAGATCGGGTCTTCACCCATGAAAATGGATCTTCATCCTTTGAGATCGAGTCTTCACCCTTGAAAATGGATCTTTGTCTTTAGAGATAGGGTCTTCACCCTTGAAAATGGATCTTCAACCTTTGAGATCGGGTCTTCACCCTTGAAAATGGATCTTCATCCTTTGAACGGGTCTTCACCCTTGAAAAGTGGATCTTCATCCTTTGAGATCGGGCCTTCACTCTTGAAAATGGATCTTCATCCTTTGAGATCGGGTCTTCACCCTTGAAAAGTGGATCTTCATCCTTTGAGAACGGGTCTTCACCCTGGCTACAGCTCTTTTAGCTGGATTGGTCTTTTTTCTTTTGCACCTTCATTCTTTTGAGAGTTTTATTGTTCCATTCTTTTGTTTTTTCTTTTTACAAAGATTTAGATATTTTTAATTGGACCTTATATCCTCTCCTTGCCCCCTGTGTGGCAAAATATTTGTAAGTGAGTTTAAAAATATAAACTCAAAAATTGAAAAGGAGAAACTTTGCCCCCTGTGTAGGCTCAAACCAAAGATTTTATCCATGCAAGCTTTGATTGATGTTTTTGCCGTCTTGTTCTTCTTCGCATAAGCATGCATTTCTTCTCTTTGCAAGATTACTGGAGCTTTCTCAAGCAATGGGCTTTCTATGCCCCTCTGATTTGATATCTTCTTTTGATTGCTTGCTGTTCATTTTGATAAAGAATACAAGACAAGAAGTATGACGTGATATGCTCATGTATGCATGATATGCATGAATAATACTTACAGTCGTTCCATCGACTCACAGACTGAGGTGATTAGCAGAAGTGCTCTCATTGGTTCCTTTTTGATGCTCGTTCAAGTCTTGCATTGGAATGATCGAAAGCTTTGCATTTGTGGCTTTTTTCTTTAAGACGATGAAAACATGAGTGGTGGAGACCCTAAGCAGCGGAGTCAGGGATGACCTTGCCAATAATCATTCCCTTTGCCCAATATGTCCTTTGGAGGTTCAACATACTTCCCTTAACTTGAAGGCTTTGTATGACAAAAAACATTTTTTATTTGATTTTTTGAATTTTAATTTTGAAATCAAATGTTAGCTTTGCCAAATTAATGTCAATGTACCTCAGGACTTGATTTTCCAAATTAACATATCTACAACATGATAACCCTACTTACCGTACTAAACTCGGGAATCATTTCTATTTAAGCAAGAACTGTTGCACTTCAGATAGGCACATACACATTACTTGGCTAAAGGTCTCATTTGAGTTTAAATATTGTCTATCTCATATGCATGCTTATCCAAACTATCTCCACTAATAGACTCTACTTACCAAGAGAGATCAACAGGTCTTTGATAGGCTTGAAATGGGGTCTATAAGGGACATGGGTTAAAGTGGAGGCCATTTTGAGATTGGAGCTGGTGTGACACAATGGACAAACCCTCACACTACAAATTTCTTGTTGGAACTTTAGACAGTTGGGAGCAATCTTTCTAGACTCCAAATTCCTTCTATCTTCTTGGCATTAATCTGGATCTTGATTAGGACAGTTTTTGCCCTTGCAAAAAGTTTAAGACCCAAATCTGTTTCTTTTCTTCTTTTCCCTTTTTTCCTCTTTATTTTTCTTGCTCTTCCCTTTTCTTTCTCTTTCCTTACTCTTCCCTTTCTTTTATCATTTTGTCCTTCTTTCTTGTAGGACTATCAAGTACAGAACTTCCAAGAATTGGATGGTCTTCCTCCTTTTTCTTTGATTTTGATTGAATCTTTGGTTGTGTTGGGAACAATTCAAGTCAATCCATAAATGGAAGCCTTTTGTTGTCTTAGGTAAAAGAGAACTCAGTTGGCTTTTTGAACCACCTTTTAGATTTTATCTTTCTTCCTTTTCTTTTTTTTTTCTTTTGTTTTTCTTTTGTTTTCTCTTTTTTTTTTGTTTTTTTAGCTCTAAAAAGAGTTGTCTTGGTTTGTACTAACTTGGGCTTCCAATAATGGATAAGTGGAGTAGCATAAATCTTCTTTAATAGGGATAAATCATTTGTTACTCTGATGTTGATGTTGATATATTAGAGATATTAGGAAAACTTCAACTACCCTTATGGTTTTGAGAAAATCAACTATCCTTATGATCTTGAGAACTTCAACTATCTTCATGGTCTTGAGAACTTCAACTATCTTCATGGTCTTGAAAACATCAACTATCTTTATGATCTTGACTAATCATTGCTTTCTTTGATCTTCTTGCCTATTCATCTTAGTAATCATAAGACTTGTCAAAAGTATCACAATAGCTCAGGGTAGGTTATTGGGGTTTGTAAGCCAATAAAAAGAAAGCTAAAATTTTATGAAGGCTCAAAGGGACAACTAGGGATTGATATTTCATTGGGTGGATAATAGTTGTTGGCTAACCAAACAATGTCTAGATCATTTCTTTCTTAAATAAGCAGAGTTCAATTTCGCCTCAAAAGTTTGTCAAAGCATGTTCTAAGACTGACTAGGACCTAGACAAAGGTAATTATGCAGGAGCCCTCTCTAAGTAAGCATACACAACTCAATGCTATAGAGCCATTCCCTCACCTAGTAAAGTCATTCAAGTCATGATGCATAAATATATTAATTCATGAATTATCAAGCTAGATTCCTCATTGGTCGAGCACCAAAATGAACAAAGACTAACAAAAATTTTGATGAAAGTAATTTATTCAAACAACTTTAAATTTGAAAAACACAATAGTTCCAAAATATTAAATAAAGTAAGATTGAAAAGCAACATTCAAGCTAAGGAAAGTTCATTGAATTAGGCTTCTTTTCCTTTCACATCTTCAACATTCTCATCTTGAAAAGAGGATAAAACAAAATCTTCTTCCAATCTTTTTCTCACCATAAAGGTTGCTGGCGGTGGCACTCTTCCAAATTTAGGCAAAGGGTTGTCTTTGGTATTGGGCTTATCCGGCTCAGGTAGCTTGCCACTATCAATCAAATCTTGTATCTCATGCCTTAATCGAGTACATCTATCAGTCTCATGTCCTTGAGTCTGATGAAATTAACAAAAAGCCTTAGTATCAAATTTTGAGGGTAATGGACTAGGCAAAGGTCGAGGAGCCAATGGTTGTAACAACCCTTTTATTTGTAGCTTGTTGAAGACCCAAGACAAAGGCTTTCCCAATTCCAAAAATTGTCTCCTTGTTCCTTGGTTAGTAGCATTAACACTGATGGCCTTTTACATGCTTTGGCTACCAGGTTGATAGCTCCCTTTCTCGTTCCTTTTTGTTGCAAATCGGCTCTTCTCCCTTTCCCATTCTTCAATTTGCAAACCAGCTTGAAGAAGGTCTTTGAAATCACAGATGAGTGTATGAGACATCTCTCACGAAGGCTAGGCAACACCCCTCTCACAATCATCCTTATTTGATCGAATTCATCGGGCCTCTTCTTGAGTACAGCGGCCTTGTTTCTCCACCTTTTCACATAGTCCACAAAATTCTCATTCGGTCTTTGCCTAATGGACTCCACTTCCATCAAGGTAACTTCTAACTCAACATTATACCCATATTGTTGGATGAAGGCTTTGTAAAGTAGATCCCAACTCTTTTGTGTTCCATCATCTAAGGTATTGAACCAATTTTGGATAACAGGGTCCAATACGAGCATAAAGTACCTTAGGGTTTGAGCCTTAGTAGCTTGGGCAGATTGCATGGCAGTGATATACTGCTTCACATGAAGATGGGGATTTTCGGTGCCATTGTACTTAGCAAAGGAAGGAATCTTGAATTTATAAGGGACCTCTTCATCTTGTTCAAATAGTTTGTCGATCTCAGACACCTCTTCGGTCTTCAACTTCTTCTCAAATTTCTTTTCTAAATCAGCAATCATCTTTTCAACATCGGATGCCTCGGTCTTTTCAATAGTTGCCTTCTCAATAGCCTTCGGTTCTTTCTTCTTTTCCTGAACCTCTTGGTAGTATTGAGCCCAATAATCATCATCATCAATCATCACCTTTTCATCATCAAAAACCACTTCACTAACTTTAGTCTTCCCTTTTTCCTTTGGTTTTTTAGTGCCAGCAGATGCCTTGGCATGATTCTCTAAGATTGCAGTCAAATGGTTCTTCATGGTCTCAGCTAGGGCCTCTTTGATTTCTTCCATTTTGGCATTAAGGGCTTCATCCACCATCCTTTGAATTTGTTCGGGCTCCATTGTTTTAGGTGAGCAAGTGATTGAGTCATTGCTAGATATTTCATCTTCGGCGTAGGTCGGATTGTCATAAGCTTTTGAACTTTCGTAATCCAGGGCTGTGAGCCAGAGAAGATCAATGATATGAGATGCAAATGTATACATGTATGCATGTATGCACAATCAACCAATAAACAAGTGTAATTAGGACGATCCTTGCAACCTTATAACATCCACACACGAATGGCTAGTCTCTTTTTCCTAGGTATATGGTTAACAAAATACCAACACGGGGTATCTTGCTTTCGAATAATTCCCTCAGACGTTTCAACCAATAGTTATATTTTTGAAAGTGGAAATCCATCCATGATAATTCCCATTAATTAGGTTTTAATCCATCCAACCAATTAAAGTAGCTTTTATGCTATATTGGATTAAAACTAAATTAAGAGGTTTATTATAGATAGATTTCTCACTTGAAAAGAGTAACTAATGGTTTATGCCAAAAACAAGCCCATGATTAATTTATTCTCAGTGTAAACTAGGCCCACAATTTATTTTTGGTATTTCATAATTGACCAAAATATTTTTGTAAGCTCTTTGAAAAAAATGGTTGGGTGAAAATAGTTTTATTTCTAAGCCCATTGTAAAAGAGGTTAGAAAAATGGATTTTGGGCTTAGTATTTGGGCCATGGGCCAAAGAATTTATTTATTTATTTTTTTAGAAAAGTATTATGTCCAAAGACCATCTTGAAAAATTTTAAAAATAGTTTTGGTCTTTTGGATTTTAAAGAAAAGTTTATTTTCTTACAATATACTTAGGTCATATTAGAAAAAAGAACAAACCAAATAAGCCATGATTTAGACTAAGATAAACTAACCATAGTCAAACAACATGCATTTGGGGTAAAACCAAAAGAAAGTAACTAGGCCAATTACATGAGCTTTAGTCTTTGGGTTAAAAGGCTTAGGTTCCCATAGCAAGTATATACCAAATGGTACGAGGCTATGAGTGGTTATGCCATGCTCGATCTCCATACCTTGAGTGAAAGTATGGTATCCCTTACATAACATAACACGGGTAACATGAGCGTCCTAACTCACGCACACGATGCAATCTAAGATGATGCAATGGATAATATCATTATAAGAAAGAATAGAATAATATAAAAACCAACAGAATCAACTTCTCTTATCCCCAGTGGAGTCGCCACTGTGAACGGGGATTTTCGCCCCCACTCCCGGTGGAATGGTTCTTGTGACTTCGGCACTGTTTAGGCTCGGGGCCTTAGAGAACACGGACCTAAGTCCGGAGAAAATGGAGTCGCCACCCGGACGGGCCAGAAAAAAGAAAGGGGTGGATGACTCGATTCCTAAGGAATCCCCAACCCCCTAATGGGTTCGAAAAGTTGGGTACGTGTGGGGAAGGTGAGAAATGGCCCAGCACCCCCACAACACCCGGTTCATTGGAACCGGCCTCCTTTACAGGTCTTAATATTATAAAATTCTTAAATATAATAACATCATCCATATTACACACAATAATTAAAAGAAAGCATCAATTTATTAAAATCAAAGCAATGTCCAAACAAAGCAAATAAATGGACACCCATCCAAGGATGGAAACATGTCCTTACATCACATGCCTAAATAGGACACCCACCAAAAGGTAGAAACATGCCCTTTACATAGGTTCTAAAATAGAAAAGCAAATTAAATTACCTGATGTTTAACTAATGAGGTACCCACCAAGTGGAAACATACCTCTTACAACTTTTGGAAATCTAAATTAATTGATAAAAGTAAATAATCATTCATCATAAATAAATCATTCATCAAAGCTATCAATCAAAATATAAAATAAACATCCATCCATGATAAATTAAATAAATCAAGTATTGAAATTAAATAAATTAAAGCATAAGAAATAAATCAAAGCATAATCAAGTATGGAATTGAATAAAGCAAATAAAAGTCCAATTATGGCTACTATGACTTTTTATGGAATTAAAATAAATTAGGATTTTATGTTTTAAAGGGTCGGTATGACTCTTTGATTAACAAAATTAAGGTTTGAATGATGATATCATGAAACTAGGGTTTTAAGCACTTTAAAATACTTTAATTTGTGATTTTTGGTTATTGGGTTCCTAAGCTACTGTGTAAAATTTAGGTTTTTATGTTTTTATGTTTTTTGATGTTTTAAAAGGATTAGGGTTCATAAAAATTAGGGTTTAAGGTTTTAAAAGGGTTAGTGTTCATTATTTTGGGTTTAAAAGTTGAATTTTGGATTTTAGGATTTAGAAGTAGGGTCACGGGTGGTGAATAATATTTAGGGTTTTAGAAATCAATTTAATAATTTCATGAAGTTTTATGAATTTAAACAAATAAATTAAAGTTTTTATAAGTAGAAAAGATGTTTTAGAAGAATTTTTTGAATGAAATAGAACCTTCTTTAAGATTTTAAAAGAAGCAGAATTTACATCTTAGTTTTGTTGAAAAATATGTTCAATTAGAGTTTTAAGGTTTTTAAGAAGAAAAAATAACAATTTTAAGCCTTTTGGAAGATAAACCAACGAAATAAGGTTTTTTTTTTGCTTTAGAAAAACTAAATTAAAGTTCAAAGGTTTTTAATTTTGATTTCATAGATTTTCTACTGTGTAAAAAAAAATATTAAAGAAAATTAATTAACACATACCTTCTTTTGATGATTTCTCCAAAAACAATTCTTCTTGGATGAACTAGCTCCAAAGAGAAGCCTTTTTTTGCCTTTGAATTGCTTAAATCGTGGTGCTGCTGTTCCAGAAAAAGGTTGAATTGAATTTCTTCTTTTCCTTCCTTGATTTGGTTTCAAAGTTTCCAAACTACTCTTGGATTTTTTTGCCTCCAATTTGGTTCTATTGGTCTTTATTTATAATGGTTTTAGGTTGTTTATTCCTAATTATACACGGCAAGTAATATTAATAAAAAAAATCAAAACCTAATTGGATTAGGTTTTGAAAAATTTGCGTCAAAAAATTTTGTGCTGGCAAAAACTGTGGCAGCTAGGCCCGTGGCTGGGCTAGTGGGTGCGTCGCCTAATTCCTGCGGGCGAAATAAAAAAGTTATTTCGCCCGCAGGAATAGGAAATCCCTGCGGGCAAAACGCCCACAGGCCTGTGGGTGAGCTGCTGGGCCGACGGGCCCGCGCGACCACTTTTCGCTGCCGATTTTTTTTTCGACTTCGATTTTTATTTTTATTTTTATTTTTTGATTTTTATTTGTTTATTTTTATTTTTTATTAATAAAAATTTGATACTAAAGCAAAAATTATTTAACAAAAATTATTTTGGGCCAATTAGACAACAAAAATTATTTTGGACTAAATAAAACATATTGGACCGGATTGGGTAAAAAATTAAGGGTCTACATATACATAAAACTTCTTCAACCTGTTAATGTTCACTAGCTCATTAAACTTGTTCCCATCCATGTATGATATCTTGGCTGCACCCTTATTCATGACTCTCTTTACAACATACGTGTAGACCCTTAATTTTTGACTCAGTCTGGTCCAATATATTTTAATTAGTCCAAAATAATTTTTGTGTTGTTCAATACATTTTAATTAGTTTAAAATAATTTTTGTGTTGTCTAATATATTTTAATTAGTTTAAAATAATTTTTGTGTTATCTTAATTAAATAATATTTATTTTTATAATTAATAAAAAAAATAAAAATAATAATAATAAATATATAAACAAAAATAAAAATAAAAATAAAAATTGCGACGAAAAAATCGGTGACAAAAAAATTCGTCGCCGAAAAGTTAGGATGAAATGGCCTTGGGCCATTTCGCTCGCAGGAGTTTCCTGTGGGCGAAATATCCCACAGCAAATTTCGTTCGTCCAGCTAGCAGGTTCCCACGGCAATCCTCGCAGCAGCCCGCAACAGCTTTTTCTCCAGCAAAATTTTTCCGACGTAATTTTTTTTAAAACCAAATTCTATTTGGTTTCGGTTTTCTTTTCTTAATTAATGTTAGTTTCTGTAAACAAGTTGAATTAATCATTGAAATTTCCTATTAACAAGACTAAAAACAACACAGGAAGGGGGACAATCGATCGGAGGAAAAAACTTTGAAAGGAAATTGGACTTTAAAACTTTCTGGCAGTGAAATCAATCGAACTTTTTGAGAGAAGAATAAGCAACCAAAAAATCAATCCATCAAAGGCAGCCATCTTGCCTTTGTCCTTATTCATCCAAGAAGTAATTTTTGGTGGAACTAACAAACGAAGGTATGAATATCAAATCTCTTTTTTTTTACTTACAGTAGTTTCAATCATCCAATTGCTTCTTTTGATTCTAAAAACCTTAATTCATTTCTTTGTTTTCCAAAAATCTTAAAATTGTTATTTCTGTTTCTTCAAAATCTTAAAACCCTAACTTACTTTACAACTTTTCAAAACCTTAAATCGTTTCATTAATTTACCAAAACCCTAATCTGCTTTCCAATTTTTCAAACTCTAAATTGAATAATTTTCTTTCCAAAAAACCCTAAAAAATATCTTTTCTGTTTCTATAAACCTTAAATCGTTTTGTTTATTTTCAAAAGCTTTTAAAAACTCTAAATTGGTTTTCTTCTAATTCTTTTCCAAAATTCCAAATGTTTTGTTAAATATCCAAATTCAAACTCACTTTATAGTTTCTAAAAATCACATAAAACTTCATAAAACTATAAATTGTTTTTCCAAATTCTAAAATCAAATACATTCTCCGAAACACTAAAAACCCTAATTCAACTGCAAAACCAAGATAGTAACCCCAAACTAGCTAACCTTAAACCCTAGTTTTCTTAAACCCTAATTCCCTTAAAACCTTAAACCCTAATTTTTCTATATCCTAATCTTTAAAACCTTAAAACCTTATAAATCTAAATATTAAAATTCTATATCCCCTTTCTTTTTTCCTGTCCATCCAGGTGGCGACTCCATTTTCTCCGGACTTAGGTCCGTGGTCTCTAAGGCCCCGAGCCTAAATAGTGCCGAAGTCACAAGAAACATTCCACCGGGAGTGGGGGCGAAAATCCTCGCTCACAGTGGCGACTCCACTGGGGACAAGAGAAGTTGATTCCGTTGGTCTTTATATTATTCTATTCTTTCTTATAATGATATTATCCATTGCATCATATTAGATTGCATCGTGTGCATGAGTTAGGACGCCTGTGTTACCCGTGTTGTGTTATGTAAGGGATACCATACTTTCACTCAAGGTATGGAGATCGAGTATGGCATAACCACTCATAGCCTCATACCATTTGGTATATACTTGCTATGGGAACCTAAGCCTTTTAACCCAAAGACTAAAGCTCATGTAATTGCCCTAGTTACTTTCCTTAGGATTTTACCCCAAATGTATGTTGTTTGACTATGGTTAATTTGTCTGGGCTTAAATCATGGCTTATTTGGTTTGTTCTTTTTCTAATATGACCTAAGTACATTGTCAGCTCAAAATAAATTTTTTCTTTAAAGTCCAAAAGACCAAAGCTAGTTTCAAAACTTTTCAAGATGGTCTTTGGACATAAAAATTTTCTAAAAACAAAACAAAAACTCTTTTTCTCATGGTTTAAATACTAAGCCCAAAATCCATTTTTTCTAAAATCTTTTTACAATGGGCTTGGAAACAAAATTATTTTCATCCAACCTTTCTTAAAAAGTGCTCGCAAATTATTTAGGTCAATTACGAAATACCAAAAATCAATTGTGAGCCTAGTGTATACTAAGAATAATTAATCATGGGCTTGTTTTTGGCATGAATCATTAGTTACTTTTTTCAAGTGAAAAATCTATTTATAATAAACCTTTTAATTTTGTTTCAATCCAATATAGCATAAAAGCTACTTTAGTTGGTTGAATGGATTAAAACCTAATTAATGGGAATTATTATGAAATGATTTCCATTTTCGAAAATATAACTATTGGTTGAAACGTCCGAGAGAAATATTCGAAAACAAAGTACCCCATGTTGGTATTTTGTTAACCATATACCTAGGAAAAGAGACTCGCCATTCGTGTGTGGATGTTATAAGGTTGGAAGGAGCGTCCTAATTATCTTTCTTTGTTAATTGTTTGTGCATACATGCATACATTTGCATCTCATATCATTGATCCTTTATGGTTCACAGCCTTGGATTACGATAGTTCAAAAACTTACGACAATCAGACCTACACCGGAAGCGAAGAATCTAGCAACGACTCAATCACTTGCTCACCAAAAGCAATAGAGCCTGAACAAATTCAAAGAATGGTGGATGAAGCCCTCAATGCCAAAATGGAAGAAATAAGAGAGGCCCTAGCTGAGACCATGAAGAACCAATTGACTGCAATTTTAGAAAATAATGCCGAAGCATATGCTAGCTCCAACAAGCCAAAAGACAAAGGGAAGACTAAAGTTGGTGAAGTGGTTTTTAATGATGACAAGGTGATCATTGATGGTGATGATGATTGGGCCCAATACTATCAAGATGCTTAAGATAAGAAGAAAGAACCGAAGATTGTTGAAAGATCAACTATGGAGAAAACTGAAACTTCTGATGTTGAAAAGATGATTGCTGATATAGAAAAGAAATTTGAGAAGAAACTAAAGACTGAAGAATTGTCCGTAGTCGACAAATTATTTGATCTAGATGAAGAAGTTCCATACAAATTCAAGATGCCATCTTTCACGAAGTTTGATGGAACTGAAAATCCCCATCTCCATGTGAAGCAGTATATCACTGCTATGCAGTCTGCCCGAGCTACTAACGCTCAAACTCTAAGGTACTTTATGCTTTCATTGGACCCTGTTGTCCAAAATTGGTTCAATACCTTAGATGATGGAACACAAAAGAGTTGGGATCTGCTTTACAAAGCCTTCATCCAACAATATGGATATAATGTCGAGATGGAAGTTACCTTAATGGAAGTGGAGTCCATTAGACAAAGGCCAAATGAGAATTTTGTGGATTATGTGAAGAGATGGAGAAACAAGGCCGCCCTGCTCAAGAAGAGGCTCGATGAATCTAATCAAATAAGGATGATTGTGAGAGGGGTGTTGCCTAGTCTTCGTGAGAGAATGTCTCATACACTCATCCGTGATTTCAAAGACCTTCTCCAAGTTGGTTTGCAAATTGAAGAATGGGAGAGAGAGAAGAAC
The DNA here is from genome assembly GCA_947685225.1 of Garcia nutans. Classification (NCBI taxonomy): domain Eukaryota; kingdom Viridiplantae; phylum Streptophyta; class Magnoliopsida; order Malpighiales; family Euphorbiaceae; genus Garcia; species Garcia nutans. The sequence goes on along the minus strand of CANTUV010000039.1, from coordinate 28,987,913 downwards.
TATTTTTCAATAAGAAGGAATGAGAAAGGGAATTATCAACCTAACAATCAAAGCATACAAAAAGAAGTTGGTGTTAATACTACTAGCCAAAGAACAAGAAGGCAGTTTTATGAATTGGGGAAACCGCTTTCTTGGGTTCTCAATAAGCTACAAAATAAGGGACTATTACAACCCTTAAATCCTCATCCTTTGCCTAACCCTCTCCCACCTAACTTCAACACTAAAGCATTTTTTCAGTTTCATCAAATGCAAGGGCATGACACGGATAGATGTGTGAGGTTGAGACATGAGGTCCAAAATTTAATTGATAGTGAAAAACTGCCTGAGCCTAACAAGTCAAACACCAAAGACAATCCATTACCCAAGTTCAATAGAGTACCTCCACCAGCGACCTTCATGGTAGGAAAAGGATTAGAAGAAGATTTTGTTTTATCATCCTTTATGATGGAAATATTGAAGATGTGAAAGGAAAGGGAGCTTAAATTCAACGAACCTTCCTTAACTTGAATGTTGCTTTTCAATTTTACTTTCTTTAATATTTAATTGGAATAATCATGTTTTTCAAATTTAAATTTGTTTGAATAAATTACTTTCATCAAAATTTTGTTGGTCTTTGTTTATCAACCAATGTGGAATCTAGCTTGATGTTCATGAATTAATATATTTATGCATCATGACTTGAATGACTTTACTAGGTGAGGGAATTGCTCTATAGCATTGAGTTGTGTATACTTACTTAGAGAGGGCTCCTACATAATTACCTTTGTCTAGGTCCTAATCAGTCTTAGAACATGCTTTGACAAACTTTCGAGGCAAAATTGAACTCTACTTATTTAAGGGAGAAATGATCTAGGCATTGTTTGGTTAGCCAACAACTAGTATCCACCCTATTAAATATCAATCCCTAGTTGTCCCTTTGAGCCTTCATAAAATTTTTAGCTTTCTTTTCATTGGCATATAACCCCAACGACCTACCCTGAGCTGTTGTGATACTTTTGACAAGTCTTATGATCACTAAGATGAAGAGGCAAGAAGATCAAAGAAAGAAATGAATACCATGAAGATAGTTGAAGTTCTCAAGGGTAGTTGAAGTTTTCTTAATATTTCCAATATATCAAGACAACATCAGAGTAATGAATGATTTATCCCTGTTAAAGAAGATTTATGTTACTCCACTCATTCATTATTGGAAGCCTAAGTTAGTACAAAGAAGACAACTCTTTTAGAGCTAGAACCAAACAAAAAAAAGAAGAAAAAAGAAGAAGAAGAAAAGAAAAAAAAGAAGGAAAAGAAGAAGAAAAAAGAAGAAGAAGAAGAAAAAAAAAAGATAAAACCTAAAAAGGCGGTTCAAAAAGCCAACTGAGTTCTCTTTTACCTAAAGCAGCAAAAGGCTTCCAAGGACGGTTTGAATTGAATTGATCTAACCCAACCAAAGATTCAATCAAAATCAAAGAAAAAGGAGAAAGACCATCCTGTTCTTGAAAGCTCTATACTTGACAGTCCTACAAGGAAGAGATGATATAATGCTCAAAGAAAGGAAGAGCAAGAAAATAAAAAAAGAGGGGAGAAGAAGAAAAGAAACGAATTTGGTTACCAAAATTTATGCAAGGGCAAAGATTATCCCAATCAAGATCCATACTAATGCCAAGAAGATATAAGGAATTTGGAGTCTAGAAAGATTGCTCCCAACTGTCTAAAGTTCCAACAAGAAATTTGTAGTGTGAAGGTTTGTCCATTGTGTCACAATAGCTCCAATTTACAAATGGCCTTCACTTAAACTCGTGTCCCTTATAGACCCTATTACAAGCCTATCAAAGACCTGTTGATCTCTCTTGGTAGGTAGAGTCTATTAGTGGAGATAGTTTGAATAAGCATGCATATGAGATAGACAATATTTAAACTCAATGAGACCTTTGGCCAAGTAATGTGTATGTGCCTATCTGAAGTGCAACAATTTTTGCTTAAATAGAAATAATTCCCGAGTTTAGTATGGTAACTAGGGTTGTCATGTTATAGATATGTTAATTTGGAAAAATCAAGTCCTGAGGTACATTGCCATTGATTTGACAAAACCAACATTTGATTTCAAAATCAAAATTCAAAATAAAAAATATTTTTGTCATACAAAGCCTTCAAGTTAAGAGAATTTTCTTGGGCACATTGGGCAAAGGAAATGATTGCTGGCAAGGTTATGAAGAAGCTACCAACTAACATACTGAATGGATATATCTCTGCTATTTGGGGCCTCCATTATTCATGTTCTCAATATCTTGAAGATAAAAGCCACAAAATCGAAGCATCCTGTCATTCCAAAGCAAAACTTGAATGGGTATCTGAAAGGAGTCAATGAAAATACTTCCAATGATCACTTTGGCCTATGAGTCGATAAAACCATTCAAACATCCTGTGAAGCAAAGAATCAAAAGAAGATATCGAATCAAGGGGCATAGAAGACCCATTGCTTGAGAAAAGAAGAAATGCATGCTTGTTCGATGAGCTAGATAATATACAAACATCAACCAAAGCCGCATAGAAAAATCATGGGTTTGACCCTATACAGGGGGCAAGGAGAAGATATGAATGCTAAAAAAAAAAAGAGAGAAAAGAGTTACAGTAAAGATAGAAACTATGTATTGTCATTATTATTTTTATGCCTATTGTACAATGTCTATACAATTGATACAATATTTATACATCACTAAGAAGGTGGTGGTAGGTCATCAAACAAAGCCCTGAAAAAGTCATCGCCTTTTGGAGGAGGCAAATTACTTATCTCGAGTCCGCTTGAAGCAGGAGCACCAAAATCCCTATTACCTTGAATTTCTGATCTGTCACGGTCCTCATCAAAAGTGGATGAAAGGATTTCTGGTCATCAATTTGGGGGCCTCTAGATGAAGAAACACCAGGATCCCTCATCCCCTAAAATCAAAAGTCTCAGAAATTTTATTCTGATTGATGATACAAATTTTCAAAATGAGAAGCCTGCTGACGACTTGCAGCCAATTCTTCTTGAAGTTTCTTATTTTGTTCTTCAAGCATCTGCTGTGAGCCAGGAAGGAAAAGGTAAGAGCATACATAATCATGCATACATATAGCATAAATTACAATGAAATAAGAAAACTCACCAGGTATTTCATATCGATGCCCTACAGATGAGATGGCATATCTAGCGGGCTAGAATGAGCAAACGAAGAGGTAGTAAAAGAAGGTCTAGCCTCATGATCAAATGAGCCAACAACCTACAACAATCATCAAGGAATCAAAATAAGTTAAGAGAGAAGCAATTGTAATGAAAAATGGAAAAAGTTTACCTGAGAAGTGCTAGCCCCGAGATGTGGAATGAATTCTCCTGCCTCTTCATGATGATCCTCTTCAACTCAACCCTCATTTTCTTTGGGAATTTCCCGTACGCCAACAGGAGATACATCAAAGTTCAAGAGCCTCGTTTGAACAAAATGAGCATAAAATGCACTCGGTGGATAGAGAAATGTTTCAACATGGATAGAGAAATGTTTCAACATCATAGCCGTACTGGGCCAACCACCATGCATCCTCTGGCATCGATGTAATATTTAAAGTATATTCCAGGCAAGGCATCGAAACCCTCCGCTACTCTGGACTGAGAAACCACTCATAAACTCTCTCTCTAAGAAACCAACCACTAGACACTGGTCCAGTGATGACTCGGCGAGTATGTTTGAAAGACAATGCAGCATTCATGAAGGGAGTCCAGTTTGTCCGTTCTTCTTGATTCCACCAGGCCAAATTCACCTGCAAAATAACACAAGGTAAGTAAACTTTCACATAAAATTTTAAAGCATACTAATGCTATTTTACCTGGTCCCAGGTTAAGCGGCTCAATACGAAGCGTTGGGTATGCACATGGTGAGAGCCGGAATGTCCACGCGATCTGACAACCAGAGATTTAACCTCGGATACCCGACTCTCTCTCCGGAAATACAGGGTACTCTCACAAGGTTATGTTCGTATGCCCATGCCTACAACAATAATAAAGATCACATTCATGCAAGAAAAGAGGGGAATTGACATTGGTGGAAGAAGAGTACCTCGACAACTGCCATCAAGCCGACAAAAGACTTCTTATTTCGGCAAACTTTGTCAAGACCATGGCAAAGACAGGCGAGACCAGCTTCACCCTAACCATAAAGTGGTACCATCTTGAAATAAGAAAGGGCCCTCAACACTGACAAATGGATGGTGGATTCAGTGCTGCCTAAGATGGTTGACCTAAGAAAATATAACAAAAATCCTCGAGCATACTGTTGGGCCGTGTCTGTGAAACCGTCCTTTATAGTTCATCCAATAACTACGAATTGACTCAATTTTTATCTTAAAAGGCCCTTTATATGATGGTTCCATACCAATTAATTGTTGAATTTCTTCAAATGTCAAAATATCATTGGTCAGAGGAACCGGAACACCATCATACCGAATGTCGGTTATGGCAGCAAAGTTGACCAGACCAATTGTCATCTCTCAAATGGGCAAGTGAAAAGTATGAGTTGTGTCCAACCATCGTTCTGCAAGTGCCTGGACTAAGCTTCGGTCTATCAGATACTCCTCGGATGGTAATTGTAAGATGAAGCTCTTAAAGCCGCAATCTCGGATAATTTGCCTTACCCGAGAAGGTGCTTCATCATACCATTGTCGGGCTTTGTAAATACACCCTTCGATCCAAACAACGCAACGATCATGCTAACGGAGCAAAGTAAGTTAATACCAGGTAAGTACATATTATTCTATATGCTTAAACTAATATATTTTTCCTAAATTTTCTAAAAAATAATAATATAAAAATATAAATAAAAAATAAAGACAAACATAAAAAAATTAAAATAAATAAATAAATATATAAAAAAATAAAAAAATAATAAATAACAAAATAACAAAAAGATGAAAAAAAAGAAAAAAAAACTTACCGTGCTCTTTTGGTTTGAACTAGGATGAAGCGGCATCCTGGCTAGTAGGTCTATATTTCCATCTTTATGATGCCGAATAAACTCTAATAACTCAGCATTAGAATGAGTTCCTGACCTTGAAGCATGCATTTTTTTTCAAAGCTATATGCTAAATTTGAAAAAATTATAGTAAGGAACGAAATCAACTAAATTTCGCTGTGAATGAAATGAAGGAATTCGTTGTTTATATAGAGAAATGGCAAGGAAAAAAATAAAATTCAAAAAGTAAATTTTACTATTGATGAATAGTAAATTTTACTATTTATGAATAGTAAATTACTATTGAGGATTAGTAAATTTACTATTTATGAAAAGTAAAATTCTATTGATGAATAGTAAATTACTATTTACAAATAGTAAATAGTGCATGAACAGTGACTATACAGTAAATAAATAGTAAATTCAATCATTCAATTTAATCATTCAAATACTTACGTGTATATAAATATTTTTACACGCAGGGGGGGTAAGAAGAAGACATGTGCATAAAAATTAGCCAAACTTTTTGAAACCAAAAAAATTATTATTTGCAGATAATTAAATCTTTATTAGCTCGGGTTCAGAACCCAAATATTTTTTAGGTCCAGAACCTAGAACCTCTTCTAAGTCCAGAACTTAGCTCGGGTCCAGAACCCAAATTTTCATTAGGTCTAGAACCTAAAGTCCATTTTAAGTCCTGAACTTAGCTCGGGTCCAGAACCCAAATTATCCTTAGGTCCAGAACCTAGAATCTCTTCTAAGTCCAGAACTTAGCTCGGGTCCAGAACCCAAATTACTCTTAGGGCTTGAACCTAGAATCTCTTCTAAGTCCATAACTTAGCTCGGGTCTAGAACCCAAATTATCATTAGGTCTAGAACTTAGAACATCTTCTAAGTCCAGAACTTAGCTCGGGTTCAGAACCCAAATTATCCTTAGGTCCAGAACCTAGAATCTCTTCTAAGTTCAGAACTTAGCTCGGGTCCAGAACCCAAATTTTTCTTAGCTCCAGAACCTAGAATCTCTTCTAAGTCCAGAACTTAGCTGGGGTTCAGAACCTAAATTATCCTTAGGTCCAGAACCTAGAATCTCTTCTAAGTCCAGAACTTAGCTCGGGTCCAAAACCCAAATTATCCTTAGGTCCAGAAGCTAGAATCTCTTCTAAGTCCAGAACTTAGCTCGGGTCCAAAACCCAAATTATCCTTAGGTCCAGAACCCAAATTACACTTAGGTCCAGAACCTAAAATTATCCTTGAGTCCAGAACTCGAACCGAGTCCAGAACCCAAAACCTCAACCATCTCAAAAATTAAGTCTTATTGCTTTTCACTCTTTTTACTAAAATCTCAGATCGTTCAAGCAGGGGGCAAATTGTTGACCCTTAATTTTTGACCCAGTCCGGTCCATTATATTTTAATTAGTCCAAAATAATTTTTGTGTTGTCTAATATATTTTAATTAGTCCAAAATAATTCTTGTGTTATCTTAATTAAATAATATTTGTTTTTATAATTAATAAAATAATAATAATAATAAATAAATAAAAAAAATAAAAATAAAAATAAAAATAAAAATAAAATCGACGACGAAAGAATCGGCGGCGAAAGAATTCATCGCCGAAAATTTAGGACGAAATGGCCCGCAGCCAATTTCACTTGCCCAGCTCACAGGTTCCCACGGTAATCCTTATAGCAGCCCGCAGTAGCTTTTTCGCCAGCAAAATTTTTCCGCAGCAGTTTTTTTTCTCCAGCAAAATTTTTTGACGCAATTTTTTCCAAAACCAAATTCTATTTGGTTTCGGTTTCCTTTTCTTAATTAATGTTAGTTTCCAAAAACAAGTTGAATTAATCATTGAAATTTTCTATAAATAAGAGTAAAAACAACACAGAAAGGGGGACAATCGATCGGAGGAAAAAACTTTGAAAGGAAATCGGACTTTAAAACTTTATGGCAGTGAAATCAATCGAACTTTTTGAGAGAAGAATAAGCAACCAAAAAATCAATCCATCAAAGGCAGCCATCTTGCCTTTGTCCTTGTTCATCCAAGAAGTAATTTTTGGTGGAACCAACAAACGAAGGTATGAATATCAAATCTCTCTTTTTTTCCTTACAGTAGCTTCAATCATCCAATTGCTTCTTTTGATTCTAAAAACCTTAATTCGTTTCTTTGTTTTCCAAAAATCTTAAAATTTTTATTTCCGTTTCTTTAAATTCTTAAAACCCTAACTTACTTTCTAACTTTTCAAAACCTTAAATCGTTTCATTAATTTACCAAAACCCTAATCTGCTTTCCAATTTTCCAAACTCTAAATCGAATCCTTTTCTTTCCAAAAAACCCTAAAAAATATCTTTTCTGTTTCTATAAACCTTAAATCGTTTTGTTTATTTCCAAAAGCTTTTAAAAACTCTAAACTGGTTTTCTTCTAATTCTTTTCCAAAATTCCAAATGTTTTGTTAAATATCCAAATTCAAACTCACTTTATAGTTTTTAAAAATCACATAAAGAATCATAAAACTATAAATTATTTTTCCAAATTCTAAAATCAAATACATTCTCCGAAACACTAAAAACCCTAATTCAACTTCAAAACCAAGACAGTAAGCCCAAACTAGCTAACCTTAAACCCTAGTTTTCTTAAACCCTAATTCCCTTAAAATCTTAAACCCTAATTTTTCTATATCCTAATCTTTAAAACCTTAAAATCTTATAAATCTAAATATTAAAATTTAATATAGTAAATCCAAAATAATTATCCAGTAACCGTAAATCATAAACCTAATGTTTTAATATCCAGACCCTAATTTCATGATTTTTCCCCTCAAACCCTTATTTGGTTGATCAAAGAACCTTATCAATCCCTTAAATTATAAAACCTTAATCCATTTTAATTCCCTTAAAACATACAGTAGCTTAAACCAATAAATTCCAAAACCCTAAACATTAAATAAAGAATCTTAAATAGAAACAGTAGCCTTAATTTGTATCTAGACTTACTTTATTTTTAGATTTGATTGTGTAGTACATTATATGCTTTGATTTGTTTAAGTTCAATGCTTGGTTTATTTAAATTATCATGGATGAATGTTTATATTTTGATTGATGTTTAAAATCTTTGATGAATGATTTATTTATGATGAATGGTTATTTACTTCTATCGATTTATTTTGATTTCCAAATGTTGTAAGAGGTATGTTTCCACTTTGTGGGTACCTCATTAATTAAGTTCTATGTAATTTAATTTGCTTTATATTTTAGACCAATGTAAAGGACATGTTTCTACCTCATGGTGGGTGTCCTATTTAGTTTAGACATGGATGATGTAAGGGCATGTTTTCATCTTTGGATGGGTGTCCATTTATTTATTTTGCTTGGACTTTGTTTTGAATTTTAATATATCGATGCTTTATTTTAATTATTGTGTGTAATATGGATAATAATGTTATACTTAAGAATTTTATAATATTAAGACTTGCAAAGGAGGCTGGTTCTAATGAATCGGGTGTTGTGGGGGTGCTGGGCCATTTCTCACCTTCCCCACACGTACCCGTCTTTTTGAACCCATTAGGGGGTTAGGGATTCCTTAGGAATCGAGTCATCCACCCCTTTCTTTTTCTCGGCCCGTCCGGGTGGCGACTCCATTTTCTCCGGACTTAGGTCCGTGTTCTCTAAGGCCCCGAGCCTAAACAGTACTGAAGTCGCAAGAAACATTCCACCGGGAGTGAGGGCGAAAATCCTTGCTCACAATACGATCCTTCCCAAATAGGTCTAAACTTTCCTCTTGGATAAGGGATATTAGACGTACACCGCTTTAACACTAAGTCACCGACTTTAATCTTCCTAATCCTAATTTTTCTATTGTAGGCCTAAGCTATCTTTCTTTGATATAATTGATGATGATACAGTGCTTTTAACCTTCTCTCTTCTAATAAAGCTAACTATGTGTATATGATCACTACCCAATCCATCTTAGGCAACACTGCTTCTAGGACTACCCTTGATGATTTGATCTCAATCTCAATTGGCAACACTGTTTCCATCCCATAAACCAAGAAAAATGGTGTCATTCCAATCGGGGTTTGCACACTTGTTCTGTATCCCCATAAAGCAAAAGGAAGCATCTATGACCAATCCCTATACGTCTTAGTCATCTTGGACATAATCTACTTAATTGTCTTGTTTGTTACTTCCACTGCATCATTAGCCTTTGGTCTATAAGGGGAAGATCAATGATAATGGATTTGGTACTTTGAGAATAAGCCCCTAACTGCTCCTTAAAATTGTACCCATTGTACGATATCACACTGTGTGGGACCCTATATCTGTAGATGAGATTCTTTTCAATAAACCAAGCCATTTGCCTTGCCCCTAGCTTGTTGAAAGATTCAGCCTTAACCCATTTTGAAAAATAATGCACTGCTACTATAATAAAACGGTGACCATTTGAAGCCGTCAGATGTATCTCCCCTATAATGTTGATCCCCCAAGTTGCAAAAGACTAGGGGGAAGACATAGAATGCAATTCTTCAGGAGGCATGTGATTCAAATTACCATACATCTGACATTGCTGGCACTTCTTCACAAACTCAATACAATCTCTCTCCATGGTCAACTAGTATTAACCTTGTCGAATTATCTTCTTAACCAAAGTTAAACCATTCACATGTGGACCATAATTTCAAGCATGTATTTCTGACATGATCTGCTCAACTTCAGGCTTCCTCAAGCATCTCAAGTGCACGCCACCAGGTCATCTTTGATACAACTCTCCATGAAAGGTGATGTATTGTAAGGACCATCGCCTTATGGCTTTTCTCTCTTCCCTTGTTGCCCCCAATGGGTATTCCTTATTTTCCAAGAATCATCTTATGGTGTCATACTATGCATCATGGTCTGTATTAATTTCCACAATTGTTTCATACTCATAGCAAGGAGTTGATGAATTGGTCAAAATCAGAGGCTTAAGAAACAAGTTGACAAGATTTTCCCATACTTAAGCCAATGTGGCTAGGGCATCAAACATCTAGTTTTCTTCTCTTGGTAAGTGTATAAATCTGCACTCCTTAAAAATCTTCTTCATCATGGTCAAATAATGGTGGTATGGTTTTAACTTCTCTTCTTTTAACTCCTACTCTCCATTTACTTGGGATACTACTAATAGTAAATCACCAAAGACTTGCACCTTGTCCACATTTAAAATCATTAGGGTTTCCAAACCAAAGATACATGCTTCATACTCTACCATATTATTGGTTTCCCTGAACTTCAACTTCTTAGCTAAAGGGATGAGCTCCCCTTTGGGTGATTCTAGTATGACTCCCAAACCTGCTCCTTTTCTATTCACTGCTCCATCAAAATACATCTTTCATCCTTGTACTTCTATGGCCTTATTAGGAAATTTCAAGACTACTTCTTCACTATTCAACAATGATTGTTGAGTCAGAAATTCTGCTACTGCTCTATCTTTGATTGTTTTCCTAGTTGCATATTCAATCTGAAATTCCTCTAAAATTATCAACCATCTACCATACTTCCCGATCAAAGAGGGTGTCTCCCTTAAATACATCACTAGATCCAATCTAGAAATTGCTTGCACACTATAAGACTGAAAGTAATACCACAACTTCTTAGAAGACCAAACCATAGCTATATATGTCTTTTCAATGATACTATACTTAATTTCATAAGGTAGGAGCATTCTACACAAATAGTAGACTGCGTGCTCAACCCCTGATTCATCTGCTTGGGTTAGCATAGCTCCTATTGATTCTTCCTCTACTGTTAAGTATAGTAATAAAGGTTTATTAAGTTTAGGTGGTTTCATAATAGGTGAATTTAGCATATACTCTTTTATATGCTCAAAGGCCTTTTAACGCTTTTCATTCCATTTGAGTGGCTGGTTCTTTTTAAGTAACTTAAAGATAGGTTTGCAGATTGTGGTGAGCTTTGCAATGAACCTACTAATGTACTGTAACCTGCCAATATACCCCAAACTTCTTTCTCCATCTTAGGGGATGGCATATCCCTGATTGCCTTAACCTTGTCAAGGTCAGTCTCAATTCCATTTGGACCAATCACATGTCTGTAGGCCCTAGATTTTGGGCCTAAGCTAGTTCGATCCTAATTAAAAATGGCTTAAGTATTTATTGGTCCATTCTTAATGGCTTAAACCTATTATTAAGCTTTTATCTTGATTGGTTCAATTTTTATAAAGGTTTAAATATGTATGTTTAATTTTTTTTAAATTAATAAAGGGAGTTTTAAAACCAAAAAATGGGCTAGAAATTATTTTGGGTCGATAATTAGATCATGCATGTCGAACTGGACCTGTCTAGTCGATATGGACATGTCCATATTGAACTGGGGTTGCCTAATTTGATATGGATAGTCCATATCAAACTGGAGTAGCCTAGTTCAATATGGACACATCCATATCAAATTGGAGCATCCCCAATTCGATATGGACCTTAAGGGATTGTTACAACCCTTAAATCCTCGTCCTTTGCCTAACCCTCTCCCGCCTAATTTTGTCACTAAGGAATTTTGTCAATTTCATCAAATGCAAGGGCATGACATGGATAGATGTGTGAGGTTGAGGCATGAGATCCAAAATTTGATTGATAGTGGGAAGCTACCCGAGCCCAACAACCCAAACACCAAAGACAATCCATTGCCAAGGTTCAATAGAGTACCACCACCGACGAACTTCATGATTGGAGGAGGTTTGCATGAAAGTTTTATCATGTCCTCTTTCCAAGGGAAGCTAAAACCATACCACCATTACTTGACCATAATGAAGAAGAACTTTAAGGAGCACAGGTTTATACACCTACCAAGAGAAGAAAACTAGATGGCTGATGCCCTATCCACATTGGCTTCGGTATGAGAATATCCTGTCAACTTATTCCTTAAGCCTCTGATTTTGACCAGTTCATCAACTCCTTGCTATGAATATGAGACAATCATGGAAACTGATACAGACCATGATGTGTGATATGACACCATAAGACGATTTTTGGAGGAGAAGGAATACTCATTAGGAGCAACAAAGAAAGAAAGAAGAGCCACAAGATGATGGTCCTTACAATACATCACCTTTCATGGAGAGCTGTATCGAAGATGGACAGATGGAGTGCACTTGAGATGCTTGAAGAAGCCTGAAGTGGAGCATATCATGTCAAAAATACACGCGGGAAGTTTCCGTCCACACATGAGTGGTTTAGCTCTAGTTAAGAAGATAATTTGACAAAGCTACTACTGGTTGACCATGGAAAGAGATTGTATTGAGTTTGTGAACAAGTACCGGCATTGTCAGATGTATGGTAATTTGAATCGCATGCCTCCTGAAGAATTGCATTCTTTGTCTTAACCCTGGCCATTCGTAACTTGGGGAATTGACATTATAGGAGAGAGATATCCGACAGCCTCAAATGGTCACTGTTTCATTATAGTAGCTGTAGATTATTTTTTAAAATATGTCGAAGCTAAATCTTTCAACAAACTGTGGGCAAGGCAAATGGTTAGTTTTATTAAAAAGAATCTCATTTGTAGGTATGGGGTCCCGCACAGTGTGATATCAGACAATGGGGGTACAATTTTAAGGTACCAAGTAGAATTTTCTCACCTCTTGTCAACTGTAGAACTTTGGGCTTTGAAAGTTGAAGCAACATTTGCATCTTTTGTTGAGTTCTAGAAATCAATATAAGAAACACCATTGGTTGATTGCTTGAATATCCAAGGATGACCTCAAACTCTTCATTCATGGTACATATTTCAAAGCCATTTATCTTAAATGTCCTAGAATTCACATTCCAAAAGGAAACCATGGCATGTAAAAAAGAATGGTCCGATTTAATATTTTGAAAACACTTCAAAGTATTGATTCTAGACTAAGATATTTGTTCCCAATGAATGGCTTTAATATTTTTAAATAAACCTTTTATTTTCTTCAAATTGAGTTCTGTCATTGTTGACAATTGAAGGAAAATTAAAATTGTTAAAAGGAATTTTGATGCTAGAATAAAAAATTCATACAAAATTTGTTGGTTTCTGTATGGGGTAATGGCATGGAGAGAGGATTTATATAGGTTGATTGGTTATACCAAAGTTTATAAGGAATGACTTGAGACCGAGATGCGTAAGGATAGGAAATCAATGACGAAATGATTTTGAATTATCGAGTTGCCTTCGGTTTTGTGAATCAGTGCTACTGTGGAATTCTGAATTATGAGAGGAAGGAACAATGATTGTAATATCCCAAAATTTTAGAAATACTAATTTTTGAAAATTAATTAAATGATTTAAAAGTGTATAAATATAATTAAGCGAAAAGAAAAGAGAAAGGAAGGATGTGTATATGATGTATATATGTAGATATATACAATATATACAAGTCAACATTTTAAAAAGGTCAAATGCTATTTTACTTATTTAAATAAATATTAATTAATGGATAATGGAAGATGATATTTGATGTTAATTATATTATAATAATAAATATTCTTGGTGGAATATAAAAGAGGAAAATTGTGTGGTTTGTATTAATGGTTGATTTTGGTATGTTTGAAGTTCTTTTGTGCAGTTAACTATGAAGTTTGGGGTTGAATTTAAGAAAAGGTTAAGTTTGGTGAAGAGAATAAGAGTTGTGGATTGTGTAACTTTTGAGTTGTGAAGTCATGGTTGTGATTGTGTATTGTTGCTTGTAATTGAGTTGTTTTGATGTTTACACAAGTTTTATGTGGTATAATGATGGTTTTGGGTGAGTTTGTATGGAGTTGAAAAGGGTGTTGAAAGATAATAGCTAGATGTGGCAATTATGTGTGGATATCAGGATTTTTGGCTTGACACACCCGGTGACATGGCCATACCTTTAGGCGTGTTGATGGTTCTATTTCCAGTGTTGTGACACGAGCAGTGGCAAGCCCATGTCACTGAGCGTGCCACAGTTTCTGTGTTGTTGTAGAATTGACACGTGCAGTGACACGCCCATATCACTGAGCGTGTCATAGCTACTGTGTTATTGAAGTATTGACATGTGCAGTGACACGCCTATGTCACTGAGCATGTCAAAGCTTCTGTATTATGGGTTTAGGGCATAGTCATGGACACGTCCGTGTTGTTGAGCGTGTCATGCGTAGAGTTTACCCTAGATAGTTCTTTTTCTTATTTTCCTTTGTGTATCTTATCCTAGTGTAGAGATGTTTTGTTTATACCTATAAGTGTATCACTTAGTGATTATTTATAATTACATTTGGTTTAGGCTTTGAAGAGACTTGAGCTACCCTAATCCAAGTGTTGAGGGATATCTTGGAAGAGGATGTTGGAAGTGGTGTTTGTTGCTTTTAGAGGTATGTACAAACTTTGAATAATTGTTTATATTTACATGACATTGGGACTTAACACATTTGGTTGTAAAATGTGTTAAGTTACTACATGATTAGTACATGAATAAAATGCTATGATTTGTATAATGCCACAAATGCATTATGTGTAATGTGGGCTTGGTGCAAAATATGATAATGATCTAAAATGTATGGATAATGCAAATTGTTTTCTGTACATTAAAGATGCTATGTAAAGTCATTGGTAATGACTATATTGATATAAGTGAGATATTTGAGGCGTTGTGCCTAATGTGATCATGAGAAAATGAGAAAGGATTCGATAATGAAATAAGATATATAGAAACATAATATAATGAATTGATATTGGTATAAATGAGAAATAAGAATAATTTGCGTGCCTAGTATGTTATTCAATTTTTAGAGTTCTGGATTTGGCGGCATGCCTATGATTTGCCTATGGGCTAGACATGGGCGTCACTGTGAAAATGTTTTTGAGGTGAAACGACCGGGTCATAAGCCTCAAAAACAAATCCTTGAAACTAGGCTGGGTGAAATGAACGGGTCGTAAACTCAGACCTAGTTAGATTATTCCATGGATATATTGCCTATGGGGCTGGACATATGATGTCATTATAGACCAAAGCCTCTGGACACTACAAAAAAACACGCTATCTGCAACGGATAGAATCCGTCGCAGATCCGTCCCAAATCAAGTCTTGCGACCGATCTGCGACTGATCTGCGAAGGATACGATCCGTTAATAAAAAAGGCGTCGCAATTTTCAATTTTGCGACAGGCCGTCGCAGATTGCGACGGATTTGCAACCACTCGGCGGTTGCAAATCTCGCTCTTAAATTTTCGCGGGTAAAGGGCAGCCGTCGCAGATTCCGTCGCAGATTCCGTCACAGATTTTCGTCGCAAATTCATTGCAGATTCCGTCGCAGATTGCCGTCACAGATTCCGTTGCAGATTGTCGTCGCAGTATCTATCGCAGATTCTGACATAGATTTCAAATATCCGTCGCAGATTCGTAGCAAATCCGTAGTAATTTAATATTGATTTTTATTGGAACTATTTGTATTATCAATTAATTTTATGAGAACTTTATAAATACATTTGGAACATTTAAACACAATCTAAAAAAACACTAATTACATTGATAAAAATAATTCTTTTATTAATCTTCAATAGAATAAAATATTTTACAATTTAACTATACAAGTGTTAAGAACACTACTATAAATAATCTATCTTGAAAATAACAATATAGATCTTCAATTATCATTTTCCATTGAATCATGACTTGCATCATCATTGTTAACCTGCAAATAATATTAAAAAGAGTAAATGAAAAGAATAATATGATACATATTAACAAAGTAATACTAAACGTGATGTGTAGGCTTTTTCATTCAACTCGTGTAGCTGCTCAGGAATTTTGTATTTTGTTGTCGGGTGCAGGTTTTCCAGCTCTCTTTGCATTGACTTTGCTAATTCATTCACATCAACTATTGTCTGAACCGCTGGCGCCGTTGCCTGCAACCAGAAGAAATAGAAATTTTATTTTATTTTATTACTGATTATGCATCAATATACATCATATGGATCTAATAAGTCTCAGTTTTGAAAACTGACTCTGTATCTTATATCAAATGCATTTGAGAAATGCCATTTTCATGATGAGTCAATTTATCAATACTACGAGCATAGATTAATTCAATGGGATTATTTAACTCGGTAAACAAATACAAGATTTAAACATGCTTGTATCACATTCACTATGGTTCACACACGAACCAAGTTTTGTTATATGTGTCTGAAATGGACACTTATCCAAGTATAGTCACACACGAACCAAGTTTTGTATTTTTTCCCCCATAAAGTAATGGATATCAAATACTGTTACATGCACTGGAAGTTTAACATTAAAACTCTACCCGTCATGTTTTTTAATAACCAAATCTTATAATGTAGTTTTAGGCATGACCCAAAAAAACCAGAAGCTACTTTTCAAGGAGAGCAACAAAAACAAACTGGTGAACTGGTGCATTAGTAAACTGTGCAGTCAGTCAACATTCTTTATGAGCTCCTTCAAAAAAGGATGTCATAATAAGGAAAGCAAATCACTTAAGTAATTCATAATCATTTACGTAGGATGCACACAAATATTGGCCTAGCAACAGCCTGGACATCCTCATTTTGTCAAGAACAAAAAAGAAAAGGGAAAAAGAAGAAAGAATGAAACAAAACAGAGAAAAAAAAACAGTACACTTAATATAAGTAATAATTGGGCCTTAATTAAGGAGTTAGAAGTCTGCTCCAAGGGGAAGAATTGTAGGAAGAATGTAAGTGCAAATTAGAAAAATATCAAAATTATTATGGAAATTATAACATGAGAATTCTGTATGAATCCAAGCATAATAAACCTTTAAAAAAATAAAGAAGTTCATAGATATACTGGAAACATTGATTCATTCATCCAGATCCATCAGCCATTAAAGTATCAAGATAAAGATAAGATAGCACATAAATCCCCCATCATATCCTTTACAAATTATTTTTTAAGAACACCTACCACCACAAGATCCACTGTATCTACACAATTGCCAGATAAAACCCTGCTATTTTTTCACATATTTTAATTGTAACCTAGGTAGCACAGAAACAGACACTGGGAAACAACATTTCAAAAAAATATAGGAAACACAAACGTGGTGGTAACATGTAAAATAAAAAAAATATTGGGTGATTTTTGTAGCATACAAGATATTTTTATAGAAGTAGAGAGACATTGAAAAAAACCTTTTCTCCAAAGAATTTAAAGGGTTGTTTATCATAAATATTGAACTTGAAAAGACTAGGACCAAACCACCATATAAAGGAGAACGATTTCTACGTAATAGAATATCTTTGTTGCATAGAAGCCACTTAATATCAAAAGCACAAAATATATGAGTGAACAAATCAAGCTGAGAAGAGCACTAATAAGTGAAATATAATATTTTAATGAATCACACACGCGCACGTGTGTATGTAAATCTTCTCAAGAAATATTCAAAGACCCATAGCAAATGAAAATTGAAAAAGACCATTGACGTACCTTATGCTGAAAGAGTGCACGTATAGTGACTGCTAATGAAAGTAATGATTCCAATATCTTACTTGCATACCTACATAATTCAAGATAACATTAGGAACCTAATATGCATTCAAAGATAGGAAGCCCAAATGATTCCCCATGGAATGTATAGAATAAGCTTGCAATCAACAAAAATAGGTATTTACTTGTCATTTGTAGATCCCATTTGCTCCAACTTCTCAAGTAATTGAAGAGCAACTTCAAGCCTTCCCAAATAAAAATATGATTTTGATATTAGGTGGCACCTCCACAACTTAGCAAATGAGGGGCTTTCAGTTTGAGAAAAACCTTTATCCACTAACTGGTCATTGATTCCTGGTGAAGCAAAATTGTTTTCAGCATCATAAAGTGTATACTCGCACAGCTGAATAACCTGTTCATACTTCCGTAACTGCACGATATATAATAATAATGAAATAAAAGCCCATGCTGAGA
This sequence comes from Garcia nutans, assembly GCA_947685225.1. NCBI lineage: Eukaryota > Viridiplantae > Streptophyta > Magnoliopsida > Malpighiales > Euphorbiaceae > Garcia > Garcia nutans. The sequence goes on along the minus strand of CANTUV010000039.1, from coordinate 28,970,044 downwards.
TCTAAACTTATAGGCAAACAAATGAAACACACTGGTTTATCAGTTTTCAATCTTCAAACTGATTCACTAATTTAAAAAGGAACTAAAAGAAGAAGAAATGGAGGGGGTGGAATTAAATGTTGAAACAGTGCAGACCATAAACATAGCCTCTGCTTTGATTTCCAGTAATCTTTTCAAGTATGGGCTAATTGACAGGGCCTCTGCAGTAACATCTAAAGCACCAACTGCAGCATCGGATGTCCGTTGATCCAAAATCTTGGCAGAATTATTTATGCTCTCAGCCACTTTCTGCAAGCAAGGAAAACAACCCAATAAGTTGCTAAATCTTTTTACTTTTTACTCTCTAACATACGATAATATGCATACACAAAATGGACTGAATGAAAGAGAGAAAGAAAACCAAGAAACAAGAAAACCGAGAGTTATTCCACTCAAAAGAGAATCACACGTAAAAGAATATTGTTAGCTGCTCAAAGAAAACAATGAAAAACAATTCTTAAAGCACATTATGATTAGCATTACTGTTTCTGTTTTTGATTCTATTTAAAACCTTCTTTTGCGAAACAAATGGTCTATACCATTTATGAAATTTGATGCACATGAATGAATTAATACAAGCATCCATGGACAATAAGTAACAAAGGATTATCCACAACTGAAAAAGTATGTATACTCAGAGAACCAGGTTTCAAAATAATAAAAAACAAAGAACAAAAACAAAAAACAAAAACAAAAATTATGCATCTGCCAATGTAACAGGAAACAATTTCAAACCTGAGCTTTCTGTAGTCCATCAGCAGCTTCTATTGCAATTCTCCGATCCAAACATACATCAGCCCCAGATTCCAAGAACTTATTAAAATAGTGTTGTGCCTTTTCAACTTCCCCCAATGCAAGATGACATCTGGGAAAAAGTAACATTTAAAAAATATGCATATCATTTCATAAAAAGCAAATAGCCATGCATGACCCACTAATCCAGATTCAAAGTAAGCCAACAGCTTTAGCCCTCCTAATACTACTTTTAGATTGTTTCCTTTATGTTTTGTGAAAATTCATCCCTTCCATAGTGTTATTACCAAATACCAACATGAAATTATGATAAATAGTCCACTGAATATTATAGGAGTTATTTTCAAGTTCAATGCTGAACCCATGCTTTACAGTTCAAGGAGAATATTTATCACTTGAAGAATTCTTACAGATATACATCATGTAATTTTTTATATCACCAAATTTTGTTGATGAGGTATAGAACCATATTTTATTCCTATTGTGCCTCGATTTGAAATTCCCAGCAGAATACTACCAATCACATGTCAAAGGAAACGACACAAACAGGAAATAAGGAGATCCATCAAAAATTATTTGAACCTCAGAGCAAAGTAAGCAAAATTAAGCCAAAATGGGAATCTGATTTCTCAACAGCAACCACAACAATCAGAGATTCAGAGTGGAAGAAGATGAAATCAATACAGTTCGAATCAGTGTACAATCATAAAAAAAAATCAGTAAATGTCCTAACAGGTATACCAAATGCTCTGGCCAATCCAAAATCAGCAAGCTTCAGTGAATTTGTATGACGAACTATGAGCAGGTTTTGTGGTTTCAAATCTCGATGAAGAACCCTGTGAGAATGGCAGTACGCGATGCCACGAAGTATTTGATAATTTTACTGCAGAGAGGAGAAGAGAGGGAGCGGCGCAAATAGAAAGCTGAGATGAAGATGGCTATGATGTGATGGTGGGCGGAGATGAAGATGGTTGGTTACTGCAAGAGGAGAAGAGAGGGAGCGGCGCAAACAGGAGACAGTGAGAATTTTGAGATTGGGTCAGGGCAGTAAAACATTTCATACATGTGCCCTTCGAAAATACTCAAAAAATTCAATTTTCTTTGTTAATTTTAAAAATATCATTTTTAAAAATATATATTTAATATATTAAAAATATACTTTATTTTTAAATAGACATAGATTATATATTTAGTATAGCAAGTGCATATAAAAAAATAATATTTTTTTAAAAAAATAAAAATTATGTTATACAATATAGTTTCTTAAAAAAATCAGAATTATCTATATTTATATTTATTTTATTTTGAAGTTAAATTAAAAAATATTTTAATTATTTATATGATAATAAATATTAGACAGTAAATTAGTATAATAAAATATAATTTTATACTATTAATATGTTATACTATTAATTGTATACTATTATAATTTTATACTATTAATATGTTATACTATTAATAAAATATAATTATAATTTCTTTTTTGGGCTACCGCTAAAAATTTCCTTTCAGTTTTACGGCGAAAATTTGCGACGGCTATTTTCTGTCGCAAATTTGCTACAGATTTGCCACCGCTTTGCGACGGATACATATATATATAGTCAAATTTTATTTTCGTCGCAAATCCGTAGCAAATGGGTAGCAAATTTGCAACGAATCTGCGACCAATCTGAGACGGTAAAAATTTTCCGCAAAAATCCTCGGCGGGAGTAATCCCCGCCAACTTTAGCGATGAAACTTTGTGACGAACAAAAATCCGTAGCAGATTTATTACGGATTTGCAACCGATTTGCAACGGCTTTCTCAAAATTCCTTCAACTTGTTATTCTGTCGCAAATGCGTTGCAGATCCGTCGCAAATTTGCGACGAAAATTTTTCGTTGCAGATTTTCTTCTCAAATGCCAAACATTTTTGTAGTGAAATTTGCGACGGCAATAGACGGTAGCAGATCTCTGTTGCAAATTACTTTTTTTAGTGTTTTCTACAATCAATCTGCGATGGAAAAAATTTTCGCGAAAAAATATACGCGGGTCTCTCTCCCGCCAAGTATCCGCGCCAACTTTTGCGACGGAATGATTTTCGCCACAGATTTACTGCGGATTTGCAATCAATTTGTGACCAATTTCTCAAAAATCCTCTAACTTGTCCTTCCATCGCAAATCCGTTGTAGATCCGTAGCAAATTTGCTACGGAAACAAGTCCGTCGCAGATATCCATCGTAAATGCCGAATATTTTTGTAGTGGGAATTTGAATAGCATATTAGATCCTTTTTGGGCCCATGCTTGTCTTTGCTTTAATGTGAATTGTGAATTGTGGAATAATTGAGCAATATAATGAGATATTATGTTATGAGATATGATATCCTTATGTATTGTGCATTGGCATTGCATTTGAATAATATTGTTATCAAAGTTTGTACCACTAAGCTTTTGGCTTAGCGCGATTGTGGTTCATCGTGCAGGTGATAGGATAGATCTGATTAAGCCGGAGAGTTTGTCTAGACCGAGTCGTGTCTAGGCTTGGGATCTTGAGTGCAGAATTAAGCGTTGGACATCAAGATCATAGACAAACTGCCAGCATGTATAAATTTTATATTTTTGTACATATTGATTTCAAGTGTATTAAGTTATATTTTGATGTATATATATATGTATATTCCACAAACTATCAAAAATATTTTGGATAAATCTTCTGCAAGTAATATTTCATCTATTATCTATATGATATCAGTTGAATGTTTTAAGATTATACAGATTTTATAAATGATGATTTGGTTGATTAAAAATGTTGTGACATTCTTGTATCCTCTATACATATATTACATATAGCGGGTATATATAGTGTACGTATATTGGGTATAAGAGTATTACAATGATTGTACTATAGTAATAATAACAATACAAAAAAAATTAAAAGACAAAAGTTGCAGTAAAAGTGCAAATAATAATAATTATTATTATTATTATTACTACAAATAATACAATATTTTCTCATTGAGAAGAAGGTGGTGGATCATGATCAAACAAAGCTCTGAAAAAGTCATCGCCTGTTGGAGGAGTAGGCATATCATCTATCTCGAGTCCACCTGAAGAAGGAGCACCTAAACCTCTATTACCCTGGAATTTAGATCTGCAATGGTCTTCATCTGAAGTAGAAGAAAGGATCTCATGGTCATCAGTTTGGGTCCCCCTAAAAGATAAAGCACTAAGATCCCTCATTCCTTGGAATCGAAAGTCTCAAAAATCTTGCTTTGACTGATGGTATAATTTTTCAAAATGGACAACCTGTTGGCGACTAGCAACTAACTCTTCTTGCAGTTTCTTATTTTGTTCCTCAAGCATCCACTGTGAGTCAGAAAGAAAAGGGTAAGAGCATACATAATCATGCATACATATAGCATAAATCATCATGAAACAGGATAATCTACTAGGTAATTCATATAAATGCCCTGTGGATGAGATGGCATCTCTGGTTGATAAGAATAAGCAAATGGAGTAGTAGCAAAGGAAGGTCTAGCCTCATGACCAAATGAGCCAATAGCCTACAATAATCATTAAAACAGTCAAAACAAGTTAAGAAATGAGAAATTGCAGTGGCAAGATGGTAAAAGTTTACTTGAGAGGTGCTAGCCCTGGGATAAGGGATGGACCCTCCTCCCTCCCTGTGATATTCCTCTTCATCCTCATCTTCCTCGGGAATTTCTTGGATGCCAATAGGAGATACGTCAAAATTCAAAAGCCCTATTCGAATAAACTGGGTATATGATGCACCCAGTGGATAGAGAAAGGTTTCAACATCATAACTGTGCCGAGCTAACCACCATGCATTCTCCGGGATTGATGAGATATTTAAAGTATACTCTAGGTAATTCATTGGGATCCTCCATTGCTCGGGACCAAGGAACCACTCATACACCCTCTCCCTGAGAAACCAGCCACTAGACATAGGGTCAGCAATGACTCGTTGGGTATGCTGAAAGGGTAGTGCGGCATTCATGGAAGGAGCCCAGTTCGTCCGCTCTTCAGTTTTCCACCAAGCCAAATCGATGACAGAAGGTAAGTAAACTTTTTACTTAAATTTTAAAGTATACTAATATTATTTTACCTTGCTTCATGTTAAGCAACTCAAGAGATAGCGCTAGGTGTGCACATAGTGAGAGCCAGGAACTGTTACACGATTTGACAACCAAAAATTCAACCTTGGATACCCAACTCTTTCTCGAAAATGCCTGGCACCCTCACAAGATTATGCTCATATGCCCATACTTGCAATTAACAATAAAAATCAAATTCATACAAGTATAAGCATGAAATTCACAATGGTGGAAGAAGAGTACCTCGACAACCACCATGAAACCAATGAAAGACTTCTTATTCCTGCAAATCTTGTCTAGTCCATGATAGAGAGAAGCAAGGCCAACTTCACCCCAGCCATAAAGTGGTACCATGCTCATATCAGTAAGGGCCATCAATACCGATAGATGGATAGCAGATTCGGTGCTGCATAAAATAGTCGACCCAAGCAAATATAGTAAAAATGCTCGAGCATATTGCTTGGATGTTTCTCTACAAATTCGTCCATCATAGTTCAACCAATAACTCCTAATTGGCTCAATTTTTATTTTGAAGGGCTCTTTTAATGGCGGCTCCATACCGATTAACTACTGAATCTCTTCATGTGTCAAAATATCATTGGTAAGAGGGATCGAAAGGCCATAGTACTGGATACCAGTTATGGCTGTATAATCGACTCGGCCGATGGTCATCTCTCCTATAGATAAGTGAAAAGTATGGGTTGTGTCCATCCACCGCTCCAATATTGCTTGAACTACACTCATGTCTATCAGACACTCCTCAACTGGTAATTGCATAATAAAGGTTTCAAAACCACACTTTGGGACAATCCATTTTACCCAACAAGGTGCTATATCATACCATTGCAGGGCTTTATAGACACATCCTCCACCCCGAATAACACAACGATTGCGCTGACACGAAGCCAAATAAGTTAACACAAGGTAAGTATACCATCATACCAATACTACTGATTCATAGATTAAACTTACTCGTTATGTTCTATTTTAATTTATATATTTATTTATTTATTAAAATTTTAAAAATAGTCCACTAATTAATTTATTTTTTCTAATCTTTAGTACTATTTTAAAAAAATTACTATTATTAAGATAATAAAATGAAATAAAATAATAAGTACATATTTATGCTATTAAAATATTAAGTTGCATTGTTACCTTAGTTTTTTATTTGAATTGCGATGAAGCTGCATGTAACACCCTTATACCTTATATACGTACAATACATATTTTCAGCATATGTAAAATATGTATATACGGTATAAAAATGTCACAGACCGATTTAATATGAACTTTTACATTCCTGTTTTAAGATTTCAAATACTAATATATAAAATAAATAGTATATAAATATTCTTTGCTTGTTATAGAAATCCAAAATAAATATTTTATATGAAAATCTCTGGGAAAAATTCGCCAGAGTTTTATTTGTAATTTGAACGTTTCCAAAATTCAACAAAACACAACCTGCATAAAACAAACACTCCAAATAAACTCAATACACCAATTCACCAATACTTCTCAATTTCTCCATATTTCTCAAAATACTTATATATAGGTATATATATATATCAACATTATATATAAAATCCCATCTTAAACAAAATTAATCAAATCATTCTTTACAATTTACAATATATGCTTCAAAAACATATCATAACATACATAATATAAAAAATGTACATGCTGGCAACTGCCTCTGATCTTGATGTACCCAAAACAACTCTTCAAGCTCAATAAATACAAACCTAGACCCGACCAGGTCTAGTAAAACTCTCCAGCTCTCCCAAAATGTCCATGACACCTGCGCGATGAATTACAATCGCGATAAGCCGAAGCCTAGTGGTACAAACTTTAATAATAATAAAAATGTAAAGTAATGCCAATGCACAATGCATATAGAGGTCACATCATTTCACTTTCTTATATTTTTCAAATATTTCATACTCACAACTCATAACATTATATTGCTCAATTGTATCACAATTCATAATTCACATTAAAGCAAAGACAAGCATGGGCCCAAAAAGGATCTAATATGCTATTCAAATTTCAGAGTTACTGCTTTGGTCCATAATGACACCATGTGTCTAGCCCGTAGGCAATATATATATATATCCATTGATAATGTAACAGCCCCAATCTCTTGAACCTCAACCCGGCTAGACCCTTAGGCCCCAGTATCTTGGTCCTCAATTCGGCTAGACTGTTACGATTTTTGAGGCTTACGACCCAGTCTTTTCACCCCAAAAACATCATATTTATCATTTATCAGCTGGGTTCGGCTTACGACCCGGTCTTTTCACCTGCTCAGCAATTCATAGGCATGCTGCCAAATCCAGAACTCTGAAAATTGAATAACATACTAAACACAAAATTAATTCATTTATCTCATTATCAAATACTTTCACAATTCATTTCTCATTTTATTTCTCATAATCAAACTAGGCTCATTGCCTTATTTTCACATTTTTTTTCTCATTTTCTCATTTTCTCATTTTTCACATCTTTCTCATTTTTCTCACTTTTCTCATTTTTTTTTCATTTTTATCCATATCAACTCATTTTATTATTCCACATATCTCATTTTTGCATGCACAACACATTACCCAATTACTTTGGGTATTTTCACATAATATGCATATTTCACACTTTACACAATTTAGCCATTATCAATGGCTTTTCACAATGCATTTAACACATATATGACATTACAAATGTCATAGCATATTATTCATACACAATCAATGAACCAAGTAGCTTAACACATTTTTCAACCAAAATGTGTTAAGTCCAAATGTTATGCAAATATAGACATTATATTCAAAGTTTGTACATACCTCTACTAGCAACCCAAAGCAAGCTTAATACAACCTCCAATCATATCCTTCCAACTTGCCCTTCACCACTTGGATGAAGCAAATCAACCTCCCTCAATGCCTATACCAAATGTGATCATACATAATCATTTAATATCATATTCTAAGGTATTCTCAACATCAACCCATAATTAAACATCACTCTAAACCAAATCCCAAAATTAAGCTTCACCTCACTTTAACTTTGAAAAACCATATCAAGCCATTTAAATTAGTGTTTTAAGTTTATTAATATCATTAGAAGCATATTTTAATACATTTGAACCACTTATATTATAAAAATACACTCTTATATACAAAACCATAAAATGGCATAACCTTCCCCCATTGAAGGTTTTCCATTCCAACACAATCCATTACTCATTTTAAGCTTATATTCATCACTTTTAATACTAAACAACATGCTTAAACAAATAAAATCACACAATTCAACCACTTTGGAAAATCACTTTTCCAAAACCCTAAATCTCCACTTCCATTCTCAAACTCCAACCAAACACCACCAATGTAATATCCCAATGTATGCCCTTGAAGTTTTAATACAATTATTGTTTGATTTGAATTAAATGTATATATGTTGTTGCAAAGGAAATGATTGTGTTAATGGAATGTATATGTTGTATATATGTTAGTATAAATAACATATACATAAGTCAAAATGGAGAGTCAAGGGATGAAGATATTTATTTGGTTAGTGGTGAAATTACAAAAGGGCATGCTATATGAAAGGAAGTTTAATTATGTTAAAGAGGGCATTTAGGTAATTTTTCTTTTGAAATTGCATGGTGGAGGTTTAAAGAGAAGAGAAAGTTGACTTTGTTTATTCATTTTCTTTTCTTTTCAAGTGGTGGCCGGCCATTCTTAAGACAAGAGAGAAAGAGAAAGGTTTTGAATTCTAAGAGCATATTGAAGGAGTTTTCAAGGAATTAAGTGGAAATCCAAGAAGTTTTATTATTTTGGTAAGTTCTTTCTCTTGATTCCTTTTGTTATTTTGAGTTGTTTGTAAGTTTGATTGTGATTTTGATAGTAAGGTTGTGTTAATGGTTATATGTGGGAATATAATTGATTTAATTAACCATGGTGTTGGTTTGGTTTGAAGATGATAAGTGAAGTGGATGTTGATATTGAAAGAAGAAGAGTGATGTTGGTTTTAGGGTTTTGATGTGGTGAGTGATTAATTGTATTGTATTATTTTGGATTAGGTTTTGAAAGAAGGCTTTTGCCCTAATTTGAGAAGTGAAGAATTCTTGGAAAAAGAAAGTGTTTAGAGTTGTATAAGTGGTGCTTAAGGTAAGTATAAACTATATTGTTGTATATGTGCATATGATGTTTAAACTTAACACACACTTGTTTGTAAATGTGTCAAGGAATCAAATGTATTGTTAATGTATATTAGTAATGTGAATATTGTGATGAGCATGTAAAGTAAGGGTTAATGATGTTGATTATGTCCATTTGAATAAGGTTATGTGGTGTACAATGTGATATAATTCAACTAAAGGAGATTTGGCTTTGTTTAAAACCTTTAGCCATGAGAGACACGACCAAACTAAGGAAGAGACACGGCCAAACTAAAGAATTTTTGGGAGACACGGCCAAGTCTAAGGAAATTTGGCCGTGTTGGATGATTTTTGGAGAGACACGGCCGTGTCCCTTGCCCGTGTCTGCTACTGGATTTTTGTGTTGAGAGACACGGCCACAAGCTTGGCCGTGTCCCTTGAGTGTGTTAGCTACTGTGATTGTTTCTTGCTTTTCTTACATTGTTTTGATTCTTCAAAGATCCTTTTGTACCTAAACCTAAAAGTAAACACTCTAAACACTTTTAAAACAAAGAATGATCCAAACAAATGCATGTGGAAGATTACAAATTAATGAATAATGTAAAGTGTTAGGTATATATATATATATGATACTATATGAACAATGTTATGTTTTATGCATTGTGCATCTTGTGAATGGTAATGTGTTATATGAATAATGTACTTTGAAATGTTATATCAATGATGCTATATGTGTAATATGAATTGAGATATGATATGATATGAGGCCATTGTGATTGGCTATGATAACTCAAATATGATGTGAAGCCATTGTGATTGGCTATGATGATTCAATTGAAAGACATAAGGCATGTTTGCCTAATTGATGATGATAATTGAGAATGAAATAATAAATGAATTGTGTGTCTAATGTGTTATTCATTTTCAGAGTTTTGTTGTTGGTGGCATGCCTAATGGTAACAATCTCTTGAAGTTAGGTTGGATTTGATCCTTGAAGCCTAATTGAGATGTTACAACCCTTGAAGCTAGGTTGGGTTGGTTCTTGAAGCCAAGTTGGGTTGATACTTAGCATGCTTTGTTCCCCTTGAAGCTTGGTTGAACCTAATCCTTGAAGCCTAGTTGGGATTATGATGATGATAAATGTGATAACAAAACCAAAGCATTAACTCTGAAAATTGAATGGCATATTAGTGTGTTATGGGCCCATGCTTGTCTTTGTATTTAATGTGATTCTTGAATGGTAAAATTAATGGAACTATGAAGATGTAATATGAATGTTGTTATGACATTGAACAAAGTATGATGTGGAAATGTGATATTCTTTTAAATGATGTATGAGATTAATTGTGACATTATATCATATTAAAGCATCATGTTAGTATACTTTGTACTACTAAGCCGTTGGCTTAGCGCGATAGTGTTTGATCGCGCAGGTGACAGAGTTGAACCTGAGAGCTCCTCAAGACCAAGTTAGACTAGACATTGAGGATTTTCTTTTGGGACTTAAAGATCAGAGAAAATCTGCCAATCATGTATATATATATATTCTATGTTTTGTAATCTTTGATTTATAACATATTTGTACTAACTTCCGCTGTGAATTAATAAATGTTTTTATATATGGTGTCTTTTGGATTTCTTTTAAAATGTTTGAGATTGGTTTCACTTATTTACAAAGATATTTGTTGTGTATTATTTTAAAACTGTGGCATTTTCTATATTCGGTATACATATATTACGATCGTTTAAGCATGCTTGGTACGTATACGGGATATAGGGGTGTTACAATTGTTTTGGTATCAGAGCCTAGGTTTGAGATTCTCAACCTAGGTTAAGTGTAAGAAAAAGAATGTTTTGATTTTAAAAAGTGGATTTTTGAATAACATACATGTTGGTATTGGCAGTCTCTGATCTTTAATGAGAAGTATTTTGTTGTGTTTGCAGATATAGGTTGTGATGGATCCTCATTTGCGTCAGTCAGTTGAGGGTAGTGTGGAGAGTGTTGCTCCTGATGATGGAGCTAGAGTGGATAGTGCTGGAGAGGCACCTGCTTCTGTGTCGGGGGGACCAGCTGGTGAAGATGTTCCACCAGTTTGGCTTAGGCATGTGGTAGAGATTATGAGGCAAGCACCGGTGCAACCACCGCCACCCCCACAGCCTTTGGTATCAGTGAGACAGTATGATAAATTAAGGAAGTATGGAGCAGAAGACTTCTTGGGTACTATTGATCCAGCTGTAGCTGAGCAGTGGCTAGATAAAGTACAGAGAATATTTGTTCAGTTACAAGCCACTTCAGAAGAAAAATTTGATTATGCAAGATCCTTATTGCAGAAGGATGCATATAACTGGTGGAAGACAGTGCCTCATGCTATGGATGATCCACCTACCTTGTCTTATGCTGATTTTCTAAGAGAGTTTGAATTGAAGTATACTCCAAGGGAGTATAAAGATGTGAAGAAAATGGAGTTTCTAAGTTTGAAGCAAGATCACCGGACTGTGACGGAATATGAGCTAGAGTTTATCCGGTTGAGCCAGTATGCTGGGGGTATTATATCTGATGAGATAGATAGATGCAGGAGATTTGAGGAGGGATTGAGGCCCTCTATCTTGTGTCTTGTGGCTGGATCTAGATATCATGATTTTTCCCAGCTTGTGGCAGCAGCTCGGAGTGTGGAAAGAGCTCAGGTTATTGCAGCTGCTTCAGAGGAAGAGATCAGGGTTAGAAGGCCCCAGTTTGAGGCAGGGTCTTCATCTGCGAAAAGAGGTAAAGGAAGTTTTGTTCCTCGGGTTAGTAGGAGTCAGAGGCCAGCTGGTATGTCAGTACAATTTCAGAGGCAGAGATCTAGACCTACAGTTTCAGTGGCGAGTGCGCCGACCCCAGTGATGAAGAGATCCACCTTACCCATATGCATTCATTGTGGTAGGCCACATGGTGGTACTTGTTGGAAGACTGGTGTAGCAGGGGTATGTTTCAGATGTGGATCTCCCAATCATTTTGTTAGAGATTGTCCTGAGAGACAGGAGCGGATGTCAGTAGATACTGCAGCTTCTCAACCTAGTGTGAGGGGAGGTCGAGGAGGCAGAGGTTTCAGCAGAGGAAGCAGATCTGGGTTCAGTCCTAGAGGAGGTTCTGCATCCAGGGAGAGTAGACCAGAGGAGGCTGGATCTTCTCAGAGGATTTATGTGATGCAGAGACAACCAGATGCTACTGAAGTCATTGCTGGTACTTTCTCTTTATTTGATATCTCAGTACTTGCTTTGATTGATCCGGGTTCTACACATTCATATATTAGTGCATCTGTTTTGCCTGTGTCTGAATTGCATGCTGAATCCCTAGGATTTGATGTATTGGTGACAAATCCTTTAGGGCATAGTGTGATTGTTAGTAAGGTGCACCGAGATAGTGCAGTAAGGGTGCAAGGTGAGGAGTTTCTTGGAGATTTGATTGAAATGCCTTTTAAGGAGTATGATTTGATCCTAGGCATGGACTGGCTATCTAAACATGGAGCTATGGTAGACTGTCAAAAGAAAGTTGTTACCTTGAGAACCAGTGATGATAGAGAGGTGTTAGTATCTAGTGAGCAGGGACAGCTAGCATCCTTGTTTGTTTCAGCTGTTGCAGCTAGGAGATTGATTAGAAAAGGGTGTGATGCTTACCTTGCTTATGTTGTGGATACTAGAGTAAAGGGTTCTCAACCTGATAGTATACCCACAGTTGCAGAGTTTCCAGATGTGTTTCCAGAGGAATTGCCAGGGTTGCCTCCTGAGAGAGAGGTGGAGTTTGGTACTGAATTATTACCTGGTACCACTCCTATCTCTATTACTCCTTATAGAATGGCACCTGCTAAATTAAGAGAATTGAAGATGCAATTGCAGGAGTTGTTGGATAAAGGGTTTGTTCGCCCTAGTGTTTCACCGTGGGGAGCTCCTATTTTGTTTGTGAAGAAGAAAGACGGTACTATGAGATTGTGTATCGATTATAGGCAATTGAACAAGGCAATTGAAACATGAGTTAGGCTAATGATGATCAAGTGATCAATAGTAAATTGCTATTTCAAGGCAATAGTTAACACGTTTCAGCTCTATTTCAAAGCAATTTACTATTGATCACTTGATCATCATTAGCCTAACTCATATTTCAACAATATTATCATTAACATCTCTTACATATACACATTCGTTCATATGCTAATTTACACAATTTCCATTTATTACTCCATTTCTAATCTCTCTTATAAAAATTTTCATTCATTTTTTTTCACTTCCATACTTTCTTCATTATACTTTCCTTTTTCCTTACAATCTCTTATTTATATGTATATGCTTTAGGCCCAAAACACTATACAATCATGAAGTTCAGTTGTTAAAATAACAATTTCACCGTCCAGCTCTGTTCGGGTCCATTCTCAATCTCAATTCATCACATGACCTAACTCTACGCAGTTCAAGACCTAATCTCTCTTAGGTCTATTAATACATGCAATATCATTCTCAATATCACCAGACACGTATTTGTATAAGGTAGTAAATACTCAATAACATTTTTTTAATCATCCACATACACCTTCGTAAGTCATAATCACAATGTGACTTACTTTCCACATTTTCTTATATATCATATTTGTGTTCATAAAAAAAAAATCTCATCACACAAATCATACAATTATACTAAATTCCTCTTTTACATACAACCTATACAAAGTTAACATTTATCACCTTTCAGAGAACATTATCACTTCTCATTCTTTTGACATTACCTAGGTTATTCATCAATTCAACATATATATACACTCTGACCACAACATAATTAACATATTCCTTATTCAATCGCCCATCTCTTAAATAAGTTTCTTATTATATATTTTTTTTCTAACACTTCACATAAATCTTAGTCACGTTTCCAATGGGACATCTCTCTCACATTTTTTTTCAATTATTATACCCTTCATATCTATTTTCATTATTTCCAATTCAATTACCTAAAGTAACTCATTTTCACTTGCTTAATCATTTCTCTTTATTTCATAACAAATTTTTATATTATCAACCACATTACACCTTAGTTAGTACTTTTATAAATAATATTACTCATTCAAAATTACTTCCATGCTTATTAAACATTAAACTATCAATATTTAAACAATCTTCATCAAAATTCTCTTACAACTCTAAATTTTAACTTAATACTTTACTTAAACTTCATTCTATTAATATCATTTTCAAGAGCTAACTGTATAAGCATTACCTATATATTAATATAATATCAAAGTACATCACTTTCACAACTATGAAAACCCATTTCAAAAATTCAAATTCCACATAATACAACCAACAACATGAACCTCACTAAATTTCATCCTTATCACATTCTCAATCTTAAGATCATAACATTTACTTTTAAACAACACTAATTCATTTCCTTACACTAATTAACATCATCCATTTAGATACTTTAATTTTACACACTCAACCCTAAATTATGCATCATTGTTCCATAATAAATAATTCGCTATCATATATGATTTCACTCTTTGATTTTAATTATGAACTCTTTGTTGAAAATTATTAAAAACTCCATATTCCTTCTATAATTTTACCCATATGCATATAAATGTTTATAATTTTCTTCATTCATTTGTCTCTTAAAATTAATTTATTACTTACTTACACAAAACTGCATAACTTCCTCAGTTTCATGTCAATCACACTTTTAATTTTTATATTCCTTACCAATTCTTTATAAAAGCTTGTAAACTTTTATCCATGTGCACTTAACACATATATGGAATTATATTTAAAGTTTTAGATTTTTCCAAGTTAATTTAATATATTTAAAAATTAAATCTTCCAAAATCAGGGAATCTGTCTCTTTAATGATTTCTCTGGTAGCACCCGGTTGTCCATTTTTTCAGGTATCAAACCTTAATAAAACTTCATGAAATTTTAACCATATGTTATAGGAATACATATGATATTGAAAAAATTTTCATATTTTTCTGGGTGGGTTTGCCATAATTAATTAATTATGTTTCTCAATTTCTACAGATTTTGAGTTTCTGGAACTCCTCCAACAATCTGTGTTCTTCTACCTTTCTTAATTAGTAATTCATCTTTAAAAATTATGAAATTATATACATTATATTCTAACATATAGAAAAACTTTTCATTAAATTTTCAAACTCATCCAAGATTCCTATATTTATTTAAAAAAAAATTCAACAATATCATTGTACAGCATACCTATAAAATTTTCTGTAACTCTCATGTCCATTTCTCAAACTTTTTATTTCATATCATAAATCATTTCATAAATTATTTTTTTCTTAATTCCACTTATTCATCAATTGATTCAACTATGAATCTTAATTTTGAA
Organism: Garcia nutans; assembly: GCA_947685225.1. Lineage (NCBI taxonomy): Eukaryota > Viridiplantae > Streptophyta > Magnoliopsida > Malpighiales > Euphorbiaceae > Garcia > Garcia nutans. Next base: position 28,954,626 of record CANTUV010000039.1, on the reverse strand, counting down.
TAGAAGTTCTAAAAATTCTTAATCCATAAGGTCCAGAATGATGCTTCTACTACGCCACTCTGATCTATGCAACCCAGATGCCAACTCAACTCATATCCATTATATCAAATGGACATTGCCACATCAGGGATCAGATAAATTACCAGTGCCAATGCATGCATCACAATTGAAAATTATTTTTTTAAAATTTCAAATTTCTCTCTCTAACAACCCACCTAGGTCGAGAACCTCAAGCCTAGGCTCTGATACCAAAATAAATGTAACACCCTTATACCCTATGTACGTATAATACATATTTTCAGCATATGTAAAATATGCATATACGGTATAAAAATGTCACAGACCGATTTAATATGAACTTTTACATTCCTGTTTTAAGATTTCAAATACTAATATATAAAATAAATAGTATATAAATATTCTTTGCTTGTTATAGAAATCCAAAATAAATATTTTATATGAAAATCTCTGGGAAAAATTCGCCAGAGTTTTATTTGTAATTTGAACGTTTCCAAAATTCAACAAAACACAACCTGCATAAAACAAATACTCCAAATAAACTCAATACACCAATTCACAAATACTTCTCAATTTCTCCATATTTTTCAAAATACTTATATATAGGTATATATATATCAACATTATATATAAAATCCCATCTTAAACAAAATTAATCAAATCATTCTTTACAATTTACAATATTTGCTTCAAAAACATATCCTAACATACATAATATCAAAAATGTACATGCTGGCAACTAGCTCTGATCTTGATGTACCCAAAACAACTCTTCAAGCTCAATAAATACAAACCTAGACTCGACCAGGTCTAGTAAAACTCTCCAGCTCTCCCAAAACGTCCATGACACCTGCGCGACGAATTACAATCGCGTTAAGCCGAAGCTTAGTGGTACAAACTTTGATAATAATAAAAATGCAAAGTAATGCCAATGCACAATGCATATAGAGGTCACATCATTTCACTTTCTTATATTTTTCAAATATTTCATACTCACAACTCATAACATTATATTGCTCAATTGTATCACAATTCATAATTCACATTAAAGCACAGACAAGCATGGGCCCAAAAAGGATCTAATATGCTATTCAAATTTCAGAGTTACTGTTTTGGTCCATAATGACACCATGTGTCTAGCCCGTAGGTAATATATATATATATATCCATGGATAATGTAACAGCCTCAGTCTCTTGAACCTCAACTCGGCTAGACCCTTTAGCCCCAATATCTTGGTCCTCAACCCGGCTAGACTGTTACGGTTTTTGAGGCTTACGACCCAGTCTTTTTACCCTAAAAACATCATATTTATCATTTATCAGCTGGGCTCGGCTTACGACCCGGTCTTTTCACCTGCCCAGCAATTCATAGGCATGCCGCCAAACCCAGAACTCTGAAAATTGAATAACATACTAGGCACACAATTAATTCATTTATCTCATTATCAAATACTTTCACAATTCATTTCTCATTTTATTTCTCATAATCAAACTAGGCTCATTGCCTTATTTTCACATTTTTTTCTCATTTTCTCATTTTTCACATCTTTCTCATTTTTCTCACTTTTCTCATTTTTTCTCATTTTTATCCATATCAACTCATTTCATTATTCTACATATCTCATTTTTGCATTCACAACACATTACCCAATTACTTTGGGTATTTTCACATAATATGCATATTTCACACTTTACACAATTTAGCCATTATCAATGGCTTTTCACAATGCATTTAACACATATATGACATTACAAATGTCATAGCATATTATTCATACACAATCAATGAACCAAGTAGCTTAACACATTTTTCAACCAAAATGTGTTAAGTCCAAATGTTATGCAAATATAGACATTATATTCAAAGTTTGTACATACCTCTACTAGCAACCCAAAGCAAGCTTAATACAACCTCCAATCATATCCTTCCAACTTGCCCTTCACCACTTGGATGAAGCAAATCAACCTCCCTCAATGCCTATACCAAATGTGATCATACATAATCATTTAATATCATATTCTAAGGTATTCTCAACATCAACCCATAATTAAACATCACTCTAAACCAAATCCCAAAATTAAGCTTCACCTCACTTTAACTTTGAAAAACCATATCAAGCCATTTAAATTAGTGTTTTAAGTTTATTAATATCATTAGAAGCATATTTTAATACATTCTAACCACTTACATTATAAAAATACACTCTTATATACAAAACCATAAAATGGCATAACCTTCCCCCAATAAAGGTTTTCCATTCCAACACAATCCATTACTCATTTTAAGCTTATATTCATCACTTTTAATACTAAATAACATACTTAAACAAATAAAATCACACAATTCAACCACTTTGGAAAATCACTTTTCCAAAACCCTAAATCTCCACTTCCATTCTCAAACTCCAACCAAACACAACCAAATCCAATATTTGACTTTAAAATACTTGTTTATATAACAAAAAAACTCATTTGGAATCAATTACACAATTAAAAATCATGATTTCAAAACCCAAAAATTACATAACCCTAAATTCTCTCTCTTCACCAATCTTACCCAAACTCAACCATTTCTTTAATCCAACCTTAAAATCATTGTTAATCACTTAAAATAACTTCATATATACCCAAATAGACAATTAAATCTTAAAACTTTAAAAACCCAAAACAAACATAATCACAATTCCTATGAAATCCAAAGAAAGAAGTTGGGAACTTACTAATTTTGGTGGAAATCACCAAAAATCAACTTTAAACTTGTTGAATCATTCAATTTGTGGAGTATGGAAGATCAAAATTCTTGAATTCACTAGCCATGGTGGCCGGCCCCTTAATGGAGAAGAAGAAGAAGATAAAAACTTTTAAATTTTCTTTTTCTTTTCATCTTTTATTTTTAACCATGTATATATATATTAAAATAATTTAATAATTAATTATTTATTTAATAAATTAAAAGTCATAAATTTCCTCTTCCATTCAAAAATAATTTATTTTTGAATTATTTTATAAATTTTGAATTTCTAAGATTTAATTACTAAAATACCCTTTTACTTTGACTTTTTTTTAAAAAAAGTGTTGACTTTTATATGTTATGTATATTTTACATATATATCACATATATTATCCACTTTTTCATTTAAAACCCCTTCATTTTTCATTTAAAATTATTAATTTAATTTATTCATTTAAATTATAATTTATTTTATCAAATTTTCAAAAATTAGCACTTTTCAAAAATTTAGGATATTGCACATATGCACAAGTAATGTGTATCTTATATACACATCAAATGTACCTTATGTGTGTATTAAATATTAAGTATGTAATGTGTTAATCCAACATATACAATTAATATACCATATGTATATGTTATGTATACTCTAGATATATATATTGAGTATATATAATTTATCTCTCCAAATACTTATTTAATTTCTCCAAAATCACGGATGTTACACTGCATCCCAGCTAGTAGACTTACAGTTCCATTTTCATACTGTCGAATAAATTCCAACAACTCAGCATTAGATAGAGACCCTGACCTCGAAGCATGCATCTTCTCCTCAACTCTCTCCTCAACTCTCTGCTTCAACTATGAAAATATGTAAGTGTGGATGAGTATTGAAGAAATGAGTCATTTATATGGGCAAATTGCAAAGGAAAAAATACAAATAAAAAAGAGAAAACAATAATTCTCATGAAAAAAAAGAAAAAAAATCAATATCATTGTTGATAAATAGTTAGTAAATAGTGAGTACACAGTGAATAAATAGTAAATTCAATTATTCAGATATTTGCGTGTATAAATATCTTTTGTACTTTTAAAATATTTTTCTACGCAGGGGGCAAGAAGATATAGGTATGGTAAAAAAAATAGCTAAATTTTTTATAAATTTCTTTAATATCTTACTAAATACAATCATTTTTTGCATATAATCCAAATTATTTTTTACTGAACTTATTTTTTAAGTCCAGAACTTACTTCGGGTCCAGAGCCCAAACTATTTTTTAAGTCCAGAACTTACCTTGGGTCCAGAACCCAAATTATTTTTTAAGTCTAGAACTAACCTTGGATCCAAAATCAAAATTATTTTTCAAGTCCAGAACTTACCTCGGGTCCAAAACCCAAATTATTTTTTAAGTCCAGAACTTACCTTGGGTCCAGAACCCAAATTATTTTTTAAGTCCAAAACTTACTGTAGGTCCACAACCCAAATTTTTTCTTAAGTCTAGAACTTACCTCGGGTCCAGAACCCAAATTATTTTTTAAGTCCAGAACTTATCTCGGGTCCAGAATCCAAATTATTTTTTAAGTCAAGAACTTACCTCGGGTCCAGAATCCAAATTATTTTTTAAGTTTAGAACTTATCTCGGGTCCAAAACCCAAATTATTTTTAAGTCCAGAACTTATCCTGGGCCTAGAATTCAAATTATTTTTAAAGTCCAGAACTTACCTTGGATCCCCAAATTATTTTTTAAGTTCAGAACTTACTTCAGGTCCAGATCCTAAATTATTTTTGAGTCCAGAACTCAAACCAACCTTGGGTATGAAGTCTAGTTTGGCTCTAAACCCAGTCAAAAATCACATTATTTTTCACTCTCTTTTGCTGTATTCTTAAATCGCTTAAGCAGGGGACAAACTGTAGACCCCTAATTTTTTATTCAATCCAGTCCAAAGATTTTAAAACAGTCTAAAATAATTTTTATGGTATATTTATTTATATTATTTATATTTATTATTTATTTTAATATAATATTTATTTTACATTTCATTTATTTATTTTTAATAATAATATATAAATAAAAAAATAAAAAAATAATAAAAATTAGTGACGGCAGAATCGGCGACGAAAGTCACTGGCGATGAATTGGCCACGGGCCAATTTGCCCGTAGGTCGTTCGCACACAGTTTTTGTCAAAACCCTATTTTAGTTAATTTTTGATTTAATTTCCAAAATAGTTTTTAATTTCCATAACATACTAAGTTTTTTTTTTATTTTAGTTACCTAGAAATACCACATTAAAACACACTGAAAAGGAGATTGGGGACTTTTGGAATTAGAATTTTATTCAAGAATTATTGAGACTCTTTTTCAGAATTTTTTTAAAAGCTTGGACTTGAAGAAGCAGCAAAACAACAAAGAATTCGCCAAAGGAAGCACACACTGTCTTTGTTATTGTTCAACAAGAATTCAAATTGTGATGGAACCAACAACGGAGGTTTGAGTTTTTATTGACTTGTTTTTATTTATAGTAGCCATAACATGCTTTCTTTTTAATGTTTTATTAAATTATTTTGATATTAGTTTTCTAGTAGCATGAAATTGTTGAATCCAAATTATATGTTTTATGAACCAAAACCCAAAACCTTAATATTAGTTTCACACAACTTCCAAAACCCTAAATCCAAAACATTTATTCTTTAGATTCAAACCCTAAATTATTTCAAAACTAATATTTAATTCAAACATCTAGTAGCCATATTATTTCTTTTATATTAAATATTTCTAAATTGATTAATCTAGTAATTAAAATATAAAACCCTAATTGTTAAACATAAAACCTAAGAAACACTAATTGATGCATAAACCCTAAATTCATATACTTACTATTTTATTTAAATGAGATGAATGTTTGTTATATATTTTGATTGATGTTTCATGTCCTAGATGAATATTTTATTTATGATGAATGATTGGTTACTTTTATTAATTTGCTTTGGTTTTAAAATATTGTAATAGGTATATTTCCATGTTTTGGGTACCTCATATTGTGAGCATCATGTAATTTAATTTATTTTAAAGTTTTTAGATCAATGTAAATGACATGTTTCCACCTTTTGGTGGGTGTCCTATTTAGTTTTAGACATGGACGATGTAAGGACACATTTCTATCCTCGGATGGGTGTCCATTTACTTATTTTATTTGGACATTGTTGTGATTTTAATAAAATATTTATTTATTCTTATGATTGCTTTTAACATGGATAATATCATTATATTTAAGAATTTTATAATATTAAGACCTGCAAAGGAGGTCGGTTCCAATGAACCGAGCATTGTGGGGGTACTAGGCCATTTCTCACCTTCCCCACATGGACCCAACTTTTCGAACCTATTAGGGGGTTAGGGATTCCTTAATAATCGAGTCATCCACCCCTTTCTTTTTTTGGCCCGTCCGGGTGGTGACTCCATTTTCTCCTGGCTTAGGTCCGTGTTCTCTAAGGCCCTGAGCCTAAATAGTGCCAAAGTCGCAAGAACCATTCCACCAAGAGTGGGGGCAAAAATACCTGCTCACAGACCTGAAAAGGAGGTCGGTTCCAATGAATCGGGCATTGTGGGGGTGCTGGGTCATTCTCATCTTGCCCACACGTATCCATCTTTTTGAACCCATTAAGGGGTTAGGGATTCCTTAGGAATCGAGTCATCCACCCCTTTATTTTTTTGGCCTGTCCGGGTGGCGACTCCATTTTTTCTGATTTTAGGCCCGCGTTCTCTAAGGCCCTGAGCCTAACAGTGCCAAAGTCGAAAGAAGCATTCCATATGGGTGCGAGGGCAAAAATCCCTGCCTACACAAGGATTTTTCCATCATCATGGATCATTGCTTCATCATCCACAATTATTCCAAGCTTGCTTAGTCTCCTCCATCATGAATGTCGCAAGCGGTGTTGCCCTTCTAAATTTAGGCAGAGGATTATTTTTAGTGATGGAATTATCTAGCTCAGGCAGCCTTCCACTGTTAATTAACCTTGGATCTCATGCCTTAATTGATCACATTTATCTGTCTCATGCCCTTATACTTGATGGAATTGACAGAAGGCCTTGGGATCAAAATTTGATGACAAAGGCTTATGTAGAGGTCGAGGTGCTAATGTTTGTAGCAAATCCATCTTCATTAGATTTTTAACATCTTTGACCAAGATTCCCCTAAGTTTGAAAATTTATGCTTCTTTGCTGGTTCATTTGTTGCATTGTTCTCAACACCTCTTCTTTCCCTTTGACATTGCCCACTAGGGTGGTAGCCACCCTTATTGCTCCACATAGACAGCACATGGTTTGACTGGTCTTGTAGAATAGGGATTGATCCCTTGTTTTTTATTTGATCTCTATTAGTGGACCTATTCCTTGTTAATGTTGCCTTTCCCTTATTCTTTATGTCAATGGAAGATGCCTCATTAGCATTATTGATGATCTCCAAAATTTCAGTCAACTGGGTCTTCATAATTTTAGCCAATTGATCTCGTAGCTCGACCATCCTAGCTTTGATAGCTTCATTGAATATATCCCTTAGCTGGTTTGAATCCATCCTCCAAATTAAGCACTTAAATCAAAATCACTATTATAGTTGGTGTCATTATATGCTCTTGAGCTGCTGTACTCTAGGTGTGAGTCAGAAAGGATCAATGCCATGTAATGCAATGCGTGTATGCATGTATGCACAAGTAATAAACACAGATAATTAAAACGTTCCTTCCAACCTTATAACTTCCACATACGAATGAAGAGTCTCTTTTCCTAGGTATATGGTCAATAAAATATCAACATTAGATATCTTGGTTTCGAAAAATTCTCTCAGAGGATTTAACCAATAGTTGTATTTTCAAACTTGAAAGTCAGTCCATTATAATTCCCATTAATTAAGTCATAATCCATTAGGTCAACAAAGGGATAGCTTTTATGCTATATTTAATATTAAAACCAAATTAAAGAGTTTATCATAAATAGAATTCCTCATTTGGAAAAGCAACTAATGATTCATGCCATAAACAAGCCCATGATTAACAATTTTTGGTATAAATTAGGCTCATAATTAATTTTTTATATTCCATAAATTACCTAAATAGTTGTAAGCTTATTTAAGAAAAAAGTTTTAGTAACAAAGATCCAAACTTGGGTCATGAAGAGAAAAGAAGTTTTGAGCCCATTTAAGAAAAATTGTAATGAAGTGAAAAATAGTTTTATTTCAAAGCCCGTTGTAAAAAGGTTTGTTTAAAAATAAATTTTGTTCGTATTTGGACCATGAGGTAAAAAATAATTTTTGACCCATCTTAAAAGGTTTTCATGTCCGAAGACCATTTTGAAAAAGAGTATAAAAAATATTTTTGGTCTTCTGGTTTTAAAGAAATAAAACTATTTTGATCTTACAATATAATTAGGTCATAATGGAAAAAGAACAAACCAAATAGGTCATGGCTCAAACCAAGATATATCAATCATAGTCAAGCAACAAGCATTTGGGTAAAAACCTAAGGAAATTAACTAGGTCAATTACATAAGCTTCAGTCTTTGGGTTGAAACGTTTAGGCTTCTATACCAAGTATATACCAAAAGTACAAGGATATGAGTGGTTATGTCATGCTCGATCTCCATACCTTGAGTGAAAGTATGATATCCCTTACATAACACAACACGAGTTACATGAACGTCCTAACTCACGCACATAATGCAATCTAGATGATGCAATGGACAATATTATAATAAGAAATAATAAAATAATTTTAATTCTAAAGGAATCAACTTCTCTTATCCTCAGTGGATTCGCCACTGTGAGTAGGGATTTTTTCCCCCACTCCCATGTGGAATGGTTCTTACGACTTTGGCACTGTTAGGCTTAAGGACTTAGAGAACACAGCCCTAAACTTGGAGAAAATGGAGTCGCCACTCGGATGGGCTGGGAAAATAGAAAGGGGTGGACGACTCAATTCCTATGAAATCCCCAACTCTCTATTGGGTTCAAAAAGTTGGGTACATATGGGGAAGGTGAGAAATGGCTAGCACCCCTATAATGCCCTGTTCATTGAAACCGGCTACCTTTTTAAGTATAAATATTATTGAATTCTTAACTTATTAAAGTACCATCCATACTACATACAATCATAAGAATAAGTAATCTCTTTATTAAAATCACAACAAGTTCAATAAAATAAATGGGCACTCATACTGGATAGAGACATGCCTTTATAATGTCCAATGTCCAAAACTAAATAAAATAGGACACTCACCATTTGGTGGAAACGTGCTCTTTATATTAATCCAAAATCTAAAATAAATCAAGTTACATTGGAACTTAATTAATGAGGTACCCACAATGTGGAAACATACCTCTTACATAATGAAAACTAAAATAATTAATATTAAAATAGTTAATGAAATGAATTAAACCATTCAAGCATTTATGATAATAAAAACAAATCATCCATCATAACACATGAATAAATCACTCATTATAAGTATGTATCAACAAGTTCAATAATTAAATCTACACTTAACTATTATATTAAACAATAGATATACAAACTAGGATTTTAGTGCATGAATTAAGATTTTTAGGATTTTAGAAAACAAAGTTAGGGTTTTATGATTTTTTAGAAAATAAAGTTAAGGTTTTGAGGAAATTAGAGTTTAGAAAATAATACTGGGGCTTGAATTAGGGTTTTTAGGATTAGGAAAATAATTTAGGGTATTGGATATTGAATTAGGGTTTTGTAACTTTGGAAAATAATTTAGTACTAAGCTACTGGGTATTGAATTAGGGTTTTTGGGATTAGGATTTTAGGTGATTAATGTAAAAGTTGTTAATTTAAATTAAGCACTATAGTTAATATTTAACATGAGATAGGTTTGTTGGAAGAAATAAATAGTTAATGCTTTGATTTATAAACATGCAACTAGGGTTTTCAGTAAATTCAAGTTAGGAAACTAAGCCATATTTTAGATAAGCAAACTACCGTGGTGATGTTTTGAAAAACAATTATAGCTGTTAATTAAATGAATTGAGTTAGAAAACTATACCTGTGTTTAAAGGCTCCATCACAATTAAACAACTTGAATTCTAGTTGGGTAGAAACAAAGGTAGTATGCTTACTGCCTTTGGAGTATTTTTGTTCCTTCCTTTTGTTCTTGCTAAGAAATTGTCACCATCCTCTTTAATTCTTGTTGCTATCTCTCTCTTTTTTAGTTATCAGTAGCTTTTTTCTTTAATTGTTACTCTCTGTTCCTCTGTGTTGATTGTTTTTGGCTGCTCTTGGTTGCTCCCAATTTTTTCTTTTGTGCTTTTAAACTCTTATTTATAGGCAAATTAACCCAAAACCCTAAACCTAATCCATGTTCAAAACATAGTCCAACTAATTAAGGAATGCTAAAAAAACCAAATAAAGGCTGGATTGTGGGCGCATGGTGAATTGGCCATGCCAATTCGCCCCAGCCTCAGGCCTACGGTGAATTGGGCATGCCGATTCGACAAAATTTGGGTTGGACTGACTTGTCTTGGGATTCAAACCATTTTTAGCTATTAAAATTGTTCTAGACTGGTTTAAACCTCTAGACTTGATCTAAATTTCTTTTAATTAAGGCCAGACTGATTAGGTCCAAAATCAAGGGTCTACAAAGCGGCTATGGATGATGACAAAGTGATGATGGATGATGATGATGGGGCTCAGTATTTCTAAGACTCACAAGATAAGAAGGAAGTGAAGGCTGTGGAGAAGGAAACTGTGGAAAAGATTGAAACTTCAGATGTGGAAAAAATGATTGATGATTTAGAAAAGAGGTTCAAAAATAAGCTAAATGTTGATGAGATGTTAGAGGTGGACAAGCTATTTGAACAAGATGAGGAAGTCCCTTACAATTTCAAGATGCCTTCATTTGCTAAGTTCAATGGAATTGGCAATCCTCATATAATGTCAAGCAATACATCACAGTTATGCAGTCTGCCGAAGTCACTAAAGCTCAACTCTAAGGTACTTTGTGCTCTCATTACATCCTGTTGTGCAAAATTTGTTCAACACCTTAGAGGTAGTAGTCAGAAGGATTGGGATTCATTGTATAAGGCCTTCATCTAGCAGTATGGGTACAATGCCATGTTGGAAGTTACTTTGATGGAGGTAGAGACGATGAGGCAGGAACAAAATAAGAACCTTGTTAACTACGTGAAAATGTGGAGAAACAAAACTGCATTGCTCAAGAAAAGGCCAGATGAGTCAGACCAGATTAGGATGATTGTGAGAGGGGTGCTAGCTAATCTTTGTGAAAGGATGTCCCACACCCTTATTAGAGATTTTTAAAGATTCCTTCAAGCTGGCTTGCAAATAGAAGAATGGAAAAGAGAAAAGAACCATTTTTCTGCAAGAAGGAACGAAAAAGAGAATTACCAGTCTGGCAATCAAAGTACACAAAAGGCAGTCAATATTAATGCAATTGGTCAAGGAGGTAGAAGGTAGTTTTCAGAGTTGGGAAAGCTACTATCCTGGGTTCTCAATAAGCTACAAAAGAAGGGATTGTTACAACCCTTGACTCTTCGACCATTGCCAAATCCCTTACCACCTAACTTTAATGCTAAAGCTTTATGTCAATTCCATTAAATGCAAGGGCATGAGATGGACAAATGTTTGAGATTGAGGCATGAGATTTAGAATCTAATTGATAGTGGGAAGTTGCCTAAACCTAACAAGCCTAGCACAAAGGACAATCCTCTGCCAAGGTTTAACAGAGTACCACCAGCATCAACTTTCATGATTAGAGGAGGTTTGAATGAGAAATTTTTTATGTCTTCTTTCAAAGATGTAGGTGATGAGGCGACAAAAAAGAAGAAGAGGTACTTAGCAAGATGGAGCAAGTAATGGATAAAAAGGAAGTGGCCAGTTGTGAGTGAGTTCTGGGATTCAACCGATAGTGATGATGATTATGAAGCAAAGAAGGTGGAGTGGAACTGGTCTAAGCCCGAAGGGGGTGAGCTAATGAACATCCACGCTGGTAAGCCTTATGCAAGGCCACCACCAAAGGAAGTAGAAGCTGATAAGGTAAAGGATGGTGAAAAAGAAGTGAAGGAAGACAAAGATGATACAGTCCTTAAGCAATTGAAAAGGACTTAAGCAAGCAGCAACATTTGGGATCTATTGGCTACGTCCAAGAAACAACGTGAAACTATGGCCAAAGCTTTGGCTAGCATGCCAATTTCCACTTCTTTAATACCAGATGAATTGTTTAATTTTGAGAAAATTGAAGGAGTGATGAAGTGCAAAGATTTTCAAAAGAGGAACAAGGTTGATGAGGGAATGGTGTCATTTTCAGATGCAGATTTACTAGAAGAGGGAAGAGATCACATCCTCCCACTTTTCATTAAAGTAGAAGTCAAAGGAAAAAGGACTCCTTGTGTCATGGTTGATGATGGATTTGCCATAAATGTGTGTCCACTCAAGATCCTACCGAAGCTAGCAATGTCAACAAGAGATTTGAGCCCAACTGAGGTGACCATTAGGGCTTAGGACAATATTAAAAGGCATGCTGGGGGAACCTTTAAAGTTGTTGTGAAGGTTGGCCTTATTGAATCCTTGGTGGAATTTGTAGTCCTGGATATACCTGTCACTTTTGTATTGTTGTTGGGTTGACCTTGGTTTCATCCTCTTGGTGGAGTTCCATCTACGCTCCATCAGAAGATCAAATTTCCAAATGGGGATGAGACAGTGGTTATCAATGTTGAGGATAATGGAGTGGTAAATGTTTTGATGATTGAGAGGCATCTCAATGGATTTCAAGTGGCTATTGCTTCTAATAATGAGATAATGGGCTTTAGAATTTTTGCTATGATGAAGAAAATGAACTATTTACCCGATATTGGCCTTGGGAAGGGGAAGGCAGGTGTAACAGAGCTCCCAGATTTCAAGACCCAAACTTCCAAGAAAGGGTTGTTATATGATGAAGCAAATGGAGATGTTCTGCTGAAAAATAATAAGGAGATGAATTTTCCTCCACTTAAAGAAATATTTGTCAAAGCACCAGAGTTGGGACCACTACAAGGAAAGCTGGAGCCAATTATGTTCATGGGAAAGATGATCCCTAGTCTCGAGATCTTTGTTGATGTTACTGAGTTGGTGGAAAGAGGGAGAAAAATCTTGTCTTGTCAGCTGACAAGGAATCTAGCCCAAAAGAAAAGAAAGAAATTGTCCTAAAGATCCAGAAGACTCCAGTGGAAATTGTTGCTCTCATCAAAGAACAGTTTGAGAACCTTATAATTTTTGATGATGAGAACATTGATATTGATTCTGATTCTGCTTTTAATTTGTCTACTCTATATGAGGATGATGATATTTTCTTTTCCAAACTGAATGCAATAAAGTCTAATTTTGCTTACTTGTGTGATGTTTTTCCTGATTGTTGCATACATTCAAGTAGTGATTACGTGAGCATTTTTAATATTAACTCTGTTGATACACAATTGTTAAATTTAGGAACAACCGATAATCCTAAAAACGTTAGCATAGTATATAACCTTGCTCTTGAAGAGAGAGAGAGAGAGAGATTAGAAAAAAATATTTAAAAAATATGAAGAAGTCTTTGCTTGGTCTTATGAGGATATGTCTGGAATTGATCGAGATATAGCTGAGCACATGATTCCCATTTAAACTCATAAGAAACTTGTCAAACAAAAGCTTAGATGGTTAAGGCCAGAATGGGTGAAGTTGATCAAAGAAGAAGTCACTAAGTAGGTACAAGTAAAGTTCCTTGAAGTGATAGATTATCTAGACTAGTTAGCAAACATAGTTCCTATACCAAAGAAAGATGGAAGAATTAGGGTTTTTGTGGACTATAGAGACATGAACAAGGCTTCCCCTAAGGATGAATTTCCTTTACCCCATATAGATGTCCTTATTGATAGTACAACCTCTAGCATGCTACACTCATTTGTAAACAGATTTTTCAGACACAATAAAGTGTTAATGGCCCAAGAGGATAAAGCTAAACTTGTCTTCATTACTATGTGGGGTATAATTTGATCGAGATATGTCATGAAACAAGGTGGTGGGTAGGTTGCTTCAGCATTCTTTATTTTCTAGGAACTAATCAATGGTGTCATACCATGCATCATGATCTATAATATTTTCCATGTCATTTCATATTCATTGCAAGGAGTTAATGAACTGGTCAAAATTAGAGGTTTAAGGAATAATTTGATAGTCTTCCCATATCGAAGCTAGTGTGGCTAAGGCATTGACCATCTGGTTTTCTCCTCTAGATAGGTGTAGGAATCTATAATCTTTGAAATTCCTCATTACTATGGTCAAATAATCATGGTATGAATTTATTTTCTCCTCATTTAACTACCATTCCCCATTTTCTTAATATATTACTAGCAATGAGTCACCGAATACTTGCACTCTATCAACCCCTATTATTATTAAGGTTTATAAATTGAAAATGCACACCTCATATTCTATCATGTTATTGGCCACCTTGAGTTTTAATTCCTTAGCTACAATTTGCATAATTAAAACTCATGATTTCAAAAACTCAAATGTTCCATAACCCTAAATTCTCTTTCTTCACCAAACTCAACTTAAATTCAACCATTTCTTTAATCCAACCTTAAAATCATTGTTAACTACCCAAAATAACATCATACGCACCCATTTCAATAATTATAACATGCTACATCAAAACCACAAACTCAACATAATACAATTTTCTATAGAATTCAAAGAAAAGAGTTGAAAACTTACTCATTTTGGTGGAAATCACCAAAAATCTACTTTGAATACTTGAAAACCTTCAATTTTTGGAGTATGGAAGAAGCAAATCCCTCTCTTGAAGCCATGAAAGTCGGCCTTGAAGAAAAGAATAAGAAGAAGATAAAAAAAATGATTTTCTCTTTCCTCCCACTCGCATTTTCAACCTTATATATATTATTATTTTAATATATTTTTAATTAATTAAAACCCCAAAATATTATCTTCCATCCAAAATTATTTATTTTTTAATTATTTTATTAATTTTAAATTTCTAAGATTTAATTACCAAAATACCCTTTTACTTTGACTATTCTTTTAAAGTGTTGACTTTTATATGTTGTATATATTTTACATATATATCACATATATATTCCACTTTTCATTTAAAATCCCTTCTTTTTTCATTTAAAACCATTAATTTAATTTATCCATTTAAATTATAATTTATTTTATCAAAATTCCAAAAATTAGAACTTTTCAAAATTTTGGGATATTACACATATGCACAAGTAATATGTATCTTATATACACATCAAATGTACCTTATACGTGTATCGAATATTAAGTATGTAATATATTAATCCAACATATACAATTAATATACCATATGTATATGTTATATATACTCTAGATATATATATTGAGTATATATAAAATTTTATATCTCTAAAATCACAGATGTGACATGTCGGAGGTGGAAAAGCTGTTTGCACAAGATGAGGAGGTCCTGTAGAAGTTCAAGATGCCTTCCTTTGCCAAGTTTGGTGGAACTAGGAATCCTCATCTCCATGTGAAGCAATACATCACTGCTATGTAGTTTTCCATAGCTACTAAGGTCCAAACTCTAAGGTACTTCATGCTTTCGTTGGATCCTGTTGTGCAAAATTAGTTCAACACCTTAGAGGATGGTACTCAGAAGAACTGGGATTCATTATACAAAGGCTTCATCAAATAGTATGGGTATAATGTTGAATTGGAGGTTACTTTGATGGAAGTTGAGTCAATCTAGCAGAAACAAAATGAGAATTTTGTTAATTACATGAAAAGATGGAGAAACAAAGTTGCATTGCTAAAGGCCAGATGAGTCTGACCAGATTAGGACGATTGTGAGAGGGGTGCTACCTAATCATCATGAAAGGATGGCCCATACCCTTATTAGAGATTTTAAGGATCCCTTTCAGGCTGGTTTGCAATTAAAAGAATGAGAAAGAGAGAAGAACCATTTTTCTACAAGAAGAAATGATAGAGGAAATTATCAGTCTGGCGGCCTTAGTACACAGAGTGTAGTAGATGTCAATACAACTAGTCAATCAAATAGAAGATATTTTTCAGATCTGGAGAAACCTTTCTCTCGGGTTTTCAACAAGTTATAGAAAAAGGGGTTATTACAGTCGTTGGCTCCTCGACCACTACATAATCCTCTACCATCAAACTTTGATGCCAAGGCCTTCTGTCAATTCCATCAAATACAAGGGCATGAGCCAAATAAATGTTCTCGATTAAGACATGATATTCAGGATCTTATTGATAGTAGTAAGCTACCTGAGCATGATAAGCCTGACACCAAGAACAATCCCTTGACTAAATTTGGAAGAGTGCCACTGCCAGCAACCTTCATGATAAGGGAAGGATTGGAGGAAGATTTTATCTTATCCTCCTTTTAAGATGAGAGTGTAGAATATGTGAAGAGAGAAAAGGCTTGATTCAATAGACCGCCCTTTGCTTGAATGTTTCTCATTTGGATTTTTGCAAAGGTGACCAAAATCTAAAGTCATGACTTTTTACGAAGCATAATTTTAAGCTCTATCTTGTCATGAAGAATGATTTAAGCTTTATCTTTTTATGAAGCAACGATTTTATGACTTGTCTTTTCATGAAGAAAGATAACAAGATACCCAGAAGCTAAAAATGGAACCTCTAACAGTATATAGTTCTAACAAGAAGATTGTAGTGTGAAGGTTTATCAGTAGTATCACATTAGCTTCGGCTCAAAGATGGCCTTCATTTAACTTGTGTACCTTATAGACCACATTGGAAGCCTATTAAAGACTTGTTGATCTCTCTTGGTAGGTAGAGTTTATCAGTGGAGTTAGTTTGAATTAGCATGCATATGAGATAGACAATATTTAAACTTAATAAGACCTTTGGCCAATTAATGTGTATGTGCCTATCTGAAGTGCAATAGTTCTTGCTTAAATGAAAATGATTCCCGAGTTTAGTACGGTAACTAGGGTTGCCATGTTATAGCTACATTAATTTGGAAAGTTGAGTCCTGAGGTACAATGACACTGATTTGACAAAGCCGAAATATGATTTTAAGATTTAAGAAAAAATGTGTTTTTTGTCATACAAAGCCTTCAAGTTTAGGGAAGTATGTTGTATTATTGAACCTCAAAGGACATAAGGGAAAAAGTGGGCTAATGAAAGGATTACTTACAAGGTCATGTCATGAAGAAGTTTCCAACCAAATGGATGTCTCTCGTATCTCTACCATGCTTGGGCCCTAATACTCATGTTTTTATCTTGAAAATAAAGCCATGGATGTGCAGTATTTTGTTGATATAATGCAAGACTTGAATGAGCATCTAGAATAAATCAATGGGAGCACTTCAACTTATCACCTTGGTGTATGAGTCAATGGAACCATTCTAAGTATTATTCATACATATCATGCATACATGAGCATATCATAATGCATTTTGTTGCCTTATATTGCCCATTCTTTGTCAAAATGAACAGCAAAACACTGTGAAGTAAACATTGGGAAGTGGATATGGAATCAAGGGGCATGGAATGGCCAACTCAAAAGAAAGAAGAGATGCAGGCTTGTGAAAGCATCCAGACGAAATACAAACATCAATTAGAGCCTACATGAGAACAAAATTACTAGTTTGAGTCTACATAGGGGGCAAAACTTCTCCTTTTCAATTTTGAGTTTATGCATGGACAAAATATTTTCAGACTCACATTTAATATTTTGCCACACAGGGGGTAAAGAGAGGATATGAGGACTGGCTAAAAAATAACTGAATTTTTTGTAAAAAGAAGAACAAGAAGAATAGAACAAGAAGAAAGTAAGAACCCTAAAAGAATAAAGACACAAAGGACAAAAGATCAATCCTGCTAGAAGAGCTGAAGTTAATACATGAGAGACATCCAAGGATGAAGATCCATTTTGAAGTGTGAAGACCATATATCCTAAGGATGAAGATCCAATTTGAAGGGTAAAGACCCGATGTGCAAAGGATGAAGATCCAATTTGAAGGATGAAGATCCATTTTAAAGGGTGAAGACCCACACTCCATTGAATAATGGAACAACTAGCTAAAAGAAAGCCTGAGTTCTCAACTAATGGAAGGTCAGTCAACTTGAAGAGATAAAATTGTTTGGCCAGAATAAAGCCATTGTAGTCCCTTAATTTTTGACCCGGTCCGGTCAAATATATTTTAACTAGTCCAAAATAATTTTTGTATTGTCCGATATATTTTAGTTAGTCCAAAATAATTTTTATGGTATCTTAATTAATTTTAATATTTATTTTAGTAAAAAATGGTGAAATGAATAAAAATTCAAAAGTAATAAAAAATAAAAAATAACAAAAAAAAGAAAATCGACGATGGAAAAATTGTCACCGAATGTTAGCGTGGGCCCATAGGCATTTCGCTCGCAGGAAACTCCTGCGGGCGAAATGGCCTACGGTCCCGTTTCGTACGCGCTGCCGCAGTCAGCTGCGGCAGTTTTTTTTTGCCAGAGAAATTTTTCTGACGCAAATTTTTCGAAACCTAATACAATTAGGTTTCAGTTTCCTTTTCTTATTTAATAAAGATGCCATGAATAATTAGGAATGAAGGATATAAAACTTCTATAAATATGGACTAAACAACACAAAAAAAAGTGGAGGAAAAAGAGATGAAATTAGACAGAAGCTTGAACAAAAGTGGATACAAATCCGTGAAGGAAATCAGCTTGAATCAAGCTGATTTTTTGAGGGAGCAGAAAAATGATTTAAGTAATTCAAAGGCAAAAAGACTTGTCTTTAACCTTGTTCATCCAAGAAGCAATTTTTGGTGAAACTTACAAAATAAGGTTTGAATTCTTAATTTCTTTTGTTTTTTTTTTCACAGTAGCTTAATCATCACTTTGTTTCTTTTAATTCAAAATTTTTAGGACCTCAATTCAGTTTTTCTAAGGTTGAAAAATCTTAAATCATGGCTTTATTTTCTAAAAGTTTAAAGCTATTAGTTTTATTTCTTCAAAACCCCAAAACTAGGATTTGCTTTCCAAATTATCAAAACTTTAATTTGTGCTCTATTTCCTTCCAAAAGCCTTAAAAACATCTTTTTTTATTTTAATAAACTTTAAATCTTTTGTTTATTTTCATAAAACTTTATAAAAGTATCAAATTGATTTTCAAATTCTAAAAACCAACTCATCACCCGAAACCCTAATTCAAAAATTCTAAAACCCTAATTCAATGCCTAAACTCAAAATAGTAAAACCCTAATCCCTTAAAACCTTAAACCTTAATTTTTTTTCTAAACCCTAATCCTTTAGAACTTTAAAAACTATAAAAACACAATAGTTATTTACTTTTAAAACTATAAAAATCCTAATCCTTCACATAGTAAGCATGAAATCAAAAGTATTTTAAAGTGTTCAAACCCTAGTTTCATGATTTCACCCTTCAAACATTAATTTGGTTAATCAAAGAACTTTATCAACCTTTTAAAATATAAAACCTTAATCTATTTTAATTCCTTAAAGAAGTCACAGTAGCCTAATTCTATAAATTCCAAAGTCCTAAACACATGAAATAAGGATCTTAAATGGAAATAGTAGCTATAATTTGGATTTTTATTTGCCTTATTCAATTCCATATTTGATTATGCTTTGACTTATTTTATGTGCTTTAATTTATTTAAGTTCAATGCTTGGTTTATTTTATTTATCATGAATGGATGTTTACTTTCTATTGATATTTAATGCCTTTAATGAATGATTTATTTATTATGAATAGTTATTTACTTTTATGAATTTATTTAGATTTTCAAATGTTGTAAGAGGTATGTTTCCACTTGGTGGGTACCTCATTAGTTAAATATCATGTAATTTAATTTACTTTTCAATATTAGAACCTATATAAAGGACATGTTTCTACCTTTCGGTGGGTGTCCTATTTAGGCATGTGATGTAAGGACATGTTTCCATTTTTGGATGGGTGTCCATTTATTTATTTTGCTTGGACTTTACTTTAATTCTAATATATTGATGCTTTCTTTTAATTATTGTGTGTAATATGGATAATATTGTTATACTTAAGAATTTTATAATATTAAGACTTGTAAAGGAGGCTGGTTCCAATGAACCGAGCGTTGTGGGGGTGCTGGGCCATTTCTCACCTTGCCCACACACACCCAACTTTCCGAACCCATTAAGGGGTTGGGGATTCCTTAGAAATCAAGTCATCCACCCCTTTCTTTTTCCCAGCCCGTCTGTGTGGCAACTCCATTTTCTCCGAACCTAGGTTCGTGTTCTCTAAGGCCCCGAGCCTAAACAGTGCTGAAGTCGTAAGAACCATTCCACTAGGAGTGGAGGCAAAAATCCCCGCTCACAACCGGAACCCTCAACTGATAGAAGGTCAGTCAAGCTAGAAGAGCTGAAATAGTTTGGCTAGAAGAAAGCCCGCACTCTCAACTAATAGAAGGTCAGTTGAATCCAATCTCGAGTCGAGAACCCAAATCCAGTCTCTAGTCTCAGGTTGAGCACCCAAATCAAATATAGTCTCGGGTTGAGTACCCATATCAAATCTAATCTCGAGTTGAGAATCCAAATCTAGTCTCAAGTTGAGAACCCAAATCTAGCCTCGGGTATAGAACCTAAACAAATCTCGGGTCGAGAACTCAAATATAGCCTCAGTTCTAGAACCCAAATCCAAGTCTTGGGTCAAGAACCCAAAATCCTATCAAGGATTGAGAACCTAAATCCAAGTATTGGGTCAAGAATTCAAACCTAGCCTCTAGCTGAGAACCCAAATCTAGGTCTTGGGTCGAGAACCCATAATCCAGTCTCGGATCAAGAACTCAAATCTAGTATCGGATCGGGAACCCAAATCTAGTATCGGGTTAAAAATCCAAATCCAAGTCTCAGGTCGAGAACCCAAAACCAGTATTAGGTTGAGAACCCAAACCCAAATCCAATCTCGGGTCTAGAACCCACTCTCATCCAAGATCAACTTAAAGACATATTTCTTTTCACTCTCTTCTACTAAAGTCTCAGATTGTTTAATAAGGGGTAAGATTGTAGACCCTTAATTTTGGCCCAATTTAAGTTCAATTTGAAAAATTGGACCAAGTTTGGCTTTAATTACAAAATGCAGGTTAAGTTAGGTTTAATTTTTGATTAGGTTTGATTCATTTAAATTTGGGACAATATAATCGAGTCAATTTGATTTGGCCCAAGTCAATTCGGTATGGAAAAGCTTCATATTGAATTTGCTTAGGCCAATTCGATATGGGACAGACACAATATCGAATTGGCCAAGGCTAATTCGATAAGGGATGCTCATATAGAATTGGCCTTAGCCAATTTGATATGGGGTTTGTAACCACATTGGATTGGCAAGGCCAATTCAATATTGCCAGGCCCTCTAACTTGGTTTATGTTTAGGTCATTTTTTTACTAGTTTTTAGTATGATTTTATGTGTGTTTTAGTTAATGTTTTGATTAATTATTGTTTTAAGTGTGTTTAAAGTGTTGTTTTTAGGTTTAGGTACAAAAACACCCTTGGAAGATCAAAACAGGGCAAGAAAAGCATGAACCAAGCAAGACATGGCCAAGCCAAAGCAAGCTTGGCCATGTCCCTCAAAAGAAATTCAAGGCAGAAGCAGACACACCTAGAGACACGGCCAAGCCTCTGGCCGTGTCTCACTCAAAGAAAATCAAAGAAGAGCAAAGAACGAAGAGCAGTAGGTGACACACCCAAGGGACACGGCTAAGCCACTGGCCGTGTCCCTCCAATCCTGTCAAACACGGCCAAGCTCACTTATTCTTGGCCGTGTCACTCACCATTCCAAAGAACAAAGAAAAGAAAGAAAGAGAGAAGAAGCCACAGTGAGGGACACGGCCAACTGTCTTGGTCGTGTCCCATGGAGATCAAGAGACATGGCCAAGCCAACCTTGGCTTGGCCGTGCCACACAAAAACAAAACGTATAAATTCTTTCGCACGACAGAAAAAGAGGAGAGGACGGCTAGGGTTTTGAAAGAAAGAAAAGAAAAGAGAAGAGGGGGCAAACATAATTTGGGATGAGGAGAGAGTGACACTCTCCTTGTCCCTCATCTTCATCCTCCATCTTCATCTTCTCCATCTTCCATTGAGAAGATCTTTGAGGTTCTTTGGGATAAGTTGGGTTACAAGCTCTTGAAGGTTGAAGAAGCTTCATTGAAAGGTTTGGTGACTTGAGAAAGCTCCAATCCATCTTCCAAAGGCATAATCATTGAAAGGCTTGGTGACTTGAGAAAGCTCCATCCTATATTGCAAAAGGGAAATCAACCATTGAAGAGGGCTTGAGTTCTTCATCAAACATCAAAGTGGAGCTAGGAGGAAGACTAGTAATCCTACTCTTGGCATCTTCACAAGGGGTTTTTCTATTCTCTCTTTTAATTAATTTCAGTATTGTTTTTGTTATATTAAGAGAATTGATATACAATTGGACAATTTGTATTTGATTTATATTGAGTTGAATAAATGTTTTAAATTGATGATGTTGAGCTAAAAACCCATGCTTAGGGTTTGTAGTATATTTGATTGAATGCTTTGATTTGATATTTCCATTGATGTACCTTGTTGTTGGTTGATTGCATTGGATTGTATGCTAGGTTAATAGATTAGCTACCTATTGATCTCTAGATATTGAATGAAGGACCGAGAGGTGAAATTTGATATCAGAATTATGCAATCGACTACCCAATGAATGAATTAAAAATATAAGTTCTAGGGTTTCATTAATTTGGTAATGTAAAATAATTGGTTATTGCTAATTCATGAATGTGAGAACTAATGAATTGGTAATTGACTAATTAACCTTAAGGAACAAATTAATTACAAGGATATGTTAATGGATAATTGAGAATTGAGTTTTGATTGAATGGACCTATAACCCTAGGCACTTTCCCAAGAACTGAATTGATCTTGTGCACCCATCACACACATCAAACCCTACGTATGTTGATTTTAGGTTTAAATTGTTCTTTAGCATTCCAAACAACAAACTCTCGCTTTTAATTTAATTGCTTTAATCAATTTATTACGAACCACACCTTCTTGGGGAAATGACCTTGGGGTGATCACCTTTGCTACAGCTACCTTGTATACTTGCGAGTGACGCTTGTAGTAGAACTTAATCCGAGCGCAACAAGTTTTTGGCGCCGCTGCCGGGGAAGGCTGTCGCAGTAGTAATAGTTTGATTTTTCTTTTCATTGTTTGTTTATTTTTCTATGAATTGTTTGTTTGTTTTATTTTTCTTTCAATTTAATTATTTTTTTGTTTTTATTTAAGTTGCTAAGTACCTTGTGTAAATATGCAATTTTCAAGGTACGCAGGGGTTTATGACGATAACCCTAATTCTGACATGGCATGGCAATTAGCATAATTAACGAACCAACTTAAGATGCTAAATGCAAGAGGACAAACACCTATGCCTACTCGTGAAGTATGTTCAGCTTGTGGCATTGCAGGACATAGTACAAACATGTGTTCATTTGGTTATGGACAATATCAAGAGAGGCAAGAGGAAGAATATGCCTATGACAGTTTCCAGCAAATGGGTGGAAATGACACATTCCCCAGACCTTATAATTCAAGATGGGGAAGCCACCCAAATTTTTCTTGGGAAAACTAGCAGCACATTCCACCTCCAAATTTTTTTCAACCTTACCAAAGAAGTTCTTACTCTCAAGAACAATATTCAAATCAAGAGTACCTTAAGTGACCCACATTAGAAGATAGTTTGAATTCCTTCATTCAAATTAGATCGCAAAATCAAAGTAAACTTAAGGAACCCACTTTGGAAGATAGTTTGAATGCCTTCATTCAAATTAGCTCACAAAATCATGATAAATTCGAGAAATCCACAGTGGAAGATGATTTGAATGCTTACCTTCAAATTAGCACAGAAATTCAGATGAGAGGTTTGATTCTTTAGTGGAATCATCGAAGAGGGTGGAAATGCAACTTGGGCAATTGGCACATCAACTCCAAGCACACCAAGAGGAGGAATTTCCTAGCCAATTGGAGCAAATAGAGGTAATCACAAATTTTAAGAATAAACAGGTGATATATAACGATTTTTGTAATTCCTTTGATGCAGGAACTAACAATGAAGACGATGGCAAGGAAATGCAATCAAACATAGAGGAGTTAATTCAATCAAAGGAGGAGGAGATTTTGGAAGCATCGACTTTGACAAAATTGCATGAACCTCCAAATCCTTGTATGCCACCAATCCCATTCCCAAGTAAGCTGAATGCAGAGAAACAAGGTATGCAACTTTATGAACTCCATGACATGCCCTATAGTGAAGATAGTGTAGATAAGCTTGAGGTGGCCATGACCATAGAAGTAGAGTCTAATTCTTCCAAATTAGAAATTGATGAGAGCAATTTACTAGAGAATAATGAGATTGTTGAGGGAGAACTTCAAATTGCTAAAGAGAATGTAGAACACATTCAACCAAACTTGGTTGAACTTAAAAAGACCCCAGAAATTTTGAAAGATGTTTTGGTTGGAGAATACAGTATGCAACAAATTATCATCTCTCCCACTCTTGGTGGTGAGAACGAGCAAAAACCATATAAAACCATGTTGCAAACTGAAAAAGGTTCTTACTACGTCCCTATAGCACTAAAAAATCAAGCGAAGACAACCCTCACATGTTCTTTTTGGACAATTGCTCCCCTAAGAATGCTACCTAGGCTTTTCAATACATTGGGCACTTTTCAAAGTTGCATGGTGTTCATCCTCTCGGTCATGGGCTCCAATTGCATTATGGGTGAAAGGAGCCCCACACATCGTATATGGGAACGATGGAAATCAGGTATCATCTAAACTCTCTCTGTAGTATGCATGCTCATATTGAGGACAATGTGAATTTTTAAGTGTGGGGTGCATTTGGTGTTTTGTGTTTTTACTTTTAATTGCATTTTGTGTTTTCGTGCTTTTACTTTTAACTTGTTTTTGTTTAGGTTTTAGTTAATGTTTTTAATGTTTTTCTTTGAATAAATGAGTTTTAGAAGTTCAATTGTTATAAAAATTGTTGATAGATGACCTTTGAATTTTTGAAGCATGAATTTGAGAATTGAGTAGAATTGGTGCTTATTGTCAATTTTGTTGGTTTTTCTTTGCATTGCCATTAACTTAGTGAGGAATTGAGCCATCAACTTATTATTCTTTTTGTGGGTAAACATCTTTGATTGATGATTTGCTAGAACTTGCTTTGAAATGCTTTTTAAGACTACATAAAACAATTTCAATTTGGCATCAAGATGATTAAGGCAATTAGGTGAACCCACTTTGGCTTAAAAAGACCAACCCTATATTCAACCTTAGTTAGCCAATTTTGAGCCTATTTCATTTTCCTTTTCTTTCTTTTTCACAACACCATTAGCTTGAACCTTTTTGTTTAACTCTTATCCTTTCATTAGGTCAAGAGCATTTTAAGAGCGTTTGTGACCGAGTGTTGTGTTGAATTAAGTGTGGGGTTAAATTTAGTAGGTTTAAGATTGCAAAGCAAAATAATAAAAATAAAGTAAAGAAAAAGAAAAAGAAAAAAAAATATATATATATATAAATAATTGTTGTTCTTGTTGACAGGGTTGGAATTTGGTTGGAATGTATCATTGCAAAATGTAATAAGTGAGTTCCCTTGAAAAGCTCCTTCATGTCAATGGTTATATGAGAGGAAGGTGTTTTGGGATTGTTAGTTATACATATGATCGGTTACTTCATTCTTGAAGTGCTCTTGAACTTAATGATTAAGCTCACATTTCCTAAATTTCATGCCTTTACCTTAGCCCCATTACAACCAAAATAAAGACCTTTTGATTGATGCTTGATTGTTATTTTATGGTGGAGATTTGATTGATAAGCAAGCCTATGGCAATAATCTTTCATTGATTGTTATAAGTGTAAACACCACCATGATCAAACAATTGTAAGAGTTGGTGAGGGAGCGATAACATAGGTTATGCATAGAAAACCATTTAATTGCATGGGTGTCGATTTTGTTTGATTCGATATTGATTGCGGATTTGAGGATAAGGAAGTCTTGATGCATATTTATATCTCTTGAACTTAACAAAATTTATTTTGTTAGTGTGTTTTGATTTTAGACTTGCTTGCGGACAAGCAAGGAGTTAAGTGTGGGGTAGTTGTTTAGGTCATTTTTGTACTAGTTTTTAGTATGATTTTATGTGTGTTTTAGTTAATGTTTTGATTAATTGTTGTTTTAAGTGTGTTTAAAGTGTTGTTTTTAGGTTTAGGTACAAAAACACCTTTGGAAGATAAAAACAGGGCAAGAAAAGCATGAACCAAGCAAGACATGGCCAAGCCAAAGCAAGCTTGGCCATGTCCCTCAAAAGAAATTCAAGGCAGAAGCAGACACACCCAGAGACACGGCCAAGCCTCTGGCCGTGTCTCACTCAAAGAGCAAATCAAAGAAGAACAAAGAACGAAGAGCAGTAGGTGACACACCCAAGGGACACGGCCAAGCCACTGGCTGTGTCCCTCCAACCATGTCAAACACGGCCAATCTCACTTGTTCTTGGCCGTGTCACTCACCATTCCAAAGAACAAAGAAAAGAAAGAAAGAGTGAAGAAGCCACAGTGAGGGACACAACCAACTGTCTTGGCCGTGTCCCATGGAGATCAAGAGACATGGCCAAGCCAACCTTGGCTTGGCCGTGTCACCTCATGGAAAGGAAGAAAAGAAGAAGAGGCACGACCAAGACACTCTTGGCTTGGCTGTGTCACACAAAAAAAAAGTATAAATTCTTTCGCACGACAAAAAAAGAGGAGAGGACGGCTAGGGTTTTGAAAGAAAGAAAAGAAAAAGAGAAGAGGGGGCAAACATAATTTGGGATGAGGAGAGAGTGACACTCTCCGTGTCCCTCATCTTCATCCTCCATCTTCATCTTCTCCATCTTCCATTAACAATATATTTGAGGTTCTTTGGGATAAGTTGGGTTACAAGCTCTTAAAGGTTGAAGAAGCTTCATTGAAAGGTTTGATGACTTGAGAAAGCTCCAATCCATCTTCCAAAGGCATAATCATTGAAAAGCTTGGTGACTTGAGAAAGCTCCATCCTATATTGCAAAAGGGAAATCAACCATTGAAGAGCGCTTGAGTACTTCATCAAACATCAAAGTGGAGCTAGGAGGAAGACTAGTAATCCTACTCTTGGCATCTTCACAAGGGGTTTTTCTATTCTCTCTTTTAATTCATTTCAATATTGTTTTCGTTATATTAAGAGAATTGATATTGCAATTGGACAATTTGTATTTGATTTATATTGAGTTGAATGAATGTTTTAAATTGATGATGTTGAGCTAAAAACCCATGCTTAGGGTTTGTAGTATATTTGATTAAATGCTTTGATTTGATATTTCCATTGATGTACTGTAACACCCCTATATCCCGTATACGTACAAAGCATGCTTATACAATCATATTATACGTATACTAAATATAGAAATGACACACTTTACAAATACACAAATCATATTTAAAGTAAAACTAAAAATTTAAGAAATACCAAATAAAGAGAAATGAAAATCATAAGACACAATAGATAAAAATGTTTGTTTATTACGCAACGGAAGTTACATCCAAAACTTACAAATATGAATACATTAAACCTCCATAATTACAAAATATAAAATATATACATGATTGGCAGCTTGACTCTCTGATCTTTAAGTTTTAATCCAACTATTCACAATCAAAACAACCTCAACTAGGTCTAGAGGAATTCTCCGTCTCAACTCTATCGCCTCTATCACCTGCGCGATGAATCATAATCGCACTGAGCCAACAACTCAATAGTACAAACCACAATGCTATTATGCTTAATCAATAACAATGATATACAATCAAACAATAAAGATCATACTCAATATACAATATTTCATGAATATTACATTATTTCATCATATTACAACATCATTCATATCATCAACATGACATTGACACCTATGAGTTCAACAAGTGTTTAATTTAAAATCCATGGTTACTCTATCCCATTTCCATTCAGGCACTGATAAAGGTTGAAGTAATCCTGTTGGAACTTGATGCTCAGCTTTTACCCTCTGACATGTGAGACATTTGGACACAAAGAAAGCATGATGCTATTTGGGTGATTGTGGATAGGTTGACTAAGACAGCTCATTTTCTTCCGGTTCGGATGGATTATTCTCTGGAGAGGTTAGCTGAGCTATATATTCATGAGATTGTGAAGTTGCATGGTGTCCCAATTTCTGTAGTGTCTAATCGAGATCCCCATTCCCGGTTTACTTCAAGGTTTTGGAAGAGTTTACATGATGCTTTGGGTTCTCGATTACACTTCAGCACTGCTTTTCATCCGCAGACAGATGGGCAGTCAGAGAGAGTGATACAGATTATTGAGGACATGTTGAGAAGCTGTGTCATTGATTTTTCTGGAAGTTGGGATAGATTTTTGCCACTTGTGGAATTTGCTTACAATAATAGTCATCAATCCAGCATTGGTATGGCACCATTCGAAGCATTGTATGGAAGACGGTGTAGGACACCTCTATGTTGGAATGAGCTTGGAGAAGGTAAGTTAATTGGTCCTGATTTGATTAAAGAAACTGAAGAGAAAGTGAAAGTGATTCGAGATAGGTTGAAAGCAGCTTCAGACCGACAGAAGTCTTATTCAGATTTGAAGAGGAGAGATATTGAGTTTGATGTTGGAGATAAGGTATTTTTGAAAGTATCTCCTTGGAAGAAGATATTGAGGTTTGGTCGGAAAGGGAAATTGAGTCCTCGTTTCATTGGACCGTATGAAGTTTTGGAAAGAGTTGGGCCAGTTGCTTATCGGCTTGCTTTGCCACCTGAGTTGGATAGGATCCATAATGTATTTCATGTTTCTATGTTGAGAAGGTACAGGTCAGATCCATCTCATGTTTTGCCAATTGAATCTATCGAAGTAAGTTCAGATCTGACATTTGAAGAAGAACCAATTGCTATTTTGGCACGTGAAGTGAAAGAATTGAGAAATAAGAAAGTGCCACTTGTGAAGATTTTGTGGAAGAATCATGCAAAGGAAGAGGCAACTTGGGAGAGTGAGCAAGCAATGCGAGATCAATATCCTCAGTTGTTTCAGACTCAATGACAGGTAATTTCGAGGATGAAATTTCTTTTTAGAGGGGGGGAATTGTAATATCCCAATGTATGCGTTAGAAGTTTTGACTATTGTTGTTGTTTTAAATTGGATTGAATGTATATGTGTTATGGGAAAGGAAAGAGTGTATAGAGAGAAGTGTATATGTTGTTTATATGATAATATATATAACATATATGCAAGTCAAAAGAGTGGTCAAGGGAAGAAGATATTTATTTGGTTTTTTGTAAAATTACTAAAAGAGGGCAAGTGCTTTAAAGGAAATCAAAACAAATTGTATAAGGGTGTTTAGGTAATTGCTCATGTTGAAATACTTGGTGGAGATTTAAAGAGGAGTTGACTTTGTTTCTTCATTGTTCTTTTCTTCTTTTCTTTTTGTTGTGGCCGGCTCCTCCATAGACAAGGGAAAGCAAGTGAGCAAGAGAGGATTTTGATGTTCTAAGCTCAAATTGAAGGAAGATCTAAGTGATCAAGTTGGTGATTCAAGAAGTTTTATAACTTTGGTAAGTCCTTTTTTGATATCTTTGCTTATTTGAAGTTGTGTTGTGAAATTGATAGATGATTTAAGAGTGTGTTGTTTGATTGTGATATGTTTAAGAGTGTTTGATTAGATTAATTATGGATTTTAAGGATGGATTGAAGAAAAGAGTAAGTTGGTTGGAAGAGATGGTGTTGTATTTGTGTTTAGGGTTTTGTGATGATATTTGTGATTTGTGTTTGTTATAGATGTGGAGTTGTTTTGGTGTTTTTGTAAGTTTAAGATGGTTTTTGGGTATGTTTTGTTAAGTTTGTTTTAAGTGGATGTTGGTGAAAAGAAGTGTTTTGATGGGTGTTTTGTGGTTTTGGCCGGAATATGAGTTTTTGGCCTGACACACCCAGGAGCACGTCCAGAGTTTTAGGCGTGTCAATTGTGTTGGAGGCAGTAGGTTTGACACGACCAGTAACACGCCCGTGTTATTAAGCGTGTCATAGCTACTATGAGATTGGAGAGTTTACACGGCCATGAGCACGCTCACGTTGTTGGACGTGTTGATATTTTTTAGAGAGGCAGAATGTATTACACGCCCAGTGACACGCCCGTGGTTCTGAGCGTGTAAAAGCTTCTGTGTTGTGGAGTTAGGGCACGGTCAGGGACACGCCCGTGTGGTTGAGCGTGTCATTTTTAGGGTTTGCCCTAGTTAACTCTTAATTTGATTATCTCATTATGAACACTCGAATTTTGAGGCTCGGGAAGCCAATTTTCTCAGACTGCAGACAACCGAGCCGGACCGAAGGTCCGTGGTAAAGTTCACCGGAAATATACCTTCATGGTACTTGAAATGTCCGGAGCGACGCAAGGACCACAGGTATGGTCTCGGAATAATTTTTGGAGGTCCGCAGCTCCCAGAAAATCAGTTTAAATGAAAAATGAGGATTTCGGTGCGGTTTTGGGGTGAACCGCTGGGACCGGCGGTCCGACCGCCGCCCGTGTCCTTTCCAATTTTTCCGGCGACCACCCAGTTCGACCGCCGTCCAGCCCGAATTTCACCTATAAAATGCTGCTAAACTTTCAAAAAAGGGGTTGGACTTTTTCGGGTGGGCCTCATGCTGTCGAATTCTTTTCACGCTTAAAAACTCTTATTGGACTTTTATTTGCAAGAATCTAACCTTGTGTGGCAGGGATTAAGAATTATATTTCAAGATCTAAGAAAACAAGACCTGGAACTTCGAAGTGGAAGGACCCTAAACAAGGTAGTATGATAATTCATCATTTGTCAATTCAAGCATATCATAAAGCATCCTATCTTCTTTTTAATTTCTTTTTGGTCAAAGACCTAATCCTTTTAGGTCTAAGGCCTAATTAACTAATCAATCAACACTTCGGCATGAAGTCGCGAATCAATCAACTTTTTGGCACGGAGCCCAAATTGTATCTTTTTGGTACAAAGTACCTAAATTTCACAATTAAAATCAATCTTTTGGCCAAAGGCCTAAATTGCACTATTTTGGTACAAAGTACCTAAATTTCACAAATTTGCACTAAGTGCTAAAATTAACAACTTTGGCAAAAAGCTCGACAAATGCACGAAGCATACACACACATGCATGAAGCATAATTTTCATCGCCTTTAAATAGGCTTTTCCGAACTACATGGGCTTTGATCTCTCATAAAAAAACGAGAGTATGTAAGCATATTTGAGATTCGCCTCAAATAACAAGTCCGCAATTTACTAACAATCTATTCTTCTTCCTTTCTGTGTTTCTTTTGGATTCATTTCTAAATTGGCAAATTAATCAAATACATGACATAGTCCCCGAATCCTCCTTGGGTTCGTAGATTAGAAACCTTTACATTGGATGCATTAATTGGAGTCAAACAAGGGTTTTCTTAGTTTTTCCCTTTGAACAAAATAAACTGAGTGGCGACTCCCGACAACGAGTGAACTTTCATCCGAATCCTTTTCGGGTGGAAAACCGAGGTTCATAATTTGGCAACTCCATTGGGGACCATAAAAATGATTTATGGGATTCTAGTGGACTACTATTGCTTATTTGATTAATTTGACACTAGGGACCATGAAAATGATTTATGGGATCCTAGCATACTACTATTGTTTATTTGACTAACTTGCCCTTCTTTAGGGTACTTTTATTCATTTTGCAGGGTACCCTAGCAATATATATCCCCTCCTTGGGGATATTGGATTGAAAATTGACAAAAGGAATCTTTTTCCTTTAATGGACCCCTTGTTTGACTAATTGTGCATTTATTTTGACATTCAGAGAATCTTTTTCTCTTGCATTATATGGGGGAATCCTTTTCCTTCATTTCATAAAAAATTGTTTTCAAATGAATTTCTTCTCTTTCTGTTCAAAATTCTGAGTCTGGATAGCAAGTAGCGCTGACCGGCAGGTCTCCTTGATTATGCCGGCGGACAGCCAAAGCGTCCTCCCTGTTGTCGTAAACCATTCCAATCCTTTTGGAGTGGCCCATGAGTAATCGTACTGTTGGACCCACGCGAAACTCCTTGTTTCACATGTGGTTAGGTATATCTTACTCAAGACTCAAGGGTCCCTATTATAAGCTTATTCTCTATTTTTCATGAACAATAGAACCTTCCCTTAGGTTGTATGTACCCAATGATAGTGCCACATACCATTAAAATGAATTATGATGTGATGAGGTGCATTCATGCAACATGACAACATTATTTTGGGAAAAATCTTTTGGGGAAAACTTTTGATGTGTATAAGTGGACCAAGAGTTTATCCCATCCTACCCACTGCCCTGATCCCTTGCCTTTAACCTTTGCAAGTATCCACTATCCGTGTGCCTTCACCCACATAAGCTACACCAACTCCAACTGTCCAATCACCCACAAGTTCTACTACTCCACCTTCGCCAATTACTCAAATTACTGAAATGGCTACTATTGAACAGATTAAGGCCTTGCTAGATGGACAGGTTAAGGAAATTGAAGCTAGAATGCAAGAGAGAATTGATGAAGCTTTAGCTGCCCAAAGGGTAGCCATCCTGGCTGAATTAGGAGGGGCACCAAAGACAGTCACTACTTCTGAAGATTTAGGGAAAGAACCTATTGCGGGACAGACTAGTACCCCCAGGACTGCTCAGAACAATACCCCTGTTATCAATTTGGAGGATCCGTCCTCTAAGAATGAAACTAATGAACTGAAAAAGAAACTTGAATTGCTTGAAAGGTCAATCACTGCCATGAAAACTCATAAAGAGGTGGTAGACATGGATTCGTTATCCTTGTTTCCCCAAGCTAGATTGCCTCCAAAATTCAAGATGCCTGGGATGGACAGATTTGATGGGACCACTTGCCCTAAAACCCATTTGAAGATGTATGTGGGGGCATTGAGCCCTTGGGGTTTAAATGATGAACTCTTTGCTCAACTCTTTCAACAATCCTTGACTGGGGCTGCCCTAAAATGGTTTGTAAGCCTGGACCGAGCCAAGATTAAGACCTGGGAAGACATCTGCAATGCATTTAACACTCAATACCACTACAATATTGAGGTGGATGTCACTAGAAGAGAACTTGAGACTACCAAACAAAACAACAATGAGCCCTTCTCCTCGTTCCTTACGAGGTGGAGGGCAAAAGCTGCCCAAATGATCAATCACCCTTCAGAACAGGAGCAGATTGATATTATAATCAGAAATTTAAGACCTACATATCAAGCTCAACTGCAGACCCAATACCTACCAACTTTCAAATCGCTCATTGCGACTGCAACTAAGGTAGAAGACTTGATACAATTGGGTAAAATAGTAGATGAGGGAGCTACTTCGAAGTATAGGAAACAAGGCCAGCCTACTTCCTCAAGCAAGGTCAATGAAGTGGCCAATATTGCCCCTGCAAATCCTTTACGTGTGGGCAATCTTGGGCAGAGAAATCAGCCAAGAAGGCAATATACCGACCTTGGGGTGCCTCTTCATCTAGTGTTTAAAAAGGTCATGGAAGGGAAGTATTTGAAGCCTTTGGACCCAAGGCTACCTCCAAACCCATTACCCGCCAGTTATAAGGCCAATGAATATTGTGAATACCACCAAGGGAAAGGACATAGAACAGATGCTTGCTGGACTCTGAAAAACCGCATCCAGGATTTGGTGGATAGGGGTGACATCATTCCTCTCAGGAGTCAACCGAACATTGATACTAACCCTTTGCCTAATCATTCCATCCATGCCATCACTGTGGAAGAAGAGTTGTTTGATCCTTTCAAACTTCTCTTAGAAATGAATGAAGTGTGTGTGTTGGATTTGAATGACCTTGCTGAAGAGGTCGATGCTTTGACAAGAAGTGGAAGGCAATATCAGCCACACGATTTGGGAAAAGCCCCTACAGCCTCAAATCACCCCCATAAGAAGACACCAGAGCCAAAAGAAGACCTTGTCCTCTCTCAGCTTAAGCAAACTCAAGCTAGGGTATCAATTTGGGAGCTCCTTGCTTCCTCATTCCCACACCGTCAGGCTCTCAGTGAAGCCTTAAGTCAACTTGATACATCAGTGGACACAAGCCCAGAAGCCTTGGTGGCCACTTTGACTCAATCAACCAAGGCATTGAGTATCCGATTTTCTGATACAGACCTACCAGAAGATGGCAGTAAACACAATGATGCTCTATACATCACCATACAAACTGGGGGAAAGACTGTTCCCATGGTTCTCATTGATAATAGGTCAGCCTTAAATGTATGTCCCTTAAAAGTAGCAAGCTGTCTGGGGTTGGAGGCTACAGATCTTACACCTTCTGTTCAGATTGTTAGAGCATATGATAACACTCGAAGAGAAATTTTGGGTGTTGCCACTCTGGAAATTGTCATTGGGCCGGTGAAAATGAGAGTGCCCTTCTAAGTCATTGATGTACCCACGAGCTTTAATCTCCTCCTTGGAAGGCCGTGGATTCATCAGAATAATGCTATCCCTTCTTCATTACACCAAAAACTTAAGTTCCCTTTTGAAGGAAAAATCATCACTATCAAAGGTGACACCTGTGAAATCAACAAGAGAACCATGGATCAGTCTCTCTTTGAGGTTGTTCCTGGTGAAACCGCCATGACCTTGACTGGTTTCCATTATGATACAGTCCAATGCATTGAAGGAGAAAAACCCAAAGGGCCATTTATCTTATATGAATTTGGAGAGGTCCAAATCAATTGCCTGGTGGGAATGATGCTAAGGGTAGGTCTGCTGCCCGGAATGGAAATGATAAAGTCTGGGAGGAAAACACCCGTAGTGCGGCCATGGGAAGAACCTGAGAATAAGGGAACTTTTGGCCTGGGGTACAAACCCACAGATGAGGAGATTGAAGAGTTTGAGCATGGAAGGAAGAAAAAGAAGAATTGGGGGGCAAGAAGCCTCAAAATGCGCCCTTATTTTAGAACTCTGAATGGTCACTTCTGCAAACCTGGGAAAACAGCTCCTTACTGTGGTTTCCAGGAGCCATTCTATGCTCCTATGACTGGGAAGCAGTTACCAGGTTTTGAGATGTTCACTGATGTTTTAGTGTTGAAGGAAGAAGAGCCAGAACCTATAACTGAACCACAAGTGGAAGATTTCATGCGGCCTAGTCTCTTTGATGAGGTTGCTATGATAACCAATTTTGAAGACAAAAGGGACTTCACAAAGCTGATCAAGACTACAGATGGACCACTGATGAACTGGTATGCCGAGGAGGGACGAGCTGCTATGGTCAAACTTAGTCCTGTGTGACACCCTGAACCCGAGTCTTGTACTAAGTCAAATTCTGAGTCGAACACCAAGTCAGAGTCTAATTCTGAGTCTTCTGTAGTTTCAGATTTAGAGAACCCCAATGTCAAGTCTAATGTAATCTTGGAGAATGACTCCACCATTATCAATGAAACTCTTCAAATTCTTGGTTACCCTGTGTCTTTTGCTTTCCAAGTATTATCTAGCAAAAATGAAATAAATGAAATAAAAGAAATAAATGAAAAAATAATGATTGACAAAGAAAATGAACATACATATATTGCATATGATTGTGTGAATAAGGAACACGTTGTTGAGTGCATCAGAAGATATGTCGACTGCTTCGTGTGGAAGGCAAGTGATGTCACGGGAATAGACCCAGCCATAGCAGTTCATAAGATTCCACTATACCTAGATGCGAAGCCGGTTAAGCAGAAATTGAGAAGAATGAAGCCTGAATGGTCTTTGAAAATTAAAGAGGAGGTTGCCAAGCAACTGGACAATAAGTTCATAGAACCAATTGCCTACCCTTCCTGGTTAGCAAACATCGTGCCAGTCTCGAAGAAAGATGGAAAGGTCAGGATGTGTGTTGACTATAGAGATTTGAATAAGGCCTGTCCTAAGGACGATTTTCCACTGCCACACATCGATTTGCTGATAGACAGGATGGCTGGGCATATGATGGTTTCCATGACTGACCTCGCGGTTGAGTACAATCAGATCCTAGTGCACCCACCAGACAAAGAGAAGACAGCTTTCATTACAGAATGGGGCACTTTCTGCTACAGGGTTATGCCTTTTGGGTTGATAAATGCAGGAGCTACCTATCAAAGGATGGCGACAACAGTCTTTCATGACATGATTCACAAAGAAGTAGAAGTGTATGTTGATGATATGATTGTTAAGTCAAAATCTCCTGAAGAACACGTCGAAGCACATAAGAAGTTCTTTCTTAGACTTCGCAAGTACAATTTAAAACTTAATCCTGCAAAGTGCCTATTTGGAGCAACATCAGGCTTATTTTTGGGGTATTTGGTCAGCAAGAGAGGAATAGAGGTTGATCCAGCAAAGTCAAAGGCTATTCTGAAAATGCCTCCGCCAAGAACAGAAAAGGAAATTCGAGGCTTGCTAGGTAGATTACAGTATATCAGTCATTCATATCGCAATTGGCAGAGACTTGTGGTCCAATCTTTAAGCTACTAAGGAAAGGTGCTTCACAAGAATGGAATGAAGACTGCCAAAGGGCCTTCGACAAGATCAAAGAATACTTGTTAAATTTGCCAATTCTGCAACCTCCCAGAATGGGAAAACCTCTGCTCTTGTATTTGTCTATAACAAATGAAGCCATGGGTGCAATGCTAGCCCAAGAAGCCGAAAGTACAAAGGTAGAAAATGCAATCTACTACCTTAGCAAAAGGATGCTGGACTATGAGTTAAAGTATAACAAGATTGAGAAGTTGTGTTTAGCCTTGTATTGGGCTTGCACAAAGTTACAACACTACTTATCTTCTTACACTACTTGTGTCGTCGTAGAACAGAGTCCTCTGAAATTCCTTATGGAGAGGCCTATTTTGGACAGCAAAATGGCTAAGTGGGTGTCAACATTGGCAGCCTTTGACTTAAAATTCATTCAAAGGAAAGCTGTGAAAGGTGTCGCAATAGCTGACCAATTAGCAGAATTACCCGTAAAAGACGAGATGCGAGAAATCGGTTTCCCCGATGAAGACCTCTTGAATGTGGAAAGAAGTGTTTGGGAGATGTATTTTGATGGGGCATCCAATTATCATGGAAATGGTATTGGGATTGTGTTCAAAACTCCTTGTGGAGAATACATTCCACTTTCAGTTAAACTTGACTTTAGCTGCACAAACAATGAAGCAGAATATGAAGCTTGCATCAATGGGCTTGAAACCGCCATGGAATTAGGGATTAAGAACCTAAAGGTCTACGGTGATTCTATTTTGATAGTATCACAAGCTTTAAGGAAATGGAAGATAAGAGAAGAGCGTTTGGTTCCTTACCTACAACGCCTTGATCATTTGGCACAACAATTCGATGATCTGTCCTTCGAATATCTCCCAAGAGCAAAAAATCAGTTTGCTGATGCCCTGGCTACTTTAGCTTCCATGATCAATATTAAGGAGGGGAAAGCCATTCATCCATTGAAAGTTCAGCTTCAGAAACAACCCGCCCATGTAATGCATTTGACTGATGGAAAACCATGGTTTTGGGATATCAAAAGTTATCTCAAGGATGGAAGTTATCCGGAGGGATCATCAAAGGTTGATCAGAAGGCCATAAGGCAGCTAGCCACAGGTTACATTATTAATGGAGATATCCTCTACAAGAGGAGTTGGAATGGAATGCACCTAAGGTGTGTGAATGAAGCAGAGGCTAAGCAGATAATGGAAATGGTACATGGTGGCGAATCAGGACCACACATGTATGGGATCGCCTTGGCTCGAATTGCCAATCTAGGATATTATTGGTCCACCATGAATGTAGACAGCATGGCATTTGTGCAAGAATGCTATCAGTGTCAGATATTTGCTAAGATGTAGAAGCAACATCCCGTTGCCCTGAATCCAATCACTTCTCCATGGCCCTTCGCTACTTGGGGAATAGATATAATTGGCAAAATACATCCAAAAGCCTCAAATGGACATCAGTTTATTTTGGTAGCAGTGGATTACTTCACAAAGTGGGTTGAAGCAGCTTCCTATGCAGAATTAAACGCCAAAAAGGCAGCACAGTTTGTCCGAACCAACATCCTTTGTCGGTACGGAATGCCATTTGAAATTATCACTGATAATGGAACTCATTTCCAAGCAGAATTTGCTAAGCTCTTGAAGGATAAGAATGTCCAGCATCATAAGTCCTCTCCTTATAGACCTCAAACAAATGGAGCTGTAGAAGCAGCGAACAAGTCTATAAAGGTGATCATACAAAAAATGATCAAGGAACATAGGCGTTGGCATGAGAAGTTACCGCTGGCTTTGTGGGGATATAGAACATCAATTAGAACTCCTACTGGGGCAACCCCGTATTCCCTGGTGTACGGAATGGAAGCAGTACTCCCCATTGAACTGGAAGTTCAATCGGCGAGGATAATTC
This sequence comes from Garcia nutans, assembly GCA_947685225.1. Taxonomy (NCBI): domain Eukaryota; kingdom Viridiplantae; phylum Streptophyta; class Magnoliopsida; order Malpighiales; family Euphorbiaceae; genus Garcia; species Garcia nutans. Next base: position 28,916,358 of record CANTUV010000039.1, on the reverse strand, counting down.
AAGAAAGTCAGATAAATGAAGCTGAATGGATCAGCAATTATCATCATCAGTTGTTGGGTTTGGATGAAAAAAGACTTCAAGCTCTACATCATATTCAAGGGTATCAGAGGCGAATGGCCAGACATTTCAACAAAAAGGTCAAAGATCGAAAGTTGGAAGAAGGTTGTTTGGTCCTGAAAGAGATCAGAACACCTATTACAGATCCTCGTGGGAAGTTTCGTCCTCATTGGGCGGGACCCTACATTTTAAAGAAAATACTTTCCGGCGGAGCCGTCATCTTGTCTGATTTGGATGGTCTAGAGTTCACAAACCCATGCAATCTGGATCAGCTAAAGAAATATTATGTATAATTATGCATTGTAAGGAACTACATTAGACCTGATTCTCGCAAACTAATTCGAGATATGTAGGCAGCTCTCTTTGAGCACGGTCTAAATTTTAATAAAAATCATTGGTTCATTTTTCTTTTGCCAACATTAAAAAAAAGAGAAAGAAAAGAAAGAAAAATCCCGCTAAGTCGAAAACTCACAAAGGGCGACTTAGGCAATAGTGGGGCCCGCTAAGTCGAAAACCCGCAAAGGGCGGTTTAGGCAAAAATGGGTAAGAGCTCGGTAAGTTGAAAATCCGAAAGGATGGCTTAGGCAAAAATTAGAGCAAGTAAATTAAATAGATAATGCTTGGAAAGCAAATGAAAGAGTCATTCCAAAAGGAGTCATTCATTCCGAAAAGAGTCAAACCATGAGTCCAAAGCGTAAAAAAAAAAAAGAGTCAACCCTAGGGCCTAAATCCTACGCCTCCTACGTGGGGCAGAGTCTTCGGTATCTTCTTTAGCTCCGGAACTCTCTGCAGCATCTGTCTTCTCCTCGTTAAGAGGAATCACCTCCTCTCCCTCCAACTCCTACAACAATGCATGCCTTGTTGGCTTTTCAATTGGCCAAACTTCAGCTCTGTACTCTGGAGTAGGCTAGACAAGGGAAGGCTCAGCAAAAGGTCTGATCACCTGATGATTCCTAACCTAGTTTGAGGAACAGCTCGAGTAACTCCGGTAATAATTTGGGGGTAACTTCAGAAAAATTCAAGTTCTTTCCCCAGTGGTGTGTGACTTCCTAGAGGATTATTTCTAAGTTCTTTACTAGAAATAATTACTGATAGCAGTGCTTAGTGAAGCCTAGTATTACTTCTGGTTCATTACTAGAGCTAGTTCAAGTACATATAAAGGAAAGATTCCTAGAATTTATTTCTAAGTTCTTTACTAGAAATAAATAAAAATCCCAATCCATCAATATCCCCCTAATAGTGGTGATAGAAAACAACGCATATCTACCCATATTGATCCTTTCCACCTTTTGAAGACTCTTGGTCTAGTTGTGCATGCAATGGTTATAAAGAAGCAAGTGAATACCTTTATGAAAATAAAAGAGGACATCATGCATACATATGTACTGTTTATGCTTAACAAAAGTGCAGAGAAAAATCATGAGGTGTTGCAAGCAATCCAGAAATGCCAAAAGGCGGATCTTTTACCCCTCGCTCAAAATTCGGTCTTCAGAAGGCCACTGGGCCCCATAAATCATTTTTATGGACCCCAGTGGGGGGCAATTGTGAACACTTGAATTTTGAGGCTCGGGAAGCCAATTTTCTCAGACTGCAGACAACCGAGCTGGACCGAAGGTCCGCGGTAAAGTTCACCAGAAATATACCTTCATGGTACTTGAAATGTCCGGAGCGATGCAAGGACCACAGGTATGGTCTCGGAATAATTTTTGGAGGTCCGCAGCTCCCAGAAAATCAGTTTAAACGAAAAAATACGGATTTCGGTGCGGTTTTGGGGTGAACCGCTGGGACCGGCGTCCGACCGCCGACCGTGTCCTTTCCCATTTTTCCGGTGACCACCCGGTCCGACCGCCGTCCAGCCTGAATTTCACCTATAAAATGCTGCTAAACTTTCAAAAAAGGGGTTGGACTTTTTCGGGTGGGCCTCATGCTGTCGAATTCTTTTCACGCTTAAAAACTCTTATTGGACTTTTATTTGCAAGAATCTAGCCTTGTGTGGCAGGGATTAAGAATCATATTTCAAGATCTAAGAAAACAAGACCTGGAACTTTGAAGAGGAAGGACCCTAAACAAGGTAGTATGATAATTCATCATTTGTCAATTCAAGCATATCATAAAGCATCCTATCTTCTTTTTAATTTCTTTTCGGTCAAAGACCTAATCCTTTTAGGTCTAAGGCCTAATTAACTAATCAATCAACACTTCGGCATGAAGCCGTGAATCAATCAACTTTTTGGCACGGAGCCCAAATTGTATCTTTTTGGTACAAAGTACCTAAATTTCACAATTAAAATCAATCTTTTGGCCAAAGGCCTAAATTGCACTATTTTGGTACAAAGTACCTAAATTTCACAAATTTGCACTAAGTGCTAAAATTAACAACTTTGGCAAAAAGCCCGACAAATGCACGAAGCATACACACACACATGCATGAAGCATAATTTTCATCACCTTTAAATAGGCTTTTCCGAACTACATGGGCTTTGATCTCTCATAAAAAAACGAGAGTATGTAGACATATTTGAGATTCACCTCAAATAACAAGTCCGCAATTTACTAACAATCTATTCTTCTTCCTTTCTGTGTTTCTTTTGGATTCATTTCTAAATTGGCAAATTAATCAAATACATGACATAGTCCCTGAATCCTCCTTGGGTTCGTAGATTAGAAACCTTTACATTGGATGCATTAATTGGAGTCAAACAAGGGTTTTCTTAGTTTTTCCCTTTGAACAAAATAAATTGAGTGGCGACTCCCGACAATGAGTGAACTTTCATCCGAATCCTTTTCGGGTGGAAAACCGAGGTTCACACTCATGTGTATCCCTAAGCAAGTGTATGTTATTATTTTTGGATTAGGTCTTGAACAAAGTGAGTTGTCATTGATCTAAGAAGTAAAAGAATCTTGGAAAGGAAGTGTTTAGAGTTGTGTGAATTGTTATTGAGGTAAGTACAAACTTTGCATTGTTGCATACATTCACTTGATATGACATTATTGTTATATATGAATAATGTTATGTTTTGCACATTGTGAATCTTGTGAAATGTACTATATGTATAATGTGAAATGAGATAATTGAGATATGTACGCATATATGATTATGTTCAATGTAATTGATTATGAATATGTGAAAGATGATGTATTATATTGTGAATTGAGACACGATGATTCAAATGTGATGAGAAGCCTTTGTGAGTGGCTATGGTTATACAAATGAAAGTGTTAAGGCATGATTGCCTATTTGATATTGAGATACAAATTGAGAAAGAGAATAATGATATAATTGTATGTTTAATATGTTATTCAGTTTCAGAGTTCTGGATTTGGTTGACATGCCTATGAAATTATGAATAGTAACAGTCTTGCCGGGTTGAGGATCTCTTCAATTTGAGTTGAATTGAGGTCCAAGAGACTAGGTCTGTTACATTATGAGAGTTGTGATTATGAGATATATTATTGGTAACAGTCTTGCCGGGTTGAGTATCTCCTCGAGTTGTTGAGTTGATGGTCCAAGAAACTGGGTCTGTTACACTATCCATGGATAGAGACATATATATATATATATATGATGCCTACGGGCTTGATTATGGTGATTATAAACCAAAGCAGTAACTCTGAATTCTGAATATCGTATTAAACATACAATTATATCATTATTCTCTTTCTCAATTTGTATCTCAATATCAAATAGGCAATCATGCCTCAACACTTTCATTTGTATAACCATAGCCACTCACAAAGGCTTCTCATCACATTTGAATCATCATGTCTCAATTCACAATATAATACATCATCTTTCACATATTCATAATCAATTACATTGAACATAATCATATATGCGTACATATCTTAATTATCTAATTTCACATTATACATATAGTACATTTCACAAGATTCACAATGTGCAAAACATAACATTATTCATATATAACAATAATGTCATATCAAGTGAATGTATGCAACAATGCAAAGTTTGTACTTACCTCAATAACAATTCATACAACTCTAAACACTTTCTTTCCAAGATTCTTTTACTTCTTAGATCAATGACAACTCACTTTGTTCAAGACCTAATCCAAAAATAATAACATACACTTGCTTAGGGATACACATGAGATAATCAAATTAAGAGTTAACTAGGGCAAACCCTAAACATGACACGCTCAACCACACGGGAGTGTCCCTGACCGTGCCCTAACTCCACAACACAGAAGCTTTTACACGCTCAGAACCACGGGCGTGTCACTGGGCGTGTAATACATTCTGCCTCTCTAAAAAATATCAACACGTCCAACAACGTGAGCGTGCTCATGGCCGTGTAAACTCTCCAATCTCACAGTAGCTATGACACGCTCAATAACACGGGCGTGTTACTGGTCATGTCAAACCTACTGCCTCCAACACAATTGACACGCCTAAAACTCTGGACGTGCTCCCGGGCGTGTCAGGCCAAAGACTCAGATTCCGGCCAAAACCACAAAACACCCATCAAAACACTTCTTTTCACCAACATCCACTTCAAACAAACTTAACAAAACATACCCAAAAACCATCTTAAACTTACAAAAACACCAAAACAACTCCACATCTATAACAAACACAAATCACAAATATCATCACAAAACCCTAAACACAAATACAACACCATCTCTTCCAACCAACTTACTCTTTTCTTCAATCCATCCTTAAAATCCATAATCAATCTAATCAAACACTCTTAAACATATCACAATCAAACAACACACTCTTAAATCATCTATCAATTTCACAACACAACTTCAAATAAGCAAAGATATCAAAAGAGGACTTACCAAAGTTATAAAACTTCTTGAATCACCAACTTGATTACTTAGATCTTCCTTCAATTTGAGCTTAGAACATCAAAATCCTCTCTTGCTCACTTGCTTTCCCTTGTCTATGGAGGAGCCGGCCACAACAAAAAGAAAAGAAGAAAAGAAAAATGAAGAAACAAAGTCAACTCCTCTTTAAATCTCCACCAAGTATTTTAACATGAGCAATTACCTAAACACCCTTATACAATTTGTTTTGATTTCCTTTAAAGCACTTGCCCTCTTTTAGTAATTTTACAAAAAACCAAATAAATATCTTCTTCCCTTGACCACTCTTTTGACTTGCATATATGTTATATATATTATCATATAAACAACATATACACTTCTCTCTATACACTCTTTCCTTTCCCATAACACATATACATTCAATCCAATTTAAAACATCAACAATATTCAAAACTTCTAAGGCATACATTGGGATATTACATGTACCTTGTTGTTGGTTGATTGCATTGGATTGTATGCTAGGTTAATAGATTAGCTACCTATTGATCTCTAGATATTGAATGAAGGACCGAGAGGTGAAATTTGATATCAGAATTATGCAATCGACTACCCTATGAATGAATTAAAAATATAAGTTCTAGGGTTTCATTAATTTGGTAATGTAAAATAATTGGTTATTGCTAATTCATGAATGTGAGAACTAATGAATTGGTAATTGACTAATTAATCTTAAGGAACAAATTAACTACAAGGCTATGTTAATGGATAATTGAGAATTGAGCTTTGATTGAATGGACCTATAACCCTAGGCACTTTCCCAAGAACTGAATTGATCTTGTGCACCCATCACACACATCAAACCCTACGTACGTTGATTTTAGGTTTAAATTGTTCTTTAGCATTCCAAACAACAAACTCTCACTTTTAATTTAATTGCTTTAATCAAGCTATTACGAACCACACCTTCTTGGGGAAATGACCTTGGGGCGATCACCTTTGCTACATCTACATCGTATACTTGTGAGTGACGCTTGTAGTAGAACTTAATCCGAGCACAACAGTTTAGCTTAGAATTCATCAAATTGTATTAAAATCCTAGGAAGACTAGGATAAGGGGAAAATGTGTTTTATTCGAATTTAGATGACTTAGCTAGTTTGTCCTAGTTAATGTTTATAAATATAAAATCTTGGATGGGGGAATGAGCAGCAACAATTATTAAAAAAAACCCTAGCAGTAAAGAATTATCATGAATGAAAAAGCAATAAACAATGAATTAAAAGAAAAGCATGAGGTTTAGACAACAATCAAAAGGGGAGAGGAAAAATAACTGTCCTAAAATTGCGTTAAAGTCTCCAACCAAAACTCACCAAAGGTAGGCAGTAGCAAGCTTGTTCCAGTGCATCAATATTTGGTGGAGCCTCCAACGCAGGTTTTGTTCTTCTAAATTTAATTCACTTAAAGCATCCAGCAGTTGTATTTTTTACTTAAGCATTAAATGTTTTATTAATTCATGTTAATTCAACAATTATATTTTTCCTTAAGCATTAAAAGTATTATTTATTCCAGTAGCTAAGTAACCTAGGTTGTAATCTTGCATAAACCCCAAACATAGTAAGCTTGTCATAAATTGTATTTTCCAAATATTAAACCTCATATATCATCGGACGGCAGTGAATTTTAATGTATAATTAATGTTAATTCTTTGAACCATTATTCTAAACCTAGATTGCAAAATGCCAATCTTTAAAAAACAAAACCCTAATTGCATATTTTGTAACTAAAACCCTAATTTACATGTAAACCCTAGCTTAGGAAAAACTTTAATTTCTATAAATATAAAACCCTAGCTTACATAGAAACCCTAATTTTCCAACAAAATTATATAATGTAAATTGTCTACCTTTCGGGGGCGCTGTTTCTGATCCCTTGCATGGGGCACTGCCCCTTTGACCCTGCCTACCAGTGGAAACGCCGTAGGTGTGACCCTCGTCATTGCACCCTATATTTCCTTAATGGGATAATATTAAGATGTGTTTGTTTATTTTCTTGTAATTAATATTATTCAATTATTTTCATATTTGTTGTGTTATTTTTTTCCTTGCTTTATTCTTTTCCTTAGATTTAATGTATTTTGAAAGGGAATTGTAAAAGACATGTTTCATTCTAGTATGTGTGCCTTGTTTATTTATTTTATGTAATTTGATTTTTTATTGGTTTTGGGACTATTGTAAGGGACACATTTTCCACCTATGGTGGGTGTCCTATTTTATTTATTTTACTTTCTTTGTGGACATTGGACATTATTGTAAGGGCATGCTTCCATTTGTACGATTACCCATTTTGTTGGTTTGGACTTCCTTGATTTTAATGAATAATTCTTTATTTTCAGTGCATGTAGTATGGATAATATTATAATACTTAAGAATTCAATAATATTTAGACCTGAAAAGGAGGCCAGTTCCAATGGACCGGGCACTATAGGGGTGCTGGGTCATTTCTCACCTTTCTCATGCGTGCCCAACTTTCTGAACCCAATAGGGGGTTGGGGATTCTTGAGAAATCAAGTTATCCATCCCTTTTTTTCCCAGCCTGTCTGGGTGGTGACTCCATTTTCTTCGAGTTTAGGCTCGTCTTCTCTAAGGCCCTGAGCCTAACAGTGCCAAAGTTGCAAGAACCATTCCACATAGGAGTGGTTAAAAAATCCATGCTCACACCTAAATCACCCAATAAACTTTAGTTGCATCTTAATCTTAGCTCATATATTTTAATTGACTTTTCAAAACCCTAATTTTACATGTTTTAAATATAGTTTGCACATCAAGCCTTAGATTTGTATATTTTAGTTTGCTTTACATCTTAAAAACCCTAATTCCTAAGTATTAAACCTAATTTGATTAATAGAAATCCTAAAAACCTTAATTTGATGAAACCCTAATTTTATTGCCATTGATTTATTCTTGTTTGTTCATGATGGATGATATGATGATGTATGATTTACTTATTTATGGTAAATGAATGGTTAATGTTTATTTGTCAATTTGGATTTTGAGAAGATGTAAATGGCATGTTTCCACTTTCTAAGTGCCTTGGTTTGGATTATTTAATTTAATTTATTTTTAAGCATTTTAGACCAGTGTAAGGGGGCATGTTTCCTCCTCTTGGTGGGTGTTCCATTTTACTTTACTTATATTTTGCACTTTGGACGATGCAAGGGCATGATTTCCATCTAGTATGGGTGCCTATTTCATTTTTTGCATTGATTTTAATGGAATGAATATTTATTTATTGTAATTGCATGTAGTATGGATGATATTATAATAATTAAGAATTTAATAATAATTATCCATGAAAAGCAGACCAGTTCCAATGAACCTAGCGCTATGGAGGTGCTAGGTCATTCTCACTTTCCCCATGCGTACTCAACTTTTTAAACCCAATAGGGGGTTGGGGATTCTTTAGGAATCAAGTCATCCACCCCTTTCTTTTCTTTCCCAACCCATTCGAGTGGTGACACCATTTCTCCAGATTTAAGCCCATATTCTTTAAGGCCCTAACCTCAATAGTGTCGAAGTCGCAAGAATCATCCTATCGGAAGTGGGGGCGAAAATCTTTAGATACTTGGGTTTTAAAATTTGGAACATTCATCACATCTGTCTTCCTTTCCCAAGACTAGTTCTCGATAGGTAATTCATCTATTTCATCATGGTCAAGACTTTAGAACCTTTTATTACATCTTTAGAAATACCAACCACTTAAAAACCATTGAGAGGCCTTTCTATCATAAGAGCATGGGCCACTTCATTGTCCTCCACCTCAATTACTACCATCTCATCCCCATTTGGAAAGTTGATCTTTTGATAGAGCATTGAAGGCACTCCACCAAGAGGGTGAAACCATGGGCAACCCAACAGCAATGCGAAGGTAACTGGTATATCTAAAATCATAAACTCAACTATAGATTCAATAGGACCCACCTACACCATGGCTTTGAAAGTTCCTTCTACCCGCCTCTTAGTGTTATCATAAGCTCAGATCATCACCTTAGTTGGACTTAGAATTTTTAGTGGGCATACATTTATAATAGATCCATCATCAACATTGACACATGGGGTTCTTTTCCTTTTAACCTCCACCATAATGAAAAGCAGATGAATGTAATCTCTTCCCTCTCCTGGTAAGTCATCATCAAAAAATGATACCATTCTAACTTCAACTCAATTTTCCTTTGGATTACCATAGCCTTCCTTCCCCTCTTTAGCCTTCTTTTGCACTCATGAAATTGACTAGTTCCTCTAGTGCTGTAAAAGTGGAAATTTGTATACTAGCCATAGCCTTTGCTATAGTCTCCTGATGCATTTTGGATATAGCTAGTAGGTCTCAGATGCTGATACTAGATACTATCTTAGGTCCTTTTTAAGTGCTTAAGGACAACATCGTATTCTTATTTTTTTCCTTTTACCCCAGCCTCTCTCCCCTTATTAGCTTTTGCTTCTTTTGGAGGAGCCCTACTGTGAGCGAATGATCCCTTCCTTGCTCGAATACTTTAGAGTCTCAGCACTGCTAGGTCATTAATCTTAAGGATCCGACAGGTGAGACTTGTGTGAAATGGAGTCGCTAATAAGTAAAACCAAGAAATGATAGGGTGTAGTATTCTCTTGATTACTTTATCGAGAAATTCCTAACCCTATTTGAAACTTAGCTCGGTAAGTTAGGTAATATGGGAATAACTTAGATGAGAATCCTTAGTATTAACATATGCCCACTTCAAAGAATCGGCCTCTTTATGATTCATCTATTAGTAAGGATTATTCAGGATATCGAACGAGGATCAAAATATATGTCGACCCTTAATTTTTGACCTAGTTTGGTTCGATATTTTTTTATATAGTCCAAAATAATTTTTGTGGTATTTTAATTAAATAATATCTATTTTAGTATATATTATTTTTTATTTATAATTTTTTTATAAAAATACAAATTTAATGTAATATTATTAAAGTTAAAAAATATAAATAAATAAAATTAGTGATGGAAAAATTGATGACGAAAAATTTCATCGCCGAAAGCGAATCGGCCTAGGCCAATTCTCACAGTTTTCAGCCAGCAGCAGTGTTTTTGCCAGAGCAATTTTCCAGTGTAGTTTTTTCGAAACCAAATTCTATTTGGTTTTGGTTTCTTTTCCTAAATGGTTTTAATTTCCTTAGACAATTAGAAGTAATTGTATTAGTTTTCCTATAAATACCACATTAAAACACAGAATTAAGTGGGGAGGAAAAAATTGTTTTTTTTGGATTGCAGACTCAACCATTCGATCGGCCAAAAGAAAAGCCCTAGCAAGCAAGAGACATTAGTAACAAGAAGCAATCATCAATCCATCAAAGGAACAGCATTGCCTTTGTTATTGTTCATCAAGAAGTCAATTTTGGTGGAACCAACTACGCAGGTTTGATCTTTAATCATAAATTATATACTCACAGTAGCTTCGTTTCTTTGATTAATAAGAACATGCACGCAATACCTTGATCTTTAAATATGTAGTAATTTGATCTTTGTTTCAATAACTTTAATTGTTTACTTTGGTTAATACATTAATCAGTTGGTTTTCAAAACTCCACTTCCATGTTTTATAAAAACTAAAAACTTCAAAGACCCTAAATCATCCTTCTGTTTCTAAAACTTTAAAAACCCTAAATTACTCTTCTGTTTCTAAAACTTTAAAAACACTAAATTGCTCTTCTGCTTCCAAAAACCTTAAAAACCCTAAATTGTTTCTTATGTTTCCAAAAACCTTAAAAACCCTAAACTGTTTTTCCCCGAACTACTTTCTTAATCATCTAAACTCTAACTTTTCGTCCAAAATTTCCAAATGTCTTCTTAAATCTCCAAACCCTAATATTCTTTAAAGTTTCTAAAAACTTTAATCATAATTGTTTTTATAAAACTCTAAATTGTTTTCTTAAATCCTAAGATAAAACATATTTTCCAAAATACCAAAAACCCTAATTAATCCAGTAAATCCTTGCTTTCCTAAAACCTAATTCTTAAAACATCAAAACTTTATGACAAGTTCATCAACACCTAAAACCATAATCCAGTGAACCTAAAACCCAATCTTTTAAAATTATAAATCCTAATGTCTTAAAAAACCCTAATTTCATGACGTTTGCTTAAAACCCTAACTAAACCTACCTTTTATAAGTCTCAGTAACATTATCTTCATAAGAACATCCAAAACCTTAAATCTTTTTAACATCCAGTAGCTATGTTATTATTTTAAAATATTTCTCAACAAATTAAACTAGTATATGCAAAACCCTAGTTATTGAACATAAAACCCTAAAAACCCTAATTGATGCATGAACCCCTAAAGTTAATATATTTACTATTTTATTTAAAATGGATGAATGTTTATTGTATATTTTGATTGATGTTTGATCTCTTTGATGAAAGATTTATTTATTATGAATGGTTATTTTCTTTTATTGATTTATTTTGATTTTCAAATATTGTAAGAGGTATGTTTCCACTTTATGTGTACCTCATTAATTAATTTCTATGTAATTTAAATTGCTTTTACATTTTGGACCAATGTAAATGACATGTTTCCACCTTTCGGTGGGTGTCCTATTTAGTTTAGACATGAATGATGTAAGGACATGTTTCCATCCTCGGATGGGTGTCCATTTATTTGCTTTGTTTGGACATTGCTTTGATTTTAATATAATGATACTTTATTGTTGCATGTAATATGGATAATATTATTATATTTAAGAATTTTATAATACTAAGACCTACAAAGGAGGCTGGTTCCAATGAACCGGGCGTTGTGGGGGTGCTGGGCCATTTCTCACCTTCCCCACACGTACCCAATTTTTCAAACCCATTAGGGGTTGGGGATTCCTTAGGAATCGAGTCATCCACCCCTTTCTTTTTCCTTGCCTGTCTGGGTGGCAACTTCATTTTCACCGGGCTTAAGCCCGTGTTCTTTAAGGCCCTGAGCCTAAACAGTGGCGAAGTTACAAGAATTATTCCACTGGAGTGGGGGCAAAAATCCCCGCTCATAGTGGCGACTCCATCTGGGATAAGAGAAGTTGATTCCGTTGGTCTTTATATTATTCTATTCTTTCTTATCATGATATTAACCATTGCATCATATTAGATTTGCATTGTGTGCGTGAGTTAGGACACCCGTGTTACCCGTGTTGTGTTATGTAAGGGGTACCATACTTTTGCTCAAGGTATGGAGATCGAGCATGGAATAACCACTCATAGCCTTGTACCATTTGGTATATACTTGCTATGGGAACCTAAGCCTTTTAACCCAAAGACTAAAGCTCATGTAATTGGCCTAGTTACTTTCCTTAGGTTTTACCCCAAATGCTTGTTTGAATATGGTTAACTTATCTTGGTTTAAATAAAGGCTTATTGGTTTGTTCTTTTACCTCAAAATAAATTTTTCTTTAAAGTCCAAAAGATCAAAACTATTTTCAAAACTTTTCAAGATGGTCTTTCGACATAAAACTTTTCTAAAAACAAATAAAAAATTCTTTGCTCATGACCCAAATACTAAGCCCAAAATCCATTTTTTCTAAAATCATTTTACAATGGGCTTAGAAACAAAATTATTTTCATCCATCCTTTTTCTTACAAAGAGCTTGCAAATTATTTAGGTCAATTACAAAATACTAAAAATCAATTGTGAGCCTAGTTTATACTAAGAATTATTAATCATGGGCTTGTTTTTGGCATGAATCATTAGTTACTTTTTAAAGTGAGAAATCTATTTATAATAAACCTCTTAATTTAGTTTTAATCCAATATAGCATAAAAGCTACTTTAGTTGGTTGAATGGATTAAAACCTAATTAATGGAAATTATCATGAGCTGATTTCCATTTTTGAAAATATAAGTATTGGTTGAAACGTCCGATGGAATTATTTGAAAAACAAGATACCCCATGTTGGTATTTTGATAACCATATTACCTAGGAAAAGAGACTCACCATTCGTGTGTGGATGTTATAAGGTTAGAAGGAACGTCCTAACTATCTTTCTTTGTTTATTGTTTGTGCATACATACATACATGCATCACATGACATATCATTAAATCCTTTCTGCCTCATAGACCTAATGTACGACAATTCAAGAGCATACAATGATATCACCTACAACATTGATTTTGATTCTAGTGCTTCATTGGGAGGATGGATGCAAACCAGCTAAGGGATATAATCGATGAAGTTGTCAAAGCTAGAATGGTCGAGCTATGAGATTAATTGGTTGAAGTTATGAAGACCCAGTTGATTGATATTCTGGAGCTCATCAACAATGCTAATGAGACATCTCACATTGACATAAGAAAGAAGGGAATGGTAGCATCCACGGAGAACATGTTCACTAATAGAGATCGAATGGCAAATGAGGGATCAATCCCTATTTTACAAGACCAACCGAACCATGTGCTATATAAGTGGGGCAATAAGGGCAGCAACACCCAATGAGCAAAATCAAAGGAAAAGAAGAGGTGTTGAGAAAAATGTAGCAACTGAACCAGCAAAGAAACGTAAATTTTCAAACTTGGGGGAACCTTTGTCAAAGATGTTAGAAAATCTAATAAAGATGGATTTGCTACAACCATTGGCACCTCGGCCTCTACATAAGCCTCTACCATCAAATTTTGATGCCAAGGTCTTCTTTCAGTTCCATAAAATGCAAGGACATTAGACTGATAGATGTACTCGATTGAAGCATGAGATCCAAGATCTAATCAACAATGGCAAGCTTTCTGAGACTGATAAGCACAACACTAAGAATAATCTTCTATCCAAATTTGGAAGGGCACCACCGCTTATAACCTTCACGAAGAGTTTTATCTTGTCATCCTGTGATGATATGGATAGAGAAGCTGCTAAAGATGATGTGCAACTAAGCAAGCTTCGACTAACTGTGGATGATGAAGCAATGATCCTTTGTGATGGGAAAAAATCCTTGACCTTGATATATCTAAATAAATGGAGTATCTTCGACTCTAACTCAACAAACTGTCCTTAGCTTGAATGTTGCTTTTTAATTTTGCTTTCTTTAATCTTTAATTGGAACAATAATGTTTTTCTATTTTTATTTGAATAAATTACTTTCATCAAAATTTTTGTTGCCCTTTGGTGCTCAACCGATGAGGAATCTTGCTTGATTATTGTGTCTAGGCATCATGACTTGAATGACTTGCTCTATAGCATTGAGTTGTGTATGCTTACTTAGAGAGGGCTCCTACATAATTACCATTGTCTAGGTCCTAATCAGTCTTAGAACATGCTTTGACAAACTTTCGAGGCGAAATTAAACTCTGCTCATTTAAGAGAGAAATGATCTAGGCATTGTTTGGTTAGCCAACAACTAGTATCCACCCAATTAAATATCAATCCCTAGTTTTCCCTTTGAGCCTTCATAAAATTTTAGCTTTCTTTTCATTGGCATATAACCCCAACAACCTTCCCTGAACTATTTTGATACTTTTGACAAGTCTTATGATCACTAAGATGAAGAGGCAAGAAGATTAAAGAATGGAATACATAGCCAAACTGAAAGGATAGTCGATGTTCTCAAGGCCATAAGGGTAGTTGAAGTTCACCTAATATCTCCAATATATCAAGATAACATCAGAGTAACAAATGATTTATCCCTGTTAAGGAAGTTTATGTCACTCCACTCATCCATTATTAGAAACCCAAGTTGGTACATACAAGACAACTCTTTTAGAGCTAGAACAAAAAAAAGATGAAAAGAAAACAAAAAAAAAGAGAGAAAACAAAAAGAAAACAAAAAAAACAAAAAAAAAAAAGAAAAGAAAAGAAGAAGAAGAAAAAATAAAAAAACAAAAAGAAAGAAAAAGAAAAAAAGAAAAAACCTAAAAAGGCGGTTCAAAAAGCCAACTGAGTTCTCTTTTACCTAAAGCAGCAAAAGGCTTCCATTTGGTTTATAAGGATAGTTTGACTTGAATTGGTCCAATCCAACCAATGATTCAATCAAAATCGGAGAAAAAGGAGAAAATTCATCCAGTTCTTGAAAGTCCTGTACTTAACAATCCTACAGAGAAGAAGGACAAAATGATAAAATGCTCAAAGAAAGGGAAGAGTAAGAAAAATAAAGAGAAAGAAAAGGGAAAAGAAGGAAAGAAATGAAGATTATCCCAATCAAGATCTAGATTGATGCCAAGAAGATAGATGGAATTTGGAGTCTAGCTTGCTCCCAACTATCTATAGTTCCAACAAGCAGTTTGTAGTGTGAAGGTTTGTCCATAGTGTCACAATGGCTCCAACTTACAAATGGCCTTCATTTAACCATGTCCCTTATAGACCCATTTCAAGTCTATCAAAGACCTGTTGATCTCTCTTGGTAGGTAGAGTCTATTAGTGAAGATAGTTTGAATAAGCATGCATATGAGATTGACAATATTTAAACTCAATGAGACCTTTGGCCAAGTAATGTGTATGTGCCTATCTGAAGTGCAACAATTCTTACTTAAATAGAAATGATTCCCGAGTTTAGCACGGTAACTAGGGTTGTCATGTTATAGATATGTTAATTTGAAAATCGAGTCCTGAGGTAAATTGACATTAATTTGGCAAAGCCAACATTTGATTGCAAAATCAAAATTCAAAATTTAAAAAATTCAAAAATGTTTTTGTCATACAAAACCTTCAAGTTAAGGGGAGTATGTTGAACTGTCGAATCTCAAAAGACACATTGGGCAAAGTAAATGATTATTGGTAAGGTCATGAATAAGCTACCAACTGACATGCCAAAACATAGTTTGGAATGGATGTATCTCTGCTGCTTGGGGCCTCCATTATTCATGTTTTCAACATCTTGAAGATAAAATCCATAAATGTGAAGCATCCTGTCATTCCAAAGCAAGAACTGAAAAAGCATCTGGAAGGAGTCAATGAAAACACTTCAGCTAATCACCTCGGTCAATGAGTCGATGAAACCACTACATTGAATCAGAGGGCATAAAAGACCCATTGCTTGAGGAAACTCCAGTCATTTTGCAAAAGAAAGGAATAAATGCATGCTTGTGCAAAGAACTAGACAACACAAACATCAATCAGAGCCTGCATGAGAAAAATCAATGGGGGACAAGGAGAAGATACGAAGACTAGATAAAAAAGAGAGTTGTAGTAAAAATACAAATTATATATCATCATTATTATTTTTATCATTATACTTATTATACAATATTTCCTTAATTCATACAATACTCATACATTACTAAGAATGAGGTGGTGGATCATGATCAAACAAAGCCTTAAAATGTCATCGTCTATTGAAGAAGGAGGCGTATCACCCATCCCGAGTCTGCCCCAAAGTAGGAGCACCTGAATCTCTATTACCTTGGAATTAAGATCTGTAACGGTCCTCATCCGAAGCAGACGAAAGGATCTCATGGTTATCAACTTGGGGCCCTCTAGATGAAGAAGCACCAGGATCTCTCATCCCCTGAAACCGAAAGTCTCAAAAATCTTACTTTGACTGGTGATACAATTTCTCAAAATGGATGACCTATTGACGACTAGCGGCCAACTCTTCTTGAAGTTTTTTGTTTTGTTCTTCAAGCATCCGCGGTGAGCCAGAAAGGAAAAGAGTAAGAGCATACATAATCATGCATACATATAGCATAAATTATCATGGAACAAGAAAACTTACCAGGTAATTCATATCAATGCCCTGTGGATGAGATGGCATCTCCGGTTGATCAGATTGAGCAAATGGAGGAGCGGTAAAAGAAGGTCCAGCCTCATGCCCAAATGAGCCAGCAGCCTGCAACAATCATTAAAAAAGTCAAAATAAGTTAAGGAAAAAGTGATTGAGATGGAAAAATGGCAAAAGTTTATCTGAAAAGTACTAGCCCCGAGTTGTGAGACAAGCTCTCCTCCCTCTCCATAATATTCCTCTTCATCTCTATCCTCATTTTCCTCGAGAATCTCTCGTACACCAACAGGGGATACATCAAAGTTCAAGAGCCCTATTTGAATAAACTGGGTATAAGATGCACCCGGTGGATAGAGAAAGGTTTCAACATCATAACCATGCAGAGCCAACCACCATGCATTCTCTGGAATTGATGTGATATTTAAAGAATATTTCGGGCAACGCATCAGGATCCTCCGCTGCTTGGGACAAAGAAACCACTCGTATACTCTCTCTCCTAGAAACTAGCCACTAGACACAGGGCTGGCAATGACTCAGCGAGTATGTTGAAGAGGCAGTGTGGCATTCATAGAGGAAGTCCAGTTCATTCACTCTTCTGTGTATCACCAGGCCAAATTAACCTACAAAAAGACATAAGGTAAGTGAACTTTTATATAAATTTTAAAGTATACTAATGCAATTTTACCTGGCCCCAGGTTAAGCAGCTCAAGACAAAGCGTTGGGTATGCACATGGTGAGAGCTGGGAACTTCTACACGATCTGACAACCAAAAATTTAATCTCGGATAGCTGACTCTGTCTCGGGAAATACCAGGCACCCTCACAAGATTATTCTCATATGCCCATGCCTACAACAATAATAAAAATCAAATTCATGCAAGAATAAGAATGGAATTGACATTGGTGGAAGAAGAGGACCTCGACAAATGCCATAAAGCCAACAAAAGAATTCTTATTTCTACAAATTTTGTCAAGACCATGGTAAAGACAGGAAAGACTAGCTTCACCCCAGCCGTAAAGCGGTACCATACTCATATCAGTAAGGGCCCTCAACACCGACAAATGGATGGCGGATTCAGTGCTACCTAAAATGGTCGACCCGAGCAAATACAACAAAAATCCTCAAGTATATTGTTTGGTTGTTTCTCTACAAACCCGTCCTTCGTAGTTCATCCAATAACTCTAAATTGGTTCAATTTTTACCTTGAAAAGCCCTTTAAATGATGGTTCCATACCAATTAACTGTTGGATTTCTTCGAATGTTAGAATATCATTGGTAAGAGGGACCAGAAGGCCATAGTTATGGATACCAATTATGGCTGTATAATCGACCGTGCCAATGGTCATTTCTCCTATAGGTAGGTGAAAAGTATGGGTCGTGTCCATCCACCGTTCTGATAATGGTTGAACTACACTTCTGTCTATCGGATACTCCGTGGATGGTAATTGTAAGATAAAGCTTTCAAAATCGCAATCTCGGATAATTCATCTTACCCAAGAAGGCGCTACAATATACCAATGTCGGGCTTTATAGACACATCCTTCGCCCCGGATAACGTAACAGTCACGCTAACACGGAGCCAGGTAAGTTAACACAAGGTAAGTATATCATCATATCAATACCACTGATTTTTTTAGGCTAAATTTATTTATATTCTATTTTTAGTCTATCTATTTACTTAAATTCTTAAATATATTCATCTAATTAAAATATATAAAGAAAAATAAAACAATAAAAAGAAAAAAATAAAACAAAAAAATAATAATAATAAAACAAAAAAAACCCAAAAAAGAAAAAATAATTTGCTGTTAAAATAAATAATTACCTTGCTCTTTTGATTTGAACTGCGATGAAGCGGCATCCCGGCTAGTAGACTTATATTTTCATCTTCATGCCGCTGAATAAATTCTAATAACTCAGAATCAGATCGAGTTTCTGATCTTGAAGCATGCATTTTTTCCAAAACTTGAGGCTAAACTCTCTAAGATAAGAATGTATAAGTATGAATGAAATGAAGAAATGAGTCGAGCTTAATATAGAAAACCTGCAAGGGAAAAAGACAAAAAAACAGTATTCTCTTGAAAAAAAGAGAAAAAGTAAATTTTACTATTGATAAATAGTAAATGACTATTTACAAATAGTAAATAAATAGTGATGAATAGTGCATAAATAGTAACTACACAGTCAATAAATAGGAAACTCAATTATTCAATTCAATCATTCAAATATCTGCGTGTATATAAATATATTTGCACTTTTAAAATATTTTTACATGAAAGGGGCAAGGAGAAGATATGTGCATGGTAAAAATTAGCTAAATTTTTTGTAAATTCCTTTAGTATCCTACTGACTACAACTATTTTTTGCAGACAATTAAATCTTTCTTAGCTCGGGTCCAGAACTCTAATTGCCCTTAAGTCCAGAACTTAGCTTGGGTTCATCTTTAAATCCAGAACCTAAATTACCCTTAAGTCCAAAACATAGCTCGGGTCCAGAACCCAAATTACCCTTAGGTCCAGAACCTAAAACCTCTCTTTAGTCCAGAACTTAGCTCGAGTCCACAATCTAAATTACCCTTAGGTCTAAAACCTAAAATCTCTCTTAAGTCTAGAACTTAGCTCGGGTCCAGAACCTTAATTCCCTCTTAAGTCCAGAACTTAGCTTGGGTCTAGAATCTAAATTCCCTCTTAAGTCAAGAACTTAGCTTAGATCTAGAACCCTAATTACTCTAAAGTCCAGAACTTAGCTCGAGCCCAGAACCCTAATTAATCTCAAGTCCAAAACTTAGCTTAGGTCCAGAACATAAATTCCCTCTTAAGTCCAGAACTCAAACCGGGTCCAGAACCCAAACCATCTTGGGTCTAGAACCCAATTATTTTTCAAGTTCATAACTCAAACCGGGTCCAGAACCCAAACCATCCCGAGTCCAGAACCTAATTTTTTTTTAGTCCAGAACTCGAACTGAATGCAGAACCCAAACCATCCCGGGTCCAGAACCCAAGTCTTTTAAGAGTGCAGAACTCAAACCAGGTCCAGAACCCAAACCATCCAGGGTCCAGAATCCAAGTCTTTTCCTAGTCCAAAATCTAAGTCTTTTTCGAGTCCAGAACTCGAACCGGGTCTAGAACCCAAAAACTAAACCATCTTAGAAAAATTAAGTCTTATTGCTTTTCACTGTCTTTTGCCGTAGTCTCAGATCGTTCAAGTAGAGGGCAAACTGTAGACCCTTAATTTTCAACCTAGTCTGGTCCGATATTTTTTTATATAGTCCAAATAATTTTATGGTATTTTAATTAAATAATATCTATTTTAGTATTTATTATTTATAATTTTTTATAAAAATAAAAAATTAAAGTAATATTAGTAAAGTTAAAAAAATATAAATAAATAAATAAAACTAACAACGAAAAAAATCGGCGACCAAAAATTTCGTCGCCGAAAGTGAATCGGCCTAGACCAATTCACCGTAGGAATTTCCTGCGGTGAATTGGCTCCCACCCCAGCAATTCTCGCAGTTTCCAGTCCACAACATTTTTTTTTAACAGTGCAATTTTCCAACGCAGTTTTTTTTAAAAACAAATTCTAATTGGTTTTGGTTTCTTTTCCTAAATGGTTTTAATTTCCTTAGAGAATAAGAAGTAAGTGTATTAGTTTTTCTATAAATAGCACATTAAAACACAGAATTAAGTGGGGAGGAAAAGATTATTTTTTTGGATCGAAGACTCAACCATTCGATCGGCCAAAAGAAAAGCGCTAGCAAGCAAGAGACATTAGCAACAAGAAGTAATCATCAATCCATCAAAGGCAAAAGCATTGCCTTTGTTATTGTTCATCAAGAAGTCAATTTTGGTGGAACCAACTACGCAAGCTTGATCTTTAATCATAAATTATATTCTCACAGTAGCTTTGTTTCTTTGATCAATAAGAACATGCACGCAGTACCTTGATCTTTAAATATGTAGTAATTTGATCTTTGTTTCAATAACTTTAATTGTTTACTTTGGTTAATACATTAATCAGTTGGTTTTCAAAACTCCACTTCCATGTTTTATAAAAACTAAAAACTTCAAAAACCCTAAATCATCATTCTGTTTCTAAAACTTTAAAAACCCTAAAGTACTCTTATGTTTCTAAAACTTTAAAAACCCTAAATTACTCTTCTATTTCTAAAACTTTAAAAACCCTAAATTGCTCTTCTGCTTCCAAAAACATTTTAAAACCCTAAATTATTTCTTTTGTTTCCAAAAACCTTAGAAACCCTAAACTGTTTTTCCCCGAACTACTTTCTTAATCATCTAAACTCTAACTTTTTGTCCAAAATTTCCAAATGTCTTCTTAAATCTCCAATCCCTAATCTTCTTTACAGTTTCTAAAACTTTAATCATAATTATTTTTATAAAACTCTAAACTGTTTTCTTAAATCCTAAGATCAAACCTATTTCCAGTAAACCCTTGCTTTCCTAAAACCTAATTCTTAAAACATCAAAACTTTATGACAAGTTCATAAACACCTAAAACCATAATCCAGTGAACCTAAAACCCAATCTTTTAAAATTATAAATCCTAATGTCTTAAAAAACCCTAATTTCATGACGTTTGCTTAAAACCCTAACTAAACCTACCTTTTATAAGTCTCAGTAACATTATCTTCATAAGAACATCCAAAACCTTAAATCTTTTTAACATCCAGTAGCTATGTTATTATTTTAAAATATTTCTCAACAAATTAAACTAGTATATGCAAAACCCTAGTTATTGAACATAAAACCCTAAAAACCCTAATTGATGCATGAACCCCTAAAGTTAATATATTTACTATTTTATTTAAAATGGATGAATGTTTATTGTATATTTTGATTGATGTTTGATCTCTTTGATGAAAGATTTATTTATTATGAATGGTTATTTTCTTTTATTGATTTATTTTGATTTTCAAATATTGTAAGAGGTATGTTTCCACTTTATGTGTACCTCATTAATTAATTTCTATGTAATTTAAATTGCTTTTACATTTTGGACCAATGTAAATGACATGTTTCCACCTTTCGGTGGGTGTCCTATTTAGTTTAGACATGAATGATGTAAGGACATGTTTCCATCCTCGGATGGGTGTCCATTTATTTGCTTTGTTTGGACATTGCTTTGATTTTAATATAATGATGCTTTATTGTTGCATGTAATATGGATAATATTGTTATATTTAAGAATTTTATAATATTAAGACCTGCAAAGGAGGTCGGTTCCAATGAATCGGGCGTTGTGGGGGTGCTGGGCAATTTCTCACCTTCTCCACACGTACCCAACTTTCCAAACCCATTACGGGGTTGGGGATTCCTCAGGAATTGAGTCATCCACCCCTTTCTTTTTCCTGGCCTGTCCGGGTGGTGACTCCATTTTCTCCGGGATTAGGCCCGTGTTCTCTAAGGCCCTGAGCCTAAATAGTACCGAACTCACAAAAACCATTCCACCGGGAGTGGGGCAAAAATCCCCGCTCATAATATATAAAATAAATAGCATACAAAATAAACATATGCATATCATGATGCACGTGTTGCATGATTGTACGTAAAATACCTATGAGCATATACCTATAATTCATGCTCTTTACTACAATGATTCTACAAAGAAATAATTATATTACATGGCCTTTCAAATCCTATACATAATTCTACATGAAAATTACATCATTTTCTATATACAACAAATCTAAAAGAAAATGGTAGAATGTATACTGAATGAGTGGTTGATGAATGTATTAACTATGGTAATAATAATTACAAGACAAAGGATAAAAGTAAAAAAGGAATATGAGTTCTGATAATATTGTCAAACTTGATAATTATGAGATTATCAAATTTGAGAATGGCCTACATGATCAGTCAACTGAATAAAAGTAATTTTTACAAAATCCAGTAAGAATGTCGAATTTGACATTCTTTATATTATCGAGTTTGACAATCTCCTCTTATAGGGACAACCTACAAAATCTCTTAGCTAAGAAAAATGGATATATAAATAATTAATTGAGGCTGACAAATTTGATATTCAAGAAATGTCAAGTTTGTTAATATTTATAGATGGTAGCATCATAAAGAAATCAGAGGTAGCAACTGATATGTTTGTGTGGATGAGCACTATAATTGAATTTGAAAACTATTGAATTAATGAACTCGAGAATACCTTATAGAAAAGGTTAGCTAATAACAACACAATACATATGCTGGGAGTTGATTAAAAATATCAAATTTGATACTCATAGGAATATCAATTTTGAAAATCACCTGCCATTCCTGGCAGGAGTAACCTGCACTATAGATATAGCCCATAACATGTATCTGTGCATGTGATAGAATAATAAATAAATCAATCATGGTAAACATATATATATGTGGGAGCATGACAATTGATTTCAATCATTATGGAATAACAACCTGCAGAAAAGAATCAGTGAAGGACAACATAGTATATGTATTGAGCTTTGAATCAAATGATCGAATTCTATATTAATGTGAATATTGAATTCAATAATCTTTCACTATTTTTGGTAGAAACAATTTGTATCTATCAATTTTTCATACAAAATGTTGTAAAAGTCATTTTCCAGTTTTAAAGTCTATTCCTTGGTTAGGGAAAGTTAGGTATAGTCCATTAAACATGCCTCATTGTTTATAGGTAATATGTTTAATTATTTAAATTGTAGTTGGGGTATCTTAATTCTTGGATAAAAGTTTTTTAGTTTCTTAAAGTTTAATGATTTTGGTTTTCAGTGAGCCATGCAAGTAGGATGAAATGATGCAATATGAATATCAATCATGACATTATATGGAGTATATTTGAAGATAAACATTAAAAACTTGAGAGACTTACTGTCAATGGATGAAAATCTTAGTCAAATTCCCAGAGAGGCAAAATGTTCATGATTTTAGCTTTGAATAATTGAACTTTATTTAATAGTATTCCTTTTATGGATGGAATTCAACATAAAAAAGAAGGGATAGTGATAATGTTTCATCTATTTTATGTCTTCCATATTAAAAAATGCATACTATTTTTCCAAAAAAAAAAAAAAGAAAAGCCTTCAGAGAAATAGTCCCTTAAAAAAAAGACCCCACAAATAAAGCTGAAAGCTCCCTTTTACAGGAAATGAGTGAAATCTGTACAATTTAATTATCGAGTTCAGAGGTACAAAATTTTCAAACTCGATCTATTTTTTTTTAAATCATCAAATCTATTCCTTGGTTATTTGTCTGACATTCCCTAATAATTGTCAAGTCCGATACTAACATTATCGAGCATGACAATAATTATCAGGGTGGCAAATTTCAGTGTCTACAATTTGCCCCCTACTTGAGCGATGCAAACTCCTTGGGAATATCGCATGCACGAAAAGTATCAAGTGTTATTAGATAAATGATCATTATTTAATGTAGCTTCACTCAAACATAATCATCCTCCGGTTGATTGATGTTAATAGGCATACTTGCCCCTCCTTCGAACATGCTCGACCTCTGAATCATTTACATTGATAGGGCATTATCACCCTTCCTTTAGACATGCTCATTCTCTGACTTATTGATTGTTAATAAAGCATGCTCGCCCCTCCTTCGGACATTCTCATCCTCTGGCTATTAGGAGTTGATAAGGCATGCTCGCCCCTCCTTTGGACATGCTTATCCTCCTAATTGATTGTTGACAAGGTATGCTCGCCCCTCCTTTAGACATGCTTATCCTTTGGATGATTAACGTTGATAGGGCATGCTCACCCCTCTTTCAAATATGCTCATCCTCTGGCTGATTGATGTTAATGTAACACTTAACATATTTGCAAAAAATTTAGGTATTTGTTATGCTCCTATTATTTGTTAGCTGATTTATATCCTTTTGCCCCTATGTGTGCAAAGATGTTAAAAGCTTTGAAATGTCTTTGTTATGCATATATGTGTGTGAGTGTTTTCTTTCACTGGTAGGCTAGTTTCGACAAGCTATGATTTGTAATTCCAGAATCATTTCTCTTGGAGGGATTTATGACAATGATTTTGTTTAAACTCATCCTCATGAACCTTCTTGTACTTTAGGTAGACACCTTTGTTATGTAATCCATGGTTTCTCTATAGATGTCTCCTTTCATATGCAAACCTGCTTGGTATTATCTTCACTAATATTTTCTTAGTCTCTTAAAGAGTTCACCGAGTCCTCATTAGGCTAGTAATATGGTGATTTCAGGGTTTATGGCTTATCAACTGATGGATTGATAATTTTTGGAATAAGTAATACTACTTTCGCTATCTATAATTCCTTGTATATCACTCTTGGGAGCTATGGACTTATTAGTTTTTTTTTTAAGGTCTCTTCCATTTCTTCCAAGTTTTATGGAATGCATATGACCTTTTAAAATGCAGTTCAATATTGCTTAGTTCTTAATGATAGGGTAAGGTGATGGGTTCTATAATTGTGAGTAATTGGAAGACTATGGGTGATGAATCAAAAAGGGTGGATGAAAGGATCTAGTTAACCA
The DNA here is from genome assembly GCA_947685225.1 of Garcia nutans. NCBI lineage: Eukaryota > Viridiplantae > Streptophyta > Magnoliopsida > Malpighiales > Euphorbiaceae > Garcia > Garcia nutans. The sequence goes on along the minus strand of CANTUV010000039.1, from coordinate 28,891,280 downwards.
AAAATGCCGGGGTCATATACTCTGAAGTTGACTGAGATGAAAATTTTGTTTTGACATCCTTTACAAGTTTGCTCTAGCCTTTTAGTTGCATGATCACTGCAGGAGCCTTTGGTCAGCATTTACAAAGGATCTATCTAATTGTCTTGCGTAAGTGGCATAAGATTGTTTGACCCTAGGCTTATTGGAATTCTTCTCCTCTCTTCTTCTTCTTTTGTCATTTATTTATTTATTTATTTTCTTTTCTTTTCTTTTCTTTTATTATTTATTATTTTTATTATCAAATTTGAAATTAAAAATATCTATTGTGGTGATTTAAAGTACCAAGACGCTTTTCTTAGTTCACTATCGAATTGCCTCATCAAAACTGTCATGCTTGATGTTTTTCTAACTTGTTCGATAGTGTTCATAGACATTTAAAATTCATAAAAAGCACTTCTCTTTTCTTTTTACATTTTCTCCCATCATTCCCTTTCCTCATCAGTTATGATTTCTTATTCTACTCTCCCAAGACTTCTCCTTCTCACTGCCTCTCAATCTCATCTACTTCTCCAATCATCATGAGGATAAAAAATATCGATCTTGTGATTGGATTCACCCATGTTGGTAGGTTGTCAAAGTTTCATGCCTCTCTTTATTGATCAGCCTTTTCTCCTTGTTAGCTTCTTCTCTCATCCTAACAAGAGGGCATCACAGCCAAAGGGAAACCTCCCAAGTAAGTTTGCCTTCCCTTTATCTCCTTCTTAGATTTCTATTAGGTTTATATATCCAAAATTATATGCTATGGTCGATTTGTTGATGGTGCTCAGTTCTCATTTTTTATAGTAATACTATTGATCTTAATATTGATATAGGTTTAGGGTAATTTTCCCTTTGTGCTTGTTTTCTTGATTTATCCCTGAAAAAAATACATGCAAATTTAATTGAACAATTAATTTAGGAAACCTACCATTGGATTGTGGTTTTGTGAATGAATGGACCTTAAAATGTTTAATAAACCATAAAGTGTTTGAATATGATGCTCCTATCAAATGAAACTCAAAATGTTGAATTTGATAATATTGCTACCTAGTTTTGACTGTGTTTCTTGCTTTGTTTGCAATTCTTTAGGTAGGTTGATTATTGAATTTGTTATTTGATATTTTCAGTTCTTGTGTCTGAATGTATATTGAATTTGATAATGTATATTATCAAACTCGATAATAATATTGCCAAATGCGATATTTGTTGTCTGCCTTGCCCTGATTTGTTCTTTCTCTATTCTGGCTCTTGCCTCTTTTCTTTTCTTCTTATTTTGTGCTTCCTATTCCTATCAAGAGAAATAAATATGTTATGTGAAATATGTAGTCTTTTAAATATTTTTGATATTTTTAAAACTTATGTTGTGTTCTTTTCTCTTTCACAATTTGATTCTGGGCTGATCTGCATCACTATTTCCGTCCATCAGGCTCATGAATGGTATGGGACTCTTCTTGTAGTGGTGTAGGATATTGTCAAGGCCTCTGGCTTTGGTCCTTTTATCTAGACTCTGCTCGAGATAGGGACGAGGATGGATTGATGCATGGTAGACATTTTAACTTAGAGGTGGATGGGTACCACACACACATTTCACCTTAGTTTTAGGGAGTTAACTATTACCTTATGGACTTACTGGGATTAGCTTTAGTAGAGAGATGGTTCCTTTTGATGCCAATGTTATCCCTAACGATGAGTTGATCCGTCTCCTGAGTTTTACACCTATGTTTACTAGACAAAAGATCCAGTACACTATCCTTATAGGCTACTAGATGAAAGATCTAATACACTATCCTTATAGGTTATCTGTTATACCTCATTGGCATCACCATTTTTGCTTATTCTAATTACACGGTGCACACCAATGTTTTGAGAGAATTGTCTGATCTGACTGTAGTCCCTGACTATAATTGGGGCAAGGTTGGTTTGTCCTATCTACACAATGGTCTGGACTAGACTTGGGGATGCACCAACACCCATGTTGGCTTGTTGGTAGTGGGTATGGACTTTCATGCCCTATTTCCCTCTTCATTTTCTCTCTTTGTTTGTTTAATTCTTTGATTTGGCTAGATTTGGGCTTACTAGCTCAATCTTCTTCCTCCTTCCGAAATAAAGTAAGGTTTTTAACATGAATATCCTCGCCTCGCTGCTCTGAGGTTGTAACACACTGCTGGTCCACATCTTAGATGAAATGATCTGGTGACCCACATCTATAACACACTGCTGGTCCACCAATCTTCCAGTAAGTGCCCCCATTTGCCCTACCACAATGGACACAGGTATATGAAATTGGCCTCTAAACTACTGGAGTCGGAGCACTAGCTGCAAAAACTATAGGTCTCGATCTCTGCCTCTGCTGTTGTACTAACCTACTAGACTACCTCTAGCTCCTACTGAACCTCAAAAAATATCCTCCTCAGCCTCTCTTCACAGATGGAGATCCTGCATCATTCTGAGGTCTCCTAACTCTGGTCTCCTCATCTCTAGCAGCTGCTGTAATACCCTGCGCTCTCTCAACACTCCTAGCTGCTGCAGCCAGCTGGAAAAAATCCTAATACCGGGAGCCTGTAATAATACACATGATAGAGGGTCTCAACCTCCAACACCGGTCAATCTCATTAGAAATTATCCCACCAGCATACTGACTTAGCCTAGTAAACTCTATCTCATACTCCGACACAGTCCTGGTATCCTGCTTCAAGCTCAAAAACTCTATCTTCTTCGCATCTTTATACTCCTTTGGAGTATATTTATGCTCAAACTCTCGCAAAAAATAATCATAGGTCAAGGTTGGTGGATCATCTAGGGTATGTGGAATCGTCTTCCTCCAGTCATATGCATCCCTCTGTAAAATAGATCTAGAATAATCAAACTTTTATTCTAGAGTAGCTTGCAACTGGATGAACACTCTCTGGATTCTATCAAGCCACTGCTCAGCTACAACAGGGTCTGTAGTACAAATAAATTCCTCAGCTCTAAATTTCTTCAATTTATCATATTGCCTCAATGGTACTTGCAGCTGGGGCTGCAGTGGCGGCTGCTGAACTGGACAAAGGTCTCATTGAGTTTGAATATTGTCTATCTCATATGCATGCTTATTCAAACTATCTCCAGTAATTGACTCTACCTACTAAGAGAGATCAACAGGTCTTTAATAGGCTTGAAATGGGGTCTATAAGGGACATGGATTAAGCGGAGGCCAATTGTAAATTGGAGTCATTGTGATACAATGGATAAACCTTCACACTACAAATTTTTTGTTTGAACTTTAGATAGTTGGGACCATAAAAAGATAGAGCTTTGAATGTTCTGCCATCTTCTTAACATTAATCTAGATCTCGATTGGGATAGTCTTTGCCTTTACAAAAAGTTTAGTACCCATATTTGTTTCTTTTTTCTGTTCCCTTTTCTTTATGTTTCTTTTTCTTACTCCTTCTTGTGAACGGAGATTTTTGCCCCTACTCCCAGTAGAATGGTTCTTGCGACTTCGGCACTGTTTAGGCTCGGGGCCTTAGAGAACACGGACCTAAGTCCGGAGAAAAATGGAGTCGCCACCCAGACGGGTCGGGAAAAAGAAAGGGGTGGATGACTCGATTCCTAAGGAATCCTCAGCCCCCTAATGGGTTCGGAAAGTTGGGTATGTGTGGGGAAGGTGAGATATGGCCCAGCACCCCCACAACGCCCGGTTCATTGGAACCGACCTCCTTTACACGTCTTAATATTATAAAATTCTTAAATATAACAATATTATCCATACTACACACAATAAAAAGAAAGCATTATTATATTAAAATCCAAGCAATGTCCAAACAAAGCAAATAAATGGACACCCATCCAAGGATGGAAACATGTCCTTACATCACATGCCTAAATAGGACACCCATCAAAATGTAGAAACATGCCCTTTACATAGGTTTTAAAATAGAAAAGCAAATTAAATTACATGATGTTTAACTAATGAGGTACCCACCAAGTGGAAACATACCTCTTACAACTTTTGGAAATCTAATTTAATTGATAAAAGTAAATAATCATTCATCATAAATAAATCATTCATTAAAGCTATTAATCAAAATATAAAATAAACATCCAACCATGATAAATTAAATAAATCAAGTATTGAAATTAAATAAATTAAAGCATAAGAGATAAATCAAAGTATAATCAAGTATGGAATTGAATAAAGCAAATAAAAGTTCAATTATAGCTACTGTGACTTTTTATGGGATTAAAATAGATTAGGGTTTTATGCTTTAAAAGGTTGGTAAGACTCTTTGATTAACTAAATTAATATTTGAATGGTGAAATCATGAAACTAGGGTTTTAGAGACTTTAAAATACTTTTGATTCATGGTTTTAAATGGTAATTTCAAGCTACTGTGTAAAATTTAAAAGATTTATGTTTTTATGGTTTTTAATGTTTTAAAGGATTAGAGCTTAGAAAAATTAGGGTCTAAAGTTTTAAAAGGGTTAGTGTTCATTATTTTGAATTTTGGAAGTTGATTTTGGGTTTAGTAATTTTAGAATTTAGGGTCACGGGTGATGCATGGAACTTTTAGGATTAAAAATCAATTTGATACTTTTATGTGATTTTATGAAAATAAACCAAACAAATTAAAGTTTTTATAAATAGAAAAGATTTATATAATTGGAAAAAGTGTTTTTAGCGTTTTTTTTGTGAGAAACAGAACATGTTTTAAGATTTTATAAATTTAGAAAACAAATTTTTGTTTTGGGGTTTTGAATAAATAAAACTAATAACTTTAAATTCTTTGGGAAATATAGCAACGGATTAATGTTTTTAACTTTAGAAAAACTAAATTATAGTTCAAAGGTTTTTAATTTTGAATAACACAATTTCCTAATTTTAGCTACTGTGTAAAAAACAATTAAAGAAAATCAATTAACACATACCTTCTTTTGATGATTCTTCCAAAAACAATTCTTCTTAGATGAACTAGCTCCAAAGACAAACCTTTTTTGCCTCTGAATTGCTTAAATCGTGATGCTGCCCCTTTAAAAAATCAATTGAATTGAATTTATTACTTTTCCTTCACTGATTTGGTTTTCCAATTTCCAAGCTACTGCCAAAAAATTTCCCCCTTTAATTTGGTTGCTTTAGATCCTTATTTATAGAGGTCTTTCTATGTATAATCCTAATTAATCATGGAAAATAATCTAAATAAGAAAAGGAAACCAAAAATTAATTAAATTAGGTTTCGGAAATTTTGCGTCGAAAAAAAATGCGCTGCCGAAAAAATTACGTCAGGAAAAAATGCGCTGGCAAAAAAAAACTGCAGCAGAAAACTGCGGCAGTGGGCGGGCAGGGGCATCACCAGTAGGAAATTCCTGCGGGCGAGCTATTTCGCCCGTAGGATTTTCCTGTGGGTGAAATAGCACAGTGATTTCGCCCTCAGAAATTTCGTGCGGGTGAAATAGCCCACGGGCCCATGTGACTGTTTTTTCGCTGCCAATTTTTTCGACTCCGATTTTTTTTATTTTTGTTTGTTTATTTTTATTTTTTGTTAATAAAAATTATTTAATAAAAATTATTTTGGACCAATTGGACAACAAAAATCATTATGGACTAAATAAAACATATTGAACCGGATTGGGTCAAAAATTAAGGGTCTATAGTTTGCCCCCTGCTTGAAAAATCTGAAACTTTAGTGAAAGAGAGTGAGAAGCACTAAGACATAATTTTTAAGATGTTTGAGGTTTTGGGTTCTGGACCCTGTTTGAGTTCTGGACTCAAGGATGATTCTAGGTTCTGGACCTAAAGAAAAATTTGGGTTCTGGACCCGGTTCGAGTTCTAGACTCAAGGATAATTCTAGGTTCTAGACCTAAAGAAAAATTTGGGTTATGGACCCGGTTCGAGTTTTGGACTCAAGGATAATTCTAGGTTCTGGACCTAAAGAAAAATTTGGGTTCTGGACCCAAGGACAATTCTAGGTTCTGGACCTAAAGAAAAATTTGAGTTCTGGACTCATGGATGATTCTAGGTTCTGGACCTAAAGAAAAATTTGGGTTCTGGACCCAGTTCGAGTTTTGGACTAAAGGATAATTCTAGGTTCTAGAACTAAAGAAAAATTTGGGTTCTGGACCCAAGGATAATTCTAGGTTCTGGACCTAAAGAAAAATTTGAGTTCTGGACCCGATTCGAGTTCTGGACTCAATGGATGATTCTAGGTTCTGGACCTAAGGAAAATTTAGGTTCTGAACTTAAGGAAAATTTGGGTTCTGGACCCGATTCGAGTTCTAGACTCAATGGATGATTCTAGGTTCTGGACCTAAGGAAAATTTGGGTTCTGGACCTGGTTCGAGTTCTGGACTCAAGGATAATTCTAGGTGCTTGACCTGAGGAAAAATTTGGGTTCTAGACCCGGTTCGAGTTCTGGACTCAAGGATAATTCTAGGTTCTGGACCTAAAGAAAAATTTGGGCTCTGGACCCAAGGATAATTCTAGATTGTGAGCGGGGATTTTTGCCCCTTAGGAGAGACACGGCCAGTGGCTTGGCCGTGTTGCCTGCCCGTGTCATGTTCTGTCAAAATTTCTTTTGAGGTGACATGGCTAAGCTTGATTTGGCTTGGCCATGTCTTGCTTGATTCATGCTCTTCTTTCCTTGTTTTGACCTTTCAAGGGAGTTTTTTGCACTTTAACCACTTTTCCCTTGCAACTGCTTTTCCTTTCTTTGATTCTTTAATGATTGTTGCAAGCTGTTGGCTCGTTTGATCACGGGCTGAACCTTCTTTCACTGCCCCTTCATTTGCTCATTCTAGCCTACCGGATATGCCATCTCATCCACAGGGTATCGATATGAACTACCTGGTACGTTCCTCATTAGTTTACGCTATATGTATGCATGATTATGTATGCTCTTACTTTTCTCTCTTGGCTCACAGCGGATGCTTGAAGAGCAAAATAAGAAACTTCAAGAAGAGTTGGTTGCAAGTCGTCAGCAAGCTTCTCATTTTGAAAGTTTATATCATCAATCCGGACAAAATTTCCGTAACTTTCGATTTCAAGGAATGAGGGATCCCGATGCTTCTTCATCGAGAGGCACCCAGACTGATGACCATGAGATCCTTTCATCTGCTTCTGATGAGGACCATGACAAATTGAAACTCCAAGGCAATAGGGATTTTAGTGCTTCTGCTTCGAATGATCCCGGGATGAGTAATTTGCCCCCTCCTCCAACAGGCGACGACTTTTTCAAGTCTTTATTTGGTGACCTTCTACCACCCTCTTAGTGATATGTAAATATTGTAGCAATTGTAAAACATTGTACAACAATGAAAAATATACAATTTTCCTCTTTACTGTAATCCTCTTTTTTTTCACATATTTTTTCGTTACTGTCAATTTTTTTTTTGTTACTACCAAAATTATTTATATTTTTTTCTTTTTATATATATAGTACATCATAATTAATATCCACTTCTTTTGTTAAACTAAATCCAAAGTGGAAAAAGAAATTGTGACCACTTCCTTTCCTTATGCCATATGGTCTTATCCTTTCCCATCATCTTTTGCATTTCACTTTTTGGAAAATGTTTATTTTCTTCTATATAAATCACCCTTCATGCCATATTTCAATTCATAAACCAAAAATCTATCTCTTTCAACGTGAAGACTCCTTTTAGCAATTTTGGTTCCCCTTTATTCATCAACCATGACCGATCACCATTTAAATAAAATAAAAATTCTATTTAAGAATATGGATGCCAACCATTGGAAGCAAATTTCATGGTCAAAGCTTGATATTTTAAAATGCTTTCAAAATGTCAAATTGGACCACTCCTTCTTACATGCCGTGGCTTCCCTGTGGGATACGGATTCTAGGGTATTTAGAATTAATGGCTTTGAAATGTGTCCCTTGATTGAAGAATTTGAGGCCATCCTTGGACATCCTAATAATCAACAAATGGCGTTACCCACATTGATTTCCAAAACTCAACAGAAGATGCAGATGTTATTTCAATTTTCGAAACCCGAGATTCTTCGGTTGATGAGAGGTGAAAAAATTCTACTTGCTCCTTTGATTGACTTTTGTTTCTCTCATTTGGCTCCTACTAAGGCATGGGGAAGCATGCTTTGTCTTTGCTTGCTTGGCCAATTCTTGCTTGTTTCTTCTGACGGCGATATTGATCCATGAGTATTGGATATTATGGACCAAATGGAAGGAGGCTTGTTGCCGGTACCTGTGATTTTAGCCGAGACCTTAGTTGGATTAGACCGATTTAAATCAGGATTGTCAAAGAGACTAACTGGGAGTCCGTTGCTGCTTTAGGTAATTACCTAAACTGTCCTTTCGGGTTTTCAATTTAGGTTTTTTTTTATTATTATTGCTCTAACTTTTGCCTAGTCCGCCCATGCGGGTTTTCGAAACTAACGAGCTGTCCTAATTTTTGCATAATCTACCCTTGCGGGTTTTCAACTTAGCGGACTTTCTCTCTCTCTTCTTTTTATTGCTCTAACTTTTGCCTAGTCCACCCATGCGGGTTTTTGGAACTAGCGAGCTGTCCTATTTTTTGCCTAAGCTGCCCTTACGGGTTTTCAACTTAGCTGACGCTTTCCTTTTTTTTAACTTAATTCTTTCTTCACATATTTGGCTTCAGGAGCGTCTTTGTTTGCTTGATACTCCCTCCATGGATTTTGCCAAATACTTGCCACGCCATCATTCTGCTAGGAAACTACTCCATCCTGCTTCTTCATATGCTGACTGGGTTGACTGGATCCACTCACATTCTGAAGTCAATATCCGTTGGTTGGTACCTTGGTGGAAGATTTCTCGTATCACCATGTGGACATACTTGATGTATGTTCCCCTTGCTGCACTTCTTCAAGGTACATGCTATGATCCTCGCCGACTTGGGCGTCAGTATGGAGCTGAGCCTTGTAATTCTGACTTTGCTCATGACCTAGACATGCCTTGGTTGACTGAAGCCTACTTGGATCGGCTGAGGCAAAGCTGACCTACATGTTACACTTATCGACTGCCATAGCTTTTACATTTGTCAATTCAGAAAGTGTATTGCTAGGATGAAAAATAACTAAAGCAATAAAAGATGCTTCTTTTCCATTTATAATTTGTCATCACCTTTTGCTATTGTGTTTATTTATTTCATCCATATCTAGTCAAATACTTATAACAGTGCACATAGAACAATTTTAATATTAATTCTATTTTATTAAATTAGGGAACAACCAAATTGTGTTATTAGTTTTTGTTATAGTTTTGTGTCTTGTTTATTATGATAATTATTGTTTTATTTAGGTATTTTGTTAGTTTTAATCGGTTTGTTTGGTGTTTTTATTAATTTTGGTAGTTTTAGTTTATTTCAATGTTTATGTCATTTTTGATGTAGTCTTTAGTATTGTGTTTATGTTGTCTTGGTTATTGTCTATTGACTTCTTGTTTAGATTTGTTTTGAGCTTTGTGTTAGGTTTAAAAGGCAAGGAAGCAAATTTGAAGGAGAAAGTGGCAGTGGCTGACACAGGCAGAGGACACGGCCAAGTCACTGGCCGTGTCCTATATCAAATTAAAGAAGAAAGCAACTCACAGAAGCAGACACATGCAAGGGACACGGCCAAGTCAGTGGCCGTGTCCCTCCAAAGAAGCTCAACATGGCCAAGTCACTTTCACTTGGCCGTGTCTCACCAATTCCAAAGGCAAAGAAGACTAAAGCTCACAGAGGAAAACACAAGCAAGGGACACGGCCAAGTCTTGTGGTCGTGTCCCTCCAAAATGGTGCAACATGGCCAAGTCACCTCTGACTTGGCCGTGTCACTCAACAAAGAAGAAATAGAAGAGAGGCAAGCAGTGATGGACACAGGCAAGGGATACGGCCAAGTCACCTGGCCGTGTCCCTCATGATCTAAACACGCAGCAAATTTTTTAAAGCGGACATTCGAATAAAAGGAAAGGAGAGCTAGGGTTTAAAGACTGTTGACGATTTTGAGCTGAGTTTGGAGCTGTCAGAGAGAGGAGCTAGGGTTTTTAACATTTTGTTTTCTTGATTTTGATTTCATTTTTGATTAAAACTAGTTTAGATTAGATTGTTCTAGCCATTGTTATATCCTTCTTGCAAGATTTGAACAAGAGATTCTTCAGAAGCTTCAAGGAGTTGTAACTTGGTTTTGTTCTTGAACTTATTCTCTTTATTTTCATTGAATGGATATTATCATGTCTATTTTGATTTCTTTGAACATTAATGAGATGAATATGTTTGATTGCATTATGAACTAATTTGATCTAGTCTAGGGTTTGTATGGATCTGCTATGATTGTATGAATTGGTTATTCTCTTAGCTAATAATTTCTTTAGCCTTGATTGAATGAAATATTGTTAACATATAATTGATTGGCCACCAATTGTGTGTTTAGGGTATTAGATGATGGATTGAGAGATGAAGTCTAATGCTGGAACAATTTAATTAAGAACTTAGGTGAATTAGAGATATAACCTATTAAAAAGATTGTTTCAATTAAAACAAGATTAGTTGTAAGAGGTTTGAATGCGAGAGCTTATTTCCTTGACTCAATTAATTAAGTTGTTTGAGATTTAATCTTTGAAATTAAATTAGTTAAGTGGAATAACCGTTCATACATATCAGTAGTAGAGAAGTGCAAACTCTAGACCCTTTTATCAAGAGAATCAAAACATCAGCTCTTGTTTACTTTTATTGTTTTAAACTTCAATCAATCTTTTTCATTAGTTAGCAATTTAAATTTATTCATTACTTGTTACTTTTAATCTGATAATCAATTAGCCACTTTAGTTTCCTTGTGAGACGACCTTGGGGCGATCACCTTTGTTACAGCTACCTCGTATACTTGCGAGTGACTCTTTGTGGTAAAGTTAATTCGAGCGCAACACAAATATAAAGCCAACATACACAAGATCACTCTTGTTGCCAATTAGCCCTTTCGGGTTTTCTAATTGACGATTTTCTCTCATTTAGCCCTAATTGTTGCCTAGCCCGCCCTTTTGGGTTTTCGAAACTAGCGGACTGCTCTAACTTTTGCCTAGGCTGCCCTTTATGGGTTTTCAACCTAGCGAGCTCTTTTTTCTTCTTTTTCTTCCTATCATACATAAAACCTCTTCAACCTGTCAATGTTTACTAGTTCACTAAATTCATTCCCATCCATGTCTGATAACTTCACTGCACCTTTCCTCATGACTTGTTTCACGACATATTGCCCTTCCCAGCTAGGTTTGAACTTCCCTCTTGGATCAGATATATTAGGCTTACATTGCTTCAATACCAAATCCCCAACTCTAAATTTTCTGATTTTAACCCTTCTATTGTAGGCCTGAGCTATCTTCTTTTGATACAGTTGGTGATGATATAGTGCCTTTAACCTTCTCTTTTCTAATAGAGCTAATTGTGTGTATCTGCTCGCTACCCATTCCGTTTCAGGCAGTTTAGCTTCCAAGACTACTCTCAATGATTTGATCTCAATTTCAATTGGCAATACCGCTTCCATCCCATAAACCAAAGAGAACGGTGTCATTCCAGTAGGTGTTCGTACGCTTGTCCTATATCCCCATAAAGCAAAGGGAAGCATTTCCGACCAGTCCCTGTAAGTCTTGGTCATCTTGTACAGAATTTCCTTAATTGTCTTATTCGTTGCTTCTACTGCACCATTAGCCTTTGGTCTATAAGGAGAGGATTGATGATGATGGATTTGGTACTCGGAGAATAAATCCTTAACTGCTCCTTAAACTGTACTCCGTTGTCTGATATCACACTGTGCGGGACCCCATATCTGCAGATGAGATTCTTTTCAATAAACCTAGCCATTTGACTTGCACCCAGCTTGTTGAAGGATTCGGCTTGGACCCATTTTGAAAAATAATCTACTGCTACCACAATAAAACGGTGCTCGTTTGAAGCTGTCGGATGTATCTCTTCTATTATGTCGATACCCCAGGTGGCAAATGGCCAGGGTGAAGATATTGAATGTAGTTTTTCAGGAGGCATGTGATTTAAGTTACCATACATTTGAAATTGCTGGCACTTCTTTACAAATTCAATACAGTCTTTCTCCATGGTCAACCAATAGTAACCTTGTCGAATAATCTTCTTAACTAGGGCCAAACCACTCATGTGCGGACCGCAACTCCCCGCATGTATTTCTGACATCATACGCTCCACTTCAGGCTTTCTTAAACATCTCAAATGCACTCCATTAGGCCATCTTTGGTATAACTCTCCATGGAAGGTGATGTATTGCAATGACCACCTCCTTATGGCTCTTCTCTCTTTCTTTGTTGCCCCCGGCGGGTATTCTCTTTCCTCCAAAAATCGCCTTATAGTATCATACCATGCATCATGGTCCGTATCAACTTCCATGATTGTCTCATATTCATAGCAAGGAGTTGATGAACTGGTCAAGATTAGAGGCTTAAGGAATAGGCTGGCAGGATTTTCCCATACCAAAGCCAATGTGGCCAAGGCATCAGCCATCTGATTTTCTTCTCTTGACAGGTGTATAAACCTACACTCCTTAAAATTCTTCTTCATCATGGTCAAATAACGGTGGTATGGTTTTAATTTTTCCTCTTTCAACTCCCACTCTCCATTTACTTGGGATACTGCTAGTAATGAATCGCCATAAACTTCCACCTTATCCATCTTCATAATCATTAGGGTTTCCAAACCGAAAATACACGCTTCATACTCCACCATGTTATTGGTTGCCCTAAATTTCAACTTCTTGGCTAAAGGGATGAATTCCCCTTTGGGTGATTCTAGTATAACTCCCAAACCTGCTCCTTTCCTGTTTACCGCTCCATCAAAATACATTTTCCACCCTTGTACTTCAATTACTTCTAAATGTTCATCTGGAAATTCTAGGATTACCTCTTCACTTTCTAGTAATGGTTGTTGAGCCAGGAATTCTGCCACCGTTCTACCCTTGATTTTTTTCCTAGTTACATACTCGATCTCAAATTCTTCTAATATTATCAACCATCGACCATATTTCCCAATTAAAGAGGGTGTCTCCCTTTAGTACTTCATTGGATCCAACCTAGAAATTGCTTGCACACTATACGATTGAAAGTAATGCCGCAACTTTTTAGAAGACCAAACCACAGCTATACATGTCTTTTCGATGATACAATACTTAATTTCAAAAGGTAGGAGCTTTCTACTCAAATAGTAAACGGCATGCTCAATCCCCGACTCATCTGCTTGGGCTAGCATGGCTCCTATAGACTCTTCTTCAACTGCTAAGTATAGTAATAGAGGTTTTTCAGGTTTAGGTGGTTTCAAAATAGGTGGATTCAACAAATACTCTTTTATTCGGTCAAAGGCCTTTTGACATTCTTCATTTCATATGACCGGCTAATTCTTTCTAAGCAACTTGAAGATAGGCTCACAGATTGTTGTGAGATTTTTTATAAATCTACTAATGTACTGCAGTTTACCAATGAATCCCTGAACTTCTCTCTCTGTCTTTGGGGCTGGCATATCCCTGATTGCTTTAACTTTGTCAGGATCTATCTCAATGCCATTCGGACCAATTACATGTCCCAATAATTTACCTGAGGTAACACCGAATACACACTTCTTCGGATTTAATCTTAGCTTATATTTCAAAGCTCTATCGAAGAATAATTCCAAGTTCTGGAAGTGCTGCTCCCTTGTATCCGACTTCACCATCATATCATCAACATATACTTCAACTTCTTTGTGAATCATGTCATGAAATAGTGTGGTGGCCATCCTTTGGTAGGTTGCTCCAGCATTCTTTAAGCCGAACGGCATCACCCTATAACAAAATATACCCCATGTAGTAATGAAGGCAGTTTTGGCTTCTCTTGGGCCATTAACACTTGATTGTATCCAGAAAATCCATCTACAAACGAGTGTAGCACGCTAGAGGCTGCACTATCAATGAGTACATCTATATGAGGTAAAGGAAAATCATCCTTAGGGGAAGCCTTGTTTAGATCTCTATAGTCCATGCAGACCCTTATCCTCCCATCTTTCTTTGGCATAGGTACTATGTTGGCTAGCCAATCTGGGTATTCTATCACTTCAAGGAACTTCACTTGTATTTGCTTAGTGGCCTCTTCTTTAACCAATTCAACAAACTCAGGTCTTAATCGCCTAAGCTTTTGTTTGACAGGTTTAGTGTGAGTGTAAGTAGGAATATGATGCTCGGCTATGTCTCGATCTATCCCAGGCATATCCTCATAAGACCAAGCAAACACTTCTTCATATTTTTGAATATTTTTTCAAATCTCTCTCACTCATCAGGAGTAAGGTCGGATGCTATGCTAATGTTTTTAGGATTTTCATTTGTTCCCAAATTTAATGATTGTGTGTTAACAAAATTAATATTAAAGATGCTCACGTAACTGCTATTTGAATGTATGCAACCATCAGGAGAAACATCACACAAGTAAGCAAAATCAGACTTTATTGCATTCATTTTGGAAAAGAAAACATCATCATCCTCAACAAAGCAGACAAATTAAAATCAAAATCAAAATCATTGTTCTCAGAATCATAAAGTAGGATGTCTTCAAACTTTTCTTCAATCAGGGCAGCAATCTCTTCCGGAGTCATCTCGATTTTTAGGGCAGCTTCATTCTTCTCTTTTGGATTGAATTCTTTATTGGTTGACAAGGTGAGCTCTTTCTTCACTTGCTCCACTAGCTCAGCAACATCTGCAAAAATTTCAAAACCTGGAATTAACTTACCTATGAACATGATCGGCTCGGGCTTTCCTTGGAGTGGTCCCATATCTAGAGCTTTGACAAAGATCTCCTCAGGTGGTGGGAAACTCATCTTCTCACTCTTCTTTGGCTGGACATCATTGTCTTCATCATATCCTAACCCCTTCTTGGAAGTTTGAGTCCTAAAATCTGGCAACTTTGTCAAACTAGCCTTTACCTTTCCAAGACCAGCTCTGGGAAGGTAGTTCATGTTCTTCATCATATTCAAAACTTTGGAGTCCACTACTTCATCATCAGAAATTGTAGCCACTTGAAAACCATTGAGAGGCCTCTCAACCATTAGAGCATTAACAATCTCATTATCTTCAGCTTCAATGACCACTGTCTTATTTCTGTTGGGAAATTTGATCTTTTGATTAAGGGTGGAAGGAACTCCACCAAGAGGGTGAAACCATGGTTGCCCCAAGAGTAAGGCAAAGGTAACTGGTATGTCTAAAACAACAAACTCAACAATAGATTCAATTGGACCAACCTTGACAGCCGCTTTGAAAGTCCCTTCGGCATGCCTCTTAGTGTTGTCATAAGCAGGAATTGTCACCTCGGTTGGGTTTAGATCTCTTGTTGACATGGCTAGCTTTGGAAATATCTTAAGTGGACAAACATTTTTGGCAAACCCATCATCGACCATGACACATGGAGTCCTCTTCCCCTTGACTTCTATTTTGATAAAGAGAGGGCGGATGTGGTCTCTCCCCTCCTCTGGTAAGTCCGCATCTGAAAAAGAAACTGCTCCCATATTAACTTCACTCTTTTCTTGGACCTCCTCACATTTCATTACTTCCCCCATTTTTATGAAGTTGATCAACTCCTCCGGTGTTGCGGAGGTAGAAATTGGCATGCTAGCCAAGGCTTTGGCCATAGTTTCTTGGTGTTTTTTGGAAGTAGCTAACAAGTCCCAAATGCTAATATTTGCTTGGGTTCTTTTCGATTGCTTGAGCACAACATCATCTTCTTCTATTTCAAATTCCTTCCCCTTATTAGTTTCTATCTCCTTAGGTGGTGGCCTTGCGTAAGGCTTACCCGATCTAGTATTCATCACCTCATCTTCTTCGGGCTCGGACCAAGTCCACTCCTCCTTCTTGGGTATGATATCATCATCACTATCACTTGAATCCCAAAACCCGTTGACAACACAAATTGCTACTTCTCCACCCATCACAGCTTTTTCAATTTTAACAAATGCCCCTTCTTCTTCTTTGGTTGCTTCTCCAACCACATCTTGAAAAGAAGACATGACAAAGTCCTCATGCAAACCTCCTCCAATCATAAAGGTTGCCGGTGGTGGTACCCTATTGAATTTTGGCAATGGGTTGTCTTTAGTGTTAGGCTTATTGGGCTCGGGTAGCTTGGGTGTTAATGGGCAATCGGTGTTAATGCTACCCTATGCAAGGGCATGACATGGATGGTGTTTGGCTTCGCATTATCAATTAGATTTTAAATCTCATGTCTCAACCTCACACATCTATCCATGTCATGCCCTTGCATTTGGTGAAATTGACAAAATGCTTTGGTGTCAAAGTTAGGTGGGAGAGGGTTAGGCAAAGGACGAGGATTTAAGGGTTGTAGCAATCCTTTTCTTTGAAGCTTGTTGAGAACCCAAGACATCGATTTTCCCAATTTCAAAAATTGTCTCCTTGTTCCTTGGTTAGTAGCATTAACATCGACGGCCTTTTGCATGCTTTGGCTACCAGGTTGATAGCTCCCTTTCTCGTTACTTTTTGTTGCAAAGCGGCTCTTCTCCCTTTCCCATTCTTCAATTTGCAAACCAGCTTGGAGAAGGTCTTTGAAATCATGGATGAGCATATGAGACATCCTCTCACGAAGATTAGGCAACACTCCTCTCACAATCATCCTTATTTGATTGGATTCATCGGGCCTCTTCTTGAGTAAAGCGGCCTTGTTTCTCCACCTTTTCACATAGTCCGCAAAATTCTCATTTGGCCTTTGCCTAATAGACTCCACTTCCATTAAGGTAACTTCTAGCTCAATATTACTCATATTGTTGGATGAAGGCTTTGTAAAGTAGATCCTAACTCTTTTGTGTTCCATCATCTAAGGTATTGAACCAATTTTGGACAACAGGGTCCAATGAGAGCATAAAGTACCTTAGGGTTTGGGCCTTAGTAGCTCGGGCAGATTGCATGGCAGTGATATACTGCTTCACATGAAGATGAGGATTTCTAGTGCCATTGTACTTAGCAAAGGATGGCATCTTGAAATTGTATGGGACCTCTTCATTTTGTTCAAATAGTTTGTCGATCTCAAGCATCTCTTCGGTTTTCAACTTCTTCTCAAATTTCTTTTCTAAATCAGCAATCATCTTTTCAACATCGGATGTCTCGGTCTTTTCAATAGTTGCTTTCTCACCAACCTTTGGTTCTTTCCTCTGTTCTTGAACATCTTGGTAGTATTGAGCCCAATCATCATCATCATCAATGATCACCTTTTCATCATCAAAAACCACTTCACTAACTTTGATCTTCCCTTTGTCCTTTGGTTTCTTAGTGCTAGCAGATGCCTCGGCATGGTTT
This sequence comes from Garcia nutans, assembly GCA_947685225.1. Taxonomy (NCBI): domain Eukaryota; kingdom Viridiplantae; phylum Streptophyta; class Magnoliopsida; order Malpighiales; family Euphorbiaceae; genus Garcia; species Garcia nutans. Next base: position 28,873,980 of record CANTUV010000039.1, on the reverse strand, counting down.
TCTAAGATTGCAGTCAATTGGTTCTTCATGGTCTCAGCTAGGGCCTCTTTGATTTCTTCCATCTTGGCATTAAGGGCTTCATCCACCATCCTTTGAATTTGTTCAGGCTCTATTACTTTAGGTGAGCAAGTGATTAAGTCATTGCTAGATACTTCATCTCCGGCATAGGTCGGATTGTTGTAAGCTTTAGAACTATCGTAATCCAGGGTTGTGAGCCAGAGAGGATCAATGATATGAGATGCAAATGTATGCATGTATGCATGTAAGAACAAACAAATCCACAAATAAGGATAAATAGGACGTTCCTTCCAACCTTATAACATCCACACATGAATGGCGAGTCTCTTTTCCTAGGTATATGGTTGAAAAAATACCAACATGGGGTATCTTGCTTTTGAATAATTCCCTCGGACGTTTCAACCAATAGTTATATTTTTGAAAATGGAAATCAATCCATGATAATTCCCATTAATTAGGTTTTAATCCATTCAACCAACTAAAGTAGCTTTTATGCTATGTTGGATTAAAACGAAATTAAGAGGTTTATTATAAATAGATTTCTCACTTGAAAAGAGTAACTAATGGTTCATGCCAAAAACAAGCCCATGGTTAATTTATTCTTAGTGTAAACTAGGCCCACAATTGATTTTTGGTATTTCATAATTGAACTAAATATTTTTGCAACCTCTTTGTAAAAAATGGTTGGGTGAAAATAGTTTTGTTTCTAAGCCCATTGTAAAAGAGATTAGAAAATTGGATTTTGGGCTTAGTATTTGGGCCATGGGCCAAAGAATTTTTGATTTGTTTTTAGAAAAGTCTTATGTCCAAAGACCATCTTGAAAAATTTTGAAAATATGTCACATCCCAAAGTTTAGGTAGTCGAGTATTAGGCAAGAAGGACATAAATAAGTGGTCAAACAGAGGCTCGAGATAGTAAAAAAAAAACAAAATCGGTGTGCAAAGGAAGCCCGTGAAGTCGACGAGATCTAAAGGTAATTTTTTGAAAGGCCGAGGACCTAAGTGGAAATTTCTCAAAAGTTAGGGGCAACTATGTAAACTTAAAAATTAAGTGTCGGAAGTTCTTAATAGTGCCCATATTCGACCCCGGAAGAATATTCTCGAGATTAATTGGGTCATAACCGTGGGTTTCAATTTTTTCCAAAAATGCACGGTTTAAAAGTTATAATCGATTAATCGCTGGAGAGTATTTTGGTATTTTCACACCCTAGACTATACAATTACAGCACAAGAAAGTTGAGGGGGTCAAAATATGAATAAAAGAAAGCCCAATGGCTTGGGTTTTAAATAAATAAAAGAAAGAGACATTTGGACCTATTAAAAGTGGCCATTTTTGCCATAAGGTGTGCCAATGGGAAATCAACACTTACACCAACACATCTTAACCTCTCTTGGCTGCCATTTGGATCAAAATAAGCTAAGGAAAGAATATAAAAGCCCTCTCTTACATGGTGAACTCGTCCAAACCATAAGAGAAGGAAGAAGGAGGTGATTTTTCCAAAGTTTAAGGCTTTTGGTTGAAGATTTTGGTGACAAACAAGATTATAAGGTAAGAGAAACCTATCTCTAGTTTTAGTTTCATGGATTAATGGTTAATTTAAGAGATTGAAATTAGGGTTCATGTAGCTAGATTTGGAGAAAATTCAAGAAATAATTATTTGAAGGATTTGATGAAAGAAATAATGGTGTTTAATGGTGAAAATAAGCTAGCAACCATTAGAAAAATCATAAGATAAGACTATGTCTATACCTAGGGTTCTTACCTTTGTATATGTGATGTTAAATTTCATAGGAAATCAAGGAGACAAGGAAGGAAAGGAAGTGATATAGATAAAGGACTAAGAAATAGCAAGGTTTGGAACTTTAACTAATTGTTTGTTCATTTTCTTGAAATTTTTCTGTTTTAGAATTAGTGAAATGCCGTGACTTGTATGATTTTTAATTAAATATAGAAAACTGTTCTTGAAGTGAATTTTGGATATGTTGTTTTTTAGTGAGTCTAGTATTTGATAAAAATAATTTGGAACCACATTGATTGAATTATATTACGGAATTCACAAAATTTAGAACTGCTACCAGGATGCAGGGCAACTGGAGCAGTTTGGTTGGGTGAACTACTTGACCAAGAATTTGTGTCCAGTTTGATCTGAAATTTTAAAAGAATGATTTTAAGATGTAAAACTAAATTCTGTAAAAATTTTATAGTTTTTAGTCAAGTAGATTATTTTATACAATTTTTCAAAATAAGGATCAAGTTGAGTCCAAAACCAGAATTTATTATTTATATGGTCATTTGGCTAATAGTCATTTGGTCATTTTTCAAAAGTAATCCAATTGATTCCTTATGCATGTAAATGAGCATAATATGTTATTAAAATGACAAAATATGATATTTCATGTTGAAATAATATAAGCAACATAAGTCGATAATTGTATAATGCATATTTGGTTAAGAAATGGCATGAAAACTTTGGCTCCACTGGGTATCTAGGGTAGTACTGAGTAGGGTAAGGGTATGATATATCATACTATATGCAGTGCTGCTTTCATATAGGACTTCAGTCCGAGTTATATAGGGTGACGACCCGAGCTATATAGGACTTCGGTCCGAGTTATATAGGGCAATCGCCCAGTTATATAGGACTCCGGTCCGAGGGCTTCGGCCACAGATTCCACAGGGCTTGGTCCGTAATTTTTTTAGGGCCACAGCCATAGAATATATATACAGTTGTTTTAGTTAGTTCCTTACCATACGTCAGTCTACCAAATTACCTTGTGGAGCGAACTGATAAAATGATAATAACTTAATATATGACATGTATGGATTGTTTTTACTGTGATATTATTTTTCAATACGACTCATTGCTTTTAAAAGTGCATTATACTTTTATTATTTATTTTCTGTAATTAGTTAAAGTACCCACTAAGCAATGCTTAGCGAGTTTAGTTTCTTCTAAACTCGTAGGCTATTAGCAAGGAGCCAGTAGCGAGCAGATGAGTCCTGCGATCTGTCAGTCATCAACAAACTTAGGTGGTGCTCTTCATTTTGTATTTTGGTATTAGAAACTGGCATGTACTTATTTGAACAATACAAAGAGATAACTTGATGTAGCACGTAAATCTAGTAATGTATAATAACTGTATGGTTTTAAATTGAGTTGGGTTGTGAATATAGAAGTGTGAATTCTTCTTGCAGGATTGTAGTTGAGGTTATAAGGGTGGATTATTGGGAGTGTGCTTGAGTTGAATTGTGAAACAAAATGTTTTTCAAAAATAAAAAAAAATCAGTTTTGTCGACACTTGGGACCTAGAATTTTAAGGGAGACTCCGTCAAAATCTTTGGAAAAATTTTTATAAGGAACATTAGGTTAGCTGACATAACCAGAGCTCGTATCCTGATGTAGCATTCCTCCTCGGCTTATTCATAGGTCAGGAAGGGGTGTTACAATTTGTGGTATCAGAGCATTGGTTTAGTCGATTCTGGGAGATAGGTAGTAAGTAAGCAACTATGTGTGCCATGTAAGATAAAGTAAGGAGAAAGTTATATGATGAATAGGTAGATGTACATGCCAGATAGGAATTGATAATCGAGTTATATGTTGATGAATTAAGCAGATAGCTATTTATGTCAATGTAGGATGTCTCTAGATTCGTGGCAAGCTATGGAACGAAACATAGAATAGCAAGCATCTGGGTCTGCAGATGCCGGGGAAGCTCATAGACCAGGGTCAGCAGCAGCTGAAATACCTGATCTGAAAACTTACCTTAGGCAGATAGCAGCAGCATTCCAATAAATGACTGTTATTAATTATATGAGCAATGTATTTACATATATGAACAAGCAAGTTTCGGGGCGAAACTTAAATTAAGGGAGGTAGAACTATCACATCCCAAAGTTTAGGTAGTCGAGTATTAGGCAAGAAGGACATAAATAAGTGGTCAAATAGAGGCTCGAGATAGTCAAAAAACAAAATCGGTATGCAAAAGAGGCCCGTGAAGTCAACGGGACCTAAAGGTAATTTTTCGAAAGGCCGAGGACCTAAGTGGAAATTTCTCAAAAGTTAGGGGCAACTATGTAAACTTAAAAATTAAGTATCGGAAGTTCTTAATAGTGCCCATATCCGACCCCGGAAGAATATTATCGAGATTAATCGGGTCATAACCATGGGTTTCAATTTTTCCCAAAAACGCACGGTTTAAAAGTTACAATCGATTAATCGCTGGAGGGTATTTTGGTATTTTCACACCTTAGACTAGAAAATTACAGAACAAGAAAGTTGAGGGGGTCAAAATATGAATAAAAGAAAGCCCAATGGCTTGGGTTTTAAATAAATAAAAGAAAGAGACATTTGGACCAATTAAAAGTGGCCATTTTTGCCATAAGGTGTGCCAATGGGAAATCAACACTTACACCAACACATCTTAACCTCTCTTGGCTGCCATTTGGATCAAAATAAGCTAAGGAAAGAATATAAAAAGCCCTCTCTTACATGGTGAACTCGTCCAAACCATAAGAGAAGGAAGAAGGAGGTGATTTTTCCAAAGTTTAAGGCTTTTGGTTGAAGATTTTGGTGACAAACAAGATTATAAGGTAAGAGAAACCTATCTCTAGTTTTAGTTTCATGGATTAATGGTTAATTTAAGAGATTGAAATTAGGGTTCATGTAGCTAGATTTGGAGAAAATTCAAGAAATAATTATTTGAAGGATTTGATGAAAGAAATAATGGTGTTTAATGGTGAAAATAAGCTAGCAACCATTAGAAAAATCATAAGATAAGCATATGTCTATACCTAGGGTTCTTACCTTTGTATATGTGATGTTAAATTTCATAGGAAATCAAGGAGACAAGGAAGGAAAGGAAGTGATATAGATAAAGGACTAAGAAATAGCAAGGTTTGGAACTTTAACTAATTGTTTGTTCATTTTCTTGAAATTTTTCTGTTTTAGAATTAGTGAAATGCCGTGACTTGTATGATTTTAATTAAATATAGAAAACAGTTCTTGAAGTGAATTTTGGATATGTTGTTGTTTAGGGAGTCTAGTATTTGAGAAAAATAATTTGGAACCACATTGATTGAATTTAAATTACGGAATTCACAAAATTTAGAACTGCTGCCAGGATGCAGGGCAACTGGAGCAGTTTGGTTGGGTGAACTACTTGACCAAGATTTTGTGTTCAGTTTGATCTGAAATTTTAAAGGAATGATTTTAAGATGTAAAACTAAATTCTGTAAAAATTTTAGAGTTTTTAGTCAAGTAGATTATTTTACAATATTTTTCAAAATAAGGATCAAGTTGAGTCCAAAACCAGAATTTACTATTTATATGGTCATTTTGCTAATAGTCATTTGGTCATTTTTCAAAAGTAAACCAATTGATTCCTTATGCATATAAATGAGCAAAATATGTTATTAAAATGACAAAATATGATATTTCAAGTTGAAATAATATAAGCAACATAAGTCGATAATTGTATAATGCATATTTGATTTAGAAATGGCATGAAAACTTTGGCTCCACTGGGTATCTGGGATAGTACTGAGTAGGGTAAGGGTATGATATATCATACTATATGCAGTGCTGCATTAATATAGGACTTCGGTCTGAGTTATATAGGGTGACGACCAGAGCTATATAGGACTTCGGTCCGAGTTAAATAGGGCAATCGCCCAAGTTATATAGGACTCGGTCCGAGGGCTTCAGCCACAGATTCCACAGGGCTTGCTCTGTAATTTTTTTAGGGCCATAGCCACAGAATATATATACAGTTGTTTCAGTTAGTTCCTTACCATACGTTAGTCTACCAAATTACCTTGTGGAGCAAACTGATAAAATGATAATAACTGAATATATGACATGTATGGATTGTTTTTACTGTGATATTATTTTTCAATACGACTCATTGCTTTTAAAAGTGCATTATGCTTTTATTATTTATTTTCCGTAATTAGTTAAAGTACCCACTAAGCAATGCTTAGCTAGTTTAGTTTCTTCTAAACTCGTAGGATATTAGCAAGGAGCCAGTAGCGAGCAGAGGAGTCCTGCGATCTGTCGGTCATCAACAAACTTAGGTGGTGCTCTTCATTTTGTATTTTGGTATTAGAAACTGGCATGTACTTATTTGAACAATACAAAGAGATAACTTGATGTAGCATGTAAATCTAGTAATGTATAATAACTGTATGGTTTTAAATTGAGTTGGGTTGTGAATATAGAAGTGTGAATTCTTCTTGCAAGATTGTGGTTGAGGTTATAAGGGTGGATTATTGGGAGTGCGCTTGAGTTAAATTGTGAAACAAAATATTTTTCAAAAATAAAAAAAAATCAGTTTTGTCGACACTTGGGACCTAGAATTTTAAGGGAGACTCCGTCAAAAGTTTTGGAAAAATTTTTATAAGGAACATTAGGTAAGCTGACATAACCAGAGCTCGTATCCCGATGTAGCGTTCCTCCTCGGCTTATTCATAGGTCGGGAAGGGGTGTTACAAAATAGCTTTGGTCTTTTGGACTTTAAAGAAAAATTTATTTTAAGTTTACAATATACTTAGGTCATATTAGAAAAAGAACAAACCAAATAAGCCATGATTTAAGCCAAGATAAACTAACCATAGTCAAACAACATGCATTTAGGGTAAAACCTAAGGAAAGTAACTAGGCCAATTACATGAGCTTTAGTCTTTGGGTTAAAAGGCTTAGGTTCCCATAGCAAGTATATGCCAAATGGTACAAGGCTATGAGTGGTTATAGTGCCATGCTCGATCTCCATACCTTGAGTAAAAGTATGGTATCCCTTACATAACACAACATGGGTAACACGGGCGTCCTAACTCATGCACACAATGCAATCTAATATGATGCAATGGATAATATCATTATAAGAAAGAATAGAATAATATAAAGACCAACGGAATCAACTTCTCTTATCCCCAGTGGAGTTGCCACTATGAGCGGGGATTTTCCCCCCACTCCCGGTGGAATGGTTCTTGCGACTTCGGCACTGTTTAGGCTCAGGGCCTTAGAGAACACGGGAGTGGGGCGAAAATCCAGAGAAAAAGAGATTCACCACCCGGACGGGTCGGGAAAAATAAAGGGGTGGATGACTCGATTCCTAAGGAATCCCCAACCCCCTAATGGGTTCGGAAAGTTAGGTACATGTGGAGAAGGTGAGAAATGGCCCAGCACCCCCACAACGCCTGATTCATTGGAACTGACCTCCTTTACAGGTCTTAATATTATAAAATTCTTAAATATAACAATATTATCCATACTACACACAATAAAAAGAAAGCATTATTATATTAAAATCAAAGCAATATGCAAACAAAGCAAATAAATGGACACCCATTCAAGGATGGAAACATGTCCTTACATCACATGCCTAAATAGGACACCCATCAAAAGGTAGAAATATGCCCTTTACATAGGTTCTAAAATAGAAAATCAAATTAAATTACATGATGTTTAACTAATGAGGTACCCACCAAGTGGAAACATACCTCTTACAACTTTTGGAAATCTAATTTAATTGATAAAAGTAAATATTCATTCATCATAAACAAATCATTCATCAAAGCTATTAATCAAAATATAAAATAAATTTCCATCCATGATAAATTAAATAAATCAAGTATTGAAATTAAATAAATTAAAGCATAAGAGATAAATCAAAGTATAATCAAGTATGGAATTGAATAAAGCAAATAAAAGTTCAATTATAGCTACTGTGACTTTTTATGGAATTAAAATAGATTAGGGTTTTATGTTTTAAAAGGTTGGTAAGACTCTTTGATTAACTAAATTAATATTTGAATGGTGAAATCATGAAACTAGGGTTTTAGACACTTTAAAATACTTTTGATTCATGGTTTTAAATGGTAATTTCAAGCTACTGTGTAAAATTTAAAAGATTTATGTTTTTATGGTTTTTAATGTTTTAAAGAATTAGAGCTTAGAAAAATTAGGGTTTAAAGTTTTAAAAGGGTTAGTGTTCATTATTTTGAATTTTGGAAGTTGAATTTGGGTTTAGTATTTTTAGAATTTTGGGTCACGGGTGATGCATGGAACTTTTAGGATTAAAAATCAATTTGATACTTTTATGTGATTTTATGAAAAAAAAACTAAACAAATTAAAGTTTTTATAAATAGAAAAGATTTATATAATTGGAAAAAGTGTTTTTAGGGTTTTTTTTTTTGTGAGAAACAGAACATGTTTTAAGATTTTATAAATTTAGAAAACAAATTTTGGTTTTGGGGTTTTGAAGAAATAAAACTAATAACTTTAAATTCTTTGAGAAATAAAGCAACGGATTAATGTTTTTAACTTTAGAAAAACTAAATTAAAGTTCAAAGGTTTTTAATTTTGAATAACACAATTTCCTAATTTTAGCTATTGTGTAAAAAAAAATTAAAGAAAATCAATTAACACATACCTTCTTTTGATGATTCCTCCAAAAATAATTCTTCTTGTATGAACTAGCTCCAAAGACAAACCATTTTTGCCTCTGAATTACTTAAATCGTGATGCTGCCTCTTTAAAAAATCAATTGAATTGAATTTATTACTTTTCCTTCACTGATTTAGTTTTCCAATTTCCAAGCTACTGCCAAAAATTTTCCCCCTTTAATTTGGTTGTTTTAGATCCTAATTTATAGTGGTCTTTCTAAGTATAATCCAAATTGATCACAGAAAATAATCTAAATAAGAAAAGAAAACCAAAACCTAATTAAATTAGGTTTCGGAAATTTTGCGTCGGAAAAAATTGCGTTGCAGAAAAAATTGCCGCAGGAAAAAATGAGCTGGCGAAAAAAAACTACCGCAGAAAACTGCGGCAGTAGGCGGGCTAGGGCGTCGCCCACAGGAAATTCCTGCGGGCGAGCTATTTCGCCCGTAGGATTTTCCCGCAGGCGAAATAGCACAGTGATTTCGCCTGCAGGAAATTCCTGCTGGCGAAATAGCCCACGGGCCCGTGTGACTGTTTTTTCGCTGCCAATTTTTCAGACTCCAATTTTTATTTTTATTTTTTTATTTTCATTTGTTTATTTTTATTTTTTATTAATAAAAATTAGATAATAAGGCAAAAATTATTTAATTAAAATTATTTTGGACCAATTGGACAACAAAAATCATTATGGACTAAATAAAACATATTGAACCAGATTGGGTCAAAAATTAAGGGTCTACACTTCTTTCTTTAAGCATTTTATCATTTTGTCCTTCTTTTCTATAGGACTGTCAAGTACAGGACTTTCAAGAACTAGGTGACCTTTCTTCTATCTCTCTATTTTTGATTGAATATTTGGTTGAGTTGGACAAATTCAAGTCAAACTGTACTGCTTTAGGTAAAAGAGAACTTAGTTGGCTTTCTAAACCATTTTGGGTTTTATTTTTTTTTCTTTTTTTCTTTTCTTTTTCTTTTCTTTTTTTTTCTTCTTTTCTTTTTCTTTTCATTCTTTTTTTTTGGTTCTAGGTCTAAAAGAGTTGTCTTTTTCGTACCAACTTGGGTTTCTGGTAATGGATGAGTGGAGTGGTATTAATCTGCTTTAGTCCTTACTTTATCTATGATATTTGGTCTAATTCAGGTGAATTTCAACTACCCTTATGGTTTTGAGAACATCAACTATCCTTATGGTCTTGGCTATACATTCCTTTCTTTTTGATCTTCTTGCCTCTTCACCTTAGAGATCATAAGACTTGTCAAAAGTATCACAATAGCTCAAGGTAGGTTGTTGGGGCTTGTAAGATAATGAAAAGAAAGCTAAAATTTTATGAAGGCTCAAAGGGACAACTAGGGAATGATATTTAATAGGCTGGATACTAGTTGTTGGCTCGTCAAATAATGCCTAGATCATTTCTCTCTTAAATAAGCAGAGTTCAATTTCGACTCAAAAATTTGTCAAAGCAAGTTCTAAGACTAACTAGGACCTAGACAAAGGTAATTATGCAGGAGCACTCTCTGAGTAAGCATACACAGCTCAATGCTATAGAATAATTTCCTCACCTAGTAAAGTCATTCAAATTATAATGCATAGATATATTAATTTATAAATATCAAGCTAGATTCATCATTGGTTGAGCACCAAAATGAGCAAAGACCAACAAAAATTTAATGAAAATAATTTATTCAAGTAATTTGAAAAATATAACTGTTCCAATTAAATACTAAAGAAAGCGAAAAAAAAAGAGCAACACTTCAAGCTAAGGGAGGTTCATTGAGTTGGAGCTAAAAATATTTCATTTATTTAGATATATCAAGGTCAATGATTTTTTTCATCATCAAGGATCATTGCTTCATCATCCATAGTTAGTCCAAGCTTTTTTAGTAGCACATAATCTTTAGCAGCTTCTCTACCCATATCATTAAAGGATGACAAGATAAAACTCTTCATGAAGGTTATAAGTGGTGGCGCCCTTCCAAATTTAGGCAGAGGATTATTCTTAGTGTTGTGCTTATCAGGCTCAGGCAGCTTACCACTGTCGATTAGATCTTGGATCTCATGCTTCAATCAGGTACATCTATCGGTCTCATGTCCTTGAGTCTGATTGAAATTAACAAAAAGCCTTAGTATCAAATTTTGGGGGTAAAGGATTTGGCAAAGGTTGAGGAGTCAAGGGTTGTAAAAATCCCTTCATTTGTAGCTTATTGAGAATCCAAGATAGCAGTTTGCCCAATTCCAAAAATTGCCTCATTCCTCCTTGACCGGTGGCATTAACATCAGCTTCCTTTTGTGTATTTTGATTGCTAGGCTGATAATTTCATTTTGCAAAAAAATGATTCTTCTCTCTTTCCCTTTGACTTTTCCCACTAGGGTGGTAGCCATCCTTATTGCTCCACTTAGACAGCACATGGTTTGGTTGGTCTCGTAGAATAGGGATTGATTCCTCATTTTTCATTCGATCTCTATTAGTGAACATGTTCCCCATTGATGCTGCCTTTCCCTTCTTTCTTATGTTGATGGGAGATGCCTCATTAGCATTGTTGATGAGCTCCATAATTTCAACCAATTGATCTTGTAGTTCGGCCATCCTAGCTTTGACAACTTCATCGACTATATCCCTTAACTGGTTTGCATCCATCCTTCTAATGAAGCACTTGAATCAAAAATCAATGTTGTGAGTGGTGTCATTGTATGTTCTTGAATTGTCATAATCCAAGGCTGTGAGCCAGAAAGCATTAATGATATGTGATGTGATGCATGTATGCATGTATGCATGTATTCACAAACAATAAACCAAGAAAGATAATTAGGACATTCCTTCCAACCTTATAACTTCCACACACAAATGGCGAGTCTCTTTTCCTAAGTATATGGTTAACAAAACACCAACATGGGGTATCTTGTTTTTGAATATGTTCTCGGACGTTTCAACCAATAGTTATATTTTCAAAAATGGAAATCAATTCATGATAATTCCCATTAATTAGGCTTTAATCCATCAAATCAACTAAAGCAGCTTTTATGCTATATTGGATTAAAACTAAATTAAGAGGTTTATTATAAATATATTTCTCACGTGAAATAGTAACTAATGATTCATGCCAAAAACAAGCCCATGATTAATAATTCTTAGTATAAACTAGGCTCACAATTGATTTTTGGTATTTCATAATTGACCTAAATATTTGTAAGCTCTTTAAAAAGGTTGTAAAAATAATTTTGTTTCTAAGCCCATTGTTAAAATGATTTTATAAAAAATGGATTTTGGGCTTTGTATTTGGGTCATAAGAAAAGAAAGTTTTATGTCCAAAGGCCATTTCAAAAATTTTGAAAATAGTTTTGGTCTTTTGGATTTAGAGAAAAAAATTTATTTTGAGCCTACAATGTATTTAGGTCATTTTAAAAAAAAACAAACCAAATAAGCCATGATTTAAGCCAAGATAAACTAACCATAGTCAAACAATAAGCATTTAGGGTAAAAACCTAAGGAAAGTAACTAGGCCAATTACATGAGGTTTAGTCTTTTGGCTTAAAAGGCTTAGGTTCCCATAGTAAGTATATACCAAAAGGTATAAGGATATGAGTGGTTATGCCATGCTCGATCTCTATACCTTGAGTAAAAGTATAGTATCCCTTACATAACACAACATGGGCAACACGGGCATCCTAACTCACGCACGCAATGCAATCTAATACGATGCAATGGATAATATCATGATAAGAAAGAATAGAATAATATAAAGACTAATGGAATAAACTTTTCTTATCTCCAGTGGAGTCGCCACTGTGAGCGGGGATTTTTGCCCCCACTCCCGGTGGAATGGTTCTTGCGACTTCGGCACTATTTCGGCTCATGGTCTTAGAGAACACCTAAGCTCGAAGAAAATAGAGTCGCCACATAGACGGGCCAAGAAAATATAAAGGGGTGGATGACTTGATTCCTAAGGAATCCCCAACCTCCTAATGGGTTTGAAAAGTTGGGTACATGTGGGGAAGGTAAGAAACGACCCAGCACCCTTGCAATGCCTGGTTCATTGGAACCGACCTCCTTTGTAGGTCTTAATATTATAAAATTCTTAAGTATAACAATATTATCCATATTACATGCAACAATTAAAATAAAGCATCATTATATTAAAATCAAAGTAATGTCCAAACAAAATAAATAAATGAACACCCATCCGAGGATGGAAACATTTCCTTACATCGTCCATGTCTAAAACTAAATAGGACACCCACCAAAAGGTGGAAATATGTCCTTTACATTGGTCCAAAATATAAAAGATATTTAAATTACATGATGCTTGATACATGAGGTACCCAACATATGAAAACATACCTATTACAAGGTTTTGAAATCAACACAAATTAATAAAAGTAAACAAACATTCATCATAGATAAATCATTCATCAAAGACATCAAACATCAATCAAAATATATAATAAACATTCATCTAATTTGTATAAAATAGTAAATATATAACTTTAGGGTTCATGCATCAATTAGGGTTTCTTGGGTTTTATGTTTAACAATTAGGGTTTTGCATATACTAGTTTAATTAGTTGAGAAACATTTAAAAGAAATAACATGGCTACTGGATGTTTTTAATATAAAGATTAGATTTGAAATAAATTAGGGTTTGAATCTAAAGAATGGATGTTTTGGATTTAGGGTTTCAGAAGTTGTATGAAAATAATATTAAAATTTATGGTTTAAATAAATAAGAAGAATCATGAAAATTGGTTTTCAGATTAGGTATTTGAAAAAATAAGCTACTGTAATTTTAGAAAAATAGATTTGGTTAGGGTTTTAAGAAAACATATTATTGTGGTTTTAGATTATTGTGGTTTTAGAAGAAAGTAATTTAGGGTTGTAGATTTTAAAAATATGTGTTACGGGTATTAAGGCATTTGGGTTTTGAAGAAATATTTTTAGGGTTTCAAATAAAGTTTGGATGGTTAGTAGAATAATTGTTCAAATTGTATGATGAAACAATTAATCCAACTTGATGAAGCTACTGTAAATATAAACAAAGAAAATAGATATTCAAACCTTCGTTGTTGGTTTCACCATAATCTTTGAATTCTAGTTGAACAATAATAAAGACAGTGTAGGCTGCCTTTGATGGATTGTTGTTGTTTGCATCCTCTTGATCTTTCAAGCTTGAGATTGACCGAAAAAATCCAAAAGTCCAAAGTCAAGTAAAAAATTTTTGATCCAAAAATTTCAGATCCTTCATTTTGTGTCTTTAATGTGGTATTTATAAGAAAAAATAATAAACCTAATCCTAACTAGCTAAAAAAATAAAAATCTTTTAGGAAATAAAATTAAAAACCATGTAGAATAGAGTTTTAGCAAAACCGCTTGCGGGTCGGGCATGCGAAAATACGCTAGCAAAAAAAAATTGATGTGGGCACTGGGTCAAAAATTAAAGGTCTACAACATGTTTTCATTAATTGGTGGGTGCCCCGTTTTATTATATTTTTTACATTGGACATAGCAAGGGCATGTTTCCATAATTGGATGGGTGCTTATTTTATCGTTTTGTTTGAACTTGTTTTGATTTTAATACAATAAATATTTATTTCAATAATTGTATGTAGTATGGATGATATTATAATGCTTAAGAATTCAATAGTATTTAGACCTAAAAAGGAGGCCGGTTCAATTGAACCGGGTATTATAAGGGTGCTGGGTCATTCACACCTTTTCCATGCATACCCAACTTTCTGAACCCAATAGGGGGTTGAGGATTCCTTAGGAATTGATTCATCCACCCATTTCTTTTTCTCGGCCTGTTCAGGTGGCCACTCCATTTTCTTTAGGTTTAGGCATGTGTTCTCTAGGGCCCTGAGCCAAATAGTGTCAAAGTTGCAAGAAGCATTCCAAATGGGAGTGGGGGCAAAAATCTCCACTCATAATTTGATAATTAAGATTTGAAAGATGATGTAAGAGGCATGTTTCCACTTTATGGGTGCCTTTAATTTATTCTTTTATCTTATTTGTATTTGAGGATTAATGTAAGGGACATGTGTAGACCCTTGATTTTGGCCCTAAGCTAGTTAGTCCTAATTAAAGATGGCCTAAGCACAAATCGGTCCATTCTTAAAAGCTTAAATATATTTTAAGCTTGTATCTTTATTGGTTCAATTTTTATAAAGGCCCAAATGAGTCCAGTTTATTTTCTAAAACTTCAAAATGGTAACAAAACAAGTTTTAAAACATAAAAAATGATCTGGAAGTCATTTTGGTTTGATATTGGATCATGCATGCTGAATTTGGCCTGAACAGTTAGATATGGATGGTACATATCAAACTAGGGCAAACCTAGTTTGATATGGGCATCCATATCAAACTGGGACTTGCCTAGTTCGATATGGACAAGTTCTAGATCGAACTGGGCATCCAAGAATGAACGTTTGCAATTCTTTATTTAACTCTTTTAAAAATTTAGCAGCAATCCTTTTATTTTGTTTCTTTTTTTATTTTATTTTTGCACTTCTAAAAACATCCTGTAATCTTGCTTCTCTTTCATATTACTATAATGATGGCCATATTCCTTCTTTCAAATATTGAATATTGAATGTTGATTGATGTTAGGTTTGATATCTTTTAAATCCATTTTGATGTTTTTAATAAATTCCCAAAAGTAATCTAAAAAACCTAGTTAGTAAAATAAAAATCCTAACTTTATTTTGTAAACCCTAAAATCTTGATTGCATCTTCAAAACCCTAGTTTGCATGTAGAAAACCCTAATTGCATGATATAAACCCTAAACCCTAATTTAACAATCTAAACTTTAAGAAACCCTAATTCATATGTTAAAACCATTATTTGTACATTCATTATTTAACATGATATTTGAAGTATAGTCTCGATTACTAATATATGTTCACTTATTGCATGTTTTGATATATGGCTTATTTTATTTTATAATGAATGATTTACTTTTATCTTAAATGAATGGTTGAATGTTTTATTTTTATTCTTTAATATTCAAGAATGTAAGAGGTATGTTTTCACTTTGTGGGTACCTCATTAGTTTGGTTCAATGTAATTTAATTTATTTTGGACATTGGACATTGTAAGGGCATGTTTCCACCCAGTATGGGTGCCCATTTATTTTGTTTGAACTTGTTGTGATTTTAATAAAGTGATTACTTATTTTTTTATTACATGTAGTATGGATGATACTGTGAGCGGGGATTTTCGCCCCCACTCCTGGTGGAATGGTTCTTGCGACTTCGATACTATTTAGGCTCATGGCCTTAGAGAATATGGGCCTAAGCCAAGAGAAAATGAAGTTGCCATCCGAACGGGCCAAAAAATTAGAAAGTGGTAGATGACTCGATTCCTAAGGAATTCCTAACCCCCTAATGGGTTCGAAAAGTTAGGTATGTTTGGGGAATGTGAGAAATGACCCAGCACCCCTAAAACGCCTGATTCATTGGAACCGGCATCCTTTTTAGGTCTCAATATTATAAAATTCTAAACTAATACAATATTATCCATACTACATGCAATTAATAGAATAAATAAATACTTTATTAAAAATCATGGTAAGGTCCAAACAAAACAAACAAATGGACACCCATCCAAGGATGGAGACATGTCCTTACATCGTCCAATGTCTAAAACTAAATAGGACACCCATTAAAAGGTAGAAACGTGTCCTTTACATTAATCCCAAAACTAGAACATAAATTAAATTACATGATGCTTAATACATGAGGTACCAAAAATATGGAAACATACCTCTTACAATGTTTTGAAACCAAAGCAAATCAATAAAAATAACCAACCAACCATTCATCATAAATAAATCATTCATTGAAGAAATAAATTGAAAATATAAATAAATCATTAATCAAACTATATAATAAATACTCACTTAATAATGAAACAAATAAAGATGCAAATTTTGGTTTATGTATCATCTTAGGGCTTCTTAAATAACATATAAGGTTTTTTGGAGTTTATATTTAAAATCTAGGTTTTTGGAATCTTAAAGAACTAATATTAATGTTATTTTATTTAGTTTTGTAGAAGAATTATGCTACTGTGTGATTAAAAGTAGAATTTAGGATTTAATTAAAAAAGGTAAAAACCTATGAAAATAAGATTAAAACTTAAATATTTAAAAAGAAATAGCTACTGTGACGATTAAATAAAAAAATGAATTGATTAGGGTTTTAACAAAATATATTATGGTTTAAATTAAATTGGGGTTTGATTTCTAAGAAAACTAACACTATCACATTATATTTTTCAAAAAAGAGGCAATTGTGAAAGTTTTGGAAAGTTGATTTAATTAGGGTTTTACAATTTTAAATGGTTTATAGCTTTGTTTAACAAAAAACTAAGCTACTGTAATAATTAAAATAACAAAATAGCTACTTGATAAGAGCATTTTTTTATACTTGTTTTTAGTTTAATTTTTATGTGTTTTTAGTTAATGTTTCATTTCATTCTGTTTAAAGTTTGTTTTAAATGTTTGTTTTAGGTTAAAGTGCAAAAACTCCCTTGGATGATCAAAACAATGAAGGAAGAGCATGAATCAAGCAAGACATGGCCAAGCCAAAGCAAGCTTGGCCGCGTCCCTCAAAAGAATTCCAAGACAGTAGCTGACACGCCCAAGAGACACAGCCAAGCCACTGGCCGTGTCTCACCTAAAGAGCAAAACCAAGAAACCAAAGAAATGAAGGTAAAAGCTGACACCATCACATGACACGGCCAAGCCACTAGCCGTGTCACATGACACAGCCAGGAGCTTGGCTGTGTCACCCTTGGAAACAAAGAAAACAAATTAACAAAGCTGGAAGTAGAAGGTGACACACCCACATGACACGGCCAGGAGCTTGGCCGTGTCACCTAGAAGAAAAGAAGGAAAGAAATGGCAGAAGGAGACACGACCAACAAGCTTGGCCGTGTCCCAAGCAAAGTGAGAGACACGGCCAGCAAGCTTGGCCGTGTCACCTAGGGCAACCTTAAATAATTAAATTGTTTTGCAGACAAGTGGGGAACAAAGACTAGCTTTTGCCAAAAGTAATATTAAACAAAAAGAAAAACTTGCCTAATTTGAGGAAAAGAAAGATAAAACAAAGGGAATGTGGGAGACAAGGGAGAGTGGTGTGAGTTGGAAGGTATGGGTTGTGAGCTTTGAAGGGAGTTAAAAGGAGAAGAAAATGAAGAAGAAGGGGGGACGTAGAACAAAGGAGAAGGAGCCAACTGCTAAAGCAAAGAGGAGAGTCTTGAGCTGAGTTTGAGGAAGGAGGTACATCCTATACAAAACCTAAACCAAGAATCAAGAATTGAAGTGAAGAAATACAAATTATTCGCCATGGATTGTTTGGTTTCTTTTACTCATTTCTCTTGTTCTATTTTTCTGATTTTGAACATGAACTAATTCATTTTCTATCTAGATATTGATGAACCCTAGCTTATTTGTATGGATTGAATAATCTTATTTAATTGAATCATTTGATTGAGTTGTTTTATTCTTATGATGCTTAATGATTTATTTCCAATTGATAATAGCATGCTTATTGATTGGTTGCAATTTTCATATTATTGACTTGAGAAAGCTTGATATGAATTGAATACTCATAAGGGTTGATGATTGATTGGAGTGCTAGAGATAGACTTACAAGATCCTTTGATTTATAGTTCCTTGTTCTTAATGCAAGATCTATTTAATTGTGTTTGAGAAGAGATTCTGGCACTCTACTTTGTGATTAGGGATTAATTCACTCAAGAGAGGTTTTAGTCTAAGTTAGAGGAATGCCAATTCAACTCTATTATGTGATTTAATTGAATTGATTTTCATAAATATAATTGTGGCTAGGGGGATTCAATATCTGGATAGTATTATTATCATCAATCCTTTTTGCACAACATTTAATTTCCCTTTACTTTCAGTTATTAAATTAGTTGTTTTTAATTACAAAACATCACAAAACTATTGATTTGCTAAACAACGGTTAAGATTTGTGCTAATTACACAACTACAGAGAAAGAGCTGCTAGCTGTTGTTTTTGCTTTTGACAAGTTTATATCATATCTAATCTTGTCAAAAGTGATTGTTTATACATACCATTCGGCTTTAAGGTATTTATTTGTGAAAATTGATGCTAAGCCTAGGCTAATCAGTTGGGTTTTGTTGTTGCAGGAATTTGACTTGACGATTCAAGACAAGAAGGGACCTGAAAATCTTACAGCAGATCACCTTTCTCGCTTGGAGAATCAAAACTTAGAGAGGTTTGAAGATGGGGACATTGATGATCACTTCCCCGATGAGCAATTGTACGCCATGGTAAGTGAGGTAAGTAATTTAAATTTTGAAACGCCTTGGTTTGCAGATTTTGCTAACTATTTAGCTGTTAGGGAATTTCCTAAGGACTTAACTTATCAAGCAAAGAAGAAATTCTTTTTTGATTTAAAGTATTATTTTTGGGAGGATCCCTTTTCGTTTAGGTTATGCAAGGATCGCATGATCTGATGATGTGTGGCATGGCCCGAAACAATGAACATTCTTAGTCAATGCCATGCTGGACCAGCTGGTGGTCATATGGGAGCCAATAGGACTGCTCAAAATGTACTAGAATCGGGATATTGGCCCACTTTGTTTAGGGATAGCTATGAATTTGTGAACCACTGTGATCGATGCCAAAGGACTGGACACATTTCATTTCGTGATGAGATGCCCCAAATTGGGATTTTAGTTTGTAAAATCTTTGATGTATGGGGGATTGATTTTATGGGACCCTTTCCAAATTCCCTTGGTAACAAATATATTCTTGTAGCTATAGACTATGTATCTAAATGGCCTGAAGCCCAAGCCTTGGCAACCAATGATGCTAGGGTTGTGGTGAAGTTTTTGAAGAAGTTGTTTTCTCAATTTGGTACACCATAAGCAATTATAAGCCATAGGGGTACTCACTTTTGTATCTTTCAGCTTGTGAAAGTTTTCAAATGATTAGGAGTTACACATAGGTTTGCTACTCCTTATCATCCCCAAACTAGTGGCCAAGTTGAGAACACGAATAGGGAAATTAAAAGAACTCTGGAAAAAACTGTAGAGTGATCTCGAAAGGATTGGTCTGAGAAATTGGACAATGCTCTATGGGCTTTTAGGACTACATTCAAAACTCCCTTAGGCACTATGCCATTTAGGTTGGTATATGGAAAAGCTTGCCATTTACCTGTTGAAATTGAACATAATGCATATTGGGCTATAAAACAGATTAACATTGATCTAGCTTGTGCAGGTGAAAGGTGAAAATTACATGTAAACGAGTTGGACAAGTGGAAATTGCAAGCTTATGACAATACTAAAATGTATAAGGAACGTACCAAGAGATGGCATGATGCTCACATTAAGGAACGGAAAGAGTTTCAAGCAGGAGATCAAGTATTATTGTACAATTCAAGGCTTTGGCTCTTTTCAGGTAAGTTGAAATCTCGATGGTCCGGTCCTTTTACTGTTAAGGAAGTTTTCCCCTACGGAGTGGTTGAAATAACTCACCTGGAAAAAAGAGATTTTAAAGTCAATGGGCACAGGCTCAAATTTTACTTTGGAGGGGAAATATAGGACTTAAAGGAGGTTTTACACCTCCAAGACTAGGGAAAGTTGCCCTGAACGTCCAACTAATACGACGTTAAAGAAGTGCTGGGTGGGAGACAACCCACCATTTTATTCGTTCATTAATTTTTGCGTCTTTAATTCCTGTATTTTTGGTTTGTGATGTTGGTTGGTGGTTTGTTCATTGTGCATTCATTTGAATTTGAAGGGTAAATTGAGCATATTTAAGTTTAATTAAATATGAAAACATGTTTCATCTAAACTCTCTCTTAGTTTATGCATGCTCACATTGAGGACAATGTGAATTTTTAAGTGTGGGGTGCATTTTATGTTTTTACTTTTACTTGTTTTAGTTTAAGCTTAGTTAATGTTTTTCTTTTTTTTCTTTGAATAAATGAATTTTGAAAAGTTCAATATTTATAAATATTGTTGATAGATGACTTTTGAATTTTTGAAGCATGAATTTGAGAATTGAGTAGAATTGATACTTATTGTCAATTTTGTTGGTTTTTCCTTGCATTGCCTTTAACCTAGTGAGAAATTGAGCCATCAACTTATCATTCTTGCTGTGGGTGAACATCTTTGATTGATGACTTGCAAGAACTTGCTTTGACATGCATTTTAAGATTACATAAAAATTTCAATTTGGCATCAAAATGATTAAGGCAATTAGGTGAACCCACTTTGGCTTAAAAAGACCAACCCTATTTTTAACCTTAGTTAGCCAATTTTGAGCTTGTTTTATTTTCCCTTTCTTTCTTTTTCACAACACCATTACCTTGAACCTTATTATTTTAACTCTTACCCTTTCATTAGGTCAAGAGCATTTTATGAGCGTTTATGACCGAGTGTTGTGTCGAATTAAGTGTGGGGTTAAATTTAGTAGGTTTAAGGTTGCAAACTATTATACTCTTATAAAAAAATCATTGTTCTTATTTAATAATAATAATAATAATAATAATTGTTGTTCTTGTTGAAAGGGTTGGAATATGTTTGGAAATAATCATTGCAAGATGTAATGAGTGAGTTCCCTTGAAAAGCTCTTTAATGTCAAGGGGTAGGTGAGAGGAAGGTGTTTTTGGATCATTGGGTTATAAAAATGATTGGTTACTTCATTCTTGAAGTGCTCTTAAACTTAATGATTAAGCTCACATTTCCTAAATGTCATGCCTTTACCTTAGCCCCATTACAACCCAAAGAAAGACCTTTTGATTGATGCTTAATTGTAATTAAGTGGTGGATATTTGATTGATAAGCAAGCCTATGGCGATAATCTTTCATTGATTGTTATGAGTGTAAACACCACCATGATCAAACACTTTTAAGAGTTGGTGAGGGAGTGACAACATAGGTTATGCATGGAAAGCCACTTAATTGCATTGGTGTCGATTTTGTTCGATTTGATATTGATTGCGAATTTAGGGATAGGGAAGTCTTGAAACATTTTTATAACTCTTGAACTTAACAAAATTTATCTTATTTAGTTTGTTTTGATTTTAACATTGCTTGGGGACAAGCAAGGAATTAAGTGTGGGGTATTTGATAAGAGCATTTTTATACTTGTTTTTAGTTTGATTTTTATGTGTTTTTAGTTAATGTTTCATTTGATTTTTGTTTAAAGTTTGTTTTAAGTGTTTGTTTTAGGTTAAAGTGCAAAAACACCCTTGGATTTTCAAAACAATGAAGGAAGAGCATGAATCAAGCAAGACATGGCCAAGCCAAAACAAGGTTGGCCATGTCCCTCAAAAGAATTCCAAGACAATAGTTGACATGCTTAAGAGACACGGCTAATCCACTGGCTGTGTCTCACCTAAAGAGCAAAACCAAGAAACCAAAGAAATGAAGGCAGAAGCTGACACCATCACATGACATGGCCAAGCCACTAGCCGTGTCACCCTTGGAAACAAAGAAAACAAATTGACAAAGCTGGAAGCAGAAGGTGACACACCCACATGACACGGCCAGGAGCTTGGCAGTGTCACCTAGAAGAAAAGAAGGAAAGAAATGGCAGAAGGAGACATGGCCAACAAGCTTGGCCGTGACCCAAGCAAAGTGAGAGACACGGCTAGTAAGCTTGGCCATGTCACCTAGGGCAACCTTGAATAATTAAATTGTTTTGTAGGCTAGTGGGGAACATAGACTAGCTTTTGCCAAAAGTAATATTAAACAAAAGAAAAGCTTGCCTAATTTGAGGAAAAGAAAGATAAAACAAAGGGAATGTGGGAGACAAGGGAGAGTGGTGTGAGTTAGAAGGTATGGGTTGTGAGCTTTGAAGGGAGTTAAAAGGAGAAGAAAATGAAGAAGAAGGGGGGACGTAGAACAAAGGAGAAGGAGCCAATAGTTGAAGCAAAGAGGAGAGTCTTGAGTTGAGTTTGAAGAAGGAGATACATCCTATACAAGACCTAAACCAAGAATCAAGGATTGAAGTGAAGAAATACAAATTATTCGCCATGGATTGTTTGGTTTCTTTTACTCAATTCTCTTGTTCTGTTTTTCTGATTTTGAACATGAACTAATTCATTTTCTATCTAGATATTGATGAACCCTAGCTTATTTGTATGGATTGAATAATCTCATTTAATTGAATCATTTGATTGAGTTGTTTTATTCTTATGATGCTTAATGATTTATTTCCAATTTATAATAACATGCTTATTGATTGGTTGCAATTTTCATATTATTGACTTGAGAAAGCTTGATATGAATTGAATACTCATAAGGGTTGAGGATTGATTGGAGTGCTAGAGATAGATTTACAAGATCCTTTGGTTTATAGTTCCTTGTTCTTAATGCAAGATCTATTTAATTGTGTTTGAGAAGAACGAGAGATTAATTCACTCGAGAGAGGTTTTAGTCTATGTTAGAGGAATGCCAATTCAACTCTATTATGTGATTTAATTGAATTGATTTTCATAAATATAATTGTGGCTAGGGGGATTCAATATCTGAATAGTATTATTATTGTCAATCCTTTTTGCACAACATTTAATTTCCCTTTACTTTCAGTTATTAAATTAGTTGTTTTTAATTACAAAACATCACAAAACTATTGATTTGCTAAACAACGATTAAGATTTGCGCTAGTACTTGACCTTATCCTCAGTGGAACAATAACTCACTCAATATTTTACTACTTGGGTGACCCGTGCTATAGCATTAGGCTCGCGCTCACCACTACTGTATAAATTTTTCTTTTTAATAAAAACCAATTAATGGCTACTATGTTCTTTTAAAAAAATAAACAACTTTGTTAGTTGATGTTCATAGTTATGGGATTGTTATATGACTTTTGAGAGTCATAATTCATTAATTTTAATTGATCAATGATTAATGGATGAAGATGATTTTTGATAAATAAAATTAGATATAAATACTTATGTTTGAAGGCTCCACCAAAATTGTTGGATAAAAATTTGGGATGAGCTAACACCAAGACAGTTACTGCTTCCTTGCTTGATGCCTTAATTTTCTTGATAAAAATTGATATGGTTTCTAGAGTTCTTTTGCTTCTGCCAAAAAATAACTTTTAAAAAGCTCCAAAAGTCCGTCTGCCAGAAAAAGTCCCCCACTTTTATTTTTTTTAAATGGTTATTTATAGCAAAAACATAATGATAAATTCTGTTTGATTAAGGAAATATAGGTTATTTAGGAAAAAAAATTACAAAACTGATCAAAAGAAGGTTTTGGCAAAATCGGCAATGCTCGCGAATGGGCCTGTGGGCTGCGAGGGATTGCTGTGCGAGGCGCCTGGGAGAGCACCAATTCGCCGCATGCATTAATTTATTAACAAATTCGCGTACTACTGCAATAATAAGATTGATAATACCAACAAATTCGTGTACTACTGTGCATTAATTTTTTTATTAATTTATTACTTTTTTTCAATTTGTAAAAATTGATTTTTTATGTATTTTTATACATTAATTAATAATTCATTTTAATTTAATAATTTAATATTGAATATTTTCATTTGAATTCTACTTCTAAATTATATTTAATTCAATATATCATGGCGAATTCTTCAAAAAAATTGTGTCTTCCACAATGGAATCTGATAAGTGAGATTTCGAGTAAGTGTTTACATAATCTTCTTCTGTCCGAAGAAATGATTCACCAAAATAATGAGCCACCATTGATATCAACACATCTGAGATCGCCAAATGTTCGGGAGTTCCTCTATTTAATCCTTTTATTTCTTCTTGTTGTTGGATATCTCGTTCGTACCCATCTTCTCTTTGTTTCCCGAGCCTATTGTGAGTTACAGACAAAGTTTCAATTGGCCGCCACCGCGTGGCACCCACCGATTTAACCATCCAATTTTTTATTTTCTATTCTTTATCATTTTTATATGTATATATTTTTATTTTTTATTTTTACCATTAAATACAATACATTTAAAATATTTATAATTAATTACACTATTATTAAAAAAATTAAAAATTAAAAAATAAACTAAATAATAAATATTATTTTATTATAATAAATAATATATTTAAAAAATATTAAATATTATTAAATTAAAATAAATATTATATAATTAAAATAAATATTAAATATTAAAATATTATAAAAATTATTTGGGACTGTTTTTAAATGTTTGAACTGGACTTGGTAAAAAATTAAGGATCTATAGTTTGCCCCCTACTTGAACGATATGAGACTGCAACAAAAAATAGTGAAAAGCAATATGATTTTTTATTGGATTTTAGAGTTAAACTGGACTCCGTAAGTGAGGTTGGTTTAAGTTTTGAAAAAAAATAATTTGGGTTCTGGATCTGAAAATAATTTGGGTTTTGGACCAGAGGTGAGTTCTGAACTCAAAAATAATTTGAGTTATGGACCCGAGGCAAGTTCTAGACTTGAAAATAATTTGGGTTCTAGACCCAATGAGGGTTTTGGACTCGAAAATAATTTGAATTCTGGATCCGAGGCAAGTTCTGGACTAAAAAATAATTTGGGTTCTGGACCCGAGGTGAGTTCTTAACTCAAAAAATAATTTGGGTTCTAAACCCGAGGTGAGTTCTGGACTCGAAAATAATTTAGATTTTGTACCCCATGTGAGTTCTAAATTGAAAAATAATTTGGGTTCTGTACCAGAGGCGGGTTCTGGACTCAAAAAATAACTTGGGTTCTGAATTCAAAAATAATTTGGGTTCTGGACTAGAGGTGAGTTCTAAACTAAAAAATAATTTGGGTTTTGAACCAGAAAATAATTTGAGTTCTGGACCCGGAGTGAGTTTTGGTCTAGAAAATAATTTAAATTATCTGTAAAAAATAATTATAGTCAGTAGGACATTAAAAAAATAGCAAAAAATTTAGCTATTTTTTACTATACCTGTACTCTCTTGCCTCCTGCGCGCAAAAATATTTTTAGACACACAAATAGCTAAATAATTGAATTGAATAATTGATTTTATTATTTAAATATTGTTCATTCACTATTCACTAACTATTTGCCAATAATTATTTTGACTTTTTTTTGTCGCAAATTTACTATTGACTTTTTGTTTTTCCTTCATCTATTTTTCTATATAAACCGTGACACCATTCATTCTTCTTCATATTTTGAGTGAGCAGAGAATTGGAAAAAATGGAGAGAGTACATGCTTCTAGATCTGGAGCTTGATTCCATACTGAGTTGCTAGAATTTATTCGATGACATAAAAATGGAAATGTCGATCTACTAGTTGGAATGTCACTTCATCGCAGTTCAAGTCAAAAGACTGAGGTAACATTGCAATTGAATATTTTAATAGCATAAATATGTATTCATCATTTTATTTTATTTTATTTTATTTTTCAATTAATTTTATCATTAATTTTTTTATTTATTATTATTATTTATTATTTTATTTTAGCTATAATTGAGTTATTAATAATATATTATTAAATTAATTAATTAGGATGAAAAAATTAGGTTTATTTTATTTTATTTTTCTTTTTATTCAAAATAAATAAATTAATTGATGAACTATTAATAAAAATAAATTTAAATAGAAAGTAATGAGTAATATTAATCTATGAAACAGTAATATTAGTGAGATGATACACTTACCTCGTGTTAGCCTACCTGATTCGGTGCTAGCATGATCGCTATGTTGTCTAGGGCGGAGGGGGTATCTATATAGCCTGGTAATGGTACGATGTAACACCTTATTGGGTAAAACGGATATTCCGAGACTGCGGTTTTGAAAGCTTCATTCTGCAATTGCCATCTGAGGAGCATCCGATAGACAGGAGTGTAGTTCAAGCATTGTCGGAGCGGTGGATGGACCCGACCCATACTTTCCACCTACCTGTGGGAGAGATGACTATTGGGCAAGTCGATTTTACAGCCATAACTGGTATCCAGTACTATGGCCTTCCGGTCCCTCTTACCAATGATATCCTGACACACGAGAAAATTCAACAATTAATTGGTATGGAACCGTCACTAAAAGGGCCCTTTAAGATAAAAATCGAGCTGATTCAGAGTTATTAGATGAGCTATGATGGATGGGTTCATAGAGAAATAGTCGAGCAATATGCTCGAGGATTTTTTATGTATCTACTTAGGTCGACTATTTTTTGTAACACCAAATCTGCCAATCATTCATCGGTGTTGAGGGCCCATGCCAATATGTTCCTGGTGCCGCTTTACGGCTAGGGTGAAGTTTGTAATATCCCAAAATGTAACCTAGAAGTTTTGGTATTATTGTTATAATTGGATTTTATGTATATGTTTCTTTGGTAAGAGAAAAGAATTATATAGAGAATGTATATGTTGTGTATATGAAAATATTTACAACATATACACAAGTCAAAGTCAAAGAAGGTTACTGGAAGAAGATATTTAGTTATTTTAATTAATTAAGTTAATTAGTGGAAATGGAAAATTAAATGAATGGAAGAGATTAATTTGGATTATTTTAATATTATAATTGCTTGGATGAGAGGGTTTTAAGGAAAAGTTGACTTTGATTTCTTTGGTTTCTTTCTTTCTCTCTTTCTTCATCGTGGTTCTCTTTCCTTTTCTTTCTTTTTCCTTTTGTTGTCAGACCATCGAAGAAGCAAGAGAGCAAGAAGAGTTTTGATCTTCCAAGTTTAGGATTGAAGGAAGTTTTCAAGAGATCAAATTGGAGATTTAAGAGTTTCCTCATTCTTGGTAAGTCTTTCCACTTGATTCTTTGATTGTTTGGGTTTGTGAGTTGAAGTTGTGTTTGAGAATGTGTTTGTTTGATTTTGGGTGTGTTTAAGAGTGTTTGGTTCTATTGATTTTTGGATTTTGGAGTTGGATGGAAGGAAAGAGTAAGTTTGTTGGTCTAGAAGTGTTGTGGTTGTGTTTAGGGTGGTGATCATATTTTGGATTGTGTTTGATGTATATTTTGGGTTGTTTTGTTATTTTTGCTAGTTATATGGTTTTGGGTATGTTTGGGCTAAGTTGGTTTGAAGTGGATGATGGTGGTAAGAAGAAAAATGTTGGTTGTGAGGTTGTTGTGGCCGGAATCTGGGTTTTTGGTCTGACACGCCCACGAGCACGTCCAGGTCTTTAGGCGTGTCAATTGTTCTGTGTGGCAGTAGGTTTGACACGGCCAGTAACACGCCCGTGTTATTGAACGTGTCATAACCACTGTGTTATTGGGGAATTGACACGGCCATGAGCACGCTCATGTTGTTGGACGTGTCAATATTTCTGAGAGACAGAATGTATTACACACCCAGTGACACGCCCGTGGTTCTGAGCGTGTCAATGCTTCTGTGTTGTAGAGTTAGGGCACGGTCAGGGACATGCCCGTGTGGTTGAGCGTGTCATGTTTAGAGTTTGCCCTAGTTGGTTCTTAGCCTTATGATCTCATGTGGGTTTCATCATTCTTTTGGAATAGGTTGTGAAGAAGGTGATTTGCCATAATTTAAGAAGTGAAGGATTTTTGGAAGAGGAAGTCAATAGAGTTGTGTGAGTTGTTTTGAGGTAAGTACAAACCTTGCATTATTGCATACATTCATGTGATTTTGGAACTTATACATTTGAGTATGAATGTACTAAGGAATCTTATTGCATTGTTGATATATATATGAATAATGTTATGTTTTGTACAATGTGAACTTTGTGAAATGCAATATGATATATGTATATTGATTATGAGTATTTGAAAATGAATTGAAATAGAATGAAGTGTGAAGCCAATGTGGTTGGCTATGATACTATAAATGATGTTGGAGGCATGATTGCCTAATTGTTTATAAGACATGAATTGAGAAAGAGAATGGTAAAGAGGTAAATGAATTGATTGTATGCCTAATATGTTATTCAATTTTCAGAGTGCTTGGTTTGGTGGCATGCCTATGAAAGGTAACAGTCTTGCCGGGTTGAGGATCTCTTCAAATTGAGTTGAATTGAGCTCCAAGAGACTGGGTCTGTTACACTATATGAATAATTGATATGAAATATATGAAAAGTAACAATCTTGCCGGGTTGAGGATCTCCTCGATTTCAATCGGGTTGATGGTCCAAGAGACTGGGTCTGTTAATAGTAACAGTCTTGCCGGGTTGAGGATTCCTCAAGCTTGTTGAGTTGATGGTCCAAGAGACTGGGTCTGTTACACTATCCATGGATAGATATATGAGATATATTGCCTATGGCTTGATCATTGTGATTATAGACCAAAGTAGTAACTCTAAACTTTGAATATCATATTAAATACTTGTTGGGCCCATGTGTGTCTATGTTATTATTATTGATTGTATGACATTGATATTGACATTGCATAATATCATTATGGTTTGTACCACTAAGCCGCTGGCTTAGCGCGATTGTAATTTATCGCACAGGTGATAGGGTCGAGATGGAAGATTCCTATAGACCTAGTTGAGTTTATGCTTGAAGAGTTGGCCTAGAGCTCAAAGATCAGAGAGTCAAGCTGCCAATCATGTATATATTTCATGTTTTGTAAATTTTGATTTTTAATGTATGTGTACTTGTAAGTATTTGTTATAATTTCCGCTGCGGATTAATAAACGTTTTTATCTATTTTGTTTTATGAATTTCTTCTAAACCTTTGATATTTGTTTTATTTCTTTTCGAGTTATGACTTGTGTATTTTATAAACTGTGGCATTTTCTATATTCAGTATACGAATATTACGATCGTATAAGCATGCTGTGTACATATACGGGGTATAGGGGTGTTAAAATTATTTTGGTATCAGAGCCTAGGTTTGAGATTCTCAACCTAGGTTAATTGTAAGAAAAAGAGTATTTTGATTTTAAAAAGTGGGTTTTTGAATAAAATACATGTTTGGTATTGGCAGTCTCTGATATTTAATGAGGTGTGTTTTGTTGTGTTTACAGATATAGGTTGTAATGGATTCTCATTCACGTCAGTCTGTTGAGGGTAGTGCGGAGAGTTTAGCTCCTGAAGAGAGTAGAGATGGAGCTAGAGTGGATAGAGCTGGAGAGGTACCTATTTCTGCGTCTGGGAGACCAGTTGGTGAGGAGGCTCCGCCGGGTTGGCTTAGACATGTGATAGAATTGTTTAGGCAAGCCCCAGTACAGTCGCCACCACCCCCACATCCATTGGTACCAGTGAGACATTACGATAAATTAAGAAAGTATGGAGCAGAAGATTTTTGGGTACTATTGATCCAGCAGTAGCTGAACAATGGTTAGATAGAATACAGAGGATATTCATTCAGTTGCAAGCCACTCTAGAAGAAAATTTGATTATGCTAGATCACTATTACAAAAGGATGCATATGATTGGTGGAAAACAGCTCCTCATGCCATGGATGATACACCTACATTGTCCTACAGTGATTTTCTACGGGAGTTTGAGCTGAAATATACTCCGAGGGAATATAAAGATGTGAAAAAGATGGAGTTTCTGAATTTGAAGCAAGACAGCCGGACTGCAACAAAATATGAGGTCGAGTTCATCCGGTTGAGTCACTATGCTGGGGGAATTATTTCAGACGAGATAGACCGGTGCAGAAGATTTGAGGAGGGATTGAGGCCCTCTATCATGTGTCTTGTGGCTAGTTCTAGATACCAGGATTTTTCCCAGCTTGTTGCAGCAGCTAGGAGTGTGGAGAGAGCTCAGGGTATTGCAGTAGCTGCAACTGAGGATGAGACCAGGGTTAGGAGACCCCAGTTTGAGGCAGGGTCTTCATCTGTGAAGAGAGGTAGAGGAAATTTTGTTCCCAAGATCAGTGGGAGTCAGAGGCAGGCTGGTAGGTCAGTTCAGTTTCAGAGACAGAGATCGAGACCTACAGTTTCAGTAGCGAGTGCTCCGACTCCAGTAGTTCAGAGATCTACTCTACCTATATGTGCTCAGTGTGGGGGTTCTCATAGAGGTGTTTGTTGGAAGAATAGTGGACAAGCTGTATGCTTCAGATGTGGATCTCCTGATCATTTTATTAGAGAGTGTCCTGAGATGCAGGAGCAGGGGCCGGCAGATTCTGCAGTTTCTCAACCTAGTGTCAGAGGTGGTCGAGGGGGCAGAGGTTTCAGCAGAGGGGGTAAACCTGGAGTTAGTCAGAGAGGAGGATCTTCATCCAGGGTTAGTAGGCCAGATGAGGCTGGGCCTTCTCAACGAGTATATGTGATACAAAGACAACCAGATGCTTCAGCAGTCATCGCGGGTACTTTCTCTTTATTTGACATTCCAGTTCTTGCTTTGATTGATCCAGGATCTACTCATTCATATATAAGTGCATCCATATTGCTTGTGTCTGAATTGCATTCTGAGTCCCTAGGATTTGATGTTTTGGTGACAAATCCTTTAGGGCATAGTGTGATTGTTAGCAAGGTGCACCGAGATAGTGCAGTTGTGGTGCAAGGTGAGGAGTTTCGTGGAGATTTGATTGAAATGCCTTTTAAAGAATATGATTTGATTTTGGGCATGGACTGGTTGTCTAGACATGGAGCTGTGGTGGATTGTCAACAAAAGTGTGTTACTTTGAGAACTAATGATGGTAGAATTGTGTTGATTTCTAGTGAGCAGAAATAGCTTGCATCCTTGTTTGTATCAGCTGTAACCGCTAGAAGGTTGATTAGAAAAGGGTGTGACACTTATCTTGCTCATGTCGTGGATACTAGAGTAGTAGGTTCTCAACTTGATATTATGACCACAGTTGCAGATTTTCCAGATGTGTTTCCAGAGGAGTTGCCAGGGTTGCCCCCTGAGAGAGAGGTTGAGTTTGGTATCGATTTGTTGCTTGGTACCACTCCCATCTCTATCACTCCTTATCGCATGGCACCTGCTGAATTGAGAGAGTTGAAAGTGCAGTTACAGGAGTTGTTGGATAAAGGGTTTATTCGCCCCAGTGTTTCTCCTTGGGGAGCTCCTGTGTTGTTTGTGAAGAAGAAAGATGGTACCATGAGGTTATGCATTGATTAAAGGCAATTGAACAAAGTGACTATTAAGAATAAATACCCTTTGCCTAGGATTGATGATCTCTTTAATCAATTAAAGGGAGCAGCAGTGTTTTCCAAGATTGATTTGAGATCTGGGTACCATCAATTGAAGGTTAGAGCTGAAGATGTTTCTAAGACAGCTTTCCGCACCAGGTATTGGCATTATGAGTTTTTAGTAATGCCTTTTGGGTTGACGAATGCACCTGCAGTTTTTATGGATTTGATGAATAGAGTATTTAGGCCCTATCTGGATCAGTTTGTGGTAGTTTTTATCGATGATATTTTGGTGTATTCGCGTAATGAAGAGGAGCATGACAAGCATTTGCGGATTGTGTTGCGGATCTTGAGAGAGAAGCAATTGTATGCTAAGCTGTCGAAGTGTGAGTTTTGGCTTGATCAAGTGACTTTTCTCGGTCATATAGTTTCAGCAGATGGTATTAGAGTTGATCCAAGTAAAATTGAGGCTATTATGAATTGGAGTCCACCCAAATCTGTGACCGAAGTTAGAAGTTTTCTGGGTTTGGCAGGCTATTATCGACGCTTTGTGAAAGGATTTTCTTTGATAGCTACTCCACTTACCAGATTACTTCGAAAGGGAGTTAAATTTGTGTGGATAAATCAGTGTCAGGCTAGATTTGAACAGTTAAAAGAGATGTTAACTCAAGCACCTGTTCTTACTTTACCCGTAGAAGATAAACCATATGTGATTTACAGTGATGCTTCACATAATGGTTTAGGATGTGTATTGATGCAAGAGGGTAAAGTCATAGCTTATGCTTATCGACAGTTGAAGCCGCATGAGCTCAATTATCCAACCCATGATTTGGAGTTAGCAGCCATAGTGTTTGCTTTGAAGATTTGGCGACATTATTTATATGGGGAGAAATGTTTTATTTATACGGATCATAAAAGTTTGAAATATTTGGGGGTTCAGAGAGAGCTCAATCTTCGGCAGAGACGATGGTTGGAATTGATCAAAGACTACGACTGTTTGATTGATTATCATCCTGGTAAGGCAAATGTTGTTGCGACGCCTTGAGTCG
Organism: Garcia nutans; assembly: GCA_947685225.1. Classification (NCBI taxonomy): domain Eukaryota; kingdom Viridiplantae; phylum Streptophyta; class Magnoliopsida; order Malpighiales; family Euphorbiaceae; genus Garcia; species Garcia nutans. The sequence goes on along the minus strand of CANTUV010000039.1, from coordinate 28,841,507 downwards.
GAAGTCTTTGGCAGATTTGGCTGTTTACTCACTCTCGTTGCTTGTTAAGTTGAGAGCGTTACATGCTAGTTTTGAAGCATGTGATGATGGTGCATTATTGGTTCAGCTGCAGTTGAGACCAGTATTGTTAGATCAGATAAAGGAGGTCCAATTGGTGGATGAGAAAATTCAGAAGATTGTATCAGATTGCCGAAATGGAGAGAGCCAAAATTTTCATGTGAAAAATGATGGTAGTCTTTGGTTCAAGGATAGATTGTGTGTTTCTGATGATGATAGTTTGAAAAGGATCATTTTGGAAGAAGCACATCAATCAGTATTTGCTATGCATCCGGGAAGTACAAAGATGTACCATGATTTAAGACAGCATTATTGGTGGTCTGGTATGAAGAGAGACATAGCGGAATTTGTGTCCAAATGACTCACTTGTCAGAGGGTAAAAGTGGAGCATCAAGTTCCAACAGGATTGCTTCAACCTTTAACAGTGCCTAAATGGAAATGGGAGAGGGTGACAATGGATTTTGTTTCTAGTTTGCCATTAACTCAGAGGAAACGTGATGCTATTTGGGTGATTATTGATAGATTGACAAAGACAGCTCATTTTCTTCCTGTTCGGATGGATTATTCTCTTGAGAAGTTGGCTGAGCTGTATATCCATGAGATTGTGAAGTTGCATGGAGTCCCAATTTCTTTAGTGTCGGATCGAGATCCCCGGTTCACTTCGAGGTTTTGGAAGAGTTTACATGGGGCTTTGGGTTCTCGATTGCATTTTAGCACTGCTTTTCATCCGCAGACAGATGGGCAATCAGAGAGAGTGATACAGATTATCGAGGATATGTTAAGAAGTTGTGTCATTGAAGGATTTGTTAAGAAGTTGTGTCATGGGCAATTCCCAGCTCTCACCATGTGCATACTCAGCGCTATCACTTGAGTTGCCTAACCTTTTTGTTATCTTGTAGGTCGATTTGGCTTGGTGGTATGCTGTAGAGCGGGTGAGCTGGACTTCTTCCATGAATGTTGCACTGCCTTACCAGCATACCCGTCAAATCATTATTGGTCCTATGTCCAGTGGCTGGTTCCTTAGGGAGAGGGTGTATGCGTGGTTCCTTGGTCTCGAGCGATGGAGGATCCCCATGGACTGCCTGACGTATATTTTAAATATTACATCAATGTCAAAGAATGCATGGTAGTTAGCTCAAAATGGTTATGATGTTGAGACCTATCTCCATCCACAGGGTGCGTCATATGTCCAATTTATTCAAACATGACTCTTAAATTTTGACGTATCTCCTATTGGTGCTTGGGGAATTCTTGATGAAGATGAGGACAGTGATGAAGAGGGGTACCACGAAAAGGGAAGAGGGTCCATCACTCATCTCGAGGCTAGCACCTCTCAGGTAAACTTTTATCATTTGGTCATTGCAATAGCTTCTTTTTCAACTTATTTTGACCGTTTTAATTAATTTTATAGGTTACCGACTCATCTGGTCATGACGCTGGACCTTCCTCTGGCTCCCCTCCATTTGCACCTTCTTACCAACCAAAAATGCCATCTCATCCGCAAGACACTGATTTGAGTTACCTGGTAGGTCATCCTATTCCATGATGATTTATGTTATATGTACGCATGATTATGTATGCTTTTACCCTTTCCTTTCCTGACTCACAGCAGATGCTTGAGGAGCAAAATAAGAAATTGCAAGAGGAATTTGCCTCTAACTGCCAACACATGGCCTTTCTAGAATGATTGTATCATCAATCTGAGCAAAACTTTCAAGACTACTGGTTTCAGGGAATGAGAGATCATGGTGCTTCATCTTCTAGGAGACCCCAAACTGATGATCATGAGATCCTTTCATCTAATTCAGATGATGACTATTGAAAGCTTGAATTTTAAGAGAATAGGGATTTAAGTACTTTTCATCGGACAAATTTTAAATGAGTGATATACCTCCTCCTCCTCTGTGATTCATCATTGTATCAATTAAGAAAGTATTGTATTATTATAACAATAATAAATTAATAAAATATTATATTACTAATAATAATAATAATAATAATAATAATAATAATAATAATAATAATAATAAATCATTAATAATGCTAATAGTGACTTTTACTTTTACTGCAACTTTTGACTTTTAAATTTTTTTTTATCACTATTACTACAGTCAACACAAAGGCATTTCTTTTCCAATTTAGAGTCTAAAATTGGCATGGTTTTTGCAAAGGCCAAAAGCCAATGGGAGTGCAGCAATCCCTCAACTGTTTCAACATAAATATTTTCCTACGCGTCTTGGTTTTGTGCATTCCTTGTCAACTTTAGTTTAGCAAATCTTTATATAAGTCTTTATTCATCCCCCAATTCCAACAAAAGCCAATAAAAAATCCTCCATGAATTTTACTCCAGCAAAAAAAAAAATTCCTTTGAAGTGCAAATATCTTGGTCTCAAATTTCTTTTTACCCTCAACAATGATGGAAATCAATTTTTAAAAAAAAATCAAGAGTTTATTTAAAGCCATGAAAGCTATTCATTGGGAGCAAATGTCTTGGTCTCAAATTAATACTTTGAAGTGCTTTCAAAATATTAAATTGGACTATTCTTTTCTACATGCCATGGTTTCCTTTTGGGATGTGAATTCTAGGACATTCAAGATAAATGAATTTGAGATGTGTCCCATGATTGAAGAATTTGAGGCCAGACTTGGATATCCAAGAAATCAACCAATAGCATTGCCCACATTGACTTCTAGAACCAAACAAAAGATGCAAATGTTGTTTCAACTTTCAATGCCCAAAGTTCTACAGTTGACGACAGGTGAGAAGATTCTGCTTGGTCCTTTGCTTAACTTTTGTATTTCTCATTTGGTCCTTATGAAGGCATGAGGATGTATGCTTTGTCTATGCTTGCTTGGCCAATTCTTGCTTGTTCCTTTTGATGGCTATATCAATCCACATGTATTGGATATCATGGACCAAATGGAAGGAGGCTTTGTCACCGATACCTGTGATTCTAGCGGAGACTTTAGTTAGATTGGACCAATTTAAATCATAATCTTCAAGGAGATTAGCTGGTAGTCCCTTGCTGCTTCAGGTAACTGCCTAAACTACCCTTTTAGATTTTTAATTTAGGTTTTATTTATTGCTCTAATTTTTCCTAGCCTGCCTGTGAGCGGGGATTTTCTCCCCCACTCCTGATGGAATGGTTCTTGCGACTTCGGCACTATTTAGGCTCGGGGCCTTAGAGAACATGGACCTAAGTTCGGAGAAAATAGAGTCGCCATCCGGACGGGCAGGGAAAAAGAAAGGAGTGGATGACTCAATTCCTAAGGAATCCCGAACCCCCTAATGAGTTTGAAAAGTTGGGTACATGTGGGGAAGGTGAGAAATGGCCCAGCACCCCCACAACGCCCGATTCATTGGATCCGGCCTCCTTTACAGGTCTTAATATTATAAAATTCCTAAATATAAAAATATTATCCATATTACACATAATAATTAAAGCGTCGATATATTGAAAATCAAAACAATGTCCAAGCAAACCAAATAAATGGACACCCATCAGAAGATGGAAACATGCCCTTACATAATCCATGCCTAAATAGGACACCCACCGAAAGGTAGAAAGATGTCCTTTACATTGGTTCTAAAATAGAAAAGCAATTTAAATTGCATGATGTTTAACTAATGAGGTACCCACCAAGTGGAAACATAACTCTTACAACATTTGGGAATCTAAATAAATAGATAAAAGTAAATAACCATTCATCATAAATAAATCATTCATCAAAGGTATTAAACATCAATAGAAAGTAAACATCCATCCATGATAAATTAAATAAACCAAGCATTGAACTTAAATAAATTAAAGCATATAAAATAAATCAAAGCATAATCAAATATAAAATTGAATAAGGCAAATAAAGATTCAAATTATGGCTACTGTTTCTATTTAAGATTCTTTATTTCATGTGTTTAGGGTTTTGGAATTTATGGGTTCAAGCTAATGTAAATTTTAAAAGAATTGAAATGGAGCAAAGTTTTAGAATTTAAGAGGTTGATAAAGTTCTTTGATTAACCAAATTAGTGTTTGAGAAGTGAAATCATGAAACTAGGGTTTGGATACTTTAAAACATTTAGATTTATGATTTACGGTTACTGAATTATAGTTTTTAAGCTTACTGTGTTTGAATTTTAATATTTATGTTTATAGGGTTTTAAGGTTTAAAGGATTAGGGTTTAGAAAAATTAGGATTTAAGGTTTTAAGGGAGTTAGGGTTTAAGAAAACTTTACGGTTTAGATTAGCTAGTTTAGGGTTTATTGTTTTGGATTTTGGAGTTGAATTAGGGTTTTAGAATTAGGGTTTCAAAGAATGCATTAGATTTTAGAATTTGGAAAAACAATTGATAATTTTATGAAACTTTAAGAAAATAAACAAAATGATTTAAGGTTTATAGAAACAAAAAAGATGTTTTTTAGGGTTTGTGGAAAGAAACAGATTCAATTTAGGGCTTTGAAAAGAAACATATTCAAATTAGGGTTTTAGTAAATTTTGAAGCAATAAAAACAACAATTTTATGATTTTTGAAAAACAAAGAGACGAATTAAGGTTTTTAAGCTTTAGAAAAGGTAAATTAAGGTTCTAGTGTTTTTTGATTTTGAAGAAACAGAAAAAAAAAAAAATTTTGATCTTGAGTGATGAAGCTACTGTAAATTAAAGAAATTCATACCTTCATTTGTTGGATCCACCAAAAATCACTTCTTGGATGAATAAGAACAAAGATAAGCTTTGCTGCCTTTGATGGATTGAATTGCTTGTTTGCTCTCTCAAAAGTCCGATCGATCTTACTGCCAGAAGGAATTCTTAAAATTCAAAGTTTTCCTCATCAATTTCGGTCTCAATTTCTCTTCCTCTTTCTGTGTTGTTTTTAGTCCTTATTTATAGAAGATTTTTATGATTAATTCTAGTTATTCAAGGAATCTAACATTAATTAAGAAAAGGAAACCGAAACCTAATTGTATTTGGTTTCGAAAAAATTTACGTCGAAAAAATTTTGCTGGCGAATAAAACTGCTGCAGAAAAATTGTGCTAGCGAAAAAAGCTATCGCAGCTAGCTGCGGGCTGTGGGCAAAAATTGGCCTGCTGTCCATTTCGCCCGCAGGAAACTCCTGCGGGCAAAATGGCCCATGGCCGTTTCGTCCCACGCTGATTTTCGGCGATGATTTTTTCATCGCCGATTTTTATTTTTTTATTATTTTTTATTATTTATTTTTTTATATTATTATTTTTAAAAATTATAAAAAATAAATACTAAAACAAATATTATTTAATTAAGATAACACAAAAAAAAATTTTGGACTAATTAAAATATATTAGACCGGACTGGGTCAAAAATTAAGGGTCTACAGTTTGCCCCCTGCTTGAATGATCTGAGACTTTAGTGAAAGAAAGTGAAAAGAAATAAGACTTAATTTTTGAGATGGTTGAGGTTTTGGGTTCTGTACCCGGTTCGAGTTATGGACACAAGGATAATTTGGGTTCTGGACCTGAGCTATGTTCTGGACTTAGAAAAGATTCTAGGTTCTAGACCTAAGGATAATTTGGGTTCTGGACCCGAGCTAAGTTCTGGATGTAGAAGAGATTCTAGGTTCTGGACCTAAGAAAAATTTGAGTTCTGGACCCGAGCTAAGTTCTGGACGTAGAAGAGATTCTAGGTTATGGACCTAAGGAAAATTTGGGTTCTGGACCCGAGCTAAGTTCTAGACTTAGAAGAGATTCTAGGTTCTGGACCTAAGGGTAATTTGGGTTCTGGACCCGAGCTAAGTTCTTGAGTTAAAAAAGATTCTAGGTTCTGGACCTATTGATAATTTGGGTTCTGAACCCAAGCTAAGTTCTGGACTTAGAAGAGATTCTAGGTTCTGGACCTAAAAAAAATTTGGATTCTGGACCCGCGCTAAGTTTTGGACTTAGAAGAGATTCTAGGTTCTGGACCTAAGAGTAATTTGGGTTCCAAACCCGAGCTAAAAAAAATAACTTTTTGGTTTCAAAAAGTTTGATTAATTTTTATACACCTGTCTTCTCCTTTGCCACTTGCGTGTAAAAATATTTATACACACGCAAGCATTTGAATGATTAAAGTGAATAATTGAATTTACTGTTTATTTACTGTGCATCCACTATTTATACACTATTTACTATTTATAAATAGTAACTTACTATTCATAAATAGTAGTAAATAATATTTTTATTATTAAAAATAGTATTCATCAATAGTATTTACTATTCATAAATAATAAATTTTACTATTCATCAATAGTAAAATTTACTATTCATGAACAGAAAAACTTACTTTTGAATTTTGTTTTTTTTTTCTTGCCGTTTCTCTATATAAACCAACGAATTCCTTCATTTGATTCACAGCAAAACTTCTCAATTTTTATAATTCTCTCAAATTCTTTCAAATTTATCACATAGTTTTCAAAAAAAAATTGCATGCTTCAAGGTCAGAAACTCATTCTAATGCCGAGTTATTAGAGTTTATTCTGCAACATAAAGATGAAAATATAGATCTACTAGCCGGGATGCTGCTTCATCGTAGTTCCAACCAAAAGAACGTGGTAATTATTTTTCTCTTTTTATATATATATTTTTACTATTTTTTTCGTCTTTCTGTTATTTATTTATATTATTTATATTATTTTTTATTTCTTTATTTATTTTTTTACTCTTTTATAATTATTGTGTTTGCATTTATTTTTTATTTATATTTTTATATTATTATAATTTTTAGAAAATTTAGGAAAAATAAATTAATTTAAGCAGATAGGATAGTATGTACTTACCTTGTATTAACTTACCTAGATCCGTGTTAGCATGATCGTTGCGTTGTTCAGGCCAGAGGGTGTATCTACAAAGCCCGACAATAGTACGATGTAGTGCCTTCTCGAGTAAGGCAGATTATTCGAGATTACGGCTTTGAGAGCTTCATCTTACAATTGCCATCGGAGGAGTATCAGATAAACCGGAGCGTAATCCAGGCACTTGCAGAATGATTTTTGGACACAACTCATACTTTTCACTTGCCCATTGGAGAGATGACAATTGGTCCGGCCGATTTTACTGCTATAACCGGCCTTTGATATGATGGTGTTCTAGTTCCTCTAACCAACGATATTTTAACATTTGAAGAAATTCAGAAATTAATTGGTATGGAACCATCATATAAAGGCCCTTTTAAGATAAAAAATGAACCGATTCATAGTTATTGAATGAACTACGAAGGACGGGTTCACAGAGACACGGCCCAACAGTATGCTCAAGGACTTTTGTTAAATTTACTTGGGTCGACCATCTTAGGCAGCACTGAATCCTCCATCTACTTGTCAGTGTTGAAGGCCCTGTCTTATTTCAGAACGGTACCATCTTCTGGCTGGGGTGAAGTTGGTCTTGCCTGTCTTTACCATGGTCTTGATAAACTTTGTATAAATAAGAATTCTTTTGTCGGTATGATGGCGGTTGTCGAGGTACTCTTCTTCTACCAATGTCAATTCCACTCTTTTCTTGCATGAATTTGATCTTTACTATTATTGTAGGTCTCGGCATATGAACATAACCTCATGAGGGTACCCAGTATTTCCTGAGAGAGAGTCGGGTATCCGAGATTAAATTTTTAGTTGTCAGATCGTGTGAGCGTTCCCGGCTCTCACCATGTGCATACTCACCGCTTTGTGTTGAGCCGCTTAACCTGGGACCAGGTAAAATAACATTAGTATACTTTAAATTTTATGTGAAAGTTTACTTACCTTATGTTATTTTGCAGGTGAATTTGGCCTGGTGGAACCCAGAAGAGTGGACAACCTGGTCTCCCTTCATGAAGGCTGCGCTATCTTTCCAACATTCTCGTCGAGTCATCACCGGCCCAGTGTCTAGTGGCTGGTTTCTCGGAGAGAGAGTTTATGAGTGGTTCCTCGGTCCAGAGTAGTGAAGGATTCTGACGCCTTGCCCGAAATACACTTTAAATATTATGTCGATGCTGGAGGATGCCTGGTGGCCGGCTCGGTACGGTTATGGTATTGAAGGATTTCTCTATCCGCCGAGTGCATCTTATGCCCATTTTATTCAATGAAGGCTCTTGAACTTTGATGTATCTCTTATTGGTGTGAGGGAGATTCCCAAAGAAAATGAGGGAAGAGATGAAGAGGAACATCATGGAGATGCAGGAGAGTTTGTTCCACATCTCGGGGCTAGTACTTCTCAGGTAAAACTTTTACCATTTTTCCCTTGCAACTGCTTCTTTCTTCTTTTTTTTTTGATTCTTCAATGATTGTTGCAAGCTGTTGGCTCATTTGATCATGAGGCTAGACCTTCTTTTATTGCCCCTTCATTTGCTCATTCTAGCTCGCCAGATATGTCATCTCATCCGCAGGGTATTGATATGAATTACCTGGTAAGTTCCTTATTTCATGGTAATTTATGCTATATGTATGCATGATTATGTATGCTCTTACCTTTTTCCTATCTGGCTCACAACGGATACTTGAAGAAAAAAATAGGAAACTTCAAGAAGAGTTGGTTGCAAGTCGTCAGCAGGCTTCTCATTTTGAAAATTTATATCATCAATCCGAACAAAATTTTTGAGACTTTTGATTTCAGGGGATGAGGGATCCTGGCGCTTCTTCATCAAGAGGCCCCCAGACTGATGACCATGAGATCCTTTCGTCTACTTCTGATGAGGACCGTGACAGATCAAAACTTCAAGGTAATAGGGATTTTCGTGCTCCTGCTTCGGGTGATCTCGGGACAAGTAATTTGCCTCCTCCTCCAATAGGCGATAACTTTTTCAGGGCTTTATTTGATGACCTATCACCACCCTCTTAGTGATGTATAAATATTGTATCAATTGTATAAATATTGTACAATAATGGAAAAAAATACAATTTCCATCTTTACTGTAACTTTTTTTGTTCACTTTTCCTCGTTACTTTATCACAATTACTAAACTTTCTTTTTCATATTTTTTATCACAGTACATCACAATTTCATAATTCACAGCCGCATCACTTTGCTAAACCAAATTCAACGCGGTAAAGGAAATTCATTGCTAATTCCTTTCCTTATGCCATACGGTCTCACCCTTTCCCATCACCTTTTCCTTATCAACTTTGGAAAGGCTTGTTTCTTCTCTATAAATCACCTTTTATGCCATATTTCACACAGAAACCAAAAACATTCCATTTCAACGTAAAAAACTCCCTTTAACAATTTTGATTTTCCTTCATTCATCAACCATGACCGAACAACATTTAAAGAAGATAAAAATTCTATTTAAGAATATGGATGCCATTCATTGGAAGCAAATTTAGTGGTCAAAACTTGATGTTTTAAAGTGTTTTCAAAATGTTAAATTGGACCACTCCTTCTTACATGCCATGTCTTCCTTTTGGAATATGGATTCTATGGTATTTAAAATTAATGGCTTTGAAATATGTCCCTTGATTAAAGAATTTGAGGCCATCCTTGGATATCCAAATAATCAACAAATGACATTACCCACATTGGTTTCCAAAACTCAACAGAAGATGCAGATGTTATTTCAAATTCCAAAACCCGAAGTTCTTCGGTTGATGAGAGGTGAAAAAATTCTACTTGCTCCCTTAATTAATTTTTGTCTCTCTCATTTGGCCCCTACTAAGGCATGGGGATGCATGCTCTGTCTTTGATTACTTGGCCAATTCTTGCTTGTTTCTTCTGACGGTGATATTGATCCATGAGTATTGGATATTATGGACCAAATGGAAGGAGGCTTGTTGCCGGTACCTGTGATCTTAGCCGAGACCTTAGTTGGATTAGACCGACTTAAATCAGGATTGACAAAGAGACTGACTGGGAGTCCGTTGCTGCTTCAGGTAATTACCTAAACTGCCCTTTTGGGTTTTCAATTTAGGTTTTCTTTTTTCTCTTCTTTTTATTGCTCTAATTTTTGCCTAGTTCGCCCATGTGGGTTTTCAGAACTAGCAAGCTGTCCTAATTTTTGCCTAAGCTGCCCTTGTGGGTTTTCAACTTAGCGGACCTCTTTCTTTTTTTTCTTATATATTTTTTATTGCTCTAATTTTTGCCTAGTCCGCCCATGTGGGTTTTTAGAACTAGCGAGCTATCCTAATTTTTGCCTAAGCTGCCCTTGCTGGTTTTTAACTTACCAGACTCTTTTTTTTATTTAATTTAATTCCTTCTTCACAGATTTGGCTTCAGGAGCGTCTTTGTTTGCTTGATACTCCATCCATGGATTTTGCCAGATATCTGCCACGTCATCATTCTGCTAGGAAACTACTCCATCCTGCTTCTTCATATGCTGACTGGGTTGACTGGATCCACTCACGCTCTGAAGTCAATATCCATTGGTTGGTACCTTGGTGGAAGATTTCTCGTATCACCATGCGGATATACTTGATGTATGTTCCCCTTGCTACTCTTCATCAAGGTACATGCTATGTTCCTCGCCGATTTGGCCGTCAGTACGGAGTTGAGCCTCGCGATTCTGACTTTACTCCCGATTTAGACATGCCTCGCTTGACCGAAGCCTACTTGGATCGGCTGAGGCAAAAAGTTGGCTTGCACATTACATTTATCGACTGCCATAGATTTTACATTTGTCAATTCAGAAAGTATATTGTTAGGATGAAAAATAATTAAAGCAATAAAAGATGCTTCTTTTCCATTTAAAATTTGTCATCATATTTTGCTATTGTGTTTATTTATTTCATCCATATCTGGTCAAATACTTATAACAGTGCACATAGAACAATTTTAACATTAATTATGTTTTATTAAATTAGGGAACAACCAAACATAAAGCTAGCATACACAAGATCACTCATGTTGCCAACTAGCCCCTTCGGGTTTTCTAATTGACGATTTTCTCTCATTTAGCCCTAATTGTTCCCTAGCCCGCCCTTTCATGTTTTTGGAACTAGCGGACTGCTCTAACTTTTGTCTAGGCCGCCCTTTTTGGGTTTTCAACCTAGCAAGCTCTTTTTTTATATATCATACATAAAACTTCTTCAACCTATCAATATTTACTGGCTCACTAAACTCATTCCCGTCCATGTCTGATAACTTCACTGCACCTTTGTTCATGACTTGTTTCACGACATATGGCCCTTCCCAGCTAGGCCTGAACTTCATTAGGCTTACATTGCTTTAACACCAAATCTCTGACTCTAAATTTTTTGATTTTAACCCTTCTATTATAGGCCCGAGCTATCTTCTTTTGATACAGTTGGTGATGATACAGTGCCTTTAACATTCTCTCTTCTAGTAAAGCTAACTGTGTGTATCTGCTTGCTACCCATTCCATTTCAGGCAATTCAACTTCCAAGACTACTCTCAATGACTTGATCTCAATTTCAATTGGCAACACTACTTCCATCCCATAAACCAAAGAGAACGGTGTCATTCTAATAGGTGTACGCACACTTGTCCTGTATCCCCATAAAGCAAAGGGAAGCGTCTCTGACCAATCCCTGTAAGTCTTGGTCATCGTGGATAGAATTTGCTTAATCATCTTATTTGTTACTTCTACAGCACCATTAGCCTTTGGTCGATAAGGAGAGGATCTATGATGATGGATTTGGTACTTTGAGAATAAATCCTTAACTGCTCCTTGAAACTGTACCCCATTGTCTGATATCACACTGTGCGGGACCCCGTATCTGCAGATGATATTCTTTTCAATAAATCTAGCCATTTGGCTTGCACCCAGTTTGTTGAAGGATTCCGCTTTGACCCATTTTGAAAAATAATCTACAGCTACCACAATGAAATGGTGACCGTTTGAAGCTGTCGGATGTATCTCTCCTATAATGTCAATACCCCAGGTGGCAAATGGCCAGGGTGAAGACATAAAATGCAATTCTTTAGGAGGCATGTGATTTAAGTTACCATACATATGACATTGTTGGCACTTCTATACAAACTCAATACAATCCCTCTCCATGGTCAACTAGTAGTAACCTTGCTGAATAATCTTCTTAACTAGGGCGAAACCACTCATGTGCGGTCCGCAACTTCCTGCATGTATCTCTAACATGATACGCTCCACTTCAGGCTTCCTTAAACATCTTAAATGCACCCCCATTAGGCCATCTTCGATATAACTCTCCATAGAATATGATGTATTGCAAAGACCATCGCCTTATGGCTCTTCTTTCTTTCTTTGTTGCCCTCGGTGGGTATTTTCTTTCTTCCAAAAATCGCCTTATAGTATCATACCACGCATCATGGTCTGTATCAATTTCCATGATTGTCTCATATTCATAGCAATGAGTTGATGAACTGGTCAAAATCAGAGGTTTAAGAAATAAACTGACAGGGTTTTCCCATACTGAAGCCAATGTGGCTAGGGCATCAGCCATCTGATTTTCTTCTTTTGATACAAGCTTCGTACTCCACCATATTATTGGTTGCCCTAAATTTCAACTTTTTGGCTAAAGGGATAAGTTCCCCTTCGGGCGATTCTAGTATAACTCCCAAACCTACTCCTTTCCTGTTTACTGCTCCATCAAAATACATTTTCCACCCTTGTACTTCAATTGCTTCTAAATGTTCATCCAAAAATTCCAAGATTACCTCTTCGCTTTCTGGTAATGGTTGTTGGGCTAGGAATTCTGCCATCGCTCTACCTTTGATTGTTTTCCTGGTGTGAGCGGGGATTTTCGCCCCCAATCCCGATGGATGGGTTCTTACGACTTCGAAACTATTTAGGCTTGAGGCCTTAGAGAACACGGACCTAAGTCCGGAGAAAATGGAGTTGCCACCCGGACGGGCCGGGAAAAAGAAAGGGGTGGATGACTCGATTCCTAAGGAATCTCCAACACCCTAATGGGTTTGAAAAGTTGGGTACGTGTGGGAAATGTGAGAAATGGCCCAGCACCCCCACAACACCCGGTTCATTGGAACCGGCCTCCTTTACAGGTCTTAATATTATAAAATTCTTAAATATAACAACGTTATCCATATTACACACAATAATTAAAAGAAAGCATCAATATATTAAAATCAAAGCAATGTCCAAACAAAGCAAATAAATGGACACCCATCCAAGGATGGAAACATGTCCTTACATCACATGCCTAAATAGGACACCCATCAAAAGGTAGAAACATGCCCTTTACATAAGTTCTAAAATAGAAAAACAAATTAAATTACATGATGTTTAACTAATGAGGTACCCACCAAGTGGAAACATACCTCTTAAAACTTTTGGAAATCTAAATTAATTGTTAAAAGTAAATAATCATTCATCATAAATAAATCATTCATCAAAGCTATTAATCAAAATATAAAATAAATATCCTTCCATGATAAATTAAATAAATCAAGTATTGAAATGAAATTAAAGCATAAGAGATAAATCAAAGTATAATCAAGTATAGAATTGAATAAAGCAAATAAAAGTTCAATTATAGCTACTGTGACTTTTTATAGAATTAAAATAAATTAGGGTTTTATGTTTTAAAAGGTTGGTAAGACTCTTTGATTAACTAAATTAAGGTTTGAATAGTGAAATCATGAAACTAGGGTTTTAGACACTTTAAAATACTCTGATTTGTGATTTTTAGTTATTGGGTTTTTAAGCTACTGTGTAAAATTTATGTTTTTATGTTTTTTAATGTTTTAAAAGGATTAGGGTTCATAAAAATTAGGGTTTAAGGTTTTAAAAGGATTAGGGTTCATTATTTTAGGTTTAAAAGTTGAATTTTGGATTTTAGGATTTAGAATTATGGTCACGGGTGGTGAAGTAATTTTTAGGAATTTGGAAATCAATTTGATAATTTCTTGAAGTTTTATGAATTTAAACAAATAAATTAAAGTTTTTATAAGTGGAAAAGATGTTTTTTAAGGCTTTTTGAATGAAATAGAACCTACTTTAAAATTTTAAAAGAAACAGAATTTAAATCTTAATTTTGTTGAAAAATATGTTCAATTAGAGTTTTAAGATTTTTAAGAAGAAAAAATAGCAATTTTAAGCCTTTTGGAAGATAAACTAACGAAATAAGGTTTTTTGGCTTTAGAAAAACTAAATTAAAGTTCTAAAATTTTAACTTTTGAAAAACACAAAAATCCTAGTTTTTAGCTACTGTGTAAAAACAATTAAAGAAAATCAATCAACACATACCTTCTTTTGATGATTCCTTCAAAAATAATTCTTCTTGGATGAACTAGCTCCAAAGACAAGCCTTTTTTGCCTTTGAATTGTTTAAATCGTGATGTTGCTCATGTAAAAATCAATTGAATTGAATTTTTGCTTTTCCACTTCACCTTCAGATTCAATTTTCCAAACTCACTATGAAATTTTTTTCTCCCCTAATTTGGTTGCCTTTGATCCTTATTTATAGAGGTATGAGGTTGTTTATTCCTAATTAGTTAAGGTAAGTAATATTAATAAAAATAAATAAACCAAAACCTAATTGGATTAGGTTTCAAAAAATTTGAGTCGGAAAATTTGCGCTGTCAAAAAAAATTGCCGCAAGAAAAAATGCGCTGGCGAAAAAAAAACTGCTGCAGAAAACTGCGGCAGTGGGCGGGCTGGGTCGTCGCCCGCAGGAATTTCCTTCGGGCGAAATAACCCACGGGCCCGTGCTACTGTTTTTTCGCTGCCGATTTTTTCGACTCCGATTTTTATTTTTATTTTTTGATTTTTATTTGTTTATTTTTATTTTTATTAATAAAAATTAGATATTAAAGCAAAAATTATTTACAAAAATTATTTTGGACCAATTAGACAACAAAAATCATTTTGGACTAAATAAAACATATTGGACCGGATTGGGTCAAAAATTAAGGGTCTACAGTTTGCCCCATGCTTGAATGATCTGAAACCTTAGTAAAAGAGAGTGAAAAGCAATAAGACTTAATTTTTGATGAAACTGTTGAGGTTTTGGGTTCTAGACCCGGTTTGAGTTCTGGACTCAAGGGTGATTCTAGGTTATGGACCTAAGGAAAATTTGGATTCTGGACCTAATTCGAGTTCTAGACTCAAGAATAATTCTAGGTTCTCGACCTAAGGAAAATTTGAGTTCTAGACCCTGTTTGAGTTATGGACTCAAGGATGATTCTAGGTTCTGGACCTAAGGAAAATTTGGGTTCTAGACCCGGTTCGAGTTCTGGACTCAAGAGTAATTCGAGGTTCTGGACCTAAGAAAAATTTGGGTTCTGGACCCGGTTCGAGTTCTGAACTCAAGGATGACTCTAGGTTCTGGACCTAAAGAAAAATTTGGGTTCTGGACCCAGTTCGAGTTCTAGACTCAAGAGAGATTTTAGATTCTAGACCTAAGAAAAATTTGAGTTCTGGACCCGGTTCGAGTTCTGGACTCAAGGATAATTATAGGTTCTGGACCTAAAAAAAAATTTGGGTTCTGGACCTGAGCTAATAAAAAAGTTTGGCTAGTTTTTAGACATGTCTTCTTATTGCCCCATGGGTGAAAAAATATTTATATACCTGCAATTATTTGAATGATTAAAATGAATAAATGAATTTACTGTTGATTTACTGTGTAGTCACTGTTTATGCACTATTCACTATTTATAAATAGTAAATTTACTATTTGCAAATAGTATCAAATAGTATTTACTATTGGAGAAAATAATTTTACTATTTACCAATAGTAATACTATTTATAAATAGTAACATTTACTATTTATCAATAGTAGTACTATTTCATAAATAGTGATATTTACTATTTATCAATAGTAATACTATTTATAAATAGTGACATTTATTATTCATCAATAGTAATAATATTTATGAATAGTAAATTTACTATTCATAAATTGTAACATTTACTATTCATGAACAGTTTTGAGTTTGTTTTCTTTTGCTTGCCGTTCCTCTATAAAAGGCCATCAATTCACTTCATTTCACAATTTCAATTTTAATTTTGCAATTTTCTCAAATTTCTTTTCAATTTCAGCATATATTTTTCAAAAACAATGCATGCTTCGAGGTCATGGACTCATTCTAATGTCTAGTTATTGGAGTTTATTCGGCATCATGAAGACGAAAATCTAGATATACTGGTTGGGATGCCGCTCAGTCGCAGTTCCAACAAAAAGAGCGAGGTAATTACTTTTCCCTTTCTCTCTTTTCTCCTTTTATATATATATATATATATTATTTTTTATCTTTTTATTATTATTATTTTATTATTATTTTTTTGTTATTGTGAAAAATAAATTAATTTAAATAGATAGAATAACATGTACTTACCTGGTATTAACTTACCTGGGTCTGTGTTAGCATGATCGTTGTGTCGTTCGGGCCGGAGGTTGTATTTATAAAGCCCGACAATGGTATGATGTAGTGCCTTCTCGAGTGAGGCGGATTATCCAAGATTGCGGCTTTGAGCAGTTCATCTTACAATTGCCGTCCGAAGAATATCAGGTAGACCGAAGCGTCGTCCAGGTGCTGGCAGAGCGATGGCTGGATACAACTCACACTTTTCACTTGCCCATTGGGGAGATGACAATTGGTCCCGTCAATTTTACTGCCATAACCGGCCTTCGATATGATGATGCTCTGGTTCCTCTGACCAATAAAATTTTAACATTTGAAGAAATTTAGGAATTAATTGGTATGGAGCCGTCATATAAAGGGCCTTTTAAGATAAAAATCAAGTCGATTCGCAGTTATTGGATTAACTACGAACGTCGGATTGGCAGAAACAGGGCCGAACAGTATGCTTGAGAATTTTTGTTATATCTGCTCGGATCGACCATCTTTGGCAGCACTGAATCGTCCATTCACTTGTCAGTGTTGAGTGCCCTTTCTTATCTTAGAATGGTACCATCTTCTGGCTGGGGTGAAGCTAGTCTCGCATGTCTTTACCATGGCTTTGATTAGCTTTACCGAAACAAGAATTCTTTCGTCGGCTTGATGGCGGTTGTCGAGGTATTCTTTCTTCCATCAATGTCTTTTCCCCTTTTCTCTTGCATGAATGTGATCTTTATTGTTATTTTAGATATGGCCATATGAACACAACCTCGTGAGGGTACCCGGTATTTCCTGAGAGAGAATCGGGTATCCTAGATTAAATTACTAGTTGTCCGATCGTATGGAAGTTCCCGGCTCTCACCACATGCATACCCATCGCTTTATGTTGAGCTGCTTAACCTGGGATCAGGTAAAATAACATTAGTATGCTTTAAATTTTATGTAAAAGTTTTACTTACCTTATGCTATTTTGCAGGTGAATTTGGCCTGGTGGAATCCAGAAGAACGAGCAAATTGGTCTCCTTTGATGAGGGCTGCACTATTTTCCAACATTTTTGCCGAATTATTGCTGGCCCAATGTCTAGTGGCTGGTTTCTCGGGGAGAGAGTTTATGAATGGTTTCTCGGCCCAGAGCAGCGGAGGTTTCCGATGCAAATCTCGGAATACACTTTAAATATTATGTCGATGCCGGAGGATGCTTGGTGGTCAGCCCTGTATGGTTATAATGCCGAGTCATTTCTCCATTTATCGGGTCCATTTTATGCCCATTTTATTCAAATGAGACTCTTGCACTTTGATGTATCTCTTATCGGTGTGAGGGAGATTTTTGATGGAAATGAGGGTAGAGATGAGGAGGAACATAACGGAGATGCAGGAGAGTCTGTTCCACATCTCGAGGCCAGTACTTCTTAGGTAAAACTTTTTCCACTTTTCCATTACAACTGCTTTTTCTTTCTTTGATTCTTTAATGACTGTTGCAGGTTGTTGGCTCATTTGATCATGAAGCTGGACCTTCTTTCACTGCCCCTTTGTTTGCTCATTCTAGCCTGCCGGATACGCCATCTCATCCGCAGGGTATTGATATGAACTACCTGGTACGTTCCTCATTTCATAATAGTTTACGCTCTATGTATGCATGATTATGTATGCTCTTACCTTTTTCTCCCTTGGCTCACAGCGGATGCTTGAAGAACAAAATAAGAAACTTCAAGAAGAGTTGGCTGCAAGTTGTTAGCAAGCTTCTCATTTTGAAAGTTTATATCATCAATCCGAACAAAATTTCCGTGACTTCCATTTTCAAGGAATGAGGGATCTCGATGCTTCTTCATCGAGAGGCCCCCAGACTGATGACCATGAGATCCTTTTGTCTGCTTCTGATGAGGACCATGACAAATTGGAACTTCAAGGCAATAGGGATTTTAGTGCTTCTGCTTCGGATGATCCTGGGAGGAGTAATTTGCCCCCTCCTCCAACAGGCAACGACTTTTTCAAGTCTTTATTTGGTGACCTTCCACCACCCTCTTAGTGATATGTAAATATTGTAGCAATTGTAAAACATTGTACTATAATGAAAAATTTTCCTCTTTACTGTAATCCTTTTTTTTTGTTACTGCCAAAATTATTTATTTTTTATTATTATTTTTTTATATGTATAGTACATCATAATTAATATCCACTTCTTTTGTTAAACAAAATCCAAAGTGGAAAAAGAAATTGTGACCACTTCCTTTCCTTATGCCATTTGGTCTTATCCTTTCCCATCATCTTTTCCATTTCACTTTTGGAAAAGGTTTATTTTCTTCTATATAAGTCACCTTGCATGCCATATTTCAATTCATAAACTAAAAATCTTTCTCTTTCAACTTGAAGACTCCCTTTAGCAATTTTGGTTCCCCTTTATTCATCAACCATGACAGAGCACCATTTAAAGAAACTAAAAATTCTATTTAAGAATATGGATGCCAACCATTGGAAGCAAATTTCATGGTCAAGGCTTGATGTTTTAAAATGCTTTCAAAATGTCAAATTGGACCACTCCTTACATGCCGTGGCTTCCCTGTGGAATATGGATTCTAAGGTATTTAGAATTAATGGCTTTGAAATGTGTCCCTTGATTGAAGAATTTGAGGCCATCCTTGGACATCCCAATAATCAACAAATGGCGTTACCCACATTGATTTCCAAAACTCAACAGAAGATGCAGATGTTATTTCAAATTCCAAAACCCGAGATTCTTCGGTTGATGAGAGGTGAAAAAATTCTACTTGCCCCTTTGATTAACTTTTGTTTCTCTCATTTGGCTCCTACTAAGGCATGGGGACTCATGCTTTGTCTTTGCTTGCTCGGCCAATTCTTGCTTGTTTCTTCTGACTGCGATATTGATCCATGAGTATTGGATATTATGGACCAAATGGAAGGAGGCTTGTCGCCGGTACCTGTGATTTTAGCCAAGACCTTAGTTGGATTAGACCGATTTAAATCAGGATTGTCAAAGAGACTGATTGGGAGTCCGTTGCTGCTTCAGGTAATTACCTAAACTGCCCTTTTGGGTTTTCAATTTAGGCTTTTTTTTCATATTACTCTAACTTTTGCCTAGTCCGCCCATGCGGGTTTTCGAAACTAGCGAGCTGTCCTAATTTTTGCCTAAGCTGCCCTCGCGGGTTTTCAACTCAGCGAACTTCTCTTTTTTTTTTTTAACTTAATTCTTTCTTCACAGATTTGGCTTCTTTTTTTACTTGATACTCCCTCCATGGAATTTACCAGATATCTGCCACGTCATCATTCTGCTAGGAAGCTTCTCCATCCTGCTTCTTCATAGGATGACTGGGTTGACTGGATCCACTCATGCTCTAAAGTCAATATCCGTTGGTTGGTACCTTGGTGGAAGATTTCTCATATCACCATGCGGACATACTTGATGTACGTTCCCCTTGCTGCTCTTCGTCAAGGTACATGCTATGATCCTCGCCAACTTGGGCGTCAGTATGGAGCTGAGCCTCGTGATTCTGACTTTGTTCCTGACTTAGACATGCCTTGTTTGACTGAAGCCTACTTGGATCGGTTGAGGCAAAGCTGGCCTGCATGTTACACTTATCGACTGCCATAGCTTTTACATTTGTCAATTCAGAAAGTGTTTTGTTAGGATGAAAAATAACTAAAGTAATAAAAGATGCTTCTTTTCCATTTATAATTTGTCACCACCTTTTGCAATTATGATTATTTATTTCATTCATATCTGGTCAAATACTTATAACAGTGCACATAGAACTAATTTAATCATTAATTATGTTTTATTAAATTGGGGAACAACCAAACATAAAGCCAGCATACACAAGATTACTCCTATTTCCAATTAGCCCTTTCGGGCTTTCTAATTGACAATTTTCTCTCATTTAGCCCTAATTGTTGCCTAGCCCGCCCTTTCGGGTTTTTGGAACTAGCAGGCTGCTCTAACTTTTGCCTAGGCTGCCCTTTTTGGGTTTTCAACCTAGCAAGCTCTTTTTTCTTCTTTTTCTTCATATCATACATAAAACCTCTTCAACCTGTCAATGTTTACTGGTTCACTAAATTCATTCCCATCCATTTCTGATAACTTCACCGCACCTTTGCTCATGACTTGTTTCACGACATATGGCCCTTCCCAGCTAGGTCTAAACTTCCCTCTTGAATCAGATACATTAGGCTTACATTGCTTCAATACCAAATCCCCAACTCTGAATTTTCTGACCTTGACCCTTCTATTTTATGCCCGAGCTATCTTCTTTTGATACAGTTGGTGATGATACAATGCCTTTAATCTTCTCTCTTCTAATAGAGCTAATTGTGTGTATCTGCTTGCTACCCATTCCATTTCAGGCAGTTTAGCTTCCAAGACTACTCTTAGTGACTTGATCTCAATTTCAATTGGCAATACCGCTACCATCCCATAAAACAAAGAGAACGGTGTCATCCCAGTAGGTGTTCGCACACTTGTCCTATATCCCCATAAAGCAAAGGGAAACATTTCTAACCAGTCCCTGTAAGTCTTAGACATCTTGGACAGAATTTGCTTAATTGTCTTGTTCGTGGCTTCTACAGCACCATTAGCCTTTGGTCTATAAGGAGAGGATCGATGATGATGGATTTGGTACTTGGAGAATAAATCCTTAACTGCTCCTTCAAACTATACTCCGTTGTCTGATATCATACTGTGTGGGACCCCATATCTACAGATGAGATTCTTTTCAATAAACCTAGCCATTTGTCTTGCACCCAGCTTGTTGAAGGATTCGACTTCGACCCATTTTGAAAAATAATCAACTGCTACTACGATGAAACGGTGACTGTTTGAGGCTGTCAGATGTATTTCTCCTATAATGTCGATACCCCAGGTGGCAAATGGCCAGGGTGAAGACATTGAATGCAGTTCTTCAGGAGGCATATGATTCAAGTTACCATACATCTGACATTGCTGGCACTTCTTTACAAATTCAATACAGTCTTTCTCCATGGTCAACCAATAGTAACCTTGTCGAATAATCTTCTTAACTAGGGCCAAACCACTCATGTGCGGACCACAACTTCCTGCATGTATTTCAGACATGATGTGCTCCACTTCAAGCTTTCTTAAACATCTCAAATGCACTCCATCAGGCCATCTTCGGTATAACTCTCCATGGAAGTGATGTATTGCAATGACCACCTCCTTATGGCTCTTCTCTCTTTCTTTGTTGCCCCCGACGGGTATTCTCTTTCCTCCAAAAATTGTCTTATAGTGTCATACCATGCATCATGGTCCGTATCAACTTCCATGATTGTCTCATATTCATAGCAAGGAGTTGATGAACTGGTCAAGATCAAAGGCTTAAGGAATAAGCTGGCAGGATTTTCCCATACCGAAGCTAATGTGGCTAGGGCATCAGCCATCTGATTTTCTTCTCTTGACAGGTGTATAAACCTACACTCCTTAAAATTCTTCTTCATCATGGTCAAATAACGGTGGTATGGTTTTAATTTTTCCTCTTTCAACTCCCACTCTCCATTTACTTGGGATACTACTAGCAATGAATCACCGTAAACTTCCACCTTATCCACCTTCATAATCATTAGGGTTTCCAAACCAAAAATACAAGCTTCGTACTCCACCATATTATTGGTTGCCCTAAATTTCAACTTCTTGGTTAAAGGGATAAGTTCCCCTTCAGGCGATTCTAGTATAACTCCCAAACCTGCTCCTTTCCTGTTTACCTCTCCATCAAAATACATTTTCCACCCTTATACTTCAATTACTTCTAAATGTTCATCTAGAAATTCCAAGATTACCTCTTCACTTTCTGGTAATGGTTGTTGAGCCAGGAATTCTGCCACCGTTCTACCCTTGATTGTTTTCCTGGTTACATACTCAATCTCAAATTCTTCTAATATTATCAACCATTGACCATATTTCCTAATTAAAGAGGGTGTCTCCCTTAAGTACTTCATTGGATCCAACCTGGAAATTGCTTGCACACTATACTATTGAAAGTAATGCCACAACTTCTTAGAAGACCAAACCACGGCTATACATGTCTTTTTGATGATATTATACTTAATTTCATAAGGTAGGAGCTTTCTACTCAAATAGTAAACGGCATGCTCAATCCCCGACTCATCTGCTTGGGCTAGCATGGCTCCTATCGACTCTTCTTCAACTGCTAAGTATAGTAATAGATGTTTTCTGGGTTTAGGTGGTTTTAAAATGGGTGGATTCAACAAATACTCTTTTATTCGGTCAAAGGTCTTTTGACATTCTTTATTCCATATGACCGGCTGATTCTTTTTAAGCAATTTGAAGATAGGCTCACAAATTGTTGTGAGTTTTTCTATGAATCTGCTAATGTACTGTAATTTACCAATAAATCCCCTAACTATCTCTCTGTCGTAGGGGCTGGCATATCCTTGATTACTTTAACTTTGTCAGGATCAATCTCAATGCCACTCAGACCAATCACATGTCCTAATAATTTACCTGAGGTAACATCGAATACACACTTCTTCGGGTTTAATCTTAGCTTATATTTTAAAGCTCTATCAAAGAATAATTCTAAGTTTTGGAAGTGTTGTTCCCTTGTATCCGATTTCACCATCATATCATCAACATATACTTCAACTTCTTTGTGCATCATGTCATGAAATAGTGTGGTGGCCATCCTTTAGTAGGTTACTCCAGCATTCTTTAAGCCGAACGGCTTCACCCTATAACAAAATATACCCCATGTAGTAATGAAGGCAGTTTTAGCTTTATCCTCTTAGGCCATTAACACTTGATTGTATCCGAAAAATCCATCTATAAACGAGTGTAGCACGCTAGAGGCCGCACTATCAATGAGTACATCTATATGAGGTAAAGGAAAATCATCCTTAGGGGAAGCCTTGTTTAGATCTCTATAGTCCACGCAGACCCTTATCCTCCCATCTTTCTTTGGCACTGGTATTATGTTGGCTAGCCAATCTGGGTATTCTATCACTTCAAGGAACCTCACTTGTATTTGCTTAGTGACCTCTTCTTTAACCAACTCAGCCCACTCAGGTCTTAGTCGCCTAAGCTTTTGTTTGACAGGCATAATGTGAGTGTAAGTAGGAATGTGATGCTCGGCTATGTCTCGATCTATCCCCAGCATATCTTCGTAGGACCAAGCAAACACTTCTTCATATTTTTTGAATATTTTTTCAAATCTCTCTCTCTCTCATCAGGAGTAAGGTCGAATGCTATTCTAATGTTTTTAGGATTTTCAGTTGTTCCCAAAATTTAATGATTGTGTGTTAACAGAATTAATATTAAAGATGCTCATGTAACTGCTATTTAAATGTATGCAACCATTAGGAGAAACATCACACAAGTAAGCAAAATCAGACTTTATTGCATTCATTTTGGAAAAGAAACATCATCATCCTCATACAAAGCTGACAAATTAAAATCAAAATCAAAATCATTGTTCTCAAAATCATCAAGCAGGATGTCTTCAAACTTTTCTTCGACCAGGGCAGCAATCTCTTCCGGAGTCTTCTCGGCTTTCAGGGCAGCTTCATTCTTCTCTTTTGGATTGGGTTCTTTGTTGGTTGATAGGGTGAGCTCTTTCTTCACTTGCTCCACTAGCTCAGCAACATCTGCAAAAATTTCAAAACCTGGAATTAACTTCCCCATGAACATGATCGGCTCAGGCTTTCCTTGGAGTCGTCCCATATCTGGAGTTTTGATAAAGATCTCCTCAAGTGGTGGGAAACTCATCTTCTCACCCTTATTTGGCTGGACATCATTGTCTTCTTCATATCCTAACCCCTTCTTGGAAGTTTGAGTCCTAAAATCTGGCAACTTTGTCAAACCAGCCTTTCCCTTTCCAAGACCAGCTCCGGGAAGGTAGTTCATGTTCTTCATCATATTCAAAACTTTGGAGTCCACTACTTCATCATCAGAAATTGCAGCCACTCGAAAACCATTGAGAGGCCTCTCAACCATTAGAGCATTAACAATCTCATTATCTTCAGCTTCAATGACTACTGTCTCATTTTCGTTGGGAAATTTGATCTTTTGATGAAGGGTGGAAGGAACTCCACCAAGAGGGCGAAACCATGGTCGCCCCATGATACGAACCAACCATGAGGTAAGGATCCATTGGTGCTTCCAAATGGGCCATTGACTAGGAGCAGAGCTACGAAGTTTGGAGCAGCTATGGGATTGCATATTCAAGATCAAATTTCAAAGGAAGTGACTGAAATGGCAATGGAAAAGTGCACAATAGAGCTTGAAGAAGGCACACCAAAGCTGATTATGATGCTTAGTGTGGAAGCTAAAGGCTAGCTAAAGAGGTCCAACATGCAAGAAAGGTCCAACGTGCAAAAAAGGTCCATGGGGGTTCATATAAAGCCTTGGGAAGTAATTTAAGGCCCATGGACAGCCCAAATAGTGTGGGGCGTGTTCTTATGTTAAAGGGATTTAGTTTGGTTGTTTCCATACTTTATATTTTCCTTAGTGGATTAGGATTTTGTTTCCATACTTTATATTTTCCTTAGTGGATTAGGATTTTGTTTCCATACTTTATATTTTCCTTAGATGATTAGGATTTTGTTTCCATACTTTATATTTTCCTTAATGGGTTAGGATTTTGACTTTGTAGCATTCCTTTTCCCATTAGAATTAGGGTTTCAGATTTATGTGTGCTTTTTAGTATAAATAGGGCCTTATTTTTCTTGTATGGGAACTTTTTTTTTTGACATATTATTATTAAAGATTTTCAAATTCTTCTACAAGTTCTTCTTGTGAATTTTCGTGTGAGAGAGATTAGAGTGGATTCTTTAATTCTTTCTTTGCATTAAAAAATAGGTTTACTTATCAACGAGAGTTGTGGCGTTTTCCTTCTTCTTACCAACTAAATCCTTCAATCATAGTGAGTTCGCGTCTCTTTATAGGCATTGGGTTCCTTAGGAGGTGATTATCAAGTTTCAATGAGTTCTCTACCATTGTTATACGTTGGGTTTGCTGCCATCGTTGCTAAAGGTCCGCGTCATTTGGTATCAGAGCCTTGCTACAAGGTAATTTTTATCTACTTTGTCTTTCTAGGGTTTGTTAATTTAGGTCTTTTAAGTTTCTGCGTTTTAGGGTTCTTAGAGAGTCTAGTCTTTAATTTTTGAAAAAAAGAGTCATATATCAAAATTCGAAAAGTCTAAAGATTGTTCAAAGAGTAATTCGAAACCTAGGAAAAGGAGTCTGATTAAAATTTGAAACCTAGGCCTTGCATCTGAATTGGATTCGAAACCAAGATTAGGGTTCTTGAAAGAAAGCAAAAGCTAGAGTTTTTGTTCAAGTTTGATTTCGATTTTATTTTGAGTGAATCTGGGGTTGCGAATTAAGTCCGGATTTTGAAAAGTTCTTGGGAGTAAATTAAGTCCCGAATCAAGGGGATAGTGAGAGGAAGCAAAAAAAAAAAGAGTACAAAACCACCTCAACAAAAATTGTTTGATATTCTTGCTATTTGGGTGCTAAGGATCAGATCTAGGTGGGTCAGAAGTAATAAAATTTTTTTGGGAGAAAAATTTCACCTTTTGAGGGGCTTTTGGAATTCGAAAATCAGACGTTAATATTCATATTATTTGAGTGTTATAGGTGGGAATTAGAGTATAGAAGCTAGCGTTTTGGGTAGAATTGATTAGGTCCATAAAGCAGCTTGCCAAGTGTGGGTTGTTTTTGATTCATTATATCCAAATTTGTCTTATTTATTGGCTTCATTGTTTCTGATTTCTTTATCTAGCTTTTAATTCCATTACATTGCTAAGTATCATTTGCTTGTGTCGATACTTGGGTTTATAGCGTGTAGTGCAAATTACCTTGCATTGCCTCCGGATACTTGTCTTGTTTTCTATCTAGTTCTAGGATTTAGGTTCTAGTTTCTTGAACGACTTGACAATTGTTGGTTGGTGAGCTTGGTTCTGAAGTGCAATCAAGGAAGACAAGAAAAGTGAGGTAATTCTAAACACTTGAGTGAATTTCGATTATTACTAATCTTGTTTCTTTGAGTTTGTTTGTTTGTTAACATGGCTGGAAAAGGAGAAGAGACTAGCAAAGAAGGAGCTATGGCCGAAAGCTTGGCTAGGCTTAATGAGACTTTGGCAGCAATGCTTGGTTGAATGGAGATGATGGATACTAGATTGCAAGAGAATGCAACACGGCAAGCACAACAAATGCAACAAGTGCAACAAATTCAACAAGTGCAACAAGGGCAGCCAGCCGCACATCCAAATCCCATAATGCGAGCTAGAAGAGTGCTTAGGAGAGAAGGGCAAGGAAATCTTGAAGCCCTAGAAGCAGCCGAAAGGGTAGAAGATGAAGATGAAGGTGGAAATCAACCTACCACTGATGGTGACCTTACTTCCATCAAGATGAAGATTCCTTCCTTTGAAGGGAAGAACAATGCAGAAGAGTTCATAGAATGGGAGAGGAAAGTTGAGCAGATTTTCGAATGCCATAACTACACCGAAGAGAAGAAATCAGTTTTGGCAGCCGTAGAGTTCAAAGGGTATGCTACCTTTTGGTGGGATCAATTGAAAACTAATAGAAGAGGGAAAGGTATGAGGCCTATTCCTGAATGGTCAACCTTGAAAGAACTAATGAGAAGCCGATTTGTACCATCTCACTACATTTGGGATTTGTACAATCGACTAGCAAGACTAGTTCAAGGTGGAAGAAGTGTGGAAGAGTACCACAAAGAGATAGAGATGATCATGGCTAGGGCAACTATTGATGAAGATGAAGACAAGAAGATGTCACGATTTCTTGGGGGATTGAATTTGAACATAGCCAATGAATTGGAGATGTATGAATTCAACACAATGGAAGAGTTAGTTCAAAAGGCCATGAAGATAGAGAGAAGATTGAAGAATAAAGCTATTTTGAAAACTGGCTACTCTAAAGCTAGAGGAAAATTTTCAAACTTCAAGGGTTCAAGTTCGAGTAGAGGTTCCTACAAAGGGGATTACAAGGGTTCTTTCCAAAAGAATTCTTCCTACAATCCTAATTTCAAGAAACCGAATGATGGGGATGCAAAAATAGCCAAGGAAACACATTCTAGACCTACTCCAAGTAGGGAAATTAAATGCTACAAGTGTTTGGGAAGTGGACACATTGCTTCTCAATGTCCGAATAAGAGGGTGATGATTGCTACCCATGAAGGGGAAATTGAATCAGAATCTGAACATGAAGAAGAAGAGGAGGCCGAATGTGGTGATAGGGCCTAATATGAAGAAGAGGCTTGGGAGAATCAAGTATTGAATGCTGAACACGGAGAGATGCTTGTTACTAGAAGAGCCTTGAATATTCAAGTCAAGGAAGAAGGCTTGGATCAAAGGGAGAATCTTTTCCACTCTAGGTGATTGGTGAGTGGTAAGGTTTGTACACTTAGCATTGATGGTGGAAGTTGTACCAATGCTGCTAGTACTACAATGGTGGATAAATTGGGGTTAGCTTGTTTTAAACATCCCAATCCTTACAAGTTGCAATTGTTCAATGATGCTGGGGAAGTAAAAGTGTTGAAGCAAGTCAAGGTACCATTCTCCATTGGGTGGTATAAAGATGAGGTTTTGTGTGATGTAGTGCCAATGCAAGCTGGACATTTGCTATTAGGAAGACCATGGCAGCATGATAGAAGGGCACAACATGATGGCTTTTCTAATAAGTATACCTTTACTTATGAAGGAAAGAAGGTTGTTCTAGCACCATTATCACCTCAAGAGGTGTATGAAGATCAAAAGAGGATGCTAGAGAGGGAGAAAGAAGTTTCGGCCAACATGAACCAAGGGGGTTCAAATTCAGCCAATGATGTTTCTTCAACACCCAAGGGTAATTCTAAGGGTAGGGAGAGAGAAAATAATAAAGTGAGTGAGTGCAGAAAGGGAAAAGAGGCCGAGAGTCAAAAGAAAGTAAGCAAACAAATAAATGGCCCATTGGTGAGACAAAATAAGCAAGGAGAAAAAGCAAAACATACTTTTTATGCAAGGGCAAGAGAGATAGATGTAGGACAGCCTGTACTCATTATTATGTATAAAGAATCGTTACTTCCTGACAGTGAAGAATCTCTTGATTCTTTACCTTCTGGTTTTTTGTCTTTGTTGCAGGATTTTAAGGATGTGTTTCTTGAAGACCTTCCTAGTGGTTTGCCGCCATTAAGAGGGATTGAACATCAAATTGACTTCATACCTGGTTCTGCAATTCCAAACCGGCCAGCATATAGGAGCAATCCTATGGAGACAAAAGATATGCAAAGACAAGTTGAAGAGCTTTTGGAGAAAGGCTTGGTTCACAAGAGCCTTAGACCTTGTGCCATTCCAGTCTTATTAGTACCCAAGAAAGATGGTTCTTGGAGGATGTGTGTTGATTGTAGGGCTGTGAACAAGATTACTGTGAAGTATAGACATCCCATTCCTAGACTTGATGACATGTTGGACAAATTGCATGGGGCGAGATATTTCATAAAGATTGATCTTATGAGTGGTTATCATCAAATTCGCATGAAGCCGGGAGATGAATGGAAGACTGCCTTCAAAATAAAATATGGTTTGTATGAATGGTTAGTTATGCCTTTTGGTTTATCTAATGCACCTAGTACTTTCATGAGATTAATGAACCATGTTTTGAGAGCATATTTAGGTAAGTTTGTGATAGTTTACTTTGATGATATTCTGATTTATAGCAAAACTGAGGAAGAACATGTTGAACATGTTAGGAAAGTGCTTGAAATCCTTAGGGAGCAAAACCTTTATGCTAAGCTTAAGAAGTGTTCTTTTTGTCTAGATAGGGTTTTTTTTCTTGGTTTTGTTGTAAGTATGCAGGGAATTGAAGTTAATCAAGAGAAGGTGAAAGCTATCCAAGAGTGGCCGAATCCTTTGTTTTATTAGTTTTTGTTATAGATTTGTGTCTTGTTTATTATGATAAATATTGTTTTCTTTAGGTATTTTGTTGGTTTTAATATGTTTATTTAGTGTTTTCATTAATTTTGGTAGTTTTAGTTTATTGCAGTGTTTATGTCGTTTTTGTCCTAGTTTTTAGTGTGTGTTTACATTTTGTTGGTTAATGTTCATTTAATTCTTGTTTAAAGTTAGTTTCAAGTTTTGTTTTAGGTTAAAAAGCAAAGGAACCAAATTGAAGGAAAAAAAAAAGGGACAGTAGCTGACACAGGCAGAGGACACGGCCAAGCTTGTGGCCGTGTCCCATACCAAGTTAAAGAGAAGATCAAGACATAGAGAGGAACACACTCAAGGGACACGGCCAAGTCATTGGCCTTGTCCCTCCAAAGAAGCTCAAACACGGCCAAGTTGCTTAAGCTTGGCCGTGTCTCACTCAGTTCCAAAGCAAAAGGAAGAAAATCAATCAGTAGAAGACACAGGCAAGGGACACGGCCAAGTCACTGGCCGTTTCCCTCTAAAATGGTCCAACACAGCCAAGTCAACCTCCAACATGGCCGTGTCACTCAACCAAAGAAGAAAAGAAGAAAAGCAGGCAGTAGTGTACACAAGCAAGGGACACGGCCAGGCTTGTGGCCGTGTCCCTCCAAAGACCTCCAACACGGCCAAGTCTCATCCAACTTGGCCATGTCTCTCATGAACCAAAGGCAACGCGGATTTTAAGCGGAGGTTTCGTATAAAAGAAAAGAAAAAGCTAGGGTTTGAGAGTTGTTTTAGCCGTCAAAGAGATTTTAGGGTTTTGATAACTTGTTTTCTTTGATTTAGATTACACTTTAATTAATCTAGCTTAGATGAGATTGTTCTAGCCATTGATATATCCTTCTTGCAAGATTTGAACAAGAGATTCTTTAGAAGCTTCAAGGAGTTTGTAATTTGGTTTTGTTCTTGAACTTTATCTCTTTATTTTCATTGGAATTGTATTTATGAATATTATCATGTCCAAATTGATTTCTTTGAATATTAATGAGATGAGTATGTTTAATAGCATTATGAACTAATTTGATCTAGTCTAGGGTTTGTATGGATTTGCTATGATTATATGAATTGGTTATTACTCTTAACTCAATAATTTCTTTAGCCTTGATTGAATGAAATATTGTTAATATATAATTGATTGGCCACCAATTATGTGTTTTAGGTATTAGATGATGGATTGAGAGACGATGTCTAATGCTGGAACAATTCAATTAAGGACTTAGGTGAATTAGAGATATAACCTAGGAAAAGATTATTTCAATTGGAACAAGATTATTTGAGAGAGGTTTGAATGCGAGAGCTTATTTCCTTTATTCAATTAATTAAGTTGCTTGAGATTTAATCTTTGAAATTAAATTGGTTAAGAGGAATAACCGTTCATACTTATAAGTAGCAGAGAAGTGCAAACCCTAGACCATTTTATTAAGTGAATCAAAACATTAGCTCAATTTACTTTTATTGCTTTAAACTTCAATTAATCTTCTTCATTAGTTAACAATTTAAATTTTCTTCATTACTTGTTATTGATAATCTGATAATCAATTAGCTACTTTAGCTTCCTTGTGAGACGACCTTGGGGCGATCACCTTTGCTACAGCTATCTTGTATACTTGCGAGTGACGCTTTGTGGTAGAGTTAATTTGAGTGCAACAAGTTTTTGGCGCCGCTTCCGGGGAGGCTAATTGGCGTAATTGTTTATTAGGCAAAAAAATACTTTAGATTATTTTTTCTTTGTTTACTTTTGATTTTATTTTGTCTTTTGCTTTTAATAATTTCTTTTTCTAGAAATTTTGTTTATGCAAGGCAGGAGATCACTTGGAGGAGAGCTATACCTAGTCATTCCAGAAATTCAGAGAGTGAAAAGGAGTAGGGAAGAGTTTGAACTGTACACAGGATTTGATACTACAGAGGAGGACACTTATGATTTTGAGTCAGAATCTGCACAATCTGTTAAAATGGTTGAAGAAAGACAAAGGACTATGAGAGATTTTGCTAGACCTGTCATTGGAACTTCCACTTCTTGCATAAGACTGAAAGATGTAGCAAGGAACTATGAGTTGAAGAACATTCATTACAACATGCTGCCATCATTCTATGGAGTTCCAAATGAAGATCCTTTGAACTTTATTCGGGATTTTTATTCTACCCTCAACACTTTTCCATTGGGAGGACTAACAGAAGATTAGTTGAGGATGAGATGTTTTCCATATACTTTGAAGGATAGGGCGAAGAGCTGGCTTATGATGTTGCCCGAAAACTCTTTGACAACTTGGGAGCAAGTTTATAATAAGTTCATGGGCAAGTTTTACTCTCATCAAAAGATAGTTGAATTGAGAGGGAAGATTGCTACATTCTCTCAATTTGAAGGAGAACCATTTCATGAGGCTTGGGACAGATTTAAGATGCTATTGATCCAGTGTCCACATCATCACTACCCACTTCAACTTCTTAATCAGTTCTTCTATGATGGTTTAACCCAGCAATTTTAGAACACTGTTGATAATGCAGCTGGGGGAGCTATGGGAGAAAAGACAGCTGATGAAACTTATGAGATCTTTGAGATGTTGGGAGCTAATTCTCAACAGAAAGGTGTAAGGGGAAGAAGTAAAGGGGTAAATCAACTGGAAGCCAATAGTGAGATGGCCAATCAGATAGCTGAGTTGACAAGGCAAGTGAAGATGCTGAATATGAAGAACAATTCTCCTTCATCCACTCAAGAAATTTGTGGAATTTGTGGAACTTTCGGGCATGGAGCAAATATTTGCCCCTCCACATATGAGTCTTATGGGAATGAAGCTGAGCAAGTCAATGCTATGGGGGGATTTCAACCAAGGGGCCGGAATGATCCTTACTCCAATACTTACAATCCTGGTTGGAGGAGTCACCCAAATTTTTCCTGGACAACAAATAATGCTCAACAGCCTTTCCATTTGCTCCAGAGACAGAACCAACAGCAGGGCCAATCCTCAAATCAAGGTCAGCCTAAGAGAGAGAGTTTGGAGGAAAGTTTATAGGCTTTTATCCAAGTCAGTGCTAAAAATCAAGAGATGAACAACAAGAGGCTGGATTCACTAGAACCATCTTTTAAGAAGGTGGAGACTCAAGT
Organism: Garcia nutans; assembly: GCA_947685225.1. Taxonomy (NCBI): domain Eukaryota; kingdom Viridiplantae; phylum Streptophyta; class Magnoliopsida; order Malpighiales; family Euphorbiaceae; genus Garcia; species Garcia nutans. Next base: position 28,809,189 of record CANTUV010000039.1, on the reverse strand, counting down.
GGGACAACTTGCTCAACAGATGCAGATTCAATAAAAGGGGAAGTTCCCAAGTCAACCTAAGCAGGCACAATCAATGACTATTCTTAGAAGTGGCAAGGTAATTAACAATAATGTTGAAAATAATTCTGTGAATGCAGGTGAGCAAGAGAATAAAAAGGAAGAAGAGCCAGAGAACAAAGGTGCTGGAGAAAGATCAATGGAGAAGTCCTCTACAGCAGATTTGCATAAGGCAAGCAATCCATACCGGCCACCTATACCATTCCCTAGCAGGTTGAAGGATGATAAAAAAGATAAGCAATTTTTAGATATCTTCAACATGCTTTCTAAGGTAAGTATTAACTTACCCTTACTTGAAGCAATAAAGAACATGCCGGCTTATGCTAAATTCTTCAAAGAACTGAATACCAAGAAAAATAGGTATGAGCCGAATGAAAAGGTGATAGTTTTAGAGGTAGCTAGTGCTGTTTTGCAGCATAAACTACCTCCCAAGCTAAAGGATCCTGGTAGTTTCATCATTCAAATTACTATGGGGAATGGAAAGGGGACTGATGGCATGTGTGATTTAGGAGCTAGTGTAAATTTGATGCCTTATTCTGTTTATCTTGAGTTAGAACTAGGGGAACTTAAACCTAAAAAATGGTGTTGCAATTAGCTGATAGATCTCTTATATTCCCGAAAGGGGTTATAGAAGATGTGTTAGTTAAGGTTGGAGGGTTAATAGTACCTTTGGATTTCATAGTTCTTGACATGGAAGGAAGTAACGCTTCACCATCAGAACACACTATTCTGCTAGGCAGGCCTTTTATGGCGACTACCAACACTTTGATAGATGTTAAAAATGGTAAATTATCAATGACTGTCTTGGGACAAACTGTTGAATTTTTTATTTTTAACACTTCTCCTATTCCTACAACTGCTCTATATGAGGATTGTTTTTTCATTGATTGTGTTGATGCAGTTGTTTCAGATGTTTTCTTGCAGACAGGTTCCCCAGATAAATTGGAGCTCGCATTGACTTTAGATAGTGATTTGGAAATTTTTGATGCAGAAATAGCCAGTTGTCTTGAGACCTTAGAAAGTGCTGAAATAGAGGAAATTAAGGAGGACCCAGTTTGTGAGCTTCCCTCCATTCAAAAAGAAGAAAAGAATCCTTCACTAGAGTTAGAGCTGAAAGAGTTACCTAAGAATATGAATATGTGTTTTTAGGAGATCACAACACTTTACCTGTGATAATATCTAGTGAACTTAGTGAAGGGGAGGAGATGAGGTTGGTGAGTGAACTTAAAAGATTGAAGAGAGCAATAGGATGGGGATTGAGTGACATAAAGGGTATTAGCCCTTCAATGTGCATGCATAGAATCACCTTAGAAGAGGGAGCTAAACCTGTGAGGGAGACCCAAAGGCGCCTTAACCCAAATATGAGTGAAGTGGTTAAGAAGGAAGTGCTCAAATTGCTGGATGAAGGAGTAATTTATCCAATAGCTAATAGTGAGTGGGTGAGCCCAGTACATGTAGTTCCTAAAAAATCAGGAATCACTGTTGTGAAAAATGAAAATAATGAATTGGTTCCTACTAGGACTACTACTGGGTGGAGAATGTGTATTGATTATAGGAAGTTGAACAATGCTACAAAGAAAGATCATTTCCCTCTTCCTTTTATTGATCAGATGTTAGATAAACTTTCTAGACACTCACATTATTGCTTTTTGGATGGCTTTTTCAGGTTACTATCAAGTGCCAATATCTCCAGAGGATCAATCCAAGACTACCTTTACTTGCCCTTTTGGGACTTATGCATTTCGACGTATGCCCTTTGGCTTGTGCAATGCACCTGCAACTTTTCAGAGATGCATGATGTCTGTCTTCTCAGACATGATAGATGATTTTATTGAGGTATTTATGGATGACTTTTCTGTTTTTGGTAGTTCTTTTGATAATTGCCTCAATAAACTTGTTTGTGTGCTTGAGAGATGCATTGAATGTAACCTCACATTAAGTTGGGAAAAGAGTCATTTTATGGTTACTCAGGGCATTGTCTTAGGTCATGTGGTGTCAAGTAAAGGGATTGAGGTGGATAAGGCTAAAGTTGAATTGATTGCTAAGTTACCCCCACCTACCTCTGTTAAGGGAATAAGAAGTTTTTTAGGGCATGCAGGTTTTTACCGGAGGTTTATTAAGGATTTTTATAAAATAAGCCAGCCATTATGTCATTTGCTTGGGAAAGATGTTCCATTTGAATTTACAGCACAATGCATGCAAGCCTTTAATTCCCTTAAGGAAAAACTGACTAGTGCACCGGTGATTGTAGCTCCTGTGTGGTCTTTACCTTTTGAAATCATGTGTGATGCCTCTAATCATGCAGTAGGTGCTGTTCTTGGGCAAAGGGTTGATAAATACTTGAGAGTAATATATTATGCTAGCTTGACCCTGAATAGTGCACAAATGAATTACACAGCAATTGAGAAGGAAATGTTAGCTGTTGTTTTTGCTTTAGATAAATTTAGAGCATATTTAATTGGGTCGAAAATTATTGTGCATTCTGATCATGCAGCTCTAAAATATCTTTTAACAAAACAACATGCTAAACCCCGCTTAATTAGATGGGTGCTGTTATTGCAAGAATTTGATTTCCAGATCAAAGATACTAAGGGTAGTGAGAATGTTGTTGCTGATCATTTATCTAGATTATCCTTCTTTTGTGAAAATCTTACATCTGATAGCATTCATAAAAATTTAGAAGCATTTCCTAATGAACAGCTGTTTGTGGTATTTGATGCACCTTGGTTTGCAGATATTGCTAACTATCTTACTTGTGCTATATTGTGTACTAACATGTCATTTCAGGAAAAGAAAAGGTTTTTACACTTGAGTAAGTTTTATTTTTGTGATGAACCTTATCTATTCTGGATATGCAAAGATGAGATAGTTCGCAGGTGTGTATCTGAGGAAGAACAACTGAGTGTTCTTCAATTTTGTCATGACCTTCACTGTGGTGGTCATTTTGGAGGAAGAAAGACTGCAGAAAAGGTGCTACAAAGTGGTTTTTACTAGCCTACCTTATTTAAAGATGCTCAAGAGTATTGTAAGGACTGTGACCGTTGTCAAAGAGTAGGTAACATTGGGAGGAGGAATGAAATGCCCCTTCAATCATATATTGTTGTTGAACTGTTTGATGTGTGTGGAATTGACTTCATGGGTCCTTTTCCCAAGTCTTTTGGTTTTGAATATATTTTAGTTGCTGTTGATTATGTTTCCGAATGGGTGGAGGCAATCCCCACCCGTACTAATGATGCTAATGTAGTTGTTAAATTTATGAAGGAAAACATTCTTAGCACATTTGGCACACCAAGAGTGATAGTCAGTGATGGGGGAAGCCATTTTTGCAACAGGCTTTTTGAGAAGTTAATGCACAAATATTGTGTGAAGCACAAGGTGGCAACCCCATACCATCCACAGACTTCTGGACAAGTGAAAACATCCAACAAGCAGATTAAAGGAATTCTGGAGAAAACAGTCAACTTATCAAGGAAGGATTGGGCAAGTAGATTGCATGATGCACTATGGGCATATCGGACTGCTTTCAAGACTCCTCTGGGTATGAGTCCATACCGATTGGTTTTTGGGAAAGCTTGTCACTTACCAGTGGAGTTGGAGCATAGAGCGTATTGGGCAATCAAGACTCTTAATTTGGACTTGGACAAAACGAAGAGAGAACGATTTCTGCAAATTTCAGAGTTAGATGAGCTGAGGAATGAGGCTTATGAGAGCTCAAGGATTTACAAGGATCGCACTAAAGCACTTCATGACAGAATTATAGTGCGAAAGACATTGAGTCCAGGTATGAAAGTTTTACTTTTTAACTCTCGACTCCGTCTTTTTCCAGGTAAACTCAAATCTCGATGGAGTGGTCCTTTCGAGATAACTCAGGTGTATCCTTCTGGTGCCATTGAATTGCTTAACTCTTGAACAAATGAGACTTTTAAAGTGAATGGATAGAGAGTTAAACCATACAATGAAGGATTTAAAGAAGTGAAGATCATTGACAGCACTTTGATCCATGATCCCTAAGTCTTGCATGATGTCCAGCTATATGACATTAAAGAAGTGCTAAATGGGAGGCAACCCATCTATTTGCATTTCTTTTTCATAGTTGTAATTTTAAATTTAGCAAGTTTTGATTTTATGTTTAGTCTAAATAAATGGAATGGGTGCTTTGATCGGTTTTTATTTTTCTAATGTGTTTCAGGGTTATCGGAGAAGAGATTTGCAATTTCTTTAATATTTGGTGATATAAAATAAAGATTTCAAATTAAAAAAAAATAAAAAAAGTTAAAAGTGGCAGAAGGAGACACGACCAAGGAGCTTGGCCATGTCCCTTGGCCGTGTCACATGGGACACGGCCAAGCCTCAGCAAAAACACATTCTCTTTTATTTTAGCACATTTGTCACAGTGAGCGACACGGCCAAGGAACTTGGCCGTGTCCCTTGGCCGTGTCACATAGGACAAGGCCAAGTTCACCAAATTGTCCTTTGTTTTTATTTTGCACCTCTTCTTCCAGTAGCAGATACGCCCATGGGACACGGCCAAGTCACTGGTCGTGTCCCTCAAAACACACAAGACACGGCCGTGTTCACCACAACTTGGCCGTGTCTCTCACTTTTTCACTTTAAAAACACGATTTTTTGCCCAGATTGCCATTAAATCCCTAATTTCCTGTTTGTTCTCTCTCTCTCTCTCTCTTGTTCTCTCCCTCTCACAATCTCCATTATTTGTGCTTCCAAGCTCCAAATCCTCCATTAAAACTCAAATTTCTTCACCAAAACTAGAATTAGTTTATCAAAACTTCTTCTTTGCTCATAAAAGTTTGATTTAATCAAGTTTTGGTGTTGAATTTTTCAGATTTCTCAAGATGCCAAGAACAAAGATAGTTTCACATCACAAGAAGAAGAGACCTACAACTGAAGGGGCTTCTTCATCTTCATCGGTTTCATCTTTGAAGAGGGCAAATCTTTTGGCTCGGGGTTTCTTCCCGACGAGGTATGTTAATGATGAATCCCTTGATGCTCTGCAAATTAGGACTAATTTTTATCATTATGTGCAAATTCTTGGGTGGGAGAACCTAGTCTCCTTGCGACCTTTGCAGTTTCAAGAGTTGAGTTTGGAATTTTTGACATCTCTTAAGGTTGAAAGAGATGAACAAAAAATTTGCTCTAGGATGAGTTTTAGATTGCTTGGGAAATCGTTTGTGATTAATATTGAACAATTGAATGCTATATATGGTTTCCATCAACATGGGGAAAGGTCGGTACCTAAAGAGTTTAAACAGCAATTTGCTTGGGGAGCATTAGGCTCGGGAACTTATGTGGCCAAATCGACCAAAGTATCTAAATTGAGAAATTATGTTTTGAGGTATTTGCATCATTTTATGTCCTGCGGATTCTTTGCTAGGAAGGAGAGCCCGGGTGTGGTGGAATTGAGTGAGCTATTTTTTCTTGATTGTGCTTGTAATGCAGTGCCTGTTAGTTCCGGCTATTCGTTAACTGATGTTTTTGATAGTGTGGCCAATAAAAGGAGGGGGGCAATTTGTATTGGAGGGTTGATTACCACATTAGCAGTAGCCCTTCTTGAGGATTTTGACCCGAGTACCAGTCGCATGACTAGAATTTTGGGTAATGACTCATTGGATTTGGCCACATTAGAAAAGATGCATATGGTGGTGCACAGGAGAGGGGCTTATATGATGGCTTCAGCTGAGCCAGAAGCATCGGGGGACAGGCAGAAGAGAGCACGGGTTCAAAAGGAGTCCGACTCGGATTCTCTTAGTTTAGATGAAGATGCTCCGGTCTCGGGTAATCAAGAAATACTCAATAGGATTGAGGCATTGGAGGGCAAGGTGGACAGTAACCATGTTGCGGTCTTGCAGTAGTTGGAACAGATTAATAGCAACCTTGCCAAGATCTTGAGTCTTCATCCCTCGGCCGCATCATCTTCTCACCCGCCTTCACAGTAGATTTTTAGTTCCCTGCTTTATTGTGTTTAGCTTATTTTTGTTATTTTTCATTTTTTTTGTTTTTAATGTTAACATTTTATATTTTGGATATTTTATTTTTATATATTGTATTTTGTTTGTTTTTGAACATTTGTATTTGTGATGAAAAGTTAGGGTTTTGCCTTACCAGGGTACGACGGAAGACAGGTTGTACTTAACTCTTTCTCTTTATTATTCTTGTTTTCCATTGAGGACAATGTAAATTCTAAAGTGTGGGGTAATCTTTTAGCTTTTCCTTAATTCTTGTTTTGTTTGTCGTGGTTAGTTTTATTGTGTTATGCATGGTATAATTGTTGAAAATTTATTGATCTTTTCTGTGATTCTAGCATTGTAGTTGATACTTTAGTATCAGCATAGAGATGAGCATTTGAATTCATTCAGGATCAATTTTCACATTCTGCAATTCATGACATATAAATCTTTGAGAACCCACCTGTGTGAGTTTTGAGCCTCATAATTTGATATTATTATCAGTTGATTTTCTTTTTTTAAGTGTGCACCTTCATGATTTTCATCTCTAGAGCTTGCTTTTGCATACTAATTGAACTCACATTTTGATTTAATCTCAAGTTTTAAAATGATGAAGGCAAATTAGGTTAGCCCTTTAGCTTAAAAAGACCTCCCTTAATATTGAATTCCTTAGTGAGCCAAGTTGAGCCTTTGACCTTTTATTGATTGATCAACACCATTCTCAACTCAACATTTTCTTATTAGCATCATACCTGCATTAAGGAATGGAGTTTTATGATATGACAATAAGGTGGTTTATTTCAATGTGTGGGGTAAGCAAATAAAAAAAATGGTATTGCTATTTGGGGTTGAAATGCATATTGTGCACATTGTATTTTACTAAGAGTCGCTTATTCTTTTCCTCTACATTTTAAGCTAGATGTTCCATGCAAGTTTATATTTTGTATATATATATTAAAAAAATGATGATAAAAATAAAAGAAAAAGAAAAAGAGAAAATAAAAAAAAAGATATATATATATATACAAAATTCATATATTTTCTAGCATTAGAGGAATGTTAACTCGTGTATTTTTCTTGAAGTATGTAAATATGTGAAAGTATTAAGGGATTGGTGAGTATGCCATTTGAGGGAGTTATGAGTTTCTTAGCAAGAGTATTGTCTAAATTAGATACTTCATTTCTTGATGCTCCAGCTTAAATGTCTTCTCTCACACCTTCACCTTAGCCCCATTACATCCAAATAAAAGACCTTCGGATTATTTCTTGAGAAAATCAGTGAGGGAGATTGGATAATTAAGCAAGTTTATGGTAGTATGCAGTCATGACTGGTTTGAGTGAATTAACCTTTGAAATCGAGTGAAACACTTAGAAGAGAGATAAGATTTGTATGTCTGGATTAATGAATGAGTTAAAAAATCTTGATTGAAGGAAATTGCAATTATTTATGGCTGAGTCTAAAAGAATTTCATCTTATATACTGGAATTATAGTTAAGGTTGTTTGAGTTTTTAATTTATGCCATGTGAATTTGCTTGAGGACAAGCAAAGTTTTAAGTATGGGGTAGTTGTTTTATTAGTTTTTTTTTATAGATTTGTGTTTTGTTTATTATGATAAATATTGTTTTCTTTAGGTATTTTGTTGGTTTTAATATGTTTATTTAGTGTTTTCATTAATTTTGTTAGTTTTAGTTTATTTCAGTGTTTATGTCGTTTTTGTCCTAGTTTTTAGTGTGTGTTTACATTTTGTTGGTTAATGTTCATTTAATTCTTGTTTAAAGTTTGTTTCAAGTTTTGTTTTAGGTTAAAAAGCCAAGGAACCAAATTGAAAGAAAAAAGGGACAGTAGCTGACACAGGCAGAGGACACGACCAAGCTTTTGGCCATGTCCCATACCAAGTTAAAGAGAAGATCAAGACACAAAGAGGAACACACTCAAGGGACACGGCTAAGTCACTGGCCGTGTCCCTCCAAAGAAGCTCAAACACAGCCAAATTGCTTAAGCTTGGCCATGTCTCACTCAGTTCCAAAGTAAAAGGAAGAAAATCAATCAGTAGAAGACACAGGCAAGGGACACGGCCAAGTCACTGGCTGTGTCCCTCTAAAATGGTCCAACACGGCCAAGTCAACCTCCAACACGGCCGTGTCACTCAACCAAAGAAGAAAAGAAGAAAAGCAGGCAGTAGTGAACACAAGCAAGGGACACGGCCAAGCTTGTGGCCGTGTCCCTCCAAAGACCTCCAACACGGCCAAGTCTCATCCAACTTGGCCGTGTCTCTCATGAACCAAAGGCAACGTGGATTTTAAGCGGAGGTTTCGTATAAAAGAAAAGAAAAAGCTAGGGTTTGAGAGTTGTTTTAGCCATCAAAGAGATTTTAGGGTTTTGATAACTTGTTTTCTTTGATTTAGATTACACTTTGATTAATCTACCTTAGATGAGATTGTTCTAGCCATTGATACATCCTTCTTGCAAGATTTGAACAAGAGATTCTTCAGAAGCTTCAAGGAGTTTGTAATTTGGTTTTGTTCTTGAACTTTATCTCTTTATTTTCATTGGAATTGTATTTATGAATATTATCATGTCCAAATTGATTTCTTTGAATATTAATGAGATGAGTATGTTTAATAGCATTATGAACTAATTTGATCTAGTCTAGGGTTTGTATGGATTTGCTATGATTGTATGAATTGGTTATTACTCTTAACTCAATAATTTCTTTAGCCTTGATTGAATGAAATATTGTTAATATATAATTGATTGGCCACCAATTATGTGTTTTAGGTATTATATGATGGATTGAGAGATGAAGTCTAATGCCGGAACAATTCAATTAAGGACTTAGGTGAATTAGAGATATAACCTAGGAAAAGATTATTTCAATTGGAACAAGATTATTTGAGAGAGGTTTGAATGCGAGAGCTTATTTTCTTTATTCAATTAATTAAGTTGCTTGAGATTTAATCTTTGAAATTAAATTGGTTAAGAGGAATAACCGTTCATACTTATAAGTAGCAGAGAAGTACAAACCCTAGACCATTTTATTAAGTGAATCAAAACATTAGCTCAATTTACTTTTATTGCTTTAAACTTCAATCAATCTTCTTCATTAGTTAACAATTTAAATTTTCTTCATTACTTGTTATTTATAATCTGATAATCAATTAGCTACTTTAGCTTCCTTGTGAGACGACCTTGGGGCAATCACCTTTACTACAGCTACCTCGTATACTTGCGAGTGACGCTTTGTGGTAGAGTTAATTTGAGCGCAAAAATCCTTCAAGTGTGACAGAAGTGAGGAGTTTTCACGGATTGGCAAGCTTCTATAGGAGAATTGTCCCTAATTTCTCTACATTGGCAACCCCCTTGACTAGCATAATCAAGAAAGAAGTGGGATTCATTTGGGGCAAGGAGAAACAAGAAGCATTTGATGTTTTGAAAGAGAAGCTTTCTACTACACTCGTTTTAGCTTTACCTAACTTTGATTCTACTTTTGAAATTGAATGTGATGCTTCTGGTGTAGGTATTGGAGCTGTTTTGATGCAAGAGAAGAAGCCCATTGCATACTTTAGTGAAAAGCTTAATGGAGCAAAGCTGAATTATTCAACTTATGACAAGGAGCTATATGCTTTGGTGAGAGCATTGGAAGTATGGGAGCATTATTTGCTGCCCAAGGAATTCGTGATCCATTCAGACCATGAATCATTGAAGCATTTGGGAGGGCAAGGCACGTTGAATAAAAGACATGCAAGATGGGTTGTGAAGATTGAGAAGTTTCCTTATGTGATCAAATACAAGCAAGGTAAAGACAATGTAGTGGCAGATGCACTATCAAGGAGGTACGCTTTACTTAATATTTTAAGTACTAAATTGCTTGGATTTGAATGTATAAAGGACTTATATGTTGGTGATTCTGATTTCGGCAATGTTTATGATGCTTGTGAGCATGGTGCTTTTAATTCTTTCTATAGACATGATGGGTTTTTGTTTAAGGGTTCGAAATTATGCATGCCTAGAAGTTCTATGAGAGATTTGCTAGTATTAGAATCACATTATGGGGGTTTGATGGGGGCATTTTAGAATTGATAAGACTTTAGACATGCTGAATGAACACTTTTATTGGCCGAATATGAAAAGGGATGTAATTTGGATTTGTAAGGCTTGTTTGGCTTGTAGGCAAGCTAAGTCTAAGTCTATGCCTCATGGTTTGTATATGGCATTACCCGTTCCTAGTTCTCCTTGAATGGACATTAGTATGGACTTTGTTTTAGGATTACCAAGGACTAAGAGGGGGAGAGATAGCATATTTGTGGTTGTTGATAGGTTTAGTAAGATGGCACACTTTATTCCATGTCATAAGAGTGATGATGCTAGTTTAGTGGCCGAACTCTTCTTTAGGGAGGTGGTTCAAATTTATGGGATACCAAAATCCATAGTTTCTGATAGAGACACCAAGTTTTTGTCTCACTTTTGGCTTGTGCTTTGGGGAAAGTTAGGTACCAAGTTGTTATTTTCCACCACTTGTCATCCTCAAACGGATGGACAAACAGAAGTAGTAAACAGAACTTTAGGTACCATGTTGAGAGCTTTAGTGGGTAAGAATTTGAGTTCATGGGAAGATTGTTTGCCATTTATTGAGTTTGCTTATAATCGTGCTATTCATTCTTCTACAGGATATTCACCTTTTGAGCTTGTTTATGGTTTTAACCCACTAACAGTTTTGGATCTTATTTCTTTACCTTCTCATGAGCTTGTTAGTTTAGATGGTGAGAAGAAAGCTAAATTGGTGAAAGAGATGCATGAGAAAGCAAGGGCGAATATTGAGAAACGGAACAAGAGATATGCTGATTCTACAAATAGAGGGAGACGTGAGATGAAGTTTCAAGTAGGAGATTGGGTTTGGGTACACTTCCAAAAGGAGAGGTTTCCAAATCAAAGGAAGAATAAGCTTGATGCACGTGGTGATGATCCATTTCAAGTGTTGGCAAAGATCAATGATAATGCATACAAGATAGACTTGCCTGGTGAGTATAGTGTTAGTACTACTTTTAATGTGTCTGATTTATCTCCTTATGATGTTGCAGATTTGAGGACAAATCTTTTTGAAGAGGGGGAGAATGATACGAACCAGCCACGAGGTAAGGATCCATTGGTGCTTCCAAATGGGCCATTGACTAGGAGCAGAGCTAAGAAGTTTGGAGAAGCTATGGGATTGCATATTTAAGATCAAATTTCAAAGGAAGTGACTGAAATGGCAATGGAAAAGTGCATAATAGAGCTTGAAGAAGGCACACCAAAGCTGATTATGATGCTTAGTTTGGAAGCTAAAGGCTAGCTAAAGAGGTCCAACTTGCAAGAAAGGTCCAACGTATGAAAAAGGTCCATGGGGGTTCATATAAAGCCTTGGGAAGTAATTTAAGGCCCATGGACAACCCAAATAGTGTGCGGCATGTTCTTATGTTGAAGGGATTTAGTTTGGTTGTTTCCATACTTTATATTTTCCTTAGTGGATTAGGATTTTGTTTCCATAATTTATATTTTCCTTAGTGGATTAGGATTTTATTTCCATACTTTATATTTTCCTTAGTGGATTAGGATTTTGTTTCCATACTTTATATTTTCCTTAATGGGTTAGGATTTTGACTTTGTAGCATTCCTTTTCCCATTAGAATTAGGGTTTCGGATTTTTGTGTGCTTTTTAGTATAAATAGGGCCTTATTTTTCTTGTAAGGGAACTTTTTTTTTTGACATATTATTATTAAAGATTTTCGAATTCTTCTACAAGTTCTTCTTGTGAATTTTCGTGAGAGAGAGATTAGAGTGGATTCTTTAATTCTTTCTTTTCATCAAGAATTAGGTTTACTTATCAACGAGAGTTGTGGCGTTTTCCTTCTTCTTACCAATTAAATCCTTCAATCATAGTGAGTTCGCGTCTCTTTATAGGCGTTGGGTTCCTTAGGAGGTGATTATCAAGTTTCAAGGAGTTCTCTACCATTATTATACGTTGGGTTTGCTGCCATCATTGCTAAGGGTCCGCGTCACCCCAAGAGTAAGGCAAAGGTAACTGGTATGTCTAAAACAACAAACTCAACAATAGATTCAATTGGACCAAATTTGATAGCATATTTGAAAGTCCCTTCGGCATGCCTCTTAGTGTTGTCATAAGCACGAATTGTCACTTCGATTGGGTTTAGATCTCTTGTTGACATGGCTAGCTTTGGCAATATCTTAAGTGGACAAACATTTATGGCAGACCCATCATCGACCATGACACATGGAGTCCTCTTCCCCTTGACTTCTATTTTGATAAAGAGAGGGCAGATGTGGTCTCTCCCCTCCTCTGGTAAGTCCGCATCTGAAAAAGAAACTGCTCCCATATTAACTTCACTCTTTTCTTGGACCTCCTCACATTTCATTACTTCCCCAAATTTTATGAAGTTGATCAACTCCTCCTGTGTTGCAGAGGTAGAAATTGGCATGCTAGCCAAGGCTTTGGCCATAGTTTCTTGGTGCTTTTTAGAAGTAGCTAAAAAGTTCCAAATGCTAACACTTGCTTGGGTTCTTTTTCAATTGCTTGAGCACAACATCATCTTCTTCCACTTCAACTTCCTTCCCTTTATTCGTTTCTATCTCCTTAGGTGGTGGCCTTGCGTAAGGCTTACCTGATCTAGTATTTATCACCTCATCTTCTTCGAGCTCGGACCAAGTCCACTCCTCCTTCTTGGGTATAACATCATCATCACTATCACTTGAATCCCAAAACCCATTGATAACATAAATTGCTACTTCTTCACCCATCATAGCTTGTTCAAATGCCTGTTCTTCTTTGGTTGCTTCTCCACCCACATCTTGAAAGGAAGACATGACAAAGTCCTCATGCAAACCTCCTCCAATCATGAAGGTTGCTGGTGGTGGGACCCTATTGAATTTTGGTAATGGGTTGTCTTTGGTGTTTGGCTTATTGGGCTCGGGTAACCTCCCATTATCAATTAGATTTTGGATCTCATGTCTTAACCTCACACATATATCCGTGTCATGTCCTTGCATTTGGTGTCAAAGGATGAGGATTTAAGGGTTGTAGTAATCCTTTTCTTTCAAGCTTGTTGAGAACCCAAGACAACTGCTTTCCCAATTCTGAAAATTGTCTCCTTTTCCCTTGGTTAGTAGCATTAACACTGACGGCCTTTTGCATGCTTTGGCTACCAGGTTGATATCTCCTTTTCTCGTTCCTTTTTGTTGCAAAGAGGCTCTTCTCCCTTTCCCATTCTTCAATTTGCAAACCAGCTTGGAGAAGGTCTTTGAAATCACGGATGAGTGTATGAGACATCCTCTCACGAAGACTAGGCAACACCCCTCTCACAATCATCCTTATTTGATCGGATTCATCGGGCCTCTTCTTGAGTAAAGCGGCCTTGTTTCTCCATCGCTTCACATAGTCCAGAAAATTCTCATTTGGCCTTTGCCTTATGGACTCCACTTCCATTAAAGTAACTTCTAACTCAACATTATATCCATATTTTTGGATGAAGGCTTTGTAAAGTAGATCCCAACTTTTTTGTGTTCCATCATCTAAGGTATTGAACCAATTTTGGACAGCAAGGTCCAATGAGAGCATAAAGTACCTTAGGGTTTGAGCCTTAGTAGCTCGAGCAGATTGCATGGCAGTGATATACTGCTTCACGTGAAGATGGGGATTTCCGGTGCCATTATACTTAGCAAAGGAAGGCATCTTGAACTTATAAGGGACCTCATCATCTTGTTCAAATAGTTTGTCGATCTCAGACATCTCTTCAGTTTTCAGCTTCTTCTCAAATTTCTTTTCTAATTAGCAATCATCTTTTCAACATCGGATGCCTCGGTATTTTCAATAGTTGCCTTCTCAACAGCATTCGGTTCTTTCTTCTTTTCTTGAACCTCTTGGTAGTATTGAGCCCAATCATCATCATCATAAATGATCACCTTTTCATCATCAAAAACTACTTCACTAACTTTGGTCTTCCCTTTGTCCTTTGGTTTCTTAGTGCTAGCAGATGCCTCGGCATGGTTCTCTAAGATTACAGTCAATTGGTTCTTCATGGTCTTAGCTAGGGCCTCTTTGAATTCTTCCATCTTGGCATTAAGGGCTTCATCCACCATCCTTTGAATTTGTTTGGGCTCCATTGCTTTAGGTGAGCAAGTGATTGAGTCGTTGCTAGATACTTCGTCTCCGGCGTAGGTCAGATTGTTGTAAGCTTTAGAACTATCATAATCCAGTGTTGTGAGCCAGAGAGGATCAATGATATGAGATGCAAATGTATGCATGTATGCATGTATGCACAAACAATCAACAAATAAGGATAAATAGGACGTTCCTTCCAACCTTATAACATCCACACACGAATGGCGAGCCTCTTTTCCTAGGTATATGATTAACAAAATACCAACATGGGGCATCTTGTTTTCGAATAATTCCCTCGAACGTTTCAACCAATAGTTATATTTTTGAAAATGGAAATCAATCCATGATAATTCCCATTAATTAGGTTTTAATCCATTCAACCAGCTAAAGTAGCTTTTTGGATTAAAACGAAATTAAGAGGTTTATTATAAATAGATTTCTCACTTGAAAAGAGTAACTAATGGTTCATGCCAAAAAAAGCCCATGGTTAATTTATTTTTAGTATAAGCTAGGCCCACAATTGATTTTTGGTATTTCATAATTGACCTAAATATTTTTGCAAGCTCTTTGTAAAAAATGGTTAGGTGAAAATAGTTTTATTTCTAAGCACATTGTAAAATAGGTTAGAAAAATGGATTTTAGGCTTAGTATTTGGGCCATGGGCCAAAGAATTTATTTATTTATTTTTTAGAAAAGTATTATGTCCAAAGACCATCTTGAAAAATTTTAAAAATAGTTTTGGTCTTTTGGATTTTAAAGAAAAATTTATTTTGAGCTTACAATATACTTAGGTCATATTAGAAAAAGAACAAACCAAATAAGCCATGATTTAGACTAAGATAAGCTAACCATAGTCAAACAACATGCATTTGGGGTAAAACCTAAGGAAAGTAACTAGGCCAATTACATGAGCTTTAGTCTTTGGGTTAAAAGGCTTAGGTTCCCATAGCAAGTATATACCCAACGGTACGAGGCTATGAGTGGTTATGCCATGCTCGATCTCCATAACTTGAGTGAAAGTATGGTATCCCTTACATAACATAACACGGGTAACACGGACATCCTAACTCACGCACACAATGCAAACTAAGATGATGCAATGGATAATGTCATTATAAAAAAGAAAAGAATGATAAAAAGACCAATGGAATCATCTTCTCTTTTCCCCAGTGGAGTCGTCACTGTGAGCGGGGATTTTCGCCCCCACTCCCTATGGAATGGTTCTTGTGACTTCGGCACTGTTTAGGCTCGGGGCCTTAGAGAACATGGACCTAAGTCTGGAGAAAATGGAGTCGCCACCAGGACGGGCCGGGAAAAAGAAAGGGGTGGATGACTCGATTCCTAAGGAATCCCCAACACCCTAATGGGTTCGAAAAGTTGGGTATGTGTGGGGAAGGTCAGAAATGGCCCAGCACCCCCACAACGCCCAGTTCATTGAAACCGACCTCCTTTACAGGTCTTAATATTATAAAATTCTTAAATATAACAACATTATCCATATTACACACAATAATTAAAAGAAAGCATCAATATATTAAAATCAAAGCAATGTCCAAACAAAGCAAATAAATGGACACCCATCCAAGGATGGAAACATGTCCTTACATCACATGCCTAAATAGGACACCCACCAAAAGGTAGAAACAAGCCCTTTACATAGGTTCTAAAATAGAAAAGCAAATTAAATTACATGATGTTTAACGAACGAGGTACCCACCAAGTGGAAATATACCTCTTACAACTTTTGGAAATCTAAATTAATTGATAAAAGTAAATAATCATTCATCATAAATAAATCATTCATCAAAGCTATTAATCAAAATATAAAATAAACATCCTTCCATGATAAATTAAATAAATCAAGTATTGAAATTAAATTAAGGCATAAGAGATAAATCAAAGTATAATCAAGTATAGAATTGAATAAAGCAAATAAAAGTTCAATTATAGCTACTGTGACTTTTTATGGAATTAAAATAAATTAGGGTTTTATGTTTTAAAAGGTTGGTAAGACTCTTTGATTAACTAAATTAAGGTGTGAATAGTGAAATCATAAAACTAGAGTTTTAGACACTTTAAAATACTTTGATTTGTGATTTTTAGTTATTGGGTTTCTAAGCTATTGTGTAAAATTTATGTTTTTATGTTTTTTAATGTTTTAAAAGGATTAGGGTTCATAAAAATTAGGGTTTAAGGTTTTAAAAGGATTAGGGTTCGTTATTTTAGGTTTAAAAGTTGAATTTTGGATTTTAGGATTTAGAATTATGGTCACGGGTGGTGAATTAATTTTTAGGAATTTGAAAATCAATTTAATAATTTCATGAAGTTATATAAATTTAAACAAACAAATTAACGTTTTTATAAGTAGAAAAGATGTTTTTTAAGGCTTTTCGATGAAATAGAACCTGTAATATCCCAAAGTATACCCTAAAATTTTGGAGTGTTAATTGTTGTATTGGGTTAAATAATTTAAAGAAAATATGTTATGTATATGTTTAAATGGAAAGAAAAAAGAGGTTAGGGAAGAGTGTATATGTTGTATATATTGTGATATATACAACATATACAAGTCAAAGGAATGGAAGTCAAAAGAAGATAAATTAATTATTTTAAATTAATTAATAGGAAATTGGATTAATGAGTGGAAGAGGATATTTTAGAGTATTTTAATATTAAAATGCGTGGTGGATTTTAAAAGGAGGTTTAAGTGGATAGTAAGTGTTTGACTTTGCTATTATTCTTTCTTCTTCTTCATTTCTTTTCCTTCATGGTCGGCGCCCTCCAAAGCAAGAGAGAAAGAGAGTTTTTGATTTTCCAAGCTCAAGATTGAAGAATGTTTCAAGTGATCAAGTTGGAAATCTAAGAAGTTTCATCAACTTTGGTAAGTTTTCCACTTGATTTTCTTTTTTTATTTTAAGTTGTATTTGAGTTTGATGGTTGATTATTGATAGTATGAGTATGTTGGATTGTGGTGTGTTTGAGAGTGTTGGGTTTAATTGATTGTGATTTTAGGGTTGAATTGAAGAGAAGGAATTAGGTTTGGTGTTGGAAGAGTAAGAGTTGTGTTTATGTTATGGTTGTGAATTGGTGATTGATGTAAATATTGAGTTTGATCAATTATTATCTTAGATCTTCAATATGTTTGTGTTTACTAAAGTTAAAAGCATAGAATACATGAGTTTGATCTAAAGCAGAGGCAAAATGAATGCCACGGTCGTGGCAAGTGTGTGCCACGGTCGTGGCAAATGAGTGCCACGGTCTTGGCAAGTGAGTGTCACGACCGTGGGATTGATAGTGTGACTGTGTCTTCAAAAATTTTGATATAACAGAGCAAGTTCCAATGCCACGCCCATGGCCCTTGAAGGCCAGACCGTGGGGGGGTTTTAAAGCAAAGTGGACAGACTCGTTTGCTATCCCACGGTCGTGGGGTTGTGAGGCCACGCCCGTGGGGACCTAAATAGTGGTTCTGGCTTGTAATTTGTGATCTATGGGCCTAGTATGAGACTAATAGGTGAATTATTGTATTGAAATTCATGTGTATCTATAAGTAAGTGTGTATTATTCCTTTTGGATTAGGATGTTGAAGAGGTTGAGTTGCCCTAATCCAAGTAGTGATGAATTCTTGGAAGAGGAAGTGTATAGATTGGTGTGAGTTGCTCTTGAGGTAAGTACAAACCCTACATTATTGCATACATTTATATGACATTGGGACTTAACACATTTAGTTGAGAAATGTGTTAAGTTACTAGAGACATTGTTGATGAATGAGTTATATGTTGTGATATGCATAATGTGAATTATGTTGATGTATCAATACAATTGAGTAAAGTATTGTATATGTGAAATATATATATGATGATCATTCAAATTGTATGTTTAATGCAATTGGTTATGCATACTTTAATGATGAGATGTGAAGCCATTGTTGTTGGCTATGATAATGCAAATGAAATAATTGGGGCATGATTGCCTATTTGATTATGGAATATGAAATGAGAAATGAATGGAGAAAGAGATTGATAAGGAGATAAATGAAATAATTGTGTGCCTAGTATGTTATTCAATTTTCAGAGTTCTGGGTTTGGCGGCAAGCCTAAGAATTGCTGGACAGGTGAAAAGACCGGGTCGTAAGCCGAGTCCAGCTGATAAATATGAAATATGATATTTTTGAGGTAAAAAGACTGGGTCGTAAGCCTCAAAAATAGTAACAGTCTAGCCGGGTTGAGGACCAAGATATTGGGGCCCTAGGGTCTAGCCAGGTTGAGGTCTAAGAGACTGGGTCTGTTACACTATCCATGGATAGATATATATGTATCGCCTACGGGCTTGATGAATGTGATTATGGACCAAAGCAGTAACTCTAAGCTTTGAATAACATATTAGATCCTTTTTGGGCCCATGCTTGTCTTTGTTTAAATGTGAATAATAAATGGTAAAACAATTAAATATGATAATGAAATGCATTGTTATGAAATATAGCATTTTTGAATATGATCTCTATTGCTTGAAAGTATGACATTGACATTGCATTAAAGCATATTGTTATTGTGGTTTGTACGACTAAGCCTATGGCTTAGCACGATTGTGGTTTATCGCGCAGGTGACAGGGTAGAACCGGAGAGTTCAGCTAGATCGAGTCGAGTCTAGGCTTGTGAGGTGTTGATAGTGGACTTAAAGATCAGAGACGAACTGCCAAACATGTATAAACTTTATGTTTTATAAATATTTATTTTGATATATATGTATATGTAAATACCGCTACATTTCCGCTGCTTAATGAATAAATGTTTTATCTAGTATAGTTTATAATATAATATGAAGTATTTTAAGTTTTCTTATATTATTGCTAAATGAAAAGATTTGTTTATTTAGTAAATCGTGGCACTCCTATATCTGGTATACGTATATTATAGGTGTAGTAGTTTGTAGTGTGCGTATACGGGATATAAGGGTGTTACAACTGTTTTGGTATCGGAGCCTAGATTTGAGATTCTCAACCTAGGTAAATTGTAAGAAAAAGAATATTTTGATTCTAAAAGTTGGTTTTTAAATAAGATACATGTTTTGGTATTGGCAGTCTCTGATCTTTGATGAGGTATTTTCTGCTGTGTTTGCAGATATAGGTAGTGATGGCGTCTCAGTCACGTCAGTCCATAGAAGGTAGTGCTGAGAGTGTAGCTCCTGAAGAGGGTAGTGATGGAGCTAGTAGTGATGGAGCTAGTATTGAGAGAGCTGGAGAGGCACCTGCTCCTATGCAAGAGAGATCAGCTGTTGATGAGGTTCCGCCGGTTTGGTTACGGCATGTGGTAGAATTGTTGAGGCAAGCTCCAGTGCAGCCACCGCCACCACAGCCACATGTAGCGGAGAGGCATTATGATAAATTGAGAAAGTATGGGGCTGAAGATTTCTTTGGTACTACGAATCCTGCAGTAGCTGAGCAGTGGTTGGATAGAGTTCAGAGGGTATTCATCCAGTTGCAAGCCACTCCTGAAGAGAGATTTGATTATGCTAGATCGCTTCTGCAGAAAGATGCTTATGATTGGTGGAAGACAGTTCCACATGCTATGGATGATCCACTGACTTTGTCTTATAGTGATTTTCTGCTAGAGTTTGAGCAGAAATATACTCCGAGGGAGTATAAGGATGTCAAGAAGATGTAATTTCTGAATCTGAAACAAGATAACCGGACTGTGACAGAGTATGAGGTAGAGTTCATCCGGCTGAGTCATTATGCTGGGGGGATTATTTCAGATGAGATTGACTGGTGTAGGAGATTTGAAGAAGGGTTGATGCCCTCTATTATGTGTATTGTTGCTGGTTCCCGGTATCAGGATCTTTCCTAGCTTGTTACAGCAGCTAGAAGTATTGAGAGAGCACAGGCTATTGCAGCAGCTGCTACTGAAGAGGAAACCAGAGTTAGGAGATCCTAGTTTGAGGCAGGGTCTTCATCTATGAAGAGAGGCCGAGGAAGTTTTGTTCCGAGAGTCAGTAGGAGCCAGAGGCAGTCGGGTAGGTCAGTTCAGTATCAGAGGCAGAGACCGAGACCTACAGTTTCTGTAGCTAGTGCTCCGACTACAGTGGTTCAGAGGTGTACTCCACCTACATGTGTCCATTGTGGTAGGATACATGGGGGTTTTTGTTGGAAGCTTGGTTGATCAACTATGTGTTTCAGATGTGGATCGCCTGACCATTTCATTAGAGATTGTCCTGAGATGCAGGAGCATAGCCAGGCAGATTCTGCAGTTTCTCGACCTAGTGTGAGAGGAGGTCGAAGTGGCAGAGGTGTTAGTAGAGGTGGTAGACCTGGGATCAGTCAAAGAGGAGGCTCTACATCCAGAGGCAGTAGGCCAGATGAGGTTGGATCTTCTCAGCTAGTGTATGTGATGCAGAGGCAACCGGATGCTTTAGCAGTGATTGCGGGTACATTTTCTTTATTTGGCATTTCAGTTCTTGTTTTGATTGATCTAGGATCTACTCATTCATACATAAGTGCATCTATCTTGCCTGTGTTTGAATTGCATTCAGAGTCCTTAGGATTTGATGTGTTGGTGACAAATCCTTTAGGGCATAGTATTGTGGTGAGTAAGGTGCATCGTGATAGTTCAGTTGTGGTGCAAGGTGTGGAATTTTTGGGGAATTTGATTGAACTGCCTTTTAAGGAGTATGATTTGATCTTAGGCATGGATTGGTTGTCTAAGCATGGAGCTGTGGTAGACTGTCAAAAGAAGTGTGTTACCCTGAGAACCGGTGATGGTAGAGATGTGATAGTATCTAGTAAGCAAAAACAACTTGCATCCTTGTTTGTTTCAGCTGTTGCAGCTAGGAAGTTGATTAGAAAAGGGTGTGATGCTTATCTTGCTCATGTGGTAGATACAAGAGTAGTGGGTTCTCAACTTGATAGTATACCCACAGTTGCGGAATTTCCAGATGTTTTTCCGGAGGAGTTGCCAGGGTTACCCCCTGAGAGAGAGGTTGAGTTTGGTATCAATTTGTTGCCCGGTACCACTCCCATCTCTATTACTCCTTATCATATGGCACCTGCTGAGTTGAGAGAGTTGACGGTGCAATTGCAGGAGTTGTTGGATAAAGGGTTTGTTCGCCCTAGTGTTTCTCCGTGGGGAGCTCCTGTTTTGTTTGTAAAGAAGAAGGATGGTACTTTGAGGTTGTGCATCGATTATAGGCAATTCAACAAGGTGACTATCAAGAATAAGTATCCTTTGTCTCGGATAGATGATCTCTTTGATCAGTTGAAGGGAGCAGCAGTGTTTTCCAAGATTGATTTGAGATCAGGGTACCATCAGTTGAGAGTCAGAGCTGAAGATGTTCCTAAGACAGCTTTCCGCACAAGATATGGGCATTATGAGTTTTTAGTGATGCCTTTTGGATTGACGAATGCACCTGCAGCTTTCATGGATTTGATGAATAGGGTGTTTAGGCCCTATCTAGATCAGTTTGTGGTGGTCTTTATTGATGATATTTTGGTATATTCACATAATAAGGAGGAGCATGATGAGCATTTGCGGATTGTATTGTAGACCTTGAGAGAGAAGCAGTTGTATGCTAAGCTATCGAAGTGTGAATTGGTGATTGATGTAAATATTGAGTTTGATAAATTATTATCTTAGATCTTCAATATGTCTGTGTTTAATGAAGTTAAAAGCATAGAATACATGAGTTTGATCCGAAGCAGAGGAAAAATGAGTGCCACGGTCGTGGCAAATGAGTGCCACGGTCGTGGCAAGTGAGGGACACGACCGTGGGATTGATAGTGTGACTGTGTCTTCAAAAATTTTGATAAAACAGAGCAAGTTCCAATGCCACGCCCGTGGCCCTTGAAGGCCACGACCATGGGGGAGTTTTAAAGCAAAGTGGACAGACTCGTTTCATATCCCACGGTCGTGGGGTTGTGAGACCACGCCCGTGGGGACCTAAATAGTGGTTCTGGCTTGTAATTTGTGATCTATGGGCCTAGTATGAGACTAATAGGTGAATTATTGTATTGAAATTCATGTGTATCTATAAGTAAGTGTGTATTATACCTTTTGGATTAGGTTGTGAAGAGGTTGAGTTGCCCTAATCCAAGTAGTGATGAATTCTTGGAAGAGGAAGTGTATAGACTGGTGTGAGTTGCTCTTGAGGTAAGTACAAACCCTACATTATTGCATACATTTATATGACATTGGGACTTAACACATTTAGTTGAGAAATGTGTTAAGTTACTAGAGACATTGTTGATGAATGAGTTATATGTTGTGATATGCATAATGTGAATTATGTTGATGTATCAATACAATTGAGTAAAGTATTGTATATGTGAAATATATATATGATGATCATTCAAATTGTATGTTTTATGCAATTGGTTATGTATACTTTAATGATGAGATGTCAAGCCATTGTTGTTGGCTATGATAATGCAAATGAAATAATTGGGGCACGATTGCCTATTTGATTATGGAATATGAAATGAGAAATGAATGGAGAAAGAGATTGATAAGGAGATAAATGAAATAATTGTGTGCCTAGTATGTTATTCAATTTTCAGAGTTTTGGGTTTGGCGGCATGCCTATGAATTGCTGGACAGGTGAAAAGACCGGGTCGTAAGCCGAGTCCAGCTGATAAATATGAAATATGAAATTTTTGAGGTGAAAAGACTGGGTCGTAAGCCTCAAAAATAGTAACATTCTAGCCGGGTTGAGGACTAAGATACTAGGGTCCTAGGGTCTAGCCGGGTTGAGGTCCAAGAGACTGGGTCTGTTATACTATCCATGGATAGATATATATTTATCGCCTACGGGCTTGATGAATGTGATTATGGACCAAAGCAGTAACTCTAAACTTTGAATAACATATTAGATCCTTTTTGGGCCCATGCTTGTCTTTGTTTAAATGTGAATAATAAATGGTAAAACAATTAAATAAGATAATGAAATGTATTGTTATGAAATATAGCATTTTTGAATATGATCTTTATTGCTTGAAAGTATGACATTGACATTACATTAAAGCATATTGTTATTGTGGTTTGTACCACTAAGCCTATGGCTTAGCGCGATTGTGGTTCATCGCGCAGGTGACAGGGTAGAACTGGAGAGTTCAGCTAGACCGAGTCGAGTCTAGGCTTGTGAGGTGTTGATAGTGGACTTAAAGATCAGAGACGAACTGCCAAACATGTATAAACTTTATGTTTTATAAATATTTATTTTGATATATATGTATATGTAAATACCGCTACATTTTCGCTGCTTAATGAATAAATGTTTTATCTAGTATAGTTTATAATATAATATGAAGTATTTTAAGTTTTCTTATATTATTGCTAAATGAAAAGATTTGTTTATTTAGTAAATCGTGGCACTCCTATATTTGGTATACGTATATTATAGGTGTAGTAGTTTGCAGTGTGCGTATACGGGATATAGGGGTGTTACAGAACCTACTTTAAAATTTTAAAAGAAACAGAATTTAAAACTTATTTTTGTTGAAAAATATGTTCAATTAGAGTTTTAAGATTTTTAAGAAGTAAAAATAGCAATTTTAAGCCTTTTGGAAGATAAACTAACGAAATAAGGTTTTTTGGCTTTAGAAAAACTAAATTAAAGTTCTAAGATTATAACTTTTGAAAAACACAAAAATCCTAGTTTTTAGCTACTGTGTAAAAACAATTAAAGAAAATCAATCAACACATACCTTCTTTTGATGATTTCTCCAAAAACAATTCTTCTTGGATGAACTAGCTCCAATACAAGCCTTTTTTGCCTTTGAATTGTTTAAATCGTGATGCTGCTCCTTTAAATATCAATTGAATTGAATTTTTGCTTTTCCACTTCACCTTCGATTCAATTTTCCAAACTCACTGTGAAATTTTTCCTCCCCTAATTTGGTTGCCTTTGATCCTTATTTATAGACGTTTGAGGTTGTTTATTCCTAATTAGTTAAGGTAAGTAATATTAATAAAAAAAAACCAAAACCTAATTGGATTAGGTTTCAAAAAATTTGCGTCGGAAAATTTGCACTGCCAAAAAAAATTGCCGTAGAAAAAAATGCGCTGGCAAAAAAAAACTGCCGTAGTCCGTGGCGTCGCCTGCAGGAATTTCCTGCGGGCGAGCTATTTCGCTCGCAGGATTTTCCTACGAGCGAAATAGAAAAGTGATTTCGCCCGCAGGAATTTCCTTAGGGCGAAATAACCCACGGGCCCTTGCGACTGTTTTTTCGCTGCCAATTTTTTCGACTCCAATTTTTATTTTTATTTTTATTTTTATTTTTGGATTTTTATTTGTTTATTTTTATTTTTTATTAAAAAAAATTAGATACTAAAGCAAAATTTATTTAACAAAAATTATTTTGGACCAATTAGTCGACAAAAATTATTTTGGACTAAATAAAACTTATTGGACCGGATTGGGTCAAAAATTAAAGGTCTACACCTGGTTAAATACTCAATCTAAAATTCTTCTAATATTATCAACCATCGACCATATTTCCCAATCAAAGAGGGTGTCTCCCTTAAGTACTTCATTGGGTCCAACCTGGAAATTGCTTGCACACTATACGATTGAAAGTAATGCCGCAACTTCTTAGAAGACCAAACCACGGCTATACAGGTCTTTTCAATGATATTATACTTAATTTCATAAGGTAGGAGCTTTCTACTCAAATAGTAAACTACATGCTCAATCCCTGACTCATCTGCTTGGGCTAGCATGGCTCCTATCGACTCTTCTTCTACTGATAAGTATAGTAATAGAGGTTTGCCAGGTTTAGGTGGTTTTAAAATGGGTGGATTCAATAAATACTCTTTTATTCGCTCAAAGGCCTTTTGACATTCTTTATTTGATATGACCGGCTGATTCTTTTTAAGTAATTTGAAGATAGGCTCACAAATTGTTGTGAGTTTTTCTATGAATCTGCTAATGTACTGTAATTTACCAAGAAATCCCCTAACTTATCTCTTCGTCGTAGGGGCTGGCATATCCTTGATTACTTTAACTTTGTCAGGATCAATCTCAATGCCTCTCGGACCAATCACATGACCCAATAATTTACCTGAGGTAACACCAAATACACACTTCTTCGGGTTTAATCTTAGCTTATATTTCAAAGCTCTATCAAAGAATAATTCTAAGTTTTGGAAGTGTTGTTCCCTTGTATCCGATTTCACCATCATATCATCAACATATACTTCAACTTCTTTGTGCATCATGTCATGAAATAGTGTGGTGGCCATCCTTTGGTAGGTTGCCCCAGCATTCTTTAAGCCGAATGGCATCACCCTATAACAAAATATACCCTACGTAGTAATGAAATCAATTTTGGCTTTATACTCTTGGGCCATTAACACTTGATTGTATCAGGAAAATTCATCTACAAATGAGTGTACCATGCTAGAGGCTGCACTATCAATGAGAACATCTATATGAGGTAAAGGAAAATCATCTTTAGGGAAAGCCTTGTTTAAATCTCTATAATCCACACATATCCTTATCCTTTCATCTTTCTTTGGCATAAGTACTATATTGGCTAGCCAATCTGGATATTCTATCACTTCAAGGAACTTCACTTGTATTTCCTTAGTGACCTCCTCTCTAACCAATTCAGCCCACTTAGGTCTTAATTGCCTAAGCTTTTGTTTGACAGGTTTCATGTGAGTATAAGTAGGAAAATGATGCTCGGCTATGTCTCGATCTATTCCAGGCATATCCTCAAAAGACCAAGCAAACACTTCTTCATATTTTTTTTGAATATTTTTTCAAATCTCTCTCTCTCATCAGGAGTAAGGTTAGATGCTATACTAATGTTTTTAGGATTTTCGGTTGTTCTCAAATTTAATGATTGTGTGTTAACAGAATTAATATTAAATATGCTCATGTAACTGCTATTTGAATGTATGCAACCATCAGGAGAAACATCACATAAGTAAGCAAAATCAGACTTTATTGCATTCATTTTGAAAAGAAAACATCATCATCCTCATACAAAGCAGACAAATTAAAATCAAAATTAAAATCATTGTTCTCAAAATCATAAGGCAGGATGTCTTCAAACTTTTCTTCAACCAGGGCAGCAATCTCCTCCGGAGACTTCTCGGCTTTCAAGATAGCTTAATTCTTCTCTTTTGGATTGGATTCTTTGTTGGATGACAGGGTGAGCTCCTTCTTCACTTGGTACACTAGCTTGGCCACATCTGTAAAAATTTTAAAACCCGGGATTAACTTACCCATGAACATGATCGGCTCGGGCTTTCCTTTGAGTGGTCCCATATCTGGAGCTTTGATAAAGATTTCTTCAAGTGGCGGGAAGCCCATCTTCTCATTTTTCTTTGGCTGGAAATTGTTGGCTTCATCATATCCCAACCCCTTCTTGGAAGTTTGAGTTCTAAAATCTGGCAGCTTTGTCAAACCGGCCTTACCCTTTACAAGACCAGCTCTAGGAAGGTAGTTCATGTTCTTCATCATATTCAAAACTTTGGAGTCCACTACTTCATCATCAGAAATTGTAGCTACTTGAAAACCATTGAGAGGCCTTTCAATCATTAGAGCGTTAACAATCTCATTATTTTCAGCTTCAATGACCACTGTCTCATCTCTATTGGGGAACTTAATCTTTTGATGAAGGGTGGAAGGAACTTCACCAAGAGGATGAAACCATGGTCGCCCCAAGAGTAAGGCGAAGGTAACTGGTATGTCTAAAACACCAAATTCAATAATAGATTCAATTGGACCAACCTTGACAGCAGCTTTGAAAGTCCCTTCGGCGTGTCTATTAGTGTTATCATTAGCTCAAATTGTTACCTCGGTTGGATTTAAATCCCTTGTTGACATGGCTAGCTTTGGCAATATCTTAAGTGGGCAAACATTTATGGCAGACCCATCATCGACCATTACACATGGAGTCCTCTTCCCCTTGACTTCTATTTTGATAAAGAGAGAGCAGATGTGATCTCTCCCCTCCTCCGGTAAGTCCACATCTGAGAAAGAAACTGCTCCCATATTAACTTCACTCTTCTCTTGAACCTCTTCACATTTCATTACCCCTCCAAGTTTTATGAAGTTGATCAGCTCCTCCGGTGTCGTGGAGGTAGAAATTGGCATGCTAGCTAAGGCTTTGGCCATAGTTTCTCGGTGCTTTTTAGAAGTAGCTTATAAGTCCCAAATGCTAACACTTGCTTGTGTTCATTTCAATTTCTTGAGCACAACATCATCTTCTTCTTCTTTATTTCCTACTTCAACTTCTTTTCCCTTATTAGTTTCTACCTCCTTAGGTGGTGGCCTTACATAAGGCTTACTGACGCAGACCCTTAGCAACGATGGCAGCAAACCCAACGTATAACAATGGTAGAGAACTCCTTGAAACTTGATAATCACCTCCTAAGGAACCCAATGCCTATAAAGAGACGCGAACTCACTATGATTGAAGGATTTAGTTGGTAAGAAGAAGGAAAATGCCACAACTCTCGTTGATAAGTAAACCCAACTCTTGATGCAAAGAAAGAATTAAAGAATCCACTCTAATCTCTCTCACACGAAAATTCACAAGAAGAACTTGTAGAAGAATTCAAAATTTTTTAATAATGATGGTGTCCCCCAATTCGGCTTAATAGTGCCCTTAAATAAGGGTTACAAAATTCCTAATTGCATATGGAAAATTAAGACTAAAACATTCTAGAAGGATCCTAGGCTTGTATGGGAAAACACTTCCAAAAACCCAACAAGAATAGGATTTGACAAAGTCAAAACAACTTAACTAATTAAAATAAAAGGATGGGGACCACAAAATAACAAAAATATCCCCTCTAACTAACTATGAAGATTCGGCCAAGGGGTGCAACAAACTCCCATGGAATTCGACCAACTTGCATCCATGAATGTGCATGCATGTGCATGGAAATAAGATTGACCAAGCTTTGACTCTTCCTTGGTAGTTTCGGCCTAGGCTTAAAAATATCTTCAAAGGCTCCTTCTTGGCTTCCATTGCATGCTTCTAGAACCATGATATATTTAGGCCTTCCTTGCAGCTCCATCTCCATCTTCTTGAATGATAATTCTTGAAGCTCTTTAGAAATCTCTTCTTGAATATGCAAAGCCATGCTAGCTTGATATCGCTTTGCCTTGCTCCTAGTGATTGGTCCACTTGCTAGCTTCAAGGGGTCCTTTCTTGCATCATTCTCCCCCTCTTCAAAAAGATTTTTCCTCAAATCTGCATCATCAAAAGGAGAAAGATCACTTACATTGAAAGTAGCACTAACATTATACATACCTGGTAAGTCGATCTTATAGGCATTGTCATTAATCTTCTCCAGCACTTGGAATGGGCCATCTCCTCTAGCTTGCAACTTGTTCTTCCTTTGGTTAGGAAACCTCTCTTTTTGAAAATGCACCCAAACCAAATCTCCTACTTGAAACTTCATCTCACGTCTCCCTCTATTTGTAGAATCAGCATATCTCTTGTTCCTTTTCTTAATATTCGCCCTTGCTTTCTCATGCATCTCTTTCACCAATTTAGCTTTCTTCTCACCATCTAAACTAACAAGCTCATGAGAAGGTAAAGAAACAAGATCCAAAACTATTAGTGGGTTAAAACTATAAACAAGCGCAAAAGGTGAATATCCTGTAGAAGAATGAATAGCACGATTATAAGCAAACTCAATAAATGGCAAACAATCTTCGCAAGAATTCAAATTCTTACCCACTAAAGCTCTCAACATGGTACCTAAAGTTCTGTTTACTACTTCTGTTTGTCCATCCGTTTGAGGATGACAAGTGGTGGAAAATAACAACTTGGTACCTAACTTTCCCCAAAGCACACGCCAAAAGTGAGATAAAAACTTGGTGTCTCTATCAGAAACTATGGATTTTGGTATCCCATGAATTCGAACCACCTCCCTAAAGAAGAGTTCGGCCACTAAACTAGCATCATCACTCTTATGACATGGGATAAAGTGTGCCATCTTACTAAACCTATCAACAACCACAAATATGCTATCTCTCCCCCTCTTAGTCATTAGTAATCCTAAAACAAAGTCCATACTAATGTCCATCCAAGGAAAACTAGGAATGGGTAATGGCATATACAAACAATGAGGCATAGACTTAGACTTAGCTTGCCTACAAGCCAAACAAGCCTTACAAATCCGAATTACATCCCTTTTCATATTCAAAAAATAAAAGTGTTCATTCAGCATGTCTAAAGTCTTATCAACTCCAAAATGCCCCATCAAACTCCCACAATGTGATTCTAATACTAGCAAATCTCTCATAGAACATCTAGGCATGCATAATTTTGAATCCTTAAACAAAAACCCATCATGTCTATAGAAAGAATTAAAAGCACCATGCTCACAAGCATCATAAACATTGCCAAAATCATAATCACCAACATATAAGTCCTTTATACATTCAAATCCAAGCAATTTAATACTCAAAACATTAAGTAAAGTGTACCTCCTTGAAAGTGCATCTACCACTACATTGTCTTTACCTTGCTTGTATTTGATCACATAAGGAAACTTCTCAATCTTCACAACCCATTTTGCATGTCTTTTATTCAACTTGCCTTGCCCTCTCAAATGCTTCAATGATTCATGGTCTGAATGGATCACGAATTCCTTGGGCAGCAAATAATGCTCCCATACTTCCAATGCTCTCACCAAAGCATATAGCTCCTTATCATAAGTTGAATAATTCAACTTTGCTCCATTAAGCTTTTCACTGAAGTATGCAATGGCCTTCTTCTCTTGCATCAAAACAGCTCCAATACTTACTCAGAAGCATCACATTCAATTTCAAAAGTAGAATCAAAGTTAGGTAAAGCTAAAACGGGTGTAGAAGAAAGCTTCTCTTTCAAAGCATCGAATGCTTCTTATTGCTCCTTGCCCCAAACGAATCCCACGTCTTTCTTGATTATGCTAGTCAAGGGGGCTGCCAATGTAGAGAAATTAGGGACAAATCTCCTATAGAAGCTTGCCAATCCGTGAAAACTCCTCACTTCTGTCACACTTGAAGGATTCAGCCACTCTTGGATAGCTTTCACCTTCTCTTGATCAACTTCAATTCCCTGCATACTTACAACAAAACCAAGAAAAACAACCCTATCTAGACAAAAAGAACACTTCTTAAGCTTAGCATAAAGGTTTTGCTCCTTAAGGATTTCAAGCACTTTCCTACCATGTTTAACATGTTCTTCCTCAGTTTTGCTATAAATCAGAATATCATTGATACGTCCTAGCAAGTATACTAGTCGCTCGAGTAATATAGGACAAAAGTCCAGATATCGTTCCCACAAGGACCTAATCTAGGAGCCAATAAATCTAAAATTATCACTATTATTTGAGCAATCAAATTTGAATGAAAATTAACAATTAAACTAAAAATTACTTAAATGGTAAGGCAAGCAAATATCTAGAACTAGAGAAAACAATCAATAATTGGAAATAGTTAGGATTCACAATCCACCTTAACCATTCCGGATGCCATTCAATCATGAAATTCAGATATGAGATTGGTGGTTCATTCTAAACCCAATTTTTCCTACAAGGATACAAATACTCAATTTAACCCTAACTCCCACCAGGATCATTAGAAGTCAAATTGCATATAATGAACCAAAACTAATTCTTCACACCAGGATCAAAATTATTACCTGCAAATTAATACCTAATTCTCCCATCAGGATCAAATTAGAATTAATAGGTTATGCCAAAACACTATAAATCATGCATACAATTGATTGAAAATAAATCCCTAACTCTCCCACCAGGATCAAACTAGAGACATCAAACCAATCTCAATCAAACAAGCATTAAGAACAAATTATGGCATAAAACTCAATCTGAAAATTCCATTAATCAAAATAAGAATCCATCATAGTTAAGGTTTCATGTTTCACCTAACAAAGGGAAACTACTCCATAGCTAAATCAAAATAACAAAAGAGAATGAAGAAAACCATCATCCAGAGCAGATAACTCTTCCTCCCTTGATCTAGCCTTCCCAAAATCACGTAAAAAGTCTCCAAAAGATGATAAAAATTCTTTTTAAAAAAAATAAATAAACTCCCTGTTCTCCTCTAACTCTTTTCAGATATGTTTTTCCCCACAATATAAGGAAGAGTGGCCTCCAAGTCATAAAAATTTGGCCAAACTTGATCTTCCAGAATTGCCCTCACACAGACCACAGCCTCTGGGCGATACCACAACCTGCTTCTGCTCTACCACAACTGCTTGTGGTTTCATCTGCTTCTCATTAACTTTCTCTAATATTTCCTTCAAATAAATCCACCACCAAAACACCTACAAAACAACTAAAAACACACAAAATAACTAAAAGTAACAAAAACATAAACATAAACCGCAAATAATGATAAAACACATAAAAAATACTTAAAAACAAATGAAAACTAACACAAAACCAACTATATAAACATACTAAAAACACTATAAATTAACCACTTATCAACTACCCCAAACTTGGAATTTTACTCGCCCTCGAGTAAAACCAAAACAAGTACAAAGAACAAAACACATAACAAACAAATATGCTCAACTCATCGCTTGCAAGCCTCCCAAACAACTTGACAGCTTTAATAAAAAACTAAAACAATCCAAATCATTCTGTCATCATAAACATCAAATCAACTAGGTTACACTAAAAAAAATCCACAAGCATTTGGCGCTAGTTAAGTTTGAGTCAATGCACATCTCCTCAAGCAATCATCAAAGAGGTAAAAATTCAATTTTAGCTTCTGTAAGATAAAACAAAATAAAAAATGACCATCACTCTCTTTTCAGTCCCCTCTCCGCTAATGTAGACAAACCAAAATGAAGGATCAAAAGGTCTTTATTAATGAGGTAGGCTCGGGTGTAGGTTACAAATGAAATGGTTAAGCGTAAGCATATAGAAAACAAGAAAATTAATCATTCCATAATAGACCTCAAAATGAGCAATGCATTGACTTGACAAACCTTAAATAACCACAAATGTACTAACAAAAGAACACTTTCATAAACTTATTTACTTTCCCTTAACCACAAACTTACTTAATAAAATATACCAACAACTTTCCCAAAATACTTGCTCGCTTTGCTTTTTTTTATTAATTTTTTTTATATATTTTGTTTTTTTTCTTTTTTTTTTCAAACTACTCATACCAATAACTATTTACATAAGAACACAAAATTAACCCAATAAATAAAGAAAGAAGCATATGGGTTATAAAATAATACCCCAAGTATAAATTTATCATTAAGCTCAACATTTAAGAGCAATAAACATCTTAATCTGCTCTTATTCTTCCTTACCAAGTACAATGCTAATAAATTCAACTATAACATGCATATGCTCAATAAACAAATGGAACGACTCATTTTCTTGAAAATGGGGTGGTAGGCAAAGGCTTTTGGGTTAAATGGTTATAATGAGCTACACAAAAGAATTTTTGAAGTACGCATTTAGCATACTTTGTAGGCTAGAAGGGGTTTAAAGAACGGTAACGTAAAAGGTATGATACATATATAAGAGGTCCAATGTAAATCGTCCAAAAGATGGCCTAAATCATTTCCTTCATCCTAATTCATCTAGGATTTCGCCTCAAGGGAACATCAAGAAAGTTCTAGCATTCTTTAGAAGCTATTTAAAATTTTAAGTTCAAAAACAATCTTTGACAACCGCCATCTAAAACAGGCATCGAAAGAAACTCAACAAAGCATAAACACTCATAAACTGTAAAGTGTAAAAGTGTTTATTCAATTCCTATGTGTGCAATGACAGTCATTCTCATGCCCAAATCTCATCTCTCAGCAGTCTCATCATTCAAGAATTTTTGCAATTGACAAATTGAGCATAACATAAGACAACACTAGACTCGCACATAACAATCACAAGAAATAAAACGACATCACAAAACATAAAACAAAACATTTAAATAAAAACAAACAAATAACATAAAATCACAAGGAACTAAAAACTAAACAAACACAATCCCTACCCCAAACTTAGAACAAAGCATTGTCCGCAATGCATCAATAAAAGCAGAAAATAAAAATAAAAAGAACAAAGAAGTAAAGAAAGCTTCTCTTTTTGCATTGGTGGACAAATGCAACACAACATCACAAAGGTGGTAGCGGCGGCTGCATATGTGCCTTCACGGTTGCCTCAATTGAATCCACTTTAGCCTCCAAACGTATCAAAATATCGAACAACATCCGGTTAGTGATATCCGGCGTCTCACTAATCGAGGCGACATGGGGTAGTTTAGTACCAGCATTTGGACTATGATCCTCCTCATCTTCCACAGCAGTTTCAGTGTTGTAACCTTGTAGCCACAAGTTCCTTTCCGCTCAGTACCTTATAATGTAGTTGTTACTGCGCATCGCGAAATTCCAGCCCCTCAGGAGCTTGGAAAATTGCTCGCTTCTTTGACGGTTTACTAACTCCTTTGGAGGAAGATGCCAATGCTTTAATCGAACGCGCAGCGGTTGTAGCTTTAGCCCCTGTTTTCTTACCTTTCTTTTTACTAGGAGCCATGCTCACAAAACTTAAAAGCAAAGAAAGTAAAATAGGCACACACAGTGTACAGTTTAAACACAAGAGATAATCAAAGCCAAATCACAGCAGAGTTAATATTTAGAACATTCTAAGCTCTTGAATCATCAGAAAATTGCATACTCACAATCAATTTTAACAGGAAACTTGACCCATTCTTCTGAAATTGAAGAAGAAAATTCGCAGAAGCTGAACAGAAACAGTAAAGAAAATAGCTGGTCTGAAAGTCACCTGAACGTGGCAGTGAAAACACGTGATGAGGGGAAAAAGAGTGCTGCTGCCGATTGGTCGACGGCGGAGTCCAGCGAACGGAGCATCCTGAACAGTCGGCAAAGTCCGGTGAATGGCAAAGAGGAGTCGACGGTGAAGCGTGGTTGACGAGTGAAATTGACTAACTGCAGAGAGAGTGGGACTTTTGAGTTCTGTAGGAAAAAACAAACGAAAGAAAAAATTAAATTGGGTCTTAGGTTTTCAACTTTTGTATTATTAGTATATTTATTTAATTAAATATTTTTATTTTTTTTTATTTTTTTTCACAACCTAATCTGAAAACCATAGGGTAAAACTCCCGTACCATAAGCCCCTTATGGTTTCCTCTAGAGTTTCAAACAATTTAAACCAAAAATTAGACCGCAACCCATCACTGAAACCACAAGACAAAAGTCACGAACCACAAGCGGTTGTGGTTTTCTCTGGAATTCTCTAAATTTTGCCCAAAAATTTTAGCCACAGTCTACCCCTTATTTCACAAGCTAAACACCGTCTACCACAAGTAGTTGTGGTTTCTAACGAAACTGGACCCCTTTATCTATTTTTACCTCAACTTTCACCCCAAACTTAGAAGCTCACAGTCACTAAGCATAAAGACACTAAACACAAAAGAAAAATAGAACAAGAAAGAAAAACAAAATAAAACCAAATAAAAAACAACAAAAATATATACAAATAGGTCTAGTTTATAGTCCTAGCTTGACTTTATACTCCCTTTATTCCCTGAAAGTGAGAACCGCTACTTCCGCGTTTGACAAACCTGCGAAATACGGTTTCAATTGATGCCCGTTCACCTTAAACAAATTACCGGTCTTCACATGTTTGATTTCTATAGCTCCAAACTCTGTAACTCCAACTACCTCATATGGTCCTTGCCATCTTGATTGCAACTTACCAGGAAACAATCTCAACCAACTATTATATAAAAGAACTAGCTGTCCCGGTGTAAACTCCTTCTTTGTGATCAACTTGTCATGCCACTCTTTTGTCTTTTGCTTGTACATCTTTGCATTCTCATATGCCCAATATCGCAACTCATCCAACTCATTCACCTGTAACAAACGAGACTTCTTTGCACTATCAAAAGCAAAATTCAAGAATTTAGTAGCCCAAAAAGCTTTATGCTCGAGTTCCACAGGCAAATGACATGCTTTACCATAAACTAACCTAAAAGGTGACATGCCAATGGGTGTTTTAAAAGCTGTTCTATACGCCCACAATGCATCATCTAACCTAATGGCCCAATCTTTCCTAGAGGTATTCACAGTTTTTTCTACGATTCTTTTTAATTCCCTGTTTGAAACCTCTACTTGTCCACTTGTTTGTGGATGATATGGCGTAGCAACTTTATGCCTAACCCCATACTTCCTAAGAAGAGCATCAAATTGGCGGTTGCAAAAGTGCTTTCCACCATCACTTATAATTGCTCTAGGTGTACCAAACCTAGTGAAAATGTTCTTCCTAAGGAATTGCAAAACAACATTGGAGTCATTAGTTCTAGTAGCTATGGCTTCCACCCATTTTGACACATAATCAACCGCTACTAGAATGTACTCATTTCCATATGAAGATGGAAATGGTCCCATAAAATCTATACCCCAAACATCAAAAACTTCACACACAAGAATATTGTTCAAAGGCATTTCATCTCTCCTAGATATATTACCTGAGCGTTGGCATCTATCACACTTAGAAACATATCGTCTAGCATCACGAAATAAAGAAGGCCAGAAAAAACCTGATTCGAGGACCTTAGCCGCTGTGCGATTAGGTCCAAAGTGACCACCTACCTCACCATCATGACAATGCTTCAAAATACCTTCAATTTCCCATTCCGGGATACACCTTCTAATGAGTTGATCCGGACACAACTTGTACAGAAATGGATCCTCCCAATAATAATGCCTTGCATCTGCTATCAACTTCTTTCTTTGCTGAAATGAAAAATCTTTTGGAATTACCCTAGCTGCAAGATAATTAGCCAAATTAGCAAACCAAGGTGAGTTAGAATAACAACACAAATCCTTTCTTCCAGAAATAATTCCGAGATTGTCTCTCCCTTATTGGTGCAAGGATTCTCTAATCTTGACAAATGGTCAGCAATCAAATTCTCAGTTCCTTTCTTATCCTTGATCTCCAAATCAAATTCTTGCAGCAATAACACCCATCTTATCAACCGAGGCTTGGACTCCTTCTTGGCAAAAAGATGCCGAAGAGCTGCATGGTCAGTGAATACAATAGTCTTGGAACAAATCAAATAGGGCCTAAACTTCTCAAATGCATAAACTACAGCCAAGAATTCCTTCTCCGTCGTGGTGTAATTCAATTGTGGGCCTGTGAGAGTATGACTAACATAGTAAATCACTCGAAACACTCCTTCTCTCCATTGTCCCAAAGCTGCCCCAAGTGCGAAGTCACTTGCATCGCACATCAATTCAAATGGGCTCTTCCAATCCGGCGCTATCATCACTTGAGCTGTGACCAACTTTTCTTTCAAAATTTAAAAGCCTGTAAACACTTATCATCAAAATCAAACTTATTATCCTTAACAAGCAAATTAGAAAAAGGTTTAGCAATCTTTGCAAAATCTTTAATAAACCTCCTGTAGAACCCAGCATGTCCTAAAAAACTTCTTACTCCTTTCACAGATGTTGGTGGTGGCAATTTGTCAATTACCTCCACTTTTTCCTTGTCAACTTCAATTCCTCTTTCAAAAATCTTGTGTCCAAGCAATATACCTTCATTCACCATAAAATGGCACTTCTCCCAGTTCAACACAAGATTTGTCTCCTCACATCTCTGTAAAACAAAATCTAAATGTTCCAAACAAGCATCAAAGGTTAATCCATAAACAGTGAAATCATCCATGAAAATCTCCATACATTTCTCAATCATGTCATGAAAAATAGCAATCATACACCGCTGAAAAGTAGCCGGTGCATTACACAAACCAAAAGGCATACGCCTATATGCAAAAGTGCCATACGGACATGTAAAAGTAGTTTTCTCTTGATCCTCGAGGGCTATGGGAAATTGGAAATAACCTGAAAATCCATCTAAGAAACAGTAAAACCTATTCCCTGCTAACCTCTCTAGCATTTGATCAATGAATGGGAGAGGAAAATGATCTTTCCTAGTGGCAGAGTTAAGCTTCCTATAATCGATGCACACTCTCCACCCCGTCACTGTTCTAGTAGGTATCAACTCATTGTTCTCATTTTCAATCACAGTCATCCCCCCTTTCTTAGGAACTACATGGACTGGACTCACCCATGCACTATCAGAAATTGGGTAAATAATACCTGCATCGAGAAGCTTGATAACCTCTTTCCTCACGACTTCTTGCATGGCTGGATTTAACCTTCTCTGGGGCTGAATTGTTGTCTTGTAGCCTTCCTCCATTAGAATCTTGTGCATACAAAGTGTAGGGCTTAAACCCTTGATGTCGGAAAGCTTCCACCTGATTGCTGCTTTTCTCTTCCTCAACAATTCCAGTGTCTTCTCTTCTTCTTCAGCTGTCAAAAATGAAGAAATAATCACAGGACAAGCATCATTATCAAGACAAACATATTTCAAATGTGTAGGTAAAGGTTTTAATTCCACTTGTACAGCTTCCTCTTTAGGTTCCTTGGATTCCTCTGTCTTCTCACAAACTAGTGGAATTAGAGTCTCTTGTGCTGACTCCTTACTTTCAAACATGAAAATTTGTTCCAATTCCTCTTCTAACTCATCTTTATTGAGCTCTTCTTGCTTCACCTCCTGCACACAATAATCAATGGTATCTAAAAATAAACAATATCATTTTCATGCATTTGGGGGTATTTCATAGCCTTCTTGATGTCAAACACAATCTCCTCATCATTGAATCGCAATGTTAATCGTCCTTCTCTTACATCAATCAATGCACCTGCCGTAGCTAAAAATGGTCTACCAAAAATGATAGGGACAATTGTATTAACCTGTATATCCAAAACAACAAAGTCAGCTGGAAAAACAAATGGTCCAACTTTCACTAACAGATCCTCTATAATTCCACAAGGAACTTTTATGGACCCATCAGCTAATTGTAGTGTAATATGCGTTTTCTTGATCTCACCTAGATTAAATTCCCTACACAAAGACAAAGGGATCAAGTTTATGCTAGCACCTAAATCACATAATGCTTTGTCAAACTTAGCACTCCCTAATTCACAAGGAATAGTGAAACTCCCTGGGTCTTTAAGCTTAGTAGGTAATTTATTTTGCACTATAGCACTACAATCTTCAGTCAACTTGACTACACCTTCTTCTTCTAATCTCCTCCTATTAGAAAGGATTTCTTTAAAGAACTTTGCATATCTAGGCATTTGTGTCAAAGCCTCAACAAAAGGAATATTAATATTAACCTTTCTAATAATCTCTAGAAACCTAGAAAATTGATCATCTTTTTTGCTCTTACCTAATTTTTCAGGATAAGGACACTTACTCACATCAATATCACTAGAAGAAGTGTTTGAAGAAAACTTACCTTGCTTTGGCGTTTGCACTTCTTGACTTACCACATTTTGACTTCCTTTCTCTTCACTTACCTCTTCAAGAATCGGCTTTTCACTTGCTTTCTCTACCCTCTCCTTGGGCTTAGGATCTTTTAATGTTGTCCCACTTCACAAAGTTATTGCTTGCACATGCTCCCTAGGATTCTTTTTCGAATTACTTGGCAAAGATCCTTGAGCTCTTTCCGACATAGCATTTGCCAATTGTCCAATTTGCAACTCTAAGTTCTTCATAGAAGCTTCCTGATTTTGCATCCTCTTCTCATTAGCTTCTATATACTTAGTCATCAAATCCTCCAATGAGGATTTCTTCTCCTGCGGTTGTAGTGATGGTGGAGGGTTTTGTAAATAACCTGGAGGTTGTTGCCTTCCTTGTGCATTGTTGCTCCAAGAGAAATTTAGATGGTTCCTCCACCCCGGATTATATGTGTTGCTAAATGGATCATTGTTCCTGCGATAATTACCAACAAAATTAGCTTGATCATGACTAGAATTAGCAAACATATTACCTGTTTGGCACTCAATGTTTGAGTGCCCTCCTCCACAAAAATCACATAACGAGGCTACTATGGATGGGTTGTGAACTTGTAAACCCGCAATCTTCTTATTCAAAGCCTCCACTTGAGCAGTTAATGCAGTCATTTGATCCACTTCGAAAACACCTCCTTGCCTCCTCGGTTGAGCTCTTATGTCATCATATTGATACATGTTGGAAATCATTGTATCAATCAAATCATAAGCTTCTTCAGGTGTTTTTATATTCAAAGTGCCCCCCGAAGCTGCATCGATCATATTTCTAGCTTGCATATTGATGCCTCTATAAAAATATTGGACTTGCATCCACAATGGCATTTGATGGTTCGGGCACTTCCTTAGCAACTCCTTGTATCGCTCCCATGCCTCATAAAGCGACTCATTCTCAAACTGCACAAAAGAAGAAATTTGATTAAGCAATTTCATAGTTTTTCCAGGTGGAAAATACTTACCCAAAAATTTTCTTCTCAAGTCTTCCCATGTAGTAATAGAACCAGCTGGTTGAGAATTCAACCAACTCTTTGCCTTATCCCTCAATGAAAAGGGAAACAATCTTAGCCAAACTGCCTCATAAGGCACACCGTTATATTTGAACGTAGCACACAACTCAAGGAAATTTGAAATGTGTTGATGAGGATCTTCATTCTCCAAGCCTCCAAACTGATAAGAGTTCTGAATCATCTGAATTATCCGGGGCTTGATTTCAAAATTGTTGGCGGCAACAGTTGGCCTAACTATGGGAGGATTGACTCCTTCAGGTTGAGCCATAACATAATCCTACATGGTTCGTTGTCTTTCATTAACACCGTCTTGTATTGCCAAAGGAGGATCAACTACTCGTGGTGGATCCGCCATCTTGCTTTTGGCTTTAGCTAGTCTCTTCCTCTCACGGAAAGTTCTCTCAATCTCTGGATCTTCTTCAACTAGTGCCGATTTACTGCTTCTGGTCATACACTATTGAAAACCTTCACAAAAAGCAAACTCAAACACAAACTCAAATTAATAGACAAAAATTAGATCAACTTTCAACTAGAGCAAAGGTCCCCCGCAACGGCGCCAAAAACTTGATACGTCCTAGCAAGTATACTAGTCGCTCGAGTAATATAGGACAAAAGTCCAGATATCGTTCCCACAAGGACCTAATCTAGGAGCCAATAAATCTAAAATTATCACTATTATTTGAGCAATCAAATTTGAATGAAAATTAACAATTAAACTAAAAATTACTTAAATGGTAAGGCAAGCAAATATCTAGAACTAGAGAAAACAATCAATAATTGGAAATAGTTAGGATTCACAATCCACCTTAACCATTCCGGATGCCATTCAATCATGAAATTCAGATATGAGATTGGTGGTTCATTCTAAACCCAATTTGTCCTACCAGGATACAAATACTAAATTTAACCCTAACTCCCACCAGGATCATTAGAAGTCAAATTGCATATAATGAACCAAAACTAATTCTTCACACCAGGATCAGAATTATTACCTGCAAATTAATACCTAATTCTCCCACCAGGGTCAAATTAGAATTAATAGGTTATGCCAAAACACTATAAATCATGCATACAATTGATTGAAAATAAATCCCTAACTCTCCCACCAGGATCAAACTAGAGACATCAAACCAATCTCAATCAA
This sequence comes from Garcia nutans, assembly GCA_947685225.1. NCBI lineage: Eukaryota > Viridiplantae > Streptophyta > Magnoliopsida > Malpighiales > Euphorbiaceae > Garcia > Garcia nutans. The sequence goes on along the minus strand of CANTUV010000039.1, from coordinate 28,768,497 downwards.
ACAAGCATTAAGAACAAATTATGGCATAAAACTCAATCTGAAAATTCCATTAATCAAAATAAGAATCCATCATAGTTAAGGTTTCATGTTTCACCTAACAAAGGGAAACTGCTCCATAGCTAAATCAAAAGAACAAAAGAGAATGAAGAAAACCATCATCCAGAGCAGATAATTCTTCCTCCCTTGATCTAGCCTTCCCAAAATCACGTAAAAAGTCTCCAAAAGATGATAAAAATTCTTTTTTTTTAAAAAAAAATAATAAACTCCCTGTTCTCCTCTAACTCTTTTCAGATATGTTTTTCCCCACAATATAAGGAAGAGTGGCCTCCGAGTCATAAAAATTCGGCCAAACTTGATCTTCCAGAATTGCCCTCGCACAGACCACAGCCTCTGGGCGATACCACAACCTGCTTCTGCTCTACCACAACTGCTTTGTGGTTTCATCTGCTTCTCATTAACTTTCTCTAATATTTCCTTCAAATAAATCCACCACCAAAACACCTACAAAACAACTAAAAACACACAAAATAACTAAAAGTAACAAAAACATAAACATAAACCGCAAATAATGATAAAACACATAAAAAATACTTAAAAACAAATGAAAACTAACACAAAACCAACTATATAAACATACTAAAAACACTATAAATTAACCACTTATCAATCATCAAAGTAAACTACCACAAACTTACCTAAATAAGCTCTCAAAACATGGTTCATTAATCTCATGAAAGTACTAGGTGCATTAGATAAACCAAAAGGCATAACTAACCATTCATACAAACCATATTTTGTTTTGAAGGCAGTCTTCCATTCATCTCCTGGCTTCATGCGAATTTGATGATAACCACTCATAAGATCAATCTTTGTGAAATATCACGCCCCATGCAATTCGTCCAACATGTCATCAAGTCTAGGATTGGGATGTCTATACATCACAGTAATCTTGTTCACAGCCCTACAATCAACACACATCCTCCAAGAACCATCTTTCTTGGGTACTAATAAGACTGGAACGGCACAAGGACTAAGGCTCTCATGAACCAAGCCTTTCTCCAAAAGCTCTTCAACTTGTCTTTGCATCTCTTTTGTCTCCATAGGATTGCTCCTATATGCTGGCCGGTTTGGAATTGCAGAACCGGGTATGAAGTCAATTTGATGTTCAATCCCTCTTAATGGCGGCAAACCACTAGGAAGGTCTTCAGGAAACACATCCTTAAAATCCTGCAACAAAGACGAAAAACCAGAAGGTAAAGAATCAAGAGATTCTTCACTGTCAGCAAATAACGATTCTTTATACATAATAATGAGTACAGGCTGTCTTACATCTATCTCTCTTGCCCTTGCATAAAAAGTATGTTTTGCCTTTTCTCCTTGCTTATTTTCTCTCACCAATGGGCCATTTATTTGTTTGCTTACTTTCTTTTGACTCTCGGCCTCTTTTCCCTTTCTGCACTCACTCACTTTATTATTTTCTCTCTCCCTACCCTTAGAATTACCCTTGGGTGTTGAAGAAACATCATTGGCTGAATTTGAACCCCCTTGGTTCATGTTGGCCGAAACTTCTTTCTCCCTCTCTAGCATCCTCTTTTGATCTTCATACACCTCTTGAGGTGATAATGGTGCTAGAACAACCTTCTTTCCTTCATAAGTAAAGGTATACTTATTAGAAAAGCCATCATGTTGTGCCCTTCTATCATGCTGCCATGGTCTTCCTAATAGCAAATGTCCAGCTTGCATTGGCACTACATCACACAAAACCTCATCTTTATACCACCCAATGGAGAATGGTACCTTGACTTGCTTCAACACTTTTACTTCCCCAGCGTCATTGAACCATTGCAACTTGTAAGGATTGGGATGTTTAAAACAAGCTAACCCCAATTTATCCACCATTGTAGTACTAGCAGCATTGGTACAACTTCCACCATCAATGATAAGTGTACAAACCTTACCATTCACCAAACACCTAGAGTGGAAAAGATTCTCCCTTTGATCCAAGCCTTCTTCCTTGACTTGACTATTCAAGGCTCTTCTAGTAACAAGCATCTCTCCATGTTCAGCATTCAAGACTTGATTCTCCCAAGCCTCTTCATCATATTCGACCCTATCACCACATTCGGCCTCCTCTTCTTCTTCATGTTCAGATTCTGATTCAATTTCCCCTTCATAGGTAGCAATCATCACCCTCTTATTCGAACATTGAGAAGCAATGTGTCCACTTCCCAAACACTTGTAGCATTTAATTTCCCTACTTGGAGTAGGTCTAGAAGGTGTTTCCTTGGCTGTTTTTGCATCCCCATCATTCGGCTTCTTGAAATTAGGATTGTAGGAAGAATTCTTTTGGAAAGAACCCTTGTAATCCCCTTTGTAGGAACCTCCACTCGAACTTGAACCCTTGAAGTTTGAAAATTTTCCACTAGCTTTAGAGTAGCCAGTTTTCGAAATAGCTTTATTCTTCAATCTTCTCTCTATCTTCATGGCCTTTTGAACTAACTCTTTCATCGTGTTGAATTCATACGTCTCCAATTCATTGGCTATGTTCAAATTCAATCCCCCAATAAATTGTGACATCTTCTTGTCTTCATCTTCATCAATATTTGCCCTAGCCATGATCATCTCCATCTCTTTGTGGTACTCTTCCACACTTCTTCCACCTTGAACTAGTCTTGCTAGTCAATTGTACAAATCCCGAATGTAGTGAGATGGTACAAATCGTCTTCTCATTAGTTCTTTCAAGGTTGACCATTCAGGAATAGGCCTCATACCTTTCCCTCTTCTATTAGCTTTCAATTGATCCCACCAAAAGGTAGCATACCCTTTGAACTCTACGGCTGCCAAAACTTATTTCTTCTCTTCGGTGTAGTTATGGCATTCGAAAATCTGCTCAACTTTCCTCTCCCATTCTATGAACTCTTCTGCATTGTTCTTCCCTTCAAAGGAAGGAATCTTCATCTTGATGGAAGTAAGGTCACCATCAGTGGTAGGTTGATTTCCACCTTCATCTTCATCTTCTACCCTTTTGGCTACTTCTAGGGCTTTAAGATTTCCTTACCCTTCTCTCCTAAGCACTCTTCTAGCTCGCATTATGGGATTTGGATGTGCGGCTGGCTGCCCTTGTTGCACTTGCTGAATTTGTTGCACTTGTTGCATTTGTTGTGTTTGCCGCATTCTCTTGCAATCTAGTATCCATCATCTCCATTTGACCAAGCATTGCTATCAAAGTCTCATTAAGCCTAGCCAAGCTTTTGGCCATAGCTCCTTCTTTGCTAGTCTCTTCTCCTTTTCCAGCCATGTTAACAAACAAACAAACTCAAAGAAACAAGATTAGTAATAATTGAAATTCACTCAAGTGTTTAGAATTACCTCACTTTTTCTTGTCTTCCTTGATTGCACTTCAGAACCAAGCTCACCAACCAACAATTGTCAAGTTGTTCAAGAAACTAGAACCTAAATCCTAGAACTAGATAGAAAACAAGACAAGTATCCGGAGGCAATGCAAGGTAATTTGCACTACACGATATAAAACCAAGTATCAACACAAGCAAATGATACTTAGCAATGTAATGGAATTAAAAGCTAGATTAAGAAATCAGAAACAATGAAGCCAATAAACAAGACCAATTTAGATATAATGAATAAAAAACAACCCACACTTGGCAAGTTGCTTTATGGACCTAATCAATTCTACCCAAAATGCTAGCTTCTAGACTCTAATTCCCACCTATAACACTCAAATAATATGAATATTAAGGTCTGATTTTCAAATTCCAAAAGCCCCTCAAAAGGTGAAATTTTTCGCCCCAAAAATTTTATTACTTCTAACCCACCTAGATCTGATCTTTAGCACCCAAATAGCAAGAATATCAAACAATTTTTGTTGAAGTGGTTTTGAATTTTTTTTTTTTTGCTTCCTATCACTATCCCCTTGATTCGGAACTTAATTTACTCACAAGAACTTTTTGAAATCTGGACTTAATTCGCAACACAGAAATCACCCACAAAACAAATCGAGGGAATACCCAACAACACAAAACAATTTTCGAATTTCAATCAGATTAACTCAATAGGTTTCGAATCCAATTTAGATGCAAGGCCTAGGTTTCGAAATTCGATCAAACTCCTTTTCCCAGGTTTTGAATTACTCTTTGAACAATCTTTAGGCTTTTCAAATTTTGATATATGACTCTTTTTCGAAATTTAAAGACTAGACTCTCTAAGAACCCTAAAACGCAGAAATTTAAAAGACCTAAATTAACAAACCCTAGAAAGACAAAGTAGATAAAAATTACCTTGTAGCAAGGCTCTGATACCAAATGACGCGGACCCTTAGCAACTATGGCAGCAAACCCAACGTATAACAATGGTAGAGAACTCCTTAAAACTTGATAATCACCTCCTAAGGAACCCAACGCCTATAAAGAGACGCAAACTCACTATGATTGAAGGATTTAGTTGGTAAGAAGAAGGAAAACGCCACAACTCTCGTTGATAAGTAAACCCAATTCTTGATGCAAAGAAAGAATTAAAGAATCCACTCTAATCTCTCTCACATGAAAATTCACAAGAAGAACTTGTAGAAGAATTCGAAAATTTTTAATAATGATGGTGTCCCCCAATTCGGCCTAATAGTGCCCTTAAATAAGGGTCACATAATTCCTAATTGCATATGGAAAATTAAGACTAAAACATTCTAGAAGGATCCTAGGCTTGTATGGGAAAACACTTCCAAGAACCCAACAAGAATAGGATTTGACAAAGTCAAAACAACTTAACTAATTAAAATAAAAGGATGGGGACCACAAAATAACAAAAATATCCCCTCTAACTAACTATGAAGATTCGGCCAAGGGGTGCAACAAACTCCCTTGGAATTCAGCCAACTTGCATCCATGAATGTTCATGCATGTGCTGTAATATCCCTAAGTGTGCTTAGAAGTTATGATAATGTTGTTATTATTGAATTGAGTGTGTGATTGATAAGTGATAATTATGTTGTTTGAAGAAAAGCATTGTGTAGAGTGAAGTGTATATGTTGTGTATATGGTCATATATGTATAATATAAGTTGGTCAAAGGGCTTGGTCAAGGGAAGAGGATATTTTATTTGTGATTGTGAAATTACCAACATGGGCTTGTAAAAGACAAAGGTTTAGTTATATGGTTGAGGGTAGTTTAGTAATTTTCTTTTGGAAGGGTATTTAATGCCTATTGACTTTGTGTTTTCTTCATCATTTCTTCTTCTTCTTCTTGTTGATGGCCGGCTCACTCAAAGACAAAGGAAAGCAAGAGAGCAAGTGATGACTTTGGAATTTTAAGCTCAAAAGTGAAGGAAGATCTCAAGTATACAAGTTGGAATTTCAAGAATTTCATGATTTTAGTAAGTTTTCTCTTGTTTGCCTTTGTTATTTTTGAAGATGTGTGTGAGTTGAGTTAGGGTTATTGATAGTATGATTAAGTGTGTTGATGATTTGTTGATTAGAGTTGAAATTGATTTTAAAATAAGAAGTTAAATTGGTGTTGGTGATGGAAGAGTAAGAGTTGTGTTTAGTGAATATTTTTCTGTTTTACAATTAGTAAAGGCTGTGACTTGTATGATTTTTAATTAATTATAGAAAAATGTTCTTGAAGTGAATTTTTGATATGTTGTGCCTCTATGAGTCTAGAATGACTGAAAAATATGTTGATTCGATTTTGGAATGGTTATGAGTTTAGAAAGATTATTTTTATTAGACCTGTTCCAGCAGGTACCTTAACTGAGACAGCTATATTTCGGGATTTTTAATAAAATGTAGAAAAATCATATCCAATTGAATTTTGGATATGTTATTTCTTAGTGAGTCTAGTATTTGAGAAAAATAATTTGGAACCACGTTGATTGAATTTGATTTATGGAATTCACAAAGTTCAGAACTGCTGCCAGGATGCAGGGCAATTGGGGCAGTCTGGTTAGGTGAACTATTTGACCAAGATTTTGTGTTCAGTTTGATCTGAAATTTTAAAGGAATGATTTTAAGATACAAAACTAAATTCTGTAAAAATTTTAGAATTTTTAGTCAAGTAGATTATTTTATACAATTTTTCAAAATAAGGATAAAATGGAGTCTAAAACCAGAATGTACTATTCATATGGTCATTTTGCTTATATTCCTTTTGGATTAGGTTGTGAAGAGGTTGAATTGCCCTAATTTGTGAAGTGAAGAACTATTGAGTGGAGAAGAGTTTAGAGTGGTGTGAAATGTTATTAAGGTAAGTACCAATGTTGCATGATTGCATTGTTAATGCATATCACTAATGTATTTTGATGTGTTTATATCATTAATGATATGTATATATATAATTGTGTTATGGGAAAATGAAAGATGTGAATGATTTGATGAATATTAATGTATGAGAATACAATTGATTGAGTATAATTAAATAATGTTAGGTAAATTATTACATTGTTAATCTAATGTGACTTGTATAGTGTGAAAGAGAAGAGGATCATTCAACAAGGTATGAGCTATGCAAATTTATTATGATAAACACTTTTATGAAGAATTACTTTAATGTACTTTGTAATGTTATAGCAATGATGCTATATGTATAATGTGAATCATGTGATTGAATAATGATATGTTCATTTGGTTAATGTAATTGATGTTGAGTATTATAATGATGATGCACATGATACTATATGAACAATACTATGTTTTGTGTATTATGAATCTTGTGAATTGTATTGTGCTATATGAATAAGGTACTTTGTAATGTTATAGCAATGATGTTATATGTATCATATGGATTGAGATATGATATGCTGTGAAGCCATTGTAATTGGCCATGATGATTCAAATGTGAGATGAAGCCATTGTGATTGGCTATGATGATCTAATTGAAAGAAATAAGGCATGTTTGCCTAGATGATAATGAACATTGAGATTGAAATTGATAATGAAACAATAAGTGAAATATGTGTTTAATGTGTTATTCAGTCTTCAGAGTTTTGGGTTTGGAGGCATGCCTATAAAATGAAAAAGGTAACAGTCTTGCCGGGTTGAGGATCTCTTCAAATTGAGTTGAATTGAGGTCCAAGAGACTGGGTCTGTTACACTATGAGAATTGTGAATAAAGAAATGTTATGATTGGTAACAGTCTTGCCGGGTTGAGGATCTCCTCATGATGAGTTGATGGTCCAAGAGACTGGGTCTGTTACACTATCCATGGATAGAAATATTGATATATGATGCCTACGGGCTTGATGATTATGATTATAGACCAAAGCAGTAACTCTGAACTCTGAATAACATAGTGGTGTCTGTTGGGCCCGAGTCTATCTTTGTTGTCAATGTGATATACAAATGTTGAAAGAAATGGATAATGAAATCTTTGGTATACTTCATTGGACATGTGATTGATGATATGTAATATGTGCGTTGAAATATTGATTATGAGCACTAGTGATGAATCATTAATGTTGAATTGTGAATAAAGAAATGTTATGATTGGTATGATGTATAATGTGTGTATTAGCATTGATTGTGAATTCAATTGATGAATTGTGGTTGATGACAATGATTGTCTTAATTGGAAATGTGACTTATGATTAGTATGATGTATAATGTGTGTATTGAGATGTTGATTGTGAATATTAGTGATGGGTTGGACTTGGTAGAAATGTTATGTTTATATGTGTATAAGATAGGAGATTAGTTGAAAGATATGAAAGGTGCAAATGAATAGGGATAAACTTAATAAGAACTAAAAGTATATGGAATTGAGATATCTTTATATGTTAGTGTTTCCATGATATATGTTTGTATTTTATATTTGTACTACTAAGCTTTCGAGCTTAGCACGGATGTATTATCGCGCAGGTAGCTTGGTGGAAGATATGAAGTCTTTTGGTATGCCACGAGAAGAGTAAGATTTTGTGGAGACCAACTAGAGGGTAATGCATACATGTATCCACTTTAAGTATGTTATATTATATGTATAAATGAAGAATTGATAAAGACAATAATTTGTAAGTGTTCTTTAAATTGACCTATTATGGTTTGAATTTTGTTATAGGTATTGAAAGGTAAAAAGAAAAGTGGCATCCTTATACTTTATATACTTACTGTATGTATACTAGGTATATGTATAGTATTTATATGGAGTATTGGGGTGTTACATGTGCATGGAAATAAGATTGACCAAGCTTTGACTCTTCCTTGGCAGTTTTGGCCTAGGCTTAAAAATAGACTTCAAAGGCTCCTTCTTGGCTTCCATTGCATGCTTCTAGAACCATGATATATTTAGGCCTTCCTTGCAGCTCCGTCTCCATCTTCTTGAATGATAATTCTTAAAGCTCTTTGGAAATCTCTTCTTGAATATGCAAAGCCATGCTAGCATGATATCTCTTTGCCTTGCTCCTAGTGATTGGTCCACTTGCTAGCTTCAAGGGGTCCTTTCTTGCATCACTTACCAGATCTAGTGTTCATTACTTCATCTTCTTCGGGCTCGGACCAAGTCCACTCCTCCTTCTTGGATATAAGATCATCATCAATATCGCTTGAATCCCAAAACCCATTGACAACACAAATTGTTACTTCTTTACCCACCTTAACTTGTTTAATTTCACCAAGTACCTCTTCTTCTTTGGTTGCTTCTCCACCTACATCTTGAAAAGAAGACATGAAAAAATCTTCATGCAAACCTCCTCCAATCATGAAGGTTGCCGGCGGCAGTACCCTATTGAACTTTAGTAATGGGTTGTCTTTGGTGTTTGGCTTAGTAGGCTCGGGTAGCTTCCCATTATCGATTAGATTTTGGATCTCATGTCTCAACCTCACAAATCTATCTGTGTCATACCCTTGCATTTGATGAAACTGACAAAATGTGTAATATCCCTAATTATGCTCTAGTAGTCTTGGTGTTAGTGTTGTTGCACTTGAATTATGTATATATGATAAGTTGATAAGAAATTGGAAGAGAATGTTTTTGTATGTGTTTTGGAGAAGAAATTTAGGGTTTAGAGACAAATGTATATGTTGTGTATATGATGATATATATAACATATAAATGGGTCAAAGGAAGAGTCAATGCAAGAAGATATTTTTGTGGAATGTGCAATTACATATAAGGGCTTATATGAGACAAAAAGTTAGTTATATGATTGAGGGCATTTTGGTAATTGCTTGGATAAGATCACTTGGTGGAGATTAAAAGCAAATTTGACTTTGTGTCTTCATCATTTTCCTTCTTTCTTTCAAGAGGTGCCGGCTCTCCAAAAACCAAGAGAGAAAGAGAGGTGATCTTGAGGTTTGAAGCAATTTGAAGAAGGAAGCAAGGGTTTTGGTTAAAGATTTGTGGATTTCTTCATCTAAGGTAAGATCTTTTCTTTAAATTCTTCAATTCTTTTGAAGTGGTGTGAGAAAGGAATTAGGGTTTGTTGGTTTGATGATGAGATGAGTTGTGTTTAGTGAAATTCTTTTTCTGTTTTACAATTAGTAAAGGCTGTGACTTGTATGATTTTTAATTAATTATAGAAAAATGTTCTTGAAGTGAATTTTTGATATGTTGTGCCTCTATGAGTCTAGAATGACTGAAAAATATGTTGATTCGATTTTGGAATGGTTATGAGTTTAGAAAGATTATTTTTAGTAGAACTGTTCCAGCAGGTACCTTAACTGAGACAGCTATATTTCGGGATTTTTAATAAAATGTAGAAAAATCATATCCAATTGAATTTTGGATATGTTGTTTCTTAGTGAGTCTAGTATTTGAGAAAAATAATTTGGAACCACGTTGATTGAATTTGATTTATGGAATTCACAAAGTTCAGAACTGCTGCCAGGATGCAGGGCAATTGGGGCAGTCTGGTTAGGTGAACTATTTGACCAAGATTTTGTGTTCAGTTTGATCTGAAATTTTAAAGGAATGATTTTAAGATACAAAACTAAATTCTGTAAAAATTTTAGAATTTTTAATCAAGTAGATTATTTTATAAAATTTTTCAAAATAAGGATAAAATGGAGTCTAAAACCAGAATGTATTATTCATATGAATCATATCAATTGTTCTTTGCCCTAATTGCATTGTTGAGATTGAACAATGTTATGTTATGCATTGTGAATGGTTATGTGTTTCATGAATAATATACATTGAAATTGAAATGATAATTCAAATAAGACATGATATGAGACAATGCCATTGTGATTGGCTATGATGATGATATTGAAAGAAAGAAGGCATGTTTGCCTAAATGTGATGAGAATTTGAGAATGGAAATGGTAACTATATAATAAATGAATTGTTTGTTTAATATGTTATTCAGTTTCAGAGTTCTAGATTTGGGTGGCATGCCTAAGAAATGATGAAAGGTAACAGTCTTGCCGGGTTGAGGATCTCCTCATATGTGTTGAGTTGATGGTCCAAGAGACTGGGTCTGTTACACTATGAGAATTGTGAATATAAGATATATGATTTGTAACAGTCTTGCCGGGTTGAGGATCTCCTCATATGTGTTGAGTGATGGTCCAAGAGACTGGGTCTGTTACACTATCCATGGATAGAGATACATGTATATACATTGCCTACGGGCGTGATTATTGTGACTATGAACCAAATCAGTAACTCTGAACTCTGAATATCATATTAAATACTTGTTGGGCCCATAGGTGTCAAGGTTATATGAATGTCCTAAATAATGTTATGAGTTAATGAAATGAGATGTTGGTTATTGAGTATGATTGAGTAATGTTGAATGTGGAAAGATGTTGAAATGTGGTATACTCATATGACTATGATTTGTGAAATGCATAATTATGTGTTAACTTTATATTTATGATGTTGATCTTATCAATAACATATGTGGCATTGCATTACATTTAAGCATACCATTAACATGTTTTATCTTACTAAGTCGTTGGCTTAGCGCGATAGTGTTTAATCGCGCAGGTAATAGAGTGGATAGAGTTGAACCCGAGAGTTCATCAAGACCAAGTGAGAGTAGACCTTGTTGAATCCATTTTTGGAGCTTAAAGATCAGAGCAGACTTGCCAATCATGTATATTTCTTTATATTTTGTAAAGAAATGTTTAGTATGTAAATATGTAAATATTTTATAACTTCCGCTGTGTAATATTTAAATATAGGGGTTGTCACAAAACCTTTATTTTATGTTGCACTAGAAGTGTAAATTCTTTTTGCAGGTTGTAGTTGAGGTTACAAGGGGGATTTATTGGGAGTGTACTGAGAATGATTTTGTTTGCATTGGTTTGTGTAAAATGTTTTAAAAAATAAGAAAAAAAACCGGTTTTGTCGACATTTGGGACTCAATTTTTAGGCGAAACTATGGCAAAATTTTTGAAAAAAAATCGGAACTAAAATTTGACTAAGTAAAATTGGTAGCAACATTAGGTTAGTGTGAAGCCTCTACTCAGCTTACACATGTAGGTCGGGAAGGGGTGTTACAATTGTTTTGGTATCAGAGCCTAGGTTTGAGATTCTCAACCTAGGTAAAATGTAATAAAAAGACTATTTTTACTTAAAAAGTGGTTTTGAATAACATATACGTTTGAGATTGGCAGTCTCTGATCTTTAATAAGATATAATCTTGTAACACCCCTAGATCCCATATACGCACATTACATATCACCAAAATGTAATATACGTATATAGAACATAGGAATGCTACTATTTCTTTAAACCATTTAACTCTTTTATCAACCCTAAACCATTTTGTTCTTTTTGCACAATATATGATAGGTAGTATAATATTTAATTTGTAATAGAAATTGAAATGGATATAACATTTATTTAGAACGCAGAGGAAATTTATAAAACATTTACATATATAGAAATATCCAAATACAAGTTTACTATTACATATATATACATATACATTAAAATCATTCCTTTACAAAACATAAAGAAATTATACATGGTTGGCAGCACTGCTCTGATCTTTAAGCTCTAATGCAAAACCTCAGTGTCTAGACTCACTCTGTCTAGCGGAACTCTCGGGTTCTTCTCTAACACCTGCGCGATAAACACAATCGCGCTAAGCCAACGGCTTAGTAAAGCAACTACAATATCGATATGCTATGATGCAATACTCATATCACACAATCAAGTTCTATGCACAAAGCAAGTATATAATTCACTTCAATTCATACCATAGTCATCATAGTATCTCAAACCACAATCATGTTTCATAACATCATATCTTATCTTTACTCATAAGTTTCATCAAACAATAACCACATATAAACAAACACAAGCATTGGGCCCAAAACACATCTAATACGTTATTCAAGGTTCAGAGTCCCTGTTTTGATTCAATATCACAATCATCAAGCCCGTAGGCAATATATATCATATCTCTATCCATGGATAGTGTAACAGACCCAGTCTCTTGGACCATCAACCCATTAACATGAGGAGATCCTCAACCCGGCTAGACTGTTACAATTTTTCAAATGGAAGTGGTTTACGGGCCTCCCATTTCACCATCATTCCATATTCACATTTTTCAACTGAAATCGGCTTACGGGCCATCCCATTTCGCCTATCCAGTGATTCATATAATAATTTCCAATTGGAATCCGTTTACGGGCCATCCCATTTCACCTATCCAATGGTTCATAGGCATGCCATCAAAACAGGACTCTGAAAGTTGAATCAACATATTAGGCACACAAACATTTCATTTATTTCTTTCTCAATTCATTTCTCATTTCACAATTCACCATTCATTAGGCAACCATGCCTCAACTATTCCATTTGCATCATATTGGCCTAATCACAATGGCCTCACATATCATATAAATCATCATAAACAATCACAATGATTGTACACCAAATATCAATCACATTAAGGCAAATCATCACATCCTTCATATATAGTATCACATTACATTATCATATAGACAACTATACATTAACCATTTTACTTTCATCATGAACAATTAATCATATGGTTCCACACTTTACTACTCAAGTATACACAAACAATGATCTTAACATACATTCCACATTGCTTAACACAATATTAACAATATGCATCCACCATGCATTAATGCTTTTAACACCTTAACACTCACATGTGTGTTAAGTTTCATCATCTTATAAATGAATGCAATAATGTAGTTGTACTTACCTTATGAACACTCACACAACTCTAAGCAATCCTTTCTTCCAAAGGTTCTACACTTTACAATTAGGGCAAACCACCTCTTCCAAAACCTAACCCAAAACAATAATGCAATACATCAATTTCTATATCATTTATCACTTATTAACCTTATCTAAGACCTTAAGAACACTAAATAAAACTCAACATCACTAACCAAAGCCCACGGCCGTGGCCACCTCACCCCCCACGGTCGTGGCTTTGAGAAGCAATCTGTCCAAAAATGTTACCTCCCCCACGGCCATGGCTCCCACAAGGCCACGGGCGTGGCATCCAAAGTGCTACTGCCCCTTTCCAAAATTATGTGTTCTTCACTTCCAAAACCAATAAACACCAACAACTCAAAGATCAACAAGAATAATCAATCAAACATAACATAAACAACACTTATCAACTCAAAACCCTAACTCAAACTCAACACAACCACTTCCAACATCACACCAACTTAACTTCTCATCTTACAAACAATATCAACACTCAAAATCACCCCATAAACAACCTTAATCAAACCATCATCAAATCAAAATCCAACTCAAGCAAAACTTCAAACATAACAAAAGAAAACAAGAGAAAACTTACCAAATAATGAAATTCCTTGAAAATCCAACTTGTAAATTTGAAACCTTCCTTCACTTTAAGCTAAAAACATCAAAATCTTCCTTTGCTCTCTTGCTTTCCCTTGTCTTTGGTGAGCCGGCCAACACCATAAAGAAGAAGAGAAGATGATGAAGAAAACACAAAGTCAACATTCATTAAATAGCCATCCAAAAGAAAATTACTATAATACCCTCAACCATTCAACTACACTTTTGTCATATATATACCCATTTAAGTAATTCCACAATAACAAAAGAAATATCTTCTTCCACTAACTCCAACACCTTGACTCTCCCTTTTGACCAACTTATATGTCATATATATTACCATATACACAACATATACATTTCTCTCTAAACCCTATTTCCTTAACAACTTAACATATACAATTAATCCAAATGAACAACAACAACAACAACAACAACAACAACAACCAAACTTCTAAGGCACAAATAGGGATATGACAAATCTGCTGTGTTTGCAGTGTTAGGTTGTGATGGATTCTCACTCACGACAGTCGGTTGAGGGTAGTGCTGAGAGTATTGCCCCTGATGATGGAGCTAGGGTTGTTAGTGTTGAGGAGGCACTTGCTTCGGTGTCAGGGAGATCAGCTGGGGAGGAGGTTTCGCCAGCTTGGGTTAGGCATGTGATAGAGGCTTTGAGGCCAGCACCAGTGCAACCACAGCCACCACCACCACCCCCACAGCCTTTGGTAGCAGTGAGGCAATATGATAAACTAAGGAAGTTTGGAGCAGAGGATTTTATAGGTACTACTGATCCAGTTGTGGCTGAGCAATGGTTAGACAAAATTCAGAGAATATTTGTGCAGTTGCAAGCCACTCCAGAGGAAAAGTTTGATTATGCAAGATCATTGTTGCAGAAGGATGCTTATAGTTGGTGGAAGACAGTGCCCCATTCTATGGAAGATCCCCCAACATTGTCCTATGCAGATTTTCTGAGGGAGTTAGAATTGAAGTATACTCCGAGGGAGTATAAAGATGGGAAGAAGAGAGAGTTTTTAGATTTGAAGCAAAACAACCGGACCGTGACGGAGTATGAGGTTGAATTTATCCGGTTGAGTGAGTATGCCAGGGGCATTATATCGGATGAGATAGATCGATGCCGGAGATTTGAGGAGGGGTTGAGGCCCTCTCTTATGTGCCATGTGGCTGGTTCTCGGTATCAGGATTTTTCTCAGCTTGTGGCAGCAGCTCGGAGTGTGGAGAAAGCTCAGAATATTGCAGCTGCTTCTGAGGAAGAGGTTAGGATTAGAAGGCCCCAATTTGAAGCAGAGTCTTCTTCTGCTAAAAGAGGTAAGGGAAGCTTTGCTCCTCGGGTCAGTAGAAGTCAAAGATCAGCTGGTAGGTCAGTGCAGTTCCAGAGGCAGAGATTTAGACCTGCAGCTTCAGTAGCGAGTGCTCCTACTCCTGGAGTTCAGAGATCCACCTTACCTGTGTGTAACCAGTGTGGTGGAAGACATGGGGGCGTTTGTTGGAGGCATAGTAGATCAGGGGTATGCTTCAGGTGTGGATCACCTGACCACTTTGTGAGAGACTGTCCTGAGAGGCAGGAGCAGATGCCAGTTGATTCTGCTGCTTCTCAAGCTAGTGTGAGGGGAGGCAGAGGAGGCAGAGGTGCCAGCCGAGGAGGTAGACCAGGGTTCAGTTTTAGAGGAGGTGCTACATCCAGGGAGAGTAGACCAGAGGAGGTTGGATCTTCCCAGAGGATGTATGTTATGCAAAGGCAGCCGGATGCATTGGCAGTTATAGCTGGTACTTTTTCTTTATTTGATACTGCAGTACTTGCTTTGATTGATCCTGGATCCACCCATTCTTATATTAGTGCATCTGTTTTGCCTGTGTTTGATATGCATGCTGAGTCCCTAGGATTTGATGTTTTGGTGACAAATCCTCTAGGGCATAGTGTGATAGTTAGTAAAGTGCATAAAGATAGTGCAGTGAGGGTGCAAGGTGAGGAGTTCCTTGGAGATTTGATTGAGATGCCATTTAAGGAATATGATGTGATTCTAGGCATGGACTGGCTATCTCGACATGGAGCTGTGGTAGATTGTAAGAAGAAGATTGTTTCTTTGAGAACTGGTGATGGTAGAGAGGTGATAGTATCTAATGAGCAGGAACAGCTAGCCTCCTTATTTGTTTCAGCTGTTGCAGCTAGGAGGTTGATTAGAAAGGGATGTGAAGCCTATCTTGCTCATGTTGTAGATCCATTTAATCAAATGTTTAATTATCAAATTATCCATTAATATAACCTTGTACCTTAATTTGTTCCTTAAGGTTAATTAGTCAATTATCAATTCACTAGTTTTCACATTTATGAATTAACAACAACCAATTATTTTACATTAGCAAATTAATAAACCCTAGAACTTATATTTATAATTCATTCTTATGGTAGTCAATTGCATAGTTTTGATATTAAACTTCTCCTCTCGGTCCGTCATTCAATATTAAGTAATCAATAGGTGGCCAATCTATCAATTTACCTTTAATTTCAGTACAATCAACCAATAACAAGGTATATCAATGGAATCATCAAATCAAATCATTTAATCAAATATACTACAACCCAAAGCATGAGTAAATTAGCTCATCATATTCTTTAAACAAATGCTCATTTCAATATAAACCAAATCAAAGTTATTCATTGCAATATCAATATTCTTAATACAACAACAACACATAAGAAATGGATTAAAAGAAAGAGTTTGAACCTTTTGGAGATACTAAGAATCGGACTCCTTGTCTCTTTCGTAGCTCCCTCTTTGATGTGTGATGATGAACTTCTAAGCTCTCTTGAACAAATGGCTCTCTTCTTGAAGGATGGATGATAGCTCTCTCAAGTTCACAACTCTCCAATCAAGCCTCTTACAACCCTAATCCTCAAGAACTAGCTACTCACTTCACTTCCAACGATTGTCTTTGTTCTTAATGTGTGAAAGGAAAAAATGGTGAATGAAGATGGGGAGAATGGTGTCTTACTCTCTCAAGCAAGAACCAAGGAAGAAGATGATATGGTGTGTAGAGAATGTCCACTCAATATATTCAATATATTTTCTTTTCCCTCCATTTTAAACTTTTAAGACACCCCATCACTCTTTGTCTCCCACTTCCCAATTTATTTTATATTTCTTCCATAAATCCTTCCACCTTTCACTCCTTTTTTTTTTGTTCCCCACTAATCCACACTAATCCATACCTCGTGCAAGCATACCAAGTGATCCAGGGTGACACGGCCAAGCTTGTTGGCCGTGTCTCTTGGTTTTTCTTTTCTTTCTTGGGACACGGCCAAGCTTCTGGCCGTGTCCCTTTCTATCTTGTTCTCTTCCTTGTTTCCAAGGGGTGACACGGCCAGTGGCTTGGCTGTTTCTCTTGATGGCGTCACTCTCTGCTTCTTTTTTTTCTTTCTTTGCCTTTTGTTCCTTTGGTGAGACACGGCCAGTGGCTTGGCCGTGTCTCTTGGTCATGTCTGCTTCTGTCCAACTTTGCTTGAGGGACACGACCAAGCTTGGTTAATCCTGGCCGTGTCCTGCCTTGTCCTTGATTTCTTCTTCTTTTGATGAGAGACACGGCCAAGCCATGTCTAGCTTGGCCGTGTCACATGTTTTTCTCCAACAATCCACCAAATTTTAGTTAAAAGCTCCATCAAATGTACTTTAACCTAAATTAACAACTTTAAACAAACTTAATTACAAATTAACATGAAAATTAACTTAAAATCAACAAAAACATCATGGAAAATATATACAAAATTGATCTAAACAATTACCCCACACTTAATCCTTTGCTTGTCCCCAAGCAAAGTTAAAATCAAAACAAATAAAACAAGGTAAATATTGTCAAGTTCAAGAGTTATAAGGATGCATTAAGACTCCCATCTTATTAATTTCACAATCATAATCGAATCAAGAATAATCAATACTCAAGTAACTTAATGGTCGATCCATGCATACCAAAAATTGTCACTCCCTCACAAAACCTCTTAAGTGTTTAATTGGGTAGTGTTTAAGCTCTCGACATTCAATGAAAGATTAGGACTATAGGCTTGCTTATCAATCAAATCTCCACCACCTAATCACAATCAAGCATCAATCATAAGGTCTTTTATTTGGTTGTAACGGGGCTAAGGGAAAGGCATGACATTTGGGAGAGTGAGTTTGTTCATTTAGGTCAAGAATACTTCAAGAGTGAAGCAAGCAATGTAGCATGATCAACAATCCCAAAATTCCTCTCAATCACTTAGCACTAAGCATTTAAGTGCTTTTAAGGAACTCCATTTGTTTAATTAGCAAAGATAATTTCCAAACTCATTACAACCCTTCCGACAAGAACAACAACTATTATTTTGATTTTCATTTTTTTTATAATAGGGTATCCAATTAAAGAATACAATAATTTATAATTTAAAGCCCATTGAATTCAACCCCATACTTTATTCAGCACAACACTCCATCATTAATGCTCTTGAAATGCTTTTGACCTATTGACCGAGTAATAGTTAAAATGAAATGGTTCAAGCTGATGGTGTTGTGAAAAAGAAAGAAAGGGAAAAATGAAATAAGCTCAAAGTTGGCGAACTAAGGTCGGATGTAAGGTTGGTCTTTTTAAGCCAAAATGGGTTCCCCTAAATTGCCTTAATCATATTGATGCCTAATTGAAATCTTTATGTAGTCTTAAAATGGATGTCAAAGCAAGTTCTAGCAATTCATCAATCAAAGA